>CM029526.1:15000-1215000 GCA_017140615.1 Eucalyptus cladocalyx
CCTAAACCCTAAACCCTAAACCCTAAACCCTAAACCCTAAACCCTAAACCCTAAACCCTAAACCCTAAACCCTAAACCCTAAACCCTAAACCCTAAACCCTAAACCCTAAACCCTAAACCCTAAACCCTAAACCCTAAACCCTAAACCCTAAACCCTAAACCCTAAACCCTAAACCCTAAACCCTAAACCCTAAACCCTAAACCCTAAACCCTAAACCCTAAACCCTAAACCCTAAACCCTAAACCCTAAACCCTAAACCCTAAACCCTAAAACCCTAAACCCTAAACCCTAAACCCTAAACCCTAAACCCTAAACCCTAAACCCTAAACCCTAAACCCTAAACCCTAAACCCTAAACCCTAAACCCTAAACCCTAAACCCTAAACCCTAAACCCTAAACCCTAAACCCTAAACCCTAAACCCTAAACCCTAAACCCTAAACCCTAAACCCTAAACCCTAAACCCTAAACCCTAAACCCTAAACCCTAAACCCTAAACCCTAAACCCTAAACCCTAAACCCTAAACCCTAAACCCTAAACCCTAAACCCTAAACCCTAAACCCTAAACCCTAAACCCTAAACCCTAAACCCTAAACCCTAAACCCTAAACCCTAAACCCTAAACCCTAAACCCTAAACCCTAAACCCTAAACCCTAAACCCTAAACCCTAAACCCTAAACCCTAAACCCTAAACCCTAAACCCTAAACCCTAAACCCTAAACCCTAAACCCTAAACCCTAAACCCTAAACCCTAAACCCTAAACCCTAAACCCTAAACCCTAAACCCTAAACCCTAAACCCTAAACCCTAAACCCTAAACCCTAAACCCTAAACCCTAAACCCTAAACCCTAAACCCTAAACCCTAAACCCTAAACCCTAAACCCTAAACCCTAAACCCTAAACCCTAAACCCTAAACCCTAAACCCTAAACCCTAAACCCTAAACCCTAAACCCTAAACCCTAAACCCTAAACCCTAAACCCTAAAAACCCTAAACCCTAAACCCTAAACCCTAAACCCTAAACCCTAAACCCTAAACCCTAAACCCTAAACCCTAAACCCTAAACCCTAAACCCTAAACCCTAAACCCTAAACCCTAAACCCTAAACCCTAAACCCTAAACCCTAAACCCTAAACCCTAAACCCTAAACCCTAAACCCTAAACCCTAAACCCTAAACCCTAAACCCTAAACCCTAAACCCTAAACCCTAAACCCTAAACCCTAAACCCTAAACCCTAAACCCTAAACCCTAAACCCTAAACCCTAAACCCTAAACCCTAAACCCTAAACCCTAAACCCTAAACCCTAAACCCTAAACCCTAAACCCTAAACCCTAAACCCTAAACCCTAAACCCTAAACCCTAAACCCTAAACCCTAAACCCTAAACCCTAAACCCTAAACCCTAAACCCTAAACCCTAAACCCTAAACCCTAAACCCTAACCCTAAACCCTAAACCCTAAACCCTTAACCCTAAACCCTAAACCCTAAACCCTAACCCTAAACCCTTAACCCTTAACCCTTAACCCTAAACCCTAAACCCTTAACCCTAAAACCCTTAACCCTTAACCCTAAACCCTAAACCCTAAACCCTAAACCCTAAAACCCTAAACCCTAAACCCTAAACCCTAAACCCCTAAACCCTAAACCCTAAACCCTAAACCCCTAAACCCCTAAACCCTAAACCCTAAAACCCCTAAACCCTAAACCCTAAACCCCTAAACCCTAAAACCCCTAAACCCTAAACCCTAAACCCCTAAACCCTAAACCCTAGCTTGGAATAGGTTATGCTCATTGAGCCGTGATTAACTGTTGAAGTATGGTTATGCTCATTGAGCCGTCATTAACCACCAAAGTATGGTGTGCTCATTGAGCCATGATTACCGCCTAACATAGGCTGTGCCCACCCGGCCGTGATTTACCACCAAACATTTAGTAGGCTGTGCCATTAGGTCGTGATTAACCTGGTTACACCAAAATACTGCCTAACATGCAGTAGGCCGTGCCCATGTGTGGCCGTGGTTAATAGTTGGAATGGGTGATTGATTAAGATGTAGTATGATGCGTTCCAATTGTTGGGTGATGATTGCGTATATGAGATATTAATTGTGCTAATGTGCAAGAGGGAATTGAGGCGAGTTAAGTCCTCTGTGGTTGTGTGGTTAGGTCGCTTCTGCATATTTCCTTCCTAATAGGAGTTTAGGGGGTTGAACTTGCTGAGACATTGTCTCACCCTATTATGGACTCAACATTTTCAGGTTCTTGGATGCCGGTCGTGGAGGACCCGAGTCCTGAGTTACATTGGGTTGTTCTTGTTGCAAGTTAGTGATTGGTGAGCAAGAGGGGAGGATAGACTTGATAGTCCTAGCCATGCATGATTTCGATGTGATAATTGGCATGGACTGGCTCACCAAGCAACGAGTTAAGCTAGACTGTTATCGTAAATCGATTCAGTTTAACCCATTAGGAGTGAAATTTTCGAGTTTACTGGGAGTCAAGGAGGACCCTCGATTACCTTGATCTCGTCGCTTGAGGTAACCTATTTGTTAGATAGGGGTTGTCAAGGTTACTTAGCGACTGTTGTGGATACGATAGTTGAGGAGCTGAAGATCGAGGACATCTCGGTGGTATAAGAATTTCCATATGTCTTTCCTAAAGAATTACCAGGTCTGCTGTCAGAGAGAGAGATCGAGTTAGCACCTGGGACAAAGCCAATCTCCAAGGCTCCTTACTAGATGGCTTTATCTGAGTTGAAAGAACTAAAGGTGCAGATGCAGGAATTGTTGGACAAGGGATTCATACGCCCTAGTGCATCACATTGGGGAGCACCAGTTATGTTCGTGAAGAAAAAGATGGTTCATTGCACCTATGCATCGACTATCGTCAACTCAATCAAGTGATGATCAAGAACAAGTATCCACTACCAAGGATTGACGACTTGTTTGATTAGTTACAAGGAGCGTCAATATTTTTCAAGATCAACTTGATCACAAGATATCATCAGTTGAGGATCAAGAATGAGGACATACCGAAGTCGTGGTGTTCCGTACTTGATACAGCCATTATCTAGTTCAGTTCGTGATCAAGTTCATCAATGATATCCTGATGTACTCAAGAATTCCTAAGGAGCATGAAAGGCACTTAAGGATAGTGCTTCAAACTCTGCAAAATCATGAACTGTACGCCAAGTTTAGTAAGTGCTAGTTTTGGTTAACTCGTGTGGCGTTCCTTAGTCATGTGATTTCAGGAGAAGCAATCTCTGTGGACCTGTCCAAGATCGAAGTAGTTATCAACAGGCCAAGACGAACAACAATGTTAAAGATCAGAAGTTTCTTACGTTTAGCGGGGAATCACAGAAGGTTCGTAGAAGGGTTTTTAGCATTAGCTTCACCGCTAACTCGACTCCTAAAGAAAGAAGAGAAGTTCGTGTGGACAAATAAGTACGAATGTAGTTTCCAAGAGCTTAAGCAGAAGCTGACTACCGCACTAGTGCTAACCATCCCATCTAGTCCTAGAGGATACGAGATCTATAATGATGTGTCGTTCAGAGGATTGGGTTGCGTGCTGATGCAACATGGTAGGGTCATTGCATATGAGTCCCGTCAGCTGAGACCTCATGAGCTAAATTACCCGACACATGACTTAGAACTTGTAGCAATTATTTTCACTTTGAAGATTTGGAGACATTATTTATGCGGAGAAAGATTTTATATCTTCATAAACCATCAAAGGCTCAAGTATCTATTCTCTCAAAAAGAGTTGAATATGAGACAGCGTCGCTGGATGGAACTCCTGAAGGATTATGACTATGATATCTTGTATCACCCTAGAAAAGTGAATAAAATCGCAGATGCACTGAGTCGGAAGTCTTTAGTCGTTTAGATGGTACTCAAAAAGTGGGCTTTGCTAGAGAAAGCTTGAGGTTCGATTTTCAAATTTGAGGTAGGCCACCTTTCGAATCTTATGGCCACCCTCAGAATTGAGCCGAAAGTGCAGATAAGAATTAGGACACTTTAATGGACGGACCCAGACATTTAGAAAGATCTTGCAAGAGAATACCAAGAAGAATAATGCTGACTTTTAGGTTTCTAAGGATGGAATGCTGAGATTCCAAGGACGATTGTGTGTTCCTGACGACGCAGTGATTAAGGAAGAAATTTTGTTAGAAGCTCATCGTAGCAGTTAGAGCATTCATCCTGGTAGTACCAAGATGTATCAGAATCTACGTCAACACTATTGCTAGTCTGGTATGAAGGTAGACTTCGCTAAGCATGTTGCTAAGTGTCTGACATGTCAGCAAGTGAAGGCTTAGCATTGTAAGCCGGGAGGACAACTCCAACCTCTTGAGATCCTTAAGTGGAAGTGGGAACACATCACACTGGATTTTGTGACAAGCTTACCAAGGAGTTAGAGAGGTAATGATTTTATTTGGATAGTGGTTGACAAACTGACGAAGTCGGCACACTTCGTTACAATACGAAAGGACCTTGATTTGGACAGGCACACAGAGTTGTATGTGCGTCAGATAGTTCTTCTGCATGAAGTGCCAGTCATGATTACTTAAAGCAGAAACCCGAGATTCACGGCTACCTTTTGGAGAAGCTTACAATGTATATTGGGAATGAAGCTACAATACAGTACGGCATATCATCCTCAGATGGATGGCCGATCTAAAAGGACAATTCAAACCCTCGAAAACATGCCGCAAGTTTACGTGTTGGAATTCAAGGTGAGCCGGGAGAGCAGCTTCATCTTGTCGAGTTCGCCACAATAACAGCTATCGGCAAAACATTAAAATGACTCCTTTCAAAGCGTTGTATGGCGTAGCGTGCGTAATGCTAGTGTGCTGGGATAAGTTCGAGAACGAAAGATCACAGCCGTAGTTGGTTCAGCGGTCAATGGATGCAGTTGCAGTCATCAGGGACAAATTAAAGACCACTCGGAGCCACTATAAAAGCTACATCGATAAGTGTCGAAGGCCATTGGAATTCCAAGTTGGTGATCACATTTTTCTGAATGTGTCACCAATCAGGGGTACTTCATGCTTTAACAAGAAGGGAAAGCTGAGTCCGAGGTACATAGGTTCATTTGAGATTCTTTAAAGAATTGGGATCCTAGCGTATCATTTTGCATTACTGCTGAGATTGGCGTAAGTGCATGACGTCTTTCTCGTGTCAATGTTGAGGAAGTATAAGCCTGACCCAACCCACGTGCTGAATTTTGAGGATTTAGACGTGGATGACCGAGTGTCGTACATGGAAAACCCAATTCAGATTTAGACGAGGAGCAGGTTCTGTGCACCAAAACCATCCCATTGGTCAAAGTGGTCTGGCAACACCATGGCACTAAAGGAGCAACCTGGGAAAGTGAAGAGTCGATGAGACAATTGTACCCCCACCTTTTTACTTAAAGATTGTAATGGTTCAAATTTCAAGGACGAAATTTTTATAAGGGGGAAGAGTTGTGACATCCCAAACTTCTGATTCTGTTTTCAATTAAATAAGTCGGGCTTTTTGTTGGCATGCCTTTGGCTCTATTCTCTGAGTTGATCACTCACAAGATAACTAGTCTATCAGATGAAGCCGTTAAGGAATCTAAATGCAATAGACTTGAGAATTCGACCATGAATTGGTTGCTCGATCGTGTTAATCTGCAAGGGTCATCAGGACACTGTCAGAATCGAAAAGAGATAAGAGATAAGTCGATTCGACTAAGATATGTGATTAGAGTGTGGGTGGTTCCACCTGATTGCAATATTATTGTCGATCGGCATTAGACCGATTTTTCTGTCATTTTGGGTACCCTATGTCCGTATTTGAAACCTCGAGATTTTCACGACAACCAAGAGTCACCAATGTGTCAAAGATTTATGTCGTGGCTTGAAAATAATCAACCACAAGTCAATTGCACTGAAATCCCTAAAAGCTACCCAGTAGATTAGGACGCGCTAAAATCGCGTCAATTTGAAATTAACCGTGAATTTAAACCCAATTTCAGAAATTGAAAGGTTTGTCATCTCACAATTCATTTTAGGAACGTCGACTCATCGTTAGAAGATTTTTATGCAAACCGAGATTATTTGTGAAAAATCAAAGTAAGGCCGTTTTTTTCGAGAAAGTCAAAGCGTCGTTTTTTATCGCATCTTTGGCCATCAAGTTGTGGCATCCAAGAATTTAAAAAAAAAAAAAAACCTTGGATATGTGATGGTCATGAGCGATCAATGGAAGTATCATCAGACTGTGGCGTTGATATCATTTATGGGCATAGATTAGTATTATAGTTGGACCGATCAACCATGAAACAAGAGAAGTCTTCAGACCTTGATTGATTGATAAAATTCGGCAGTGCATGAAGAACCTACATGCTAAATTTAAGAATAAAAAATTTTGAAGAGATGGACCACACATGAGGACCTTGCACGTCTTTTCTTTGTGCAATTTGGCAAATGAGGAAATGAAATATTGTCACCATGCCGCTCAATCGAATCCCTTCTCCACGTGAGGACTTCGGTCATGTACTTGTACATGAAGTAATTTGATTAAGGGAATATTAGTTGGTTTTTATAAAAATCAAAATGTCTTATAATTGTGCAGAAATTTAAGGGCTTATTTTTGGAAAAAATTTGGACCTTTTGGCCACAAATTTCAGGCCCAAAAAGGCCCAAGAAGCCCCTTAAGTGTCGACCAAGAGGGGGGGGGAAACCAGAAAAAGGGAAGCCACCCTCCACCTGTCTCTCTCCCTTGAAGCCATCTGTTAATCTGCATGCAAAGAGTTGTGAGTTTATTGATTAATTGAGGGACAAATGGGCGGATTAGTCGAGAAGGAAGAGAGGGAGAGAAACTGATAGTGAGTGGGTGAACGAGTGAGAAAGAGAGAGAGAGAGAGAGAGAGAGAGAGAGAGAGAGAGAGTTTGAGCAATAGTGAGCAGCGAGTGCTCCGAGCGAGTGAGGGATTCAATGAGTAGAAGTAGTTCTCTTTGGGTTAGTAAACTGTTTTCGCAGAAAACAGCACGACCTCCGATGATTCCATGAATTTTCTGTAATTATCCAGCTAGAATTAGACTTCAGACCCTTAATGAACATTGTAGGGAATATCTTTAGGAATAACATATCAAAAATTTAGAATAGATGAACAATTTTTGATCGATCAAACGATTTTTCTATGAAAATGTTAAATTTGGAAGTCATTACAGAACGTTAGCAAGGAATACAGCAATAACTGCTCTTGATACATAAAGAATTTGACTTGGTGTTCTTCATAAAAAAATTTCCCTTAGGTATTATTAATAACATCTCGAAATTTCATAATTTTCTGAGTTCATTTAGGGACTATTCCGAAATTTTTACCAGAACCATGCATTGTAATAATCGAGCAGTTTTGTTCCAAATTTGCTCAAATTGTCCCAAAAGGTGAATACATTCTGAATTGTTATTTGACATGATGATACTGGCATTGGCATATTATGCAATATTGAGATTTGATGGAGGATTCATGAGACATCTTGTTATGCATTTGAAAGTATTTTTGGAAATTAAGATGTTAATTGATACCGTTGGACCCTCAGGTCAACGATGCCCTGGGAGTCGGGAGAACCAAAGGATCGAATGAGTTGATGCCTTGTGGATGCTCAGTAGCCCTAATGGCTGAATGCCGGAGGTTTTTCCCTGGGAGCTTTGGGATGCCCGGTTGTATGCTAGTCGATACGTAAATTCGAAGGGCCGGGGTAACCATTCTCATGGTGAGCCCCGGAGGTTTCCTCATGATGCCAGGTGGGGTATGAGATGCCTGGAGGCATGATACACTCTGGATGCCCGGTGGCCCTAGGGCTGAATGCCGGAGGCTTTCGCAATACCGGGGTGGATGCAAATGCCCAGAGGGACGCAAACATTGGTCCTCCGGGGGATGAAACTTTTTGAATGATAAAATGGATGATTCTACTAAGTGTGTGTGTGGTCTGGTTATAGGACTAGATTATATGGCATGGAATGAGACATGTCATTTCAATTTGGCTCTATGATCAGACTTGGGTAACTGGACATGATGCATTTTGATTCTTTTGAAATTACATTTGCCATTGCATTAAAGAATCTCATGATTTTGATGCATATTTATCCCTTGATTACCTGTTTTTGTCTATCCTGCATGAGTCAAGATATTGACAGTACTGCTTGACATGGCTTGATGAATCTTTTACTGCTAAGTGGTTGTACTCACCCCGTTTGAGGACTAATATTTTAGATTAGAAGACATGTCTCTGCTACCTGTCACCCCCAGTACTTTTTACAGTGTCCTAGTTGACATCGAGTGCGAGTGTTTGGAGCACCCTCATCCTGATATACGAGGGTTAGTCTTTGTTCGAGTGCGGGTTCTGGTTATGTATGATGTTGGTACACCTGATGGTCTAGTGATTCGCGAGTTTATGTTGGTGCACGTTCGTCGTGATGGTTTCATGCTGGGGATGTTGCCACCGCCGCCAGCTAACGGACCAAGCTGGGTGTGACTAAGAGGGATGGGTAGCAGATGAAGCATTTTTGGACCGCCGACACTGACTAACAGACTTTTGTATAGGACTGAATGGAAAGGAAAGTCAAATGGAAGTCGGGTTATCTTTTGATATGAAGCCGAGTATAGAAAAGCACCGCAAATTTTGATGTACCGACCAATGTTGTCTATCAAACCTATGTAAATAAAAGTGTTTGGCTTGACTTATAAAACTGTTTAGTAGATGTGCATTGTTTCTAATTTTAGGATAGGGAGATGTGATTTTGCTTCCGCTATACATTTATATGCTGCGCAAGGACCGATCTAAAAGTGATAAACCCCCAGGAGTGATAGACCTTCAGGTCAAGTAAGAGCAAGGTAAGCGAACTGTAGCGACCTAAACAGTTTGGGGGCCGTTTCGGGGGTGCCACACAAGTTGGATCAATTGATGGGAAAAAGTCATGAGATGGATGAGGAAACCTTTGTGGATTTATTTGGGCTTCAATTGGTTTGATTTGAAGAGGACTGGAAGAGGAATTGAAGGAGAAATGTCCAAAATTCGTAGCCCCCATGGTGCACAACTTATTGGACCATTTGGCAAGCTTCTTGAGGAAGCTAAGGTGAGGAAAATGGCTGAGGATGAGGGCCAAGGGTGGTAGGGGCATGAGTGAGGAGAATTGGGCAAGTGTTGAACCCTTAGAAGCCACTAAGGTTGTGAAAGCTAGCCACTAAGGGTGCGAAAACAAATTTTCCATAGTGAAGTGAGTGATTTTATTTTTAAAACAACTCTATTCAGCAATAGATTATGAAAAGGAAATTAGACTCTAATAATCAAATAGAATTACGATCAAAGTAAAAGAGCTTAGATAAGGAATAAGAACACAAGATTTATAGTGACTTGGCTTAATTTAAGCCTACGTCCATTCTTCCGCACTGACAGCCCACTGGCTGAATTTCACTATGAATCAAAAGAGTTCTTATAGTATAGCTCTTCCTTGATTCCACAGTGTAGAGACTCTGCGACACTTCCTTAAGGTCTCACAAAGGTATAAACTCTCTTTTAAGTACAATATCTCGTTCAACAATTGAATTGACTAAGAACAATGAGCTTCAGACTTTGGAATACTTCTATTGCGCACACACTCGAATAATTGGAACATCTTCCTTATATACTCCTTCATGCCATCACACCCGTAGGCACTTACCAAAGGAGTTCTTCCAATCTACCCATTGGACAGAATCAATTAGGGAGATTTCTAGTTATTTAAGGAATATGACAATAGCCTGCTAATCCTGCTCGCCCATACAATCAGGATCTAGGTTTCTATAAGTAGAACCTTCCAAGTATACTTTGCCAATCAATGGATCAAAAATCTCTATATAAATCTTAATTTGAATAATGGATTCCGACATGCTATATCCAGCCTAGAGATCTTCTTCAGTCGATAGAATCAAATCCTTAACGAAATACTCAGTTCTGGATAAGCCTTTTTTCGACAGTATAGAAACTGTCAATGAGGATAGACTTTGAGTCTTGAGTCTGGCAGTTCAGTGGTCTTTAGACTTTGATGAAAGAGTCTGCAAGTTTTCAGCTTAGACTAATGGAAACGTTTTATCAACTTCAAAACACTCAAGGAAGTTTTCTCCAACAATCTCCCCATTTTTTATGGTGACAAAACTTTCCTACAGATTTAATAACTTTGACCTGCAAAATAATACTCAAGCAAACATGGATATCTCACAAAAGATAATTGGTTTAGTAAAGATAACATTAAAATCTGCATCCGCAGCAAATAAGTTAGTCCTGTAAATGAGCAACTATCTTTACCATAAAATACCAATAGTGCGAGCTTAAAATAAACAAACGATCAAACAATCCAAATCTAAATCCAATCACAACCAAACAGCCAAACACAAAAGTAAAGTCAATCAAAAAGTCAAGAGTTTAAATCTCAAATCTCAAATCTGCACCACATCTCTCCCCCTTTTTGTCAGCATTAAAAAAGTAGAGATGAAAAGAGAATGGAATTAGGATTGCTTTCGAACACGAACAAGCTGGAAATGTCCCATTGACTGAACAATCCCTTCCAGCTTTTTCAAATCCTTTTTCATTTGAGCCACATCTTCACTCTTGGCATTTGCTTGAACTTGAAGAGTAAGGGCATGAATTTGATCATGCAAAGAAACTAAAGAGGCTTGACTTGCATTATGCAAGTTCTGAACTTCACATCCTAGTGATGTAGCTAGTATAAACACCTAGAGGGGGGTGAATAGGTGTAAAAACAATTTCTCGAGATACGAAAGCAATACTAGGTAACCAATAGAAAGGAAGTACTCTTTTGCTTAACCAAAATGAATTACGATCAAGATAAAGTAAAGAGTAGGGAAGAGAAGATTAAACACAAGATTTATAGTGGTTAAGCTTATCCCAAACCTACGTCCACCCTTCCGTACTGACAGCCTATCGGCTGGATTCCACTATGAACAATAGAGATGTTATAGCACAACTTTTCCTTGATTCCACAATGTAGATGTTCTACCATACTTCCTCAAGGTTTCTCACAAATGTAAACTCTCTTTTTGCGTACAAGATTTCGCTCAAATGAATTGACTAAATAACAAAGAGCTTCAGACTTTGGAATTCTTCTATCGCGCACTCCCAAATAACTTAGAACGTCTTCCTTATATACTCCTTTACGCCATCATACCCGTTGGCACTTACCAAAGGAATTCCTCCAATCTACCCGTTGGACGGAATCAATTAGGAAGATTATTCGAGCTATTAAAGGAACATGTTGATAGCCCATCAATCCTGTTCGCCCATACAATCAGGATCTCGATTTCCATAAGTAGAACATTCCACGAATATTTCGCCAATCAATGGATCCTTAATCTTCGAATCAATCTCGATCAATTAAAAAGATTCCGTTATGTCATATCAAGCCAAGAGATCTTCTCCAGTCGATAAGGTCATATCTTAATAAAACATCCAGTTCTGGATAGCCTTTCTTCAACGGATTAGAACTGTCAATGAGGATAGACTTTGAATCTTGAGTCCGGCTGTCTCGGAGGTCTTCGTACTTTAAACAAAGAAGTCCGCAAACCTTCGACTAGATCGATGGAAACGTTTTGTCAGCTTCAAAACATTTCAAGAAGATTTCTCCAACAATCTCCCCCTTTTTGATGGTGACAAAACTTTCCTGCAAATTTGGATAACTTTGACCTACAAAACATTTCTCAAACAAAATACATATCTTATAATGATAAATGGCTAAATGAATAACACTAGAATCCGCAACCACGGAAAATAGGTAAGTCTTGAATATGATAAAGCCATACATAAGATATCAATAGCAGTCAATAGCAGTCAAATCCAAGTTCACATCCAGACACAAAATTAAAGTCAAACATCAATCCAAATCAAACAATCCTAACGATTAAAAATTCAAAGTTTGTTTGATTCAAATCTTTCTCCCCCTTTTTGTCAGCATTAAAAAGGTTGAGAAGAAAATGGAATAAAGTCAAGATTGCTTGGGAACGTGGACAAACTGGAAATCTCCCATGGACTGAACGATCCCTTCCAGCCTTTTCAAGTCTTCCTTCAATTGTGCAACATCCTCACCCTTAGCATTAGTATGAATCTGAACAGAGAGGGCTTGGATCTGATCTTTCAAGGAACCTGAAGAAACTTGACCTGCATTCTACAGAACCTCACATCCCAGAGCATAAATTTGACCGCGCATCTCCAAGAGACTATCCATAATTCTGCGAAAATCTGCTGAGCTGTCGGTCTGTGTACTGGCTTCAGCACGATTTGCAGATGATGGCATATCGGAATAATCACGCAGATTCGGCGATGAAGCATCATGTTCTTCTTCAGGAAAATGAGAGGCATGAATGTCTTCTGGGTCGGCTGGAGAGCGGCTGACTCCCTCACTGGTAGCAGCTAACATCCCTCTTTTCTCAATATCTCCCCCTGTTTCTATGCCTTCAAGTGGAGAAGAGTGTTTTTCAGGCTCTCCTTCCTCTTGATTCATTCTCTCTTCTTCTTCTTCTTCTGCTTCTTTTTTCGCCAAGTGATCTTTCTTCTTCTTCTTTTTCATCCCTTGCCTCCTCAGCATCCTTTTCTTCTACTTCTCTCTCCTCTACTTCCTTCTCCTCTGCTTCTTTCTCTTCTCTTTCTTTCTCTTCTCTTTCTCAAGTCCTCTGTTCTGAGTCTTTCACTGGAGCAGAACGGCTCAGATGTTTCAACGCCATTGTAGAGATGGTGATGTCTTCCTCATCATCTTCATCTTCAACGATGAGAGCTCTCATTTTCTTGGATGGAGCAACCATGGGCTCCTTTCCTTTTCTTTTTGATGCAGAAGAGGTTTGATGAGACTTTATAGGAGTCTTCTCCTTAAATTTCTCCAACGCCTTGCTTAGCTCCTTCAAACGCATCTTGGTCACCATTTTCAGTCCTACCACCATATGATCACACGATCGAGCACAAAGAATTTGTGGAGGCTGAATGTTCAGATGTCTGAATAACTTCGTCATAAGACTTGGATAAGGAAGTTGACCTCGACTTTCACCACCGCTCTATACATGTGGAACATAACAAAGTGTGAGGAAGAGAAAACTTTTTCCCGGAGAATGGCATACATCCGCTTTGCCTCTCGAACTTGAAACATCGTCTTGGAAGTTGATTTCGGTTTGAGGCAATTGATCACAATCTTGTGAAGCAGAATGTTGAACGCACTCATCCTTAGGTAGGAAATCTTTTCCTCTGTTCTCCTGTCTTTGACAAGTTCCAATGTAGCACGAGCAATAGAAATTTTGATCGGTTAATATCTTCCTCTCTCAACCCCTAACACATCTGCCAGCATATTCATATCCACTACAAATTCTTGATCTTTGACACTGAAAGAGAATCCATTCGCATCCAGGAAACTAAGATTCTAATAGAAATAAGCAGTTAATTCAGCGTAAGCTTCGTGGTGTCGAAACGAACTCAAGCTCAAGTTGAAGAAAACTAAACTTTTCCCTCAAGTTCACATTCACAGCATCTAGAAAATCAAAATCCACACTCCTAGGGTTTATCACCCCACGCTTCAGCAATTTTGAGTATAGATCCTTTTGTTCCTTCGATCTAAACAACTCTCCCCTTTTTCCTCGATTTTCCGCCGCAATACCCATCCTTGGTTGAAATTGGTTGTACAATTTGTCATCATCATTCCCATCTATCAGATTAAATCCCCAATCACGAGGATCACTTGGGATATTTGCAAGGGATTCTTCTACCACCCATTTACGAGCAATTCCCAAACTTTCCATTTTCCACAAAAAGATATATTCATTCACATATCCTTTGTCTTTAAGAAAATCATCGATGTAGTTCAATGGAGTACGAGTCCCTTTTAAAGCACGATAAAAGAGGGCATTTGAACTCTTACAGGATATGCGTCTTCAATGATTTCTTCCTCTTGTTGATGACCAACATTTTGAGGACTAGATGGTGGAGAATGACGCTGCTGAGAATGTTGTGGGCTCTGTTGCTGATTTGGAGCCTCTTCTTCCACGGTGAGATCGAAATGAGTAGGCCCCTCACTCATTCGCCGTGGTCCCCTGCTTGCGATCCTCGAAGACTTTCTTGAAGACGACATCTTTCTCACTCTTTGAAAGATTCCTTGCTTGACTTTCCCAAGAAAAAATGACAACTTTTTCGAAGATTAGGCAAGAGAAGAAAATAGGAATGGAAAATCGGTTCTTTTTAGGGTTTTTGGAGAGTAAAGCGAAGAAGAAGCAGCAGTGCATAATTAGTTAAAAAGGGGGCATACGGAACGTCGTAAAGGAAGGTGAAAAGATGCCTTTTTAAAAAAAAATAACTGCCTTTTTTCCTGAGAAAATAGTCATTTCAAAAAATAACTTCTTTTTCAAAAGGAAACATTATAATAATCACGTCAATTAAAGATAGCAATAATAAGACACGGTTGATGATCGTACCTTTTCACGATAAGATTCGAGAGAGAGAATAACTTACAGTCAAGGTTTTGTTTGCCTGAGTCTGAGAGTCTCTAGACTTTAACTTCTTCAAACCTCAAAATGTTGAGTCTAGAGCGAATAATTTCAAATTGATTTTTCTCCAAAGGCTTTGTTAATATATCCGCCAGTTGGTTCTTTGAATCAACATATTGAATCAATACTTCTCCATTTTGAACATGATCTCTAATGAAGTGATGTCGAATCTCTTGAGTGAAGAATTGGATTTTTTGTAAGATTGATTGCACTAGTGTTGTCGCAGTTAATCTTCGTGCATGGATCTCCAATTCCAAAGTCTCTTAGCTGTTGTTTTATCCACATAATTTGTGAACAGCAACTTCTAAGAGCTACATACTCTGCTTCTGCTGTAGAGAGAGCTACTGTACTCTGTTTTCTTGAAAACCAAGATATTGTCCCGCCTCCAAGTAGTTGACAGTACCCGAGGTGCTCTTTCTATCAACTCGCAACCGGCTAGATCTCGGTCTCGAGTATCCAAGAAGAGTAAAGTCTCATTTTTTAGGATACCATAGGCCGATGCTTGAAGTTGAAGCAATGTATTTAATAATACGCTTTGCAGCATTTAAATGAGATTCTTTAGGGTCTGCTTGAAATCTGGCACAAATGCAAACACTAAACAAAATGTCAGGTCTAGAAGCAGTAAGATAAAGAAGTGAGCCATTGATACTCCTGTATAGCTTCTGGTCGACTTTCTTTCCTTCTTCATCTTTGTCTATCCTCAAGGAACTTAACATTGGTATTTCAACCTTCTTGCAATTGTTCAGACCAAACTTTTTGACGAGATCATTAGCATATTTTTCTTGATGAATAAAAGTTCCTTCCTTCAATTGTTTTACTTGAAGCCCAAGAAAGAAGGTTAACTCACCCATCATGCTCATTTCAAACTCATCCTGCATGGTCTTAGAGAATTTATTGCATAGACTTTCATTAGGAGATCCGAATATAATATCATCGACATATATTTGAACTAGCACAAAATTTTTGCTTTCTCTTTTGATAAACAGAGTAGTGTCTACTTTACCTTTCACAAAACCGTTTTGAATTAAAAACTTACTCAGCCTGTCATACCAAGCTCGAGGTGTTTGTTTTAAGCCATATAATGCATTTTTGAGTCTGAATACTAAGTCTGGTTTCCTTGGGTCTTCAAACCCAGGTGGTTGTTCCACATAGACTTCCTCATGGATGAATCCATTTAGGAAGGCACTTTTGACATCCATTTGGAATAACCTGAAATTTTTATGACATGCAAATGCAAGTAATAAATGAATTGCTTCTAACCTTACTACTGGTGCGTAAGTCTCGTCATAATCTATCCCTTCTTCTTCCGTGTATCCCTTGGCCATGAGTCTTGCTTTGTTTCTTACGACCTTTCCTTTCTCGTCCATCTTGTTTTTGAAAACCCATTTAGCTCCAATAACTGATTTACCTTTCGGTTTAGGAGTCAATTCCCAGACATCATTGATACTGAATTGCCTGATCTCTTCTTGCATGGTTTCAATCTAGCTTTCATCAGATAAAGCTTCATCTATGCTTTTGGGTTCTATTTCAGAAATAAGAGCCACAGCACTAGACTCTTTATGCCTTTTGGATCTTATGCGAATTCCTTCATTTATGTCGTCAATGATAAGATCTTTGGGATGACTGGACTTATGCTTCCAATTACTGGTTAATTTGTTAGAATAATGATCACTTCCTTCACTTGAATCTTCAACAGTCACTTGCTGCTGGTCCTTCAAAGTTTGAGCTGCTTCTTGAGATTTAGACTTTGTAGAGTATGGAGCAGGCTCAGGATCTTCAAGATGAGTCTGAATAGATTCATTTTGTATAGAATCCTGGAATTTGACATTCATTGATTCTTCCATAATTTGAGTCTTTTTGTTGTAGACTCTGTACGCTTTGCTTGTGATTGAATATCCAAGGAATATGCCTTCATCTGACTTTTCTTCAACCTTACCAACTCAATCATATACATTTTTCAATATAAAACATTTGCATCCAAACACATGAAAATATGAAACAATAGGCTTCTTTTCTTTGAATAATTCATAGGGGGTTTTTTCTAGAATAGGCCTTAGAAAAACTCTATTGATAGTATAACATGCTGTAAAAACTGCTTCAACCCAAAAACGTGAGGAGATGTTGCTTTCAATTAGAAGAGTTCTAGCCATTTCTTGAAGCGATCTATTTTTTTCTTTCCACAACTCCATTTTGTTCTGGAGTATATAGAGAGGAGAACAAATGCTGAAAACCAGATTCATCACAAAACTTTGTAAAATCTTGATTTTCAAATTCACCTCCATGATCAGTTCTTATGCTTGAAATAACATATCCTTTTTCGTTTTGAACGTTTTTAGCAAAATTTTCAATGTAAGAAAAAGTTTCAGACTTACTTGCCAGGAAATACACCCAAGTAAATCGTGAGTAGTCATCCACGATTACTAGGCAATATTTCTTACCTCCAATGCTCTGTGTTCTGGTTGGTCCAAAGAGATCCAAAAGCAGAAGCTGTAGTACACGGTTAGTGGAAACTTGATTTATTGGTGTAAAGAAATTTCTTACTTATTTTCCCAATATGCATGGTGTACATAGGTCAGACTTTTGATATGATAAATTGGGTAGACCACGAACAAGCTTCTTTGTTGAAATTTTGGCTATCTACTTCATATTGATGTGCCCAAACTTTCTGTGCTATAAGCTTGCTTCGTCTTGGATTGAAATTAAACATTGCGATTCATCTGGTTTCACATCCAAGAGGTAGATATTTCCATGTCTTCGTCCTATAAATGACTGAGTAGAGTCTTTACTGGTTCCTGAATATATACCCTCTTAAAAGTAGATTTTGAAACCGGTATCACATAGCTGACTGACACTGAGCAGATTTTAGTTGAATCTTTCAACTAAAGAAACATTGCTTATTGTGAGGTTTCCAATCTTCACAGTTCCAAATCCCACAATTTTTCCTTTGTTGTTTCCTCCAAATGAGACTTTTCCACCATTTACTTGAACAAGTTTTATGAAGCAATTTGAATTTCCTATCATGTGTCTTGAGCATCAACTATCCAGATACCATTTTACATTTTTCTTGACAGTGACCTGTATTTAAAAAAGAAACTCAAACTTTCTTTGGTACCCATCTTTTCTTAGGTCCATTCATGTTAGTATGATATGCGGTTTTTGCCCATACTTTATTGACATGTTTCCAAACCATAGGACATTCTTTTTCAAAATGATCTGCACTATTGTACTTTGAACATCTGAGAGCATTGCGACCTACTGGTTTTACAAAAGCCATTTTTAAAATGATTTTTGTAAGCATCTCTTGAGGGTCTTTGTTTGATTCTTTCCTTCACTTTAGGAAAATCAATTAAAGGAATGGTTTCAGCAGTGATTCCCAAACCAGATTTATTGAAATAATGTCTTTGAACAGAAAGTATTTTTTCTAGTTTCTCAGATCCTATAGAAAATCTTTTGGAAATATTTGAGATATCATTTTTCAAGAATGCATTTTCTTTTGAAAGATTATCTTCATTTTCTCTAAGAGAAGAAACATTCATATCGACGCGCAGACCCCTGAGTGCCTTAACTTTGGCCAAAGGGACACTTAAGTGCCATAACTTACGAAAGGTACACTTAAGTGCCAAAATCGAAGTAAAAGGGATCACTTGAGTGCCAATCCGGCCAAAATTTCGACGTGGCACTTTTCTGGCAAACCAAGCTCAAAATAACACCGTTTTGCACGCCGACGTGGTCAAAACGGCATTGTTTTGGTTGACGTGGCAAAAAAATTAATTAATTAAATTAAATTTATTTAAAATATTTAAAAATAAATTTAGTTAAAATATTTTAAAATTAAATTTAGTTGAAATGTTAAAAAATTAATAATTAAAAATTTATAATAAAAAAAAGAAAGAAAGGGGAGGCGGGCGAGGGATTAGCCCTCGCCCGCGTGAAGGGCCGGCGACGGCGGGGGGGAGGGGCGGGGCGGTGGCGGTGGCGGCTTAGGGCTAATCCCCGCACGCCCCCCCCCTTTTTTTTTTAATTTTTTTTTAAAATTTTTAAATATTAATTTTTAATATTTCAACTAAATTTAATTTTAAAATTAATTTAATTAATTTCTTAAATTTTTTTACCACGTTAGCCCAAAACGACGCCGTTTTGGCCACCTCAGCGTGCAAAACGATGTCGTTTTGGGCGCGCTTCGCCAGAAAAACGCCACGTTGGCGTTTTGGCCGGACTTTGGCCGGAGTGGCACTCAAGTGATCCGTTTTTCTTCGAATGTGGCATTTAAGTGTACCTTTCGTAAGTTATGACACTTAAGTGCCCGTTCATATCTAAACATTTCACCTTTTCTTTCAAAACATTTTCTTATTGTTTTAAGGCAGAATTTTCCTTTTTGAGTTCGGAAATCCTTTTAAGAGAAGTCTTAAGACTAAAACACAATCATCAATGTATTTAGAAACTTTAATAGGGATTTTGAAGTTACTTACCTTAAATTCACCGTTCGAATCGAGTCTCTGTCTCGGAGTTTGAATCTGAATCCGATTGTGCCATTAGACATATGTTGGCATAATCATCATCACTTTCTTCACATTCTGTATCACTCCAGGTTTCTGCTTTAAGAGCCTTTCGATACTTTTCAGCTTTTCCTTTCTTCTTCTTTAGAAGAGGACAGTTGGGTCTGATGTGTCCATTTTTCTTACATTCAAAGCAGACTACATCTTTATTTAATTCATCATCTTCAACAGACTTAGTCTGTTGCTTTTGAAAACTTTGTTTCCTTGGATTGAATCTTCTTCCTTTTCTGTTCAGCTTTTTGAATCTTCTTATCATGAGAGCAAGCTCCTCATCGTCCATACCGTCTTCAGAATCTACAACATCAGAATCATCATTGGATTTTAATGCAATGGATTTCTTACCTTTAGGGTCTTCGTCTTCATTGATTCGTTCCACTTCATAAGACTAAAGAGTTCCAACCAACTCATTAACAGATAGTGGCATGATTCTTTGGGTCTCTCTGATTGAGGTCTTTATGTGATTCCAATCCTTGGAGAGTTCACGCAGTAGCTTGTTTACCTTCATGGGATTAGAAATTGGTTAACCTTGATTTTCAAGACCATTCACGATATCTGTAAAACGACTAAACATGTCAGTTATAGATTCTCCCGATTTCATTCTGAAGGCTTCGTATTGACCGAGGAGAATGTTGATTCTGGTCTCTTTCACTTGATCGGTTCCTTCATAGGTAATATGTAATATATCCCAGACTTCTTTAGCTGTAACACAAGAAGATATTCTATTATATTCAGTAGGTGATAGAGCACAATATAAAGAATAAATTGCTTTTGCATCAAGAGCTTGTCTCTTGATTATCTCTTCCTGAGTCATTTGACTAGACTCCACAATATCTTTTCTTCTTTCTGAGACAGGTGCATCTTTAGGAATGATTCATTTTTCTACAACATCCCATTCCAGTGGATCCTTTGATCTTAGGAACGCCTTCATCTTGTTTTTCCATATGTTGTAATCCTTTCCATCAAAGTAAGGTGGTCTGGTATTGCTTTGCCCTTCTACTAGCCCTGGAGCCAACATACTAGCCATAGATCTTTAACTCTGAAGTAAAACACTTCAAATAAAGTGAGTACACAAACTCTGATACCAATTGATGTAGCTAGTATAAAAACCTAGAGGGGGTGAATAGGTGTAAAAACAATTTCTCGAGATATGAAAGCAATACTAAGTAAGCAATAGAAATGAAGTACTCTTTTGCTTAACCAAAATTTATTACGATCAAGATAAAGTAAAGAGTAGGGAAGAGAAGATTAAACATAAGGTTTATAGTGGTTCGGCTTATCCCAAGCCTACGTCCACTCTTCCGCACTGACGGCCTATCGGCTGGATTCCACTATGAACAAAAGAGATGTTACAAACAGCTTTTCCTTGATTCCACAAGTGTAGATGTTCTACCACACTTCCTCAAGGTTTCTCATAAATATAAACTCTCTTTTTGCGTACAAGATTTCGCTCAAATGAATTGACTAAATAACAAGGAGCTTCAGACTTGGAACGCATGCAGCTCACAAACTCATGAAGGGTTGGACTGGTTTTTCCAGAAACAGCAAGCTAGGCCAACAAATCTCCCCCCAAAGCTCCAAAATTTCATCACTTCCACCACAACCAAAATTCACAATTTTCTACACACACATCACAGCAAGAAAAGGGTAGGTTTTAGGATTCTACTTGCCTCTAGCTCAAGTAAACACAGCAAGCAACAAATAGAGGGGCAAGGCGACGAACAAACGGCGGCAACGAAACTCCTCCTTCTTCCTTTCTCTCTTCCTTTCTCGCATGCGCACTCTCTCTCTTCCTCTCCTTCGCACGACACTCCTCTCTCTCTCGGTAACCCTCTCTCTCAAACCGCCCACTTCTCTTTCCTTTCTTTCCCCTCCATCATTTGAAATCATTGATTTTGCATGGCTTCTTACACTTGGCTATAAAGGGGCAACACTTGGCAAGCTTTTCTTGCCACTTGGCATTTTTTCCATGCACATGATGGGCCTTCATTTGGCTGGGCTTGGGCCAGCCTTGGTTGACTACTTCATAGGCTCCTTAGGCTGGGCCTCTTGGCCCACTTTGGGTCAAACACATTTGGGTCTAAAGTCCAACTTTTAAATGTCCCAAAATAATAGTAAATAAGCCCGCAATTGCTCTTAACAATTTACTTTAATCCCCACTCAAATACTCACATGGCCATAAAATTTTGTAATATAAATCAATAAAAATCCAACTTATAAAGTACGTGGCCAAGAATAAAATTTTTCCTATCAATTTATCCTTTAATACAAATCCTTAATCACTCATGGACATAGGATATATTTCCAACCAAATAATTGTCCATTCAATGTTCGGCCTTGTTCTATTGTAATTTATTGGTCTAAAGGCCATAACATAATCCAATGGCACTTCCATCACCTTTCCATAGGTTGTAATACATCTAGAGGTCACTATGAAATTTTAGGATGCCACATTCATCACTGTGATAGTCAAGATCACGAGCTGTAACAACTCTTTTGATACTTAGTGGAATCCAGCCAATAGGCTATCAGCGATGAGAGTTGACGTAAGCTTGGTCTAAGCCGAACCACTATAAACTTTGTATTTATTTTCTCTTATCCCTATACTCCTTACATTTATTACCGATTATCTATTTACTTAAAGTTGAAGTACGATTTATGTCGAACATCTTCTAAAATCAAAATATTCTCATTAAGTCCTACAAATATTTTTATTTACACCTATTCACCCCCCTCTAGGTGTATTCACTAGCCCCTTTCAAATATAACATGCAATAGAAACTGCTTCTGCCCAAAAGCGAGAGGGTATTTTGCTTTCTATCAAAAGAGTTCTGGCCATCTCCTGTAGGGATCTGTTTTTCCTTTCCACGTCCCCATTTTGTTTTGGAGTATATGGAGAAGAGAAAACATACCGAAAACCAAATTCATTATAGAAGTTTGCAAAATCTTATTTTTCAAATTCACCTCCATGATCTGTCTTTATGCTTGAAATTACATAACCTTTCTCGTTCTGAACTTTCTTAGCAAAGTTTGAGAAGTATGCAAAAGTCTCAGACTTGTTTATTAAGAAGAACACCCCAGTGAAATGAGAATAATCATCCATAATTACTAGACAATATTTCTTTTCACCAAGACTCTGAGTTCTTGTTGGTCTAAAAGGATCCATATCAAGAAGCTGCAAAACTCGATTAGTAGAAACCTGATTTATTGGTTTAAAAGAACTTCTGACCTACTTTCCCAAGACACAGGGAGTGCATAACTCAATCTTCTAATAAGCTAAATTAGGAAGCTCTCAAACCAATTTCTTAAAGGAAACCTTGGCAATTTGCTTCATATTTACATGACCAAGCTTCTGATGCTAGAAACTTGCTTCATCTTAAATAGAAATAAGGCACTAAGAGCTTTCTGGATTTACATCCAGAAGATATATGCTGCCATGCCTTCGCCCAGTAAAGGATTGAGAGAAGTCTTAACTTATTCCAGAACAAATACCTTATTAGAAGTTTATTCTAAAACCAGTATCACAAAGCTGACTTATGCTCAAAAGATTGTAGTTTAAACCTTTCACCTGGGAAACATTGTTGATAGTCAGACTTCCAACCTTCACAATCCCACGGCCTATAATCTTTCCTTTACTATTTCCTCAAAAAGAAATTTTTCCTCTTTTTAGTCTATTAAGCTTCACGAAACAGCTTGAGTCTCTTGTCATATACCTCAAACAACCACTATCTAAATATCATTTGATTTTCTTTTAATAGTGACCTGCAATCAAAAGAAAAACTCAAACTTTCTTTGGTACCCAGATTTTCTTGGGTCTAGGAATGTTAGTATTAAAAACAGTTCTTGCCCAATCTTTCTTAACTAGTCTCCAAACTTTGGGACAACCCTTCTCAAAATCTTCTGAGCCATTACACTTAAAAAATCTTAGAGCACTTCGGCCAATAGGTTTTACAAACACTTTTTGAGAATGATTTTTATAAAATGTTTTTGCAGGTTTTTGTTTAAGTCTCTCTTTTACCTTAGTAAAAATCAATTAAAGGAACAATCTCATTATTCATACCCAAACCAAACTTGTTAATATAGGGTATTTGAGCTGTAAGAATTTTCTCTAATTTTTCTGATCCTTTTGAAAACCTTTTTGAAATATCTGAGATCTCCCTTTTTAAAACAACATCTTCTTTTAAGAGAGAATCATAATTTTCTTTCAAATCGTCAAAACTTCTTTTTAGATTTTCAAACTTTTCTTTCTAAGAAACTTCCTATTGCTTGAGCTTAGAATTCTCATTTTTTTTTAGTTTGGAGATCCTTTTAAAAGAAGATTTAAGATTAAGGCAAAGTTCTTCTATATACATAGAGACTTTAACAGGAATTTCGGAGTTACTAACCTCGATTTCTTTGTCAGAATCTGAATCAGTGTCTGTCTCTAATTCTAAGTCTGACTCTGAGTGAGCCATCAGACATATGTTTGCAAATTCTTCTTCACTTTCTTCACATTCGGTGTCACTCCAAGTTTATGCTTTGAGAGCCTTTTTCTATTTCTCAGTTTTCCCCTTCTTCTTTTTCAACAAGGGTGTGGCACTCCTCGACGACCCCCGATTCGTTAGGGTCGCCATTGTTCGCTTCTCTTCCACTTGACTTGATAATGTACTACTCTGATACCAAGGAATTTTATTATAATTCATGAATCCTAGGGGTTTACATCTTTTAGATCGGTCCCTACGTAATTTATATGGCAGAAGCACATCCATTAACTCCCTTCCATATATTCAAAAAACGATGCACACCAACTAAGACATTTATAGGTGAAAGCCGAACACTTTTATTTACTTAAACTAGATGGATATCATTCGTCGGTACATCAATGCCATAGTCTTGTATACTCGGCTATACTTCAAAAGATGACCGACATCTTCTCCAACAATCGCATACTTAAAGTCCATCGATCAGTGTCGGCGTCCAAAAGTTCCTTCCTTTGCTATCCTTCTCCTCGTAGTCATATTCAACCACTCGATCCATCTACCGGTGGCAGTGGCAGCAGATGTATCTTATCTAGTTTGAAATGTTAGTCCCCAAAAGAAGTGAGTACAACCACTCGGCAGTAAAGATCCACTAAACTACATAATGCAACAAGCAAGACAATCAAGATATCACAAGCAAAGCACATATCATCCATGCTATCAAGCATACATCACCATGCAGTCGTGCATATATCACCATGCAGTCATGCATATCTCACCATACCATCGTGCATATGCCACCATGCAGTCATGCATATATCACCATACAGTCCTGCATATCTCGACATGCCATCGTGCATATACCACCATGCAGTCATGCATATCTCACCATGCCATCGTGCATATATCACCATGTAGTCATATCATTCATGCTATCAAGCATACATCACCATGAGATCTATTCATGCCTTCATGAGATCCATTTATGCCTTCATGATTGCATTTTCAATATCAAATAGCATCAATTTACTTTCATAAGCAGATCATGCATCATGCCATATGCATACACCTATGCAAATTATTCAATTTCAATATTTATCTTTCACAAGGATCTCATCATTTTTCTTCTAGGGAACAATGTTTGCATCCCTCAATTTATCGCTTGCACCCAACCTGGCATCGCGAGGAACCTCCGGCACACACCTCCAGGCATCTGGCACACACCTCCAGGTATCTCACATCCCACCTGGCATCACGAGGAATCTCTAGGGCTCGTCATGAAAATGGTTACCCCTACCCTCCGGGCATACATCATAATACAACCTCTCACCCTCTGGGCATGTATCATAATACAACCGGGCATCCCGACACTCCCGGGGAAAACCTCTAGGCATGTATTCATAATACAACCAGGCATCCAAAGGGCATCGACTCATTCAAACCTCTGGGCATTCCGACTCCTGAGGCATCGTCAGCTCACACCTCTGATGGTATCATCCTTATCACAATGTATATTCACATATATGTCTCATTTTCAACATGGTATTTGATGTAACAATATCAAAGGTCTCAACCAGCTTTTGATGTCATAGAACATGCCATATGTCACCACATATGCAACATAATCAACCACTCAAGACATTATATCACATGGAGCAAATTCACATATTTTTGAAAGTGCAGCAATTTTCGGATAAAAAACAGATTGCACTCCTTTGGTCATAATTCTTGAAAAATTAGTAAACGGTGTTAATAAATTCTGAAAGCTTGACAAATTATAGACGAGACCTAAAGGCAGATATCTCATGAAAAACACTATACCAAAAGAATCTCACACTAAATAGTACGGTCCATGCATCACAGTTTTCAAAATTCCAACACTTCAGCTTGCACAATTTCGGAAGAAATTTAAATTAAATATACAATGAACTCAAAAAATTCTGAAATTTTGATATTTTATAGAAAATTTCTAAATTTAAATATCTCATGAAGAAATCAAAACCCAAATCGTTCTATATTAATAGATATAGACAATTAATTCCTCCTATTCTCGGTGTCTTTTTTTTTTTCCAGATTATCTTCTTTCAAAGGAAACACGTTTTACCGACCTACATATGTCCATTTCGGTATGTTATTCCTCAGAATATTACCTACAACTTTCATTAATGACACGCGATCAAATTTTAACTAGATGATTTTATAAAAATTACAGAATCACACTAGGTCAAAGTAGCACTTTCCCAGATCCAGTTTATTCAAAGAACAACGATTTCACCAACCTATTTTTGTTCATTTCCTCTAAATTTTTTATATGTTCTACCCCAAAAAGTCCACTACAACTTTTATTAAGAGATCAAATTGATATTGTCACAAGAAAGCTACTTTACAGTCCACGAAATCACTAAAGGTCAACACAATGAATTCCATATCTAATTTCTCCAAAGAAAAATCATTTCACTAACCAATGCTTGTTATTTTTACCTCAAATTTTAGTATGTTCTTTCCCAAGATGTTCTCTACAACTTTCATAAGAGATCAAAGCGAGATTCCAACTAAAAAGTCGCATGCAGCTCACAAACTCATGAATGGTCGGACTGGTTTTTCCAGAAAGAGCATGCTAGGCCAACGAATCTCTCCCCAAAGCTCCGAAATCTCATCACTTCCACCACAACCAAAATTCACCATTTTCTACACACATCACAGCAAGCAAAGGGTAGGTTTTAGGACTCTACTTGCCTCAAATTTAAGCACAAACATCAACGAAAATGGCAGGCAAGGCTGCGAAGGAACGGCGGCGAACGAGCTCCTCCTTCTTCCTCTTCTTCTCTCGCACACTCGCTCTCTTTCTCTCTTCCTTTCTTTCTCTCGACACTCCTCTCTCTCTCTCTCTCTCGATAGCCCTCTCTCTCAAACCACCCACTTCTCTTTCCTTTCCCTCCCCTCAATGATTTGAAATCATTGATTTTGCATGGCTTCTTACACTTGGCTACAAATGAGCAACACTTGGCAAACTTTTCTTGCCACTTGGCATTTTCGCCATGCACATGATGGGCCTTCATTTGGCTGGGCTTGGGCCAGCCTTGGTCGACTACTTCATGGGCTCTTTGGGCCGGGCCTCTTGGCCCACTTTGGGTCCAACACTTTTGGGTCTGAAGTCCAACTTTTAAATGGCCCAAAATAATAGTAAATAAGCCCATAATTGCTCTTAACAATTTACTTTAATCCCACTTAATTTCATAATCTCAAATACTCACATGGCCATAAAAGTTTGTAATATAAATCAATAAAAATCCAACTTATAAAGTACATGGCCAAGAATAAAAATTTTCCTATCAATTTATTCTTTAATACAAATCCTTAATCACTCATGGACATAGGATATATTTCCAACCAAATAATTGTCCATTGAAATGCTCAGCCTTAATCTATTACAATTTTTTTGTCTAGTGGCCACAACATACTTCAACGACACAACCATTCACTTTTCCATAGGTCGTAATGCCTATAGGAATTACCATGAAATTTTGGAATGCCACAAAGGGACGGTTTGGTCTGATATGCCCCTTTTTCTTGCACTTGAAGCATATTGCATCCCTGCTAATTTCAATTTCTTCTGTAGATTTCTTCTAGGAATTCAACAAGCCTTTCTTCTTCCTATTGAACCTTCTACCTTTTTTGTTCAGTCTTCTGAATTTCTTTATCATGAGGGTTAGTTCTTTATCATCCATATCATCTTCCGAATTTGTATCATCATTGATCTGTTCCACTTCGTACGACTAAAGTGTGCCTATTAGTTCATCTACTGATAAAGGCATAATCCTTTGAATCTCTCTGATTGAGGTCTTCACATGATTCCAATCCTTTGAAAGTCCATGCAGTAGTTTGTTGACTTTCATCGGTCCAAAAATTGGTTGGCCTTGATAAGCCAGGCCATTCACAATCTTTGTAAAGCAACTAAACATATCAGAGATAGATTCTCCAAGCTTCATTCTGAATGCTTCATATTATCCAAGCATAATGTTTATTTTTTGTTTCCTTCGCACGGTCTGTCCCCTCATAGGTAACATGAAATATGTCCCAAACTTCGTTTGTTGTTTCACAAGAATAAATTTGATTATATTCTATGGGAGAAAAAGCACAATATACAGAATAAATTGCTTTTGCGTCAAGAGCCTGTCTCTTGGTAATTTCAGCTTATGTTGATTCATCAGCATCAATCACTTCTCTCCCTTTATGATTGATTCATTTTCCAACAACATCCCACTCCAAGGGATCTCTGGATTTGAGAAATTCCTTTATCTTGTTTTTCCACACGTTGTACTCATTTCTATCAAAATAAGGAGGTCTGGTGTTGCTTTATCCCTCAACCAATCCTAGAGCCATAATACTAGCCATAGAAAATCTTTAGCTTTAGAAGTAAAAGCACTTCAACAAAGTAAGCACACGGGCTCTAATACCAATTGAAAAGGCTAGTAAAACACCTAGAGGGGGTGAATAGATGTAAAAATAGATTTTGTGAAATGCAGTAAAAATGCTTTACTTTTAAACTGAGTCTAATTGACTACAGACTTTGCAAAAGAATTCAAACTTTAAGAACTATTTCAAAACACAGAAGTATATCGCAAAGAATAAAGTAAAGGAGTTCAGGGAAGAGAAAAATAAACACAAGATTTATAGTGATTCAACTTAGATCAAGCCTACGTCCACTCTCCCACGCTGACAGCTTTCTGGCTAGTTTCCACTATGAATCAAAAGAGAACGTTACTGCCTTGTGATCTCGACTTTTCAGTGAGGTAATTCTACTACACTCATAAAATCACTCTCTAGAGTTTCTCTCTTTTGAATACAAGTTTAAGCACTAAATGATGAAGGACAAGTGATTTAGAAGCTTCAAACTTTGGAATTCTTTTTTCATGCTCTCCTCGAATGACTTTAAAAACCTCCTTAAATACTCCTCCATACCTTCTTGACTGTTGGCACTTTCTAGAGAAATTCTTCCAATCAACCCATTGGACAGAATCAATCAAGAGGATCTCAAGCCGTTTGAAGATTGAGATGAAAGCCCGTCAATCATGTTCGTCCATACAATCAGGATCTTAGTTTCCATAAGTAGATTCTTTCCAAATAAGCTTGCCATCCAAAATGATTTGCTTTTTCAAAATTGATTCCAATTAAGATAACCAATATGGTAAGTAATATTTCCAACTAGAAAGCTCGATATATCTTGTGCGTACTGAAACCTTGAAGGAAGAAAAATAATCCTGAGTCTGACTAAGTCTTCATTCTTCACTTGCGTTCAGTCTGGAACTTTGTCAGAGTGGGCAGACTTCTATGTAAGATAGACTTTGAGAGAAATATACAAAAGTCTTGCAATCTTCATAATAGAACTTAGATAAGTTTTGTCAGCGTCAAAATATTATAAGAGTTTTCTCCAACAATATCAAATACAAGGCTTGAGATTGAAGGATCGTCATCTCATAAGAGCAACGGCACTGAAGGCTGCAAGAAGCATGGTGACTGCCTTTCTCATTTCCTTGCTTCACAGCACACGCAGTTTTGGAGACTTTGCTGTTATTTTTTCCTTGGAAGACGTGTTCACGAATCAGACAAAATGATGAATCATTGTTGAAATACGAGCAGGGTGGATTTAGACGTGGGCTAAAGATTGGTACTTTTGGGGACATAAGGGGTGATCCAATTTCGGGATTGCCTCGCATGGGGAACCAGCGTCCTTCTTAGCTGTTTCAATGCTTTCTCTTTTTCAGTTTGTAAATAGGTATCCGTTTAACACTACCACTCTTAATAGCTAGTAGAGCCAACATCATATTAAAGTATCAAAGACAGTACCATTTTAGCAGCCTCACTCTCCTCTCTGCATCTCTTATACATTGCCTCTCTCTCTTTGATTTAGAGAGGAACTTATTGAGTGAGGACAAGCCGAGAGATAATTCTTAGAGTACATTATAATTGGAAGGAGGTTATCTTATGATTAAACTTCTACTCTCTCCACGGCCCGCTGATCTACATGAAGATAACCGCCTGAACTTGTGCGAGAGGTTTCCGGACTCTCTCAGGAAGTGGAATCGGATCCCTGCTGTGAGATCTAGCATAAATAAGTTAAGTCATACTGCAAACAATCTACAAGCAATAAAAGACACAGAATGAGAAACGTTCATCTTGTTCCTTACTCTTTTAAAATCAATTGTGCCTTGAAAATCCTCATTCGGGCATCCTCTTTCTCATTTCTTTATCTCTCTGCATTTCCTCTTCATGCCTCACAAGACTTCCAGTTGGAAGGGTTCGGGTTTGGTGTAATGCCTGGGCTCTGGCTTTGGAGGAGGATCGCTATTATTTTCATGTTTCTTTATGATAAGCAAAGCAAAAAAAGACAGCATCAATTGTTGGTAGTTTGCATGTAAAATAAACTAAGAGGTGCCTTGTCTCATATCGAAAGAATGTGACTGTGCATGTAGATGAGATTTGGCACTAATCAATGATCTTTATTTTTTATTTATTAAAATTCAAATTAATAATTATAGAATAACTATTGCGTCTTACTGAAATAGTGTGACTATTCATAATAGAGTAACGGTTATTTTTTAATTATTTAATTTCGAATTTATTAGTTTTGCTTAACAGTTATTTGGCACTCTTACAACCTTTCGAAAGTTGTGTTTGTTCGGAGATAGCTTCTGCATCTTTGAAAGATTATATCCATTCAAATGTATTTATTTAACATTCGTATTCAATTCTTTGTAGAACATCAACTCTTTTCATAATCTTCTTCTTCTATCTTTCGTTTTCTTTTGAAAGAATATACAACTATTATTTCCAATTGTTTATTAGAGAGATATTGGAGAAATACTAGAATTGCTATTTAGTATTCTCATTTGAGACTTTGCTATATGTTGAAGGAAATTTGCTGGTAATCATTAGCAACATTGTGGAGCAAATAAATACTTAAAGAAAACGATATCACACTGCAAAGTCCGACTTGATTACTCTATTGATTCAAAGCCATATTTTTCCCAACATCCATACCTAAGGGAATCCTGGCTCGTTCCTCTTCCAACTACTTTTGCATATATTCCATCACAAATTTTCTTTCTTTCTCAGCTCCCATTTCCTGAATTTGAAGGGGAATGCAAAAATGCATTTAACAAAACTAATTGTGCAAACATAATCTTGGATTGGCAACTTTTACAAGCCCCTTTAAAGAGATGGAATAATTAATGGCCGTGTTTCTCGGAATTGGGTTCTCTTGTCGAGGTTTTGAGTTCAGTGAAAGCTAGATATTAGATAACAATTCAGTAGAATTAATTAAACACTTGAAGATAAGTGCTTCTATTAGCTATGTGAAGACAATGAGGAAAAGGTACCTCGTCAAATAAATAAAAAACTACAGTAGGTTGAGGAAACCGTTCATTTGTTGCAAAGGGGAACTCTTGGGGTTAGGCTACGTGCTTCTTTGTATTATAGAAAATCCCAAGTTCCGTCTACTATAAAAAGTCTGGAGCATTCAAACTCATCTGCGTTGCCAAAACTAAATGGAGAGTGCGAAAATATCAGTAGCAATCTCTAAACAGAAGCCAAACCTTCTTATTCAGAGGCCTTGCTATAAATTTTGGAACCTTTTCAAGTTTCACCTGCTCTAGTTCAAAGAAACTTTTCACTTGTGGTGGGCGGGACCTCAAGGATGTTTTAAGGGTGGAGCTTTAGGTTCGATTAGGTGCAATTTCCACTGGTGATTCTGTGGCAGCACCGTTGGAGAAACTGTTAATAGATACCTTGTCAAACCCGACAATAGCAGACAAAATAGAAATGTGTCCCACTGTACCTGATGAGATTTTTCTGTGGAGGCGACAAAAGCCGATTCTGCATTGTTATCGGCACTTTCAGTTAATGTGAAAGTTTATTTCCCGAATGAAATACTCTTAAATCCATTCTAGCGGCACCTAACTTGAATTTCCCTGAAACTCTAGTGGCTTAGGTGTACTCTTTAAAACTGGTAATTCTGGAGCTTCCAAAACCTATAGCAAATCAAAGAAAAAATTAATAATGTTTTGATATATTGATTTACTATATATGGCAGAAAGAAATAGGAGGGAGAAATTTTCCTTCTTGTTCAATGGCCGAGCTTTCAACTTTGGAATTTTAGCCACCATCTATTCCTCAAGCTCTGCAGTACTCTTTACTCTAACTGTACAAAACACTGTGCTGTTTCAAGCTCAGGCTCCTTGGACCACGTAAGTGTGAGTTTGGTAGGCTTTCGATGTATAATTAAAGCACCCATATCCTGAGGTTTACGATGTAGAGAAATTGGAAATAAGAGAGGACAAAAGGGACCTTCCAAGGGCAAAAATTCATTACAGAGTGTACAAAAAAGAAATCTAGAGAAATTAGCTTACGTGTGAAAGAGAACTACTAAGATGTGGTAACAAGTCTCTCGCCCAGGACTGCAACTTCTTCATCATTTCTGCCGTTGATATGAACTGCGCCACTGGTTCTGTAGCGTAAACCTTTCAAAATAAGCTGACTAAGTTAGCATTACCTGGACAAGCTAGAGAGATGGAAAATGAAATGCAGTGGTGAATGCATACCCTTCTATCTTCTCTCGGCCTTGTTGGCTGCTGGACTGCATACATTGGGAGCGCCGCTTGCAAGACAATTTTGATTTGTGACGCAAAAATTTGCGGTTTGACATTTAAGATCTGAAAAAGGAAAAAGAACACATAAGTTCAAATGAATCGCTCCATCACATTATCGATAGAAGACGCCATGCCAACTAAATGATGATCTGCTGTTATAGGCTCCACCTGTACAATTTTGATTTGTGACGCAAAAATTTGAGGTTTGACATGTAAGATCTGAAAAAGAAAAAGAACAAAAACGTTCAAATGAGTCGCTCCATCTCATTATCGATAGAAGACGCCATACCAACTAAATGAGGATCTGCTGTTATAGGCTCCACCTGTCTAGATTTCCTTCCTTCCAACTTCTGCCGTTTGATAGCCTGGTTTTCTTGAGCTACCATAGGAGTTGCAGCAGGATCCTTCACATTTGTATTTCTGTGAGTGGAGACTGGGTAAGCCACACTTTGTATTTGCTTATTTTTTAGTTCAATGCAAAATATGAGGATAAACATATATTTTTAACCTTTTAACACACTGGTTTGGATTTCTTGGCTTGCAAAGACTGCGAGTTCTGTTTAGGCCTCGACGTGGAGGGGTCTTGATCAAGCTGGCTATCTTTCTAGCTGTCTAACATTTCTTAGAATCAGTTACCACCATGAAGGATGTGGCGGTAGATGGCGGAGGAAAATGAGAGAAAACATATAAGTCAAGTTTTGATTTTTTATTTATTTATTTGCTTGCCATGTCATGTACACGTGTCATGCCCCGAATCAAGAGCGCGCGAACATCCCTCAAAGGTTTATTAGAGATGTAACATCTCAAGATGTGTCACCAACCCGTTATTTTTATCTTTCAATTAAACACATTCGGAAGCATTTTATAAAAAAATACCCAATCAATCATAACAAACAGGATAGTAAACACAACTAGTAATTCCAAAAGTGCAATCTTTATTTATCAATTGGTTAACCATAGGAATTTAGCATTTACAGGCCTAATCCATAAGGCAACTCCTAAGCGACCATGAGCAAAAAGGGTCAAATGAATGAAGGTTAACTTCAGCTTCACTAACTCCGAAGCCAACCAAAATTGACACCAGGCATGTTTGCATCTTGGTCCATCGAGACCTTAACTGTGACGCCCCATGACGATGACTTTCTTCGGTGACCCTCGACCCTTAAGGACCGCCACGCCGTTCATTGGTCTCTGCGATATTTCATTGCGGAAGCATGTATCTAACCCCTTCTTAATTTAAAATGATGCACACGATATATAAACCAGGCATTTTTATTTATTTATATTTCAAGACGACGCCCATCGATACATATAGGCCAAAAAGGTTCCTATTTTGGCTAAACTAAAAATTAGTCTGACCATCCAGCAATCTATCTACACTGTCGTCTTGGTGTCATGCCCCGGCGTCCAAAAATGTTGTCATCCTCCCCGGGTCCTCCACCTACTCGACCCCACTCGAGCCGTCATCATCATTCTCTGGATGCAGTAGCGACCTACCGTATGCCCATTGACTTGGGCATACAGGACAATGAACCCCATAAGCACGGGGCCCGTGATGAGACCAGCGTCCACGGTGAGGATCACCATAATCTGGATAAATGTGATGTTAGGAAAGTCAAGGTCTGCATGCTCCACCTAATCCCACCTGAGGTCAATGGGAATGCCATAGAACATGCCGGAAGACGCGGGCTAAAGCGGCATGGCTATGTTTCTAAAATATGATAGTCCCACAAGGTACGACTACTCAGCATATGGAAGTCTGTCAGACCATATTACACAAGTCTACCACTACTTAACCTACGACGTTCTAGACATGCAACCTAGTAAGAATGACAAAATTCGTATAATCATGCGGCATCCCAAAAATAACTCATGGCCATGTGTTTTATAAGTAGGAGTCTATTGATTTATGATTTCAAGATTTATGGCCAAGTGAATAAGAATGATCTGGTATTTATATAAATGGATAATTATGTTGTTGGAAACGCGTCCTATGTCCATGTGAGACCAAGGATTTTATTTGATGAGGAAATTATGTTTTTGGCCATGAATTTTATAAGTTGGATTTTATTACACTATGTTACAAAGCATTATGGCCATTTAAATTTGTAATTTGGTACCTTGTATAAGTGGGATTAAGATGGATTATCAAATATAAATATGGGCCATTTAAGTTTGGACCTTAAGCCCAAGTGTGTTGGCCTAAAGTGGGCCAAGAGGCCCGGCCCAAGGAGCCCATGAAGTGGTCGACCAAGGCTGGCCCAAGCCCAGCCAAATAAAGTCCCAAGACCGGCCCAAAAACTGAAGCCCATTAACCTTGCATGTCCTCCAACACTTGTCTTCAATTTTGCCACTTGTTCTCCTCATGAGAACACTTGTCTCTTACATGCAAAAATAGGGATAAATTGTTAATCAAAGAGAGAAAGGGAGGTGAGCTGAGGGAGAGAGAGAGCTGTTGAGAGAGTGAGAGAGGGAAACCGAGAGAGGAGGAGGAGGCCGTGCGAAGAAGAAGGAAGAGAGTTCGTCCGCCTGTTCGTCCACCGTTCGTTGTTGCTTTGCCTCTGTTTGCTGCTGTTTTGTGCTTGAATCTAAGGCGCAAGTAGAGTCCTAAAACCTACACTTTTCTTGTTGTGATGTGTGTGTAGAAGATGGTGCATTTTGGTTGTGGTAGATGGGATGAAATTTCGGAGCTTTGAAGAGAGATTCGTTGGCCATGTATGCTGTTTCTGGAAAGACCAGTTTAACCATTCTGGAGTTTGTGTGTTGCATGTGACTTTTTAGTCGGAATCTTACTTCTATTTCTTCATGAAAGTTGTAGATAACACCTTGAAGAACAACATACTAAAATTTGAGCAAAAAGAACAAGAAATGGTTAGTGAAATGATTTTTCTTTGGAGAGACTAGATCTGGAATTCGTTGTGCTGACCTTCTGTGGTTTCGTGGTCTGCAAAGTAACTTTCTTATGAAAATATCACTTTGGTCTCTAAGTGAAAGTTGTAGAATACTTCTTGAGGTAGAACATATCAAAATTTCAGAAAAAATGAACAAAGATAGGTCGGTGAAATCGCCGCCTTTTGAAGAAATTGGATCTGGGAAAAACGTTACTTCAACCCAGCATGATTTCGTGATTTTTATAAAATCATACAGTTAAAATTTGTTCATGTGTCATTAACTAAAGTTGTAGGTAATATTCTGAGGTTTAACATATCAAAAATTTAGAGAAAACTAACGAGAATAGATAGGTGAAATCGTGGTTTTTCGGAAGTAGTCAGATCTGGAAATTTCGGTATTGAAACAGAAGTTTTATCCGCCTATGAAGAAACCAAAGAATTTTACTTTGGTTTCTTCATGAAAAACCTACCTTAGGATCTTTAATACAACATAGTCTAATTTCATGAATTTTGAAGATCATTAGAGTATTTAATCGGAAATATTTCTAAAACTGTGTAATCTGACGCGTTCGGATTTAGTCAGTTTCAACGCATGGGTCATATCATTTTGTATGAAGTTCTTTCAGCAAAGTGTTCTTCACAAAGTATCTTTATTTATGTCTTCCTTGTAACATATTCAAATTTCATAATTTTTGAAGTTCAATTTCCTATTTAACTGAAAATGTTTTGAAAACCGTGCAAGTTGAGTGGTCATGATAATGGTGCTGTGATGTTTGGTCTATACCACATGATAGAGGGTCTTTTGGTGTAGTGTCCTCCATGAAATATCTTCCATTATATCTTGACTACCACATGTTCGAATTTCATAATTTTCGAAGTTCATTTGTGTATTTAATGGAAATATTTTCTAAAACTGTGCAAGATGGATTGTGCGAATTTCAAATGCTGTAATTTATTACTATTCTGTTTTGGATGAGCCCCATGAATTATATTGATTTAAGTGATTAAATCTTGCTGCACATGTGATGATATTTGGCATTGCATATAGAATCAAATGTTGAATTTGACTTTGTTGCCATTACATCATGTGCCATGTTGATTGTGAGACATAAATTGGTGAATATGAATTATGATGAATGAGGAAACTGTTGGGGGTGAGCCGATAATGCCCTAGGAGTGTCAGGATGCCCGGAATGTGGGGGTGACGGATGCCCAGTGGCCTAGTGGCATAATTCCATAGGGTCCTCAGGAGTTTCGAGATGCTTGGTGGTATACGGTACGTAATTCCAGAGGGGGGATTCTTGGTGGTATGTCGGTACGTAATCCCGGAAGCCCTTGAGGTGTGTGCCCGAGGGGATTCCTCATGATGCTAGTTGAGATGCGAGATGCCTGGAATGTGGGGGGCCGGATGCCCGGTTGTATTTTGAATACATGCCTAGAGGTTCCTCATGATGCCTGGTTGGATGCGAGCGATAAATTGTGGGATGCAAACATTGGTCCCTAGAAAGAAAAACTAATGAGATCCTTGTAAAAGATAAGAATTGACAATGAATCATGTGCATGGGTTTATGCATATGGCATGATGCATGATCTGCTTATGAAAGTAAATTAATGCTATTTGATATTGAAAATGCGATCATGAAGGCATGAATGGATCTCATGGTAATGTATGCTTGATAGCATGGATAATATGAATCATGGTGGCATATGCACGATGGCATAGTGAGACAAGCATGACTGCATAGTGGTATATGCACATATGACATGGTGATATATGCATGAATGCTTGATGATGAGTGCATGATGGTATATGCACATATGGTGTGATGACATATGTATGGCTACAAGGTAAGTTATGCTTGAATGCATGAATGATACGTGCTTTGTTATGATGCCTTGATTGTTCTGCGTGACGCAATGAGTAGTTTGGTGGATCTTTACTACTGAGTGGTTGTACTCACCCCATTTGAGGAATAACATTCAAGATTAGATAAGATACCTCTGCTGCCACTGCCACCAGTAGATGGATCAAGTGGTTGGATATGACCACAAGGAGGAGGATAGCAAATGAAGGAACTTTTGGACGCCAACACTGATCGATGGACTCTAAGTATACGACTGTTGGAAGAGATGTTGGTCATCTTTTGAAGTATAGGCAAGTATAGAAAGCTATGGTATTTTGATGTACCGATGAATGATGTCCATCTGGTTTAAGTTACTAAAAGTGTTTGGCTTTTACCTATAAATGTTTGGTGGGTGTGCATCATTTTCTGAATATAAGGAAGGGAGTTGATGGATGTGCTTCCGCCATATAAACTGCGCAAGGGACTGATCTAAAAGATGTAAACCCCCAGGTTGTATGGATTCGTTGCAATTGAAATGGTATCAGAGTGACGTGTTATTAGAGAAAGTGAAAGGTAAGGGAACTGTGGCAACCCTAACGGATCGGGGGTCGTTCGAGGGGTGCCACAAATCATGATTCAAAAAGATAATGCAATATAACATGCTAGAACCTGAATTAATACTTAGAATGATTTCGATAATCAACTTGACTGTAATTCTAACTACAACCATCTTATAGAGGAACTCGTGTTTGCATCCCTCCAGCCATCTCGCATCCTACTTAGCATCATGAGGACCTCCAGTTCCATATTTCAATCCCCAGACATCCAGAGCATGTTCGTCACACCTCCAGGCATCCCACACCTTACCTAGCATCACGAGGACCTCTGGGGCTCATCACTGTCCCTAGGCATCCGGAACGTGTTACGTCACACTTCCAGGTATCCCAACACTCTGGGCACCTCCGGGGCTCATCATTGTCCCCAAGCATCCAGAGGTGTCATTTTCATGACCCTCCAAGCATCTTGACACCTGGGGCATCATTTCCACAGGAGCTCAACGGCATCAATATCAATTCAACCATGACGCAGCACCTAACAGGTTTTAATAAAGCCATCATGCACGTCTAACCCGAACCTTAAGCCGAAAGACGTCAAACAGCTATAACATTTCAACAATCGCTCAATTAACTTTAATCCCGAACACAACAACGACGAAGCCGGACTAGCCATCAATGACTCGGCTCTAAGAAAACCAGTACAATCCATCCTACTACCATTTAGACTCACGGATCCACATCCAAACTAGTGCTGACGGTCCTCACATGCACACAAGGTAATTCACTCATGCCATCCACTCAACTTGCCTAGCATAGGTCCGTTTACTTCCGTATCGCCTAGACGTCACATTATTCCAAGCTTGAACGGCAACATACTCGGATCGGACTGCCTACAGAAATCGATCGATGCTAAGTTCACCTCATCTATCCGATGTTCAGTGTCTAACTTAACTAGCATGCAAATGGTAAAGGCCACCCCACACCCGACTACCCGTGCACGCCCATTGTCCGATTCAATCTCGATCGTCAATCAAACAAACTTAATTCCGAGTTTCCTACCCTATTCGAACCCGAACTCTAGTTGTCACGCCCTGACCCTCAAGCACACGGCATCCCTCCTTCTCTTCGGTCGTGGAATTGCGACATCTCAGGACGCGTCGACGACCCATTCATTTTATCTTTTGATTATACACAAGTGGAAGCAAAACAAACATCTCCCAACCATTAACAAACAATAGGGATAGTAAAAGGTATACATCAGAATATCAAACCAAATACTTCCTTTAAAAATTTACTATTAACCCTAGGAAGTTTAGTGATTACAAGCCGTTACACTGGCAACTTCCATCCAACCAACAATGGGTTAGGGTTAATCTAAACTTCATTAACACCAGGCCAAACTCTCATCTCCAATGTAACCCTGAACCGAACATGACAGTTCTCCATACTATGCGCCTGAAAAATGTTAAACCATGATGGGGTGAGTTCAACAACTAAATAAGTAAATCACCTAAACCCCAGATAAGCCGATGCGTCGTTTTGGAACCTATGAACTCGACGCCCACTTGTCGATGGCAGATCAATAGCAAAACCTTTGCCTTGTCTTAACTATAAATATGAAGGAAAATCTTCCTCTACCTGAACATCCATCCTATCAAGAATCTACGATTTATCTAATACTCATGAAATTTCTAAGCATGCCAATTAATGACTTCAACCACATACACGGGTTCCTCGAGTCCTCAATAATAGCATAAAAATTCACATGCTACATATCGTGCAATAAATAGACAACAATACTCCCATGTGTCATATGTCATTTTCTAAAATATCACCATGGCCTTCAAGTCTCAAACAATGACTTTCAAAACATTCACATGCCTCTCTCATCCCAAATAACAATTATAACATGCACGTGCCTTTCAAGTTACTAAGTAACCCAATTCAAACATATACTCAAATTGATGCAAAGACTTAACAATACATATCCAAACAAACCCAACTTTTGCAAGCATCACAGATGTATTAGTCTCATGCATCTCATATAAGGCCATGTCAAACATGCACGAGCCATAAAACAATTTTCAAGGTATGCACATAACATTCAAATGCTTCACACACATTTAGCGCCTCGAGAGTCACATGTCATCCCATACTACCATGCTATCTCAAGTCCAATTATTAATCACACATAGCCGAAGCCCTCTGGCTCTTCCGAAAACATCTAGGACAATTGTTCACCCCATTGAGCACGGCATCTAAACTATTGTCGGGCATCGTTTTGATGTAACACATCCCACAAATGGCATCCGGTTGACTTGGGGGCATCCAAACTTAATCAGGCATCATCCTGCATAAATGCATCAGGACAGGTTTACTACCCTGCGTAAACGCATCAGGGTCTTTAGGTAATCACACGAGCATACCATCACTCAAGTCCATTGTTTTCTTTCTCATTAGCCAAGTATGAATGCCTCAATGGCATGCCAGGCAAAGTGTATCTCATGATCTATCGAAACTACATCAATAAATATGCCAAGCACGAAACGAGAGCCCATGGTTTGACCCATTACGTCACCGACCTAAGTCCAATCCGGATCGGAAACGATAAGCTTTGATATCGCACCGAGACCAAGAGAGGACAAGTCCGTTGTGACATGATCACCGTCCTAGTACCAAACTTGACTCGGGAACGATGTCTTAATATCGCACCAAGACCAAGAAAGGACTGACCTGTCATGATATGATCACTAACCTAGTATCAAACTTGGCTTGGCAACGATATGCCTCGATATCGCTGAGCCAAGAGAGAGACTCGGCCCAACATGCTTCCACGAACATCCAAGAACCATCACCAATCTCGTCTCAGAGGCTCGGAGTGTTCTCATGCATTGACCATGGACTATGAACATATATAAATATAAGGACTGCTTCCAATGAACATATGCAAAACATTGTCATTAATATTAAATGTCGCGACCAAATTTTTGGGGTTTAAACCACCTAGGGTTTGGCTAATGGATTGTTAAGCCTAGACTTAACTCAGGCTCTCCCAAGCCCATACCAATTCGCGACTTTAGGTTCAAGTTTTTTAATATGCAATTGATTTTTAATTAGGAGTCGCCACTAATCTATTTTTGGTGGGTCGATTAGAAACCCAAGTAAAGTAACCGGAGTTTTACTTTACTTCTACGAACCAGAGATTTGTGAGTTCGGGGACTTGGTTACGTTAGATTTTTCTAACGCCCTTTCGGTACCTTTATCTTTTATTTTGAAAAAATTGTTTGGCAAGCAACTTGAATTGATTTTAATTCCTTAACATGTGAGGTGACCATGCAGGTGCGCAAACCACAAATTTAACACTCAAGAAAGCAAATGAATAAATTGCAGGACTTACCTTATAGCAATGAAAGCATCTGCGTTGTTAGTTTAGAATTCACATCAGCAGTCCTAAATATGATTTCTAATTAACACGTAATTTTTGTTTTGTTTTCACTTAATTTATGAAAATCATGCAATATGCAATGCATGCCACTAATTTAACATGAAATGATATGACATGGCAACATGACTTAGCTATATGACCTAAGCAATATGACATAACTAAGCATGTAGTCTATCCTAAGCATGAGATGATTTATTCTAAATAATTTTTTTGTATTTTCTATGAGATTCGAAATTAAAGAAATGCAACATTTAAATATGCAATCTAAATTAATCTAATGACTGACAATTTCTAATTGAATGGACCTAACAAAAATCACTAAATGACATGCATTGTATGAACCTAATTCTATATGACGTGCACATGGTTTTTATTCTAAATAAGCATGCAATTTATTCTAATATGCAATGACACGCAAAAGATGCATTAATTTTACATGACATATGCATAATGACTTTTTTTGTGTTTTTCCTTTTTTTTTTAAATTTCGAAATTAATAATTGCCAAATAATTGAACATGCAATCCAAATTTAAAAAAAAGAAAAAAGAACTAGCAACCTAAATTAATTGATTTGATTTTTTTTTTTTTTGAAAATTCGAAATAAAATACCTATTATGAACATGCAAACCCTAAAACTACATTTTTTCATTTTTTTAAAAGAAAACTAATTTAAGTAACACCACAGCAAATCAAGCCATATTGATACCCAAATCGATTTAACCATATCTCGCGTATTTAGATCGGGTTAGTCAATTTCACACAAATCACGACCGGATCTCGAATGAGATCGGATTGGCAATTTTTAAGTAATTGCAAGTCGGATTTCAAAATCGAACGACAATCACTAATTTCAAGGCAATTTCATATCATGGAATTTCAATTTCACATTAAAGGAATAATTACACTAAAAAGATAAAAAAAAATAGCAAAATAAAACAAAAATAAGATAAAGAAAATACCTAAATTTTCTTTTGCTTTTCTCTTTTTTCTTTTCTTTTTTTGTTCTAAAAAAGAAAAAGAAAAACAAAGTTGGTGGCCGGTCCGGCGAAGGAAGATCTCCGGCTAGGGTTCCGGCGAGGGGTGTCCTGCGAGGCGCCGGATCTGGTGGGGTCGGGACTCCGAGCGGCAGGGATCGGCGGAAACGAGGCAACGCGGGCGAAGCACGGGGTCACGGGCAGGGAGACCTTGAGCGCGGGCAGAGGCGAAGGCAGCGTCGGGGCGGCGCAGCGAGACTGGCGGGCGGCGTTGCGGGCGGAGCAGGGGCTTCGACGCATTCCGGCGAGGCAACGTCAGATCCGGGCCGGCTGCTGTGGGCAGGGGTGCGACTGCAGAGGTGTAGTGACTGGTGCAGCGGCGGCTTCGAGCAGCAGGGGACGCTGGGGCGGCTTCGCAGGTGGCGGTGCGGCATCACGGTAAGGCTTGGCGCGGGCGTTGGGGCGGCGCAGGCTTCGGTGACCTGCGAAGCAGCAGTCGGCGTTGCTTGGCTGCTGGGTCGAAGGGGTGCAGACGAACGGGCTGAGAGACAGCAATGGCGGCGCGGTGAACGACTCGGATCTATTCGAGTCGGGGTACTACTGCACGGCGGTGGCTTCGTCAGATCGTGGAGTGACGGTGCGAGGAGACTCGGAGCGGTGATGGCCGACGGCAGGGGCGTCGCTCAGACGTATGGTGGCTTGCGGAGCTGTGAGTGCCGGCGATTGCTTGGTCGCCGCAAGTTGCAACAGAGCTGGGCGGAGGCTTCCGGCGTCAGTGGATCAGGCAGTTAGGGACTTTGGCGGCGGAGTCCCCCGAAGAAGACGACTGCAGCTTCCTTTTTTCTCTTTCTTTTTTTTTTCTTTTCTCCCCTGCCGCGTCTCTCACGTCTCTCTCACTCTGCCTTCGTACCTTCCCTCTCTTTCACTTTTTGTCTGCTTTTTCACTGTTGCTGTCCCTTCTCACTTTTTCAGCAAAAGCAAGGCCCTTTGACTCTCACAAAACCCTAAAAAAAGATGGAGAATTTTTCTCTTTTCGGCTTCTATTTCTTTTTGCCGAGCAAGATGAAGAAAACCCCCAATATGGCCGAATGTGTAAATCCGTGTGGCCTTCTTTAAACCCTACGTATGTCTACTTATTTATAGGGCACGGATTAGGGTTTTTAAATTTTATAAATCCATATCCATGAAGATTTCTTTTCGAAACGCAATATTTGTTTTTTTCCAAACGTAATATTTGCTTTTGAATTGAAATCTCACAAAGATAAATCTGTAAAATATCTTCGAGGATACGGGCTTGGACCGATTTGCTTTCTTTGTGGGCTTAGTCTAGCTTTCAATTTAAAGCTCGAACCATTAATTCGAACTCATCTGCCACCGGTTCAATAAACAAATGCAAAAAATGCAAATGCACTTAAATCTATATGCTATGCAATTAATTATTTTTTCAGAGATAAAATTGACCCCTAATTTTTAATGCAATAAATGACTAATTAGGTCGCCAAAATTTAGGTGTCAACATTAAACAACATCATATAGAACAACACATCCAATAATATCACAAGATCTCCAAATAACTCATCCTAAGTTATAACATAACAAGATTTCATATTAGAACAATGCTTTCTCAAACCCAAATTCGAGTATGAACATAACAAGTCATTTCCAATAACAATATCAAATCAAGCAACCTTAGCAATAACTAAACTTTCCTTGTCAACCTCAAACCTCATAATCCAAGCAAACACATGATCAAACCATACAAAATTAACCCATGGTTCTTACCTCTCTAGGATAGCTTGATCCTACTCCTAATACAAATAAATCAACCTAAATCCAAGCAACATAACACACCGGCCTAGGCAGCATTTAGACGATTCACTTACAAACAACCAAGACAAGGATGAAGGGTGGTCGGTGGTGTTGGACGGTGGACAGCAAGGTGGTGGCGAGACGACATGAGGACGACACTGTAGCAGTAGTAGGATGGCAGCAAACCAAAGGGAAAGGGAGAAAGAAAGAGAGAGAGAGAGTGAGTGAGTGAGTGAGGAGGTCGGCAAGGGGGAGAAAGGGAGAGAAGTGGGTCTTCAAAGCATCAAATGTAAGGCTAACTTATAGAAAGAGCAAGAGTGAATCTCCACCATACAATTGTCTAAACTTGGGGATCACACAATAGACTAACCTTGGAGAGCACACAATTGACTAAACTTGGGGAGCAAGGAGCAATCTTGGCCATCCAATAGAAAGCTTGGGGAGCTAGGGTTGATCTCAACCATGCAATTGCCTAAGCTTGTCCTCCAAGCTTGGGCGTGTGGCCCTCTCTCTCCAATGTTAAGGAACAGTTTCAAGGAACTTTTGAAATAAATGTCATTACCTTACCAAACGGATTCAAAAAATTATGAAAGTTTAATATGTTGTAGAGAAGACCTTAAATAACATTTTTCATGAAGGAAGTCAAGCATAAATCATTTTTTATAAAGAGTATAATCACCAAAGATAACCCAACATTTCGTCCATCGGACAGATTCAACGACCGCAGAAGAAAATTCATTTCGACATCCAAATATTCATAAAATACTTTGAAATTTTAGTATGTTATAGATATAAATTTCCTCTACAACTTTTGTGAAGGTATAATGTTCAGATTCCAAAGGAAAAGTTTTATAAAAAATCGAGAAGACAAATAGGTCACTGTTTTTACTGCACTGAGCAGTTTTCACAAGGTAAAAGAATAGGCTTTCATACCAACTATTTCAAGATGTTTATACATCAAGATGTTTTGAACAACTTTCATGAAGGAAGTTTCTCCAAATTTGAACCACAAAAGTCTCTTGTAATCATTGCTCCTAGAGGACACATGGCTTGGGTTTGGACTCGACAAACTTGGGCTTCCAATGGTTGGCCCACTTTTCCAAGACCAAAGATTCGGGGGCCAAAAACTATTCGCAGTAATAAACGTTGGTTAAACAGATTAGGGGTGTTTCCTAATTATCCACAAAGGATATCCATAACCAGACCGAGGTTCATGGCTAAATTCAATTGGAAATGGCTTTAACGAGGCCTATATGAATTGGGGGGTCTCTTGGAGTATCGTTTGCACAACCCATGGTTGATTTCAAACCAATCCATGTTTGAGCCTAATTGATCCATGGATAATCCTCGATTGTCATGTAACTGAGTGGGAATTGATTTACTTACTTTGGTCCATGGTCACTTAGAATCGGTTTAGGGACGTTCAGGATTAGTATAATAACCGTGTGGAATCACCTGCAATCCGGCTATATATATACTTAGGCCGAATCGATCTATAATCATTCATTCATTGATCCGTGCCGGTGTAAGGTCGTCCCGCATCGATCCTTATGGTCGAGCTATCATTCCATGGTCAAGTACTCTAGTCGAGTGCATTTCTCGATCCACAATTACCTCTCCCAATTAGATAGTTGACTTATAAATGATACTTAAATCAATCCATAGTCTATTTCTGTTAAGGGCACATTGAAGCTTTAGACCGTTCATCGAGTCTAGGATAGGGGTCAAATTCGAGGATGTCACACTAGCCGAACCTAAACTGAACATGCAAGTAGGACATTCTCGCGCAATATAGAATAAAAGGACTGCCACTTGCCTTGACTCCTTGAAACGTGAGAGCCAGGCACGGCTGTGGCGAGCTAAGGTGACGACAGTGCATGGCTAAGTCGCTGGTGGTGAGCAACGCAGCTGAGGGATGGCGAGCTGCAGCTCCCTGGTCTGCAGCGGCTGCAGTTGAGAGCAATGCAGCTGAGTTGCGAGCTGTGGGTGAGGCGAGACGGCGGTGGAAATCTGGCATGCGGCGGTCAGCAGGTGGTACGGTGGTTGGCAATGAGATACAGGCGAAGCGGCAGAAGTTTTGTGGGTAAGGTTTCTTCTTGGTTGAAACTGAAGCAGCAAGGATTGCCATGTGAAGAAGAAGAATGCCCCCCTCCCCCTTGATCTCTCCGCTGGTTGACTTTGGTGGTCAACAATATGGCTTGATTTGGTGGCAAGTTGGGCGCGCAGCAGCTCGAGGAATGCGTGGCCCCTTGCGTGGCCAAGGCCCTCCCTTGCTGTCCGGTGGAGGGGGAGAAACGTGGCTGCTGCTGGCTGCATCTTGGTCAACTGTTCCTCTTTAGTTGACCACCGTATGGACGTGTACATGGGTTGATAATCAAAGGTCTCCATTTGCATGGGAGATGCATGGCTTGGCGTGGCTATTTGCTCGGCCCATTTCCTCCGCTCACTGGCCATTGGAGAGGAAGAAAACGTAGCTGCGATTTGGGGTCGACGGCCTTCGATGTTGCGTGAGAAAATTTTCGACGAGACAATAAGCTTGTGGCACCCCTAAAGAGCTAAGGTCGCCACAGCTACCTATCGCTCCTCCTAATGAATACCAGTTACATCTCTTAGCGGAAGCACCGTGGTTCATAGACATTTTTTTTCTTATATATATAAGAGTTTAGCGCAGCTCATAACGAAATTAAAGACGAGTCTCACCATCCCTCTACTCTCATGATGATGGTACAATGCATACTTACTACCCATCGAAGGAAAACATAAGCCGAGCCACTTTGATTTACATCTTTAGGATGGACATCTTGGGTCGGTACAACCAAAAAGAAAAGCCAAGACTTTTAACTAAACTTGGCAGCAACTCAAAAAGAGATCTCGACCCCTTATATCGATCATGTATAACCCTCTATCTACAAGTGTCGGCTATATCCAAAAAAATGTCAGCTCCCACTCCTCACGCGGACCATCACACCCATCCAGGTGCACCGGGCAGTGGTGGCGGCAACATCCCTCGCATCCTTCCGTCACAACAGACGTCGATAGACAAGAACTCCTGGACGACCAGGCCCACATCATACATAACCAACGCTCGAACCCGTATGAACATCAAACCAGGGATGGTGACACTATCAAGCTCCATATAATTGACCTCCACATCAGATAGAAGGCCGTAAAAGGTACCCCGCGTGTGGCACCCCTCGACGACCCCTGATCCGATTAGGGTCGCCACAGTTCGCTTACCTTTCACTTTCCTTATTAACATATCACTTTGATACCATTTCAATTGCAGTGGGTCCATACAACCTGGGGGTTTACATCTTTCAGATTGGTTCCTTGCGCAATTTAAATACGGAAGCACATCCAACAACTCCCTTCCCTATGTTCAGAAAATGATGCACACCTACTAAACATCTTATATAAGTTAAAGCCGAACACGTTTATTTACATAAAGCAGATGGACATCTTTAGTCGGTACATCAAAATGCCAATGTTTCTATACTCGGCTATACTTCAAAAGATGACCGACATCTTCTCCAATAGTTGAATACTTAAAGTCCATCGATCAGTGTCGGCATCCAAAAGTTCCTTCATTTGCTATCCTTCTCCTCACGGTCATATCCAACTGTTCAAATCATCTGCTAATCTGAAATGTTATCCCCAAAAGGGGTGAGTACAACCACTCAGCAGATAGGGAAATCCAATAACAACTCAATGTATCAGGCAAATCATACATGCATTGCAAACGTTACTCACCTTGAAGCCATGCACATACTATCATGCATCATCATATCATTTTATAACACATACATGTGTATCATCATCATATCATACATGTCATCATCATCATGACATCATCACATTACACATGTCATATCATATATCATCATCATTATCATCACCATGCATATCATCATGCATGTCATATCATCATCATTATCATGTATATCATATTATGATCATCATGCATATCGTCATCATCATCATCTTGCATATCATTATGCATATCATATCATGGGTGATCATCATTATTTCACATCACATATCATAATCATCATCATGCATATCATCATGAATATCATATCATGGTTTAATTTCCACCTTTTGCTTTTCAATTGATCACCACATCACCCATTTCTCAAATCATCAATTTCATCATCCCCTCGGGCAAAGACCTCCGAGGCTTCCGGCATTTAGCCTCCCAGGCCACCAGGCATCCGGCCCCCCACATTCCGGACATCTCGCATCTCAACTAGCATCATGAGGCATTCCCTTCGGGCAGAAACCTCCGACAGGGCTTCCGGCATTTACACTCCTTGGCCGAGCATCCCGCATCCCAATCCTGGCATCGCGAGGTATTCCTTTTAGGCAAAGACCTCCGACAAGGCTTCCGGAATTATGTACCGACATACCACCAAACCTCCCCTAGAATTACGTACCGTATACCACCGGGCATCCCGACACTCCCGGGGAATCTCCGGAATTACGCCATTAGGCCACCGGGCATCATCATCCACCACAACCACTTCCTCACTTATCATTATCCACATTTACCATTATTTTGATCTCAATTTAACATAGCACATGTCGTGACATCAAACAAGTCATACTTGACATAGCATTCACACATGCATCACAATTCAATGTCATACATGCACCAATATCTCATCGTACATGCAACAATGTATAATTATTTATTAATAAATCCAATGGAATTTATGACCAATAAAATAATCCATTATTATTATTATTATTATTATTATTATTATTATTATAATAAATTCAATTCAATATCTATAAATTCCCAAAATTATAAAAATTCAAGCAATCATTAAATAAACCAATAGGATGACAATTTCATGCAAAATTCATGGCCAAATTGAATTTCACATAGTTTCACAATTTCCCCAAAACAGCACATGATATTCGGATAAAACCAGAATGCACAGTTTCCGAAGGAGATTCGATTAAAATATCCATACGGTCTCAAAAAATTATGAAATTTTACCGGGTTATAACCAAGACATTTTCATACAACTTTCATGAAGAACTCCAAGCCAGATTACTTATAGATTATTTTATTCAACCTCACGAAGCTTCTGCACCCGTTACCGCATCGTCCAGTGCCTCCATCTCCGAAATATGAAGTTTTGACCTGCCTATTCTCTTTCGTTTTCTCTGAAATTCGGATATTTTATGTTTCAAGATGTCCTTTACAAGTTTCATGAAGATATCTAGATCAAATAACCAGATTATAGTCATCATTTAGGTCCTTGAAGTCTTGGGTGTCTCGGAACACATCACCAGAATCATCGTCTTCAATATCTAGTCGATTTACCAAGCTATACTTGTTCTTTTCACTTCAAATTTGAGTATGTTGTAGTTTAAGATGTTCCCTACAACTTTCATGCAGAAACCGAAGTAATATTCTCAACAAAAACCAACATGCAACCATGAATCCCGCAAAAGGTCAGTAAAAACTCTCCAGATTTGAGGTCTCCGTAATATGAGACTTTAACCCCTCAAATCTCCATCATTTTCCATGAAATGTAAGTATGTTATAGTAAAAGATGTTAGCTACAACTTTTATGAAGAAACCAAAGCCAAAATCGAACTCTAAACATGCATGCAAGCTCTCACAACATTCTGACTCGAGCGGATTCATGCGAAAACATTCCAGATCTGACATCTCCGTAAGATGAGAGTTTGACCCCTCAAATCTCCATCATTTTCCACGAAATTTAAGTATGTTGTAGTACAAGATGTTAGCTACAACTTTCATGAAGAAATCGAAGCCAAAATCGGACTCACACGGTCTGAACACGAACAGCCATACCATTCAACATACATCATTCATGCTTCGGTTTTTCTCACTTAAACACTCAAAGATTCAACATGCAAGAAACATACAAAAATGCAAGAGAAGCTAGAGGACTCCCACTTGCCTCTAGACCACACGAACGGCGGCACAAGGCGGCGAGCACGGCCGTCGGACGGTGGTGGCTCCTTCCTCTCTCGGCCGCACCCTCTCCCGCTCTCTCTCGCACGGTTCTCTCTCTCTCTCCCTTTCTCTCTTGGCCGAATGGCTAACCAGCCATTCTCTCTCCTTTCCTTCCCTTTTATTCCCCCTTAAACCTCATGATTACTTGCCTACAAACCAGCCAATGCATAGCCTTCTTCCCTAAGCCAATGCATGAGAGTCTTGTGCCACTTGTCACAACACATGCAAGATGGGCTTGGGCCTCCTTTTGGGCCTCCTTCTAGGCCGGCGACAGCCCCCTTTTCGCGGGCCTAATTGGGCCGACTAGCTTGGCCCATCAAAGGCTCAAGCTATTGGGCCTAAGGCCCAACCCAATTAAAAATCAATTTTACCCCTTTCTTATTCTTTCTTTTAAGAATTAAATTACTAAATTCCACATGGCCAAAATCTTGTAATATTTTATTTATAGAAATTTAATTTATAAAGTGTATGGCCAAGCATAAATTATTAATTTATCCTATAGTCCTAAATTCAAAATTCATAAACACAAGCACAATAACACATAGCCTTAAGAAAACTAATGGCTAACACATAGACCATAGGTAATTTTCATTACCTAATTATTGGCTTTAATTCCTCTAGAGGATGACTTGAATTTTGGGATGCCACACCGCGTGATCGGAGCAAGAGGCATCTGTCTAATCTGAAATGTTGGTCCCTAAAGGGGTGAGTACAACCACTCAGTAGGTAAAGGATCTATAAACTACTCAATGCATGAAACAGAACAATCATAATATCATAGTAGAGTACATATCATTCATGCATAGACCATTATGCCATAGGTGCATATACAACAATGCACTGATCATCAAGCATTCATGCATATCCATGCCTTATGTGCACATACCACCATGCACTCATCATATTATATCATACGTCTATACATACATATCACCATACCACGCATGATTCAATTTCCGCTTTTTATCTTTCAATTGGGTCAACACATTTCTTTTTTCTTTCCCGGGACCAGTAATTTGCATCCCACATTTTATCGCTTGCACCCAACCTAACGTCACGAGGAACCTCTGGCACATACCTTCGGGCATCCGGCACACACCTCTGGGCATCCCGAAACTCCCGAGGACATCCGGCACACACACTCCGGGCATTCGCCACCCACCTCTGGGCATCCTGACACTCCCAGGGCATCGTCGGCTCACACCTCCGACGATATCCTCATTTATCATAATTCATATCCACATTTGTGTCTCAATATCAACATGGCACATGATGTAATGGCAACAAGGTAAATTTCAGCTTTTGAAATTCGCACAATTCCAGCTTGCACAGTTTTAGGAAACATTTTCATTGAATACCCAAATGAAATTCAAAAATTATAAAATTCAAACATGTGATAGCCAAGACATAAGGGCAGATACTTCATGAAGGACATTACACCAAAAGGTTCCCATATAACTCAATACAGAACATGCATCACAGCACTACTAATTCTATCCGTTTCAATTGCACAGTTTTTGAAACATATTTGGTTAAATAGGCAAATGAACTTCACAAATCACGAAATTTGAAATATGTTATAGTCAAGACCTAAACAAAGATATTTCATGCATAACACTTTTCCAAAAGAATCTCGTACAAAACAGTATAGACCACGCATTACGACGTTACCAAGTCAGAACACATCAGATTACACAGTTTTAGAAAAATCTTTGATTAAGTACCCAAATGACCTTAAAAAATTATGAAATTCAACTATGTGATAGCCAAGACCATAAGGTAAATACTTCAAGCAGACATTGAAGTCAGATTCATCCTAAGTAATGAAATATAGGCGGTTGAAACCCCTGTTTCCATTACCGAAATTTCCAGATCTAACCATCTCCGAAAGGCCACGATTTCACCTGCCTATTATTGTTTTTTTTTTCTCTAAATGTTTTATACGTTAAACCTCAGGATGTCTTTTACATCTTTTGTTAAGAAATCAAAGTGAAATTTCAACAAAAATATTGCCTTACAGTCCATGCATTCATCAAAGGTAGTTACGGAAATCTCCAGATTCAGTCTTTCCAAAGAATAAATATTTCACCCACTTATAATTGTTTTTTTTATCTCAAATTTGATTATGTCATACTCCAAGAAGTCTTTAACAACTTTCATTCAAAAGTCAAAGCCAAAATCCAACTCGAACATCACATGCAAGCCACTAGCACATCCAAGGTCGAGCTGTTTTCTCAATAACAGTTTACTAATCTAGAACACCACTCTTAAAACTTCAAATTTTCACATCCTAAACATCTTAAATGTGTCACCATTAAATCACATACACTAGGCACAACATGCAAGAGTAGATCAAGGACCCCACTTTCCTCTAAACTGAGCAAGCAATGCGCACATGGCGATGGGACACGGCGACAAATGACGGGTGCACGGCGGACGGTCGACGAACGGCTCTCCTCCTTCCTCTCTTCCTTTCTTCCTTCTCTTCTTCTCTTTCTCTCCTCTCTTTCTCTCTTGGATGAACCCTTCTCTCTCCCTCTCTTTCGCTTAAACCAGCCATCATCTCCTCCTAATTTTTCTTCTCCTCCATCATTAGCCATCATTAGCATTTGCATGGAAGACACTTGGCAGCTAGGAGGGAACACATGGCCTTTTCCATGCAAGATGTGCCTCCAAATGGGCTGGGCTTGGGCTAGCTTTGGGTCGACGGCAGCTCTCCTCCTTGGGCTTCATGGGCCGGCCGAGAATGAGGTGAGGCTATGGGCTGGTTTGGGCCTTTAAATGTCTAGCCCATCCTCATCCTAATAATCCACCTAATCCTTAATTATATAAACACCTAATTGGAATGTATAATTCACAAAACTCTATGACCTAATTTAATAAATTCCAATCCATAATTCACATAACGAAAAATAGGATTTTCCTATCAAATAATTACCCACCAATAGCTTGGCCAAAAATCTCAATGCAAGACATGAATTAGAGCACCTCTAAGGATTGACAAGAAATTCTAGGATGCCACAATTCTTCCCTCCTTAGAGAATTTCGTCCTCGAAATTAGACATCACTCATGTCTTTTGAAACAAGTAGGGGTACTTTTCCTTCATCCGATCTTCACTCTCCCATGTGGCTTCTTCCATATCATGATGTCGCCATAATATCTTAACCAATGGAGTTGTCTTGGTCCTAAGGACTTGCTCCTTTCGATCCAGTACTTGCACAGGCTCTTCGATGTACCTCACTTTCTCATCCACTTTGATGGCTTCATGATCAAGTATGTGACCAGGATCCGGCTGGTACTTCCTCAACATCGACACATGAAACACATCATATAATTTTCCCAATTTAGGAGGCAGGGCCAAACGATAAGCTACATCTCCTATTCTTTCAAGTATCTCAAAAGGTCCAACAAATCTAGGGCTTAGCTTACCCTTCATTCCGAATCGAGATATTCCTTTTTTAAGAGATACCTTAAGAAATACGTGATCTTCCACATTAAACTCTAAAGACCTTCTTCACCTATCTACATAGTCTCTTTGCCTATTTTGGGCTGTCTTAAGTCTTTTCCTGATTATCTCGACCGCTTCTATAGTAATTTGTACTATCTTAGGTCCTGTCAGTTTTCTTTCATCTACTTCATTCCAACAGATAAGGGTCCTGCATCTCATTCCATATAATGCCTCTTACGGAGCCATGCCTATACTTTTCTAAAAACTATTATTATAGGCGAACTCTATCAGGTGTAAATTCTCATCCCAATTTCCTTTAAAGTCAATGACACATGCTCTCAGCGTATCTTCTAGAGTCTGAATCACTCTTTCTGTTTGTCCATCTGTTTGAGGATGAAAAGCAATACTAAATTGAAGCTTTGTCCCTAAGGCATCTTGAAGACTTCACCAAAAATTTGAAGTAAACCTAGAGTCTCGATCAGAAGTGATCATTACAAGAATACCATGCAAGCATATTACCTGGCTTACATACATCTCAGCAAGTTTACTCATCGAGTAATCTACACTAATAGTTAGGAAATGAGCATACTTCGTCAAACGATCCACTATTACCCAAATAGAGTCGTGACCATTTGATGTTCTTGGCAGTCCTTGCATAAAGTCTATCGTTACATGTTCCCACTTCCACTTTGATATATCCAATGGTCTCAACAGTCCTACAGGTTTGCGGTGTTCCGCCTTTACTTGCTGACACGTTAAACATTGAGAGACATGTTTAGCTATATCCTTCTTCATGCCATTCCACCAAAATTGCTGACGCAGATTCATGTACATCTTTGTACTTCCTGGATGAATACTATAATTACTTCTATGTGCCTCTAACAAAATTTCCTTATTCACTTCTTCATTGTCGGGAACACAAAGTCATCATTGGCATCTTATCACACCATCTTCAGAGACTTGAAATTCTTGTATTTTCCCTAAAGACACTACATCTTTTACTTTAATAATCTCCAGGTCAGATTCTTGCAAGATCTTAACTTTCTGAATAATTTTGGGTTCAATCCTTAATGCAGTAAGCATACCAATAAGGCAATCCATTTCCAATTTAAAGTCTAAATCCATAATAGACTTTATTGGATTCCACTCTGTTATTCTTAGACTAGCCATGTCCATAGCCGACTTTCGACTAAGGGCATTTGCCACTTTATTTGCCTTTCCTGGATCATATCGTATCTCACAGTCATAATCTTTCAACAACTCCATCCACCTCATTTGTCTCATGTTCAATTCCTTTCGTGAAAATAGATACTTTAAGCTCTTGTGATCTGTATAGATTTCAAACTTTTCTCCATACATATAGTGTCTCCATATCTTCAAAGCAAACACTATAGCTACCAATTCTAAATCATGCGTTGGGTAATTCAGCTCATGAGGTTTCAATTGCCTCGATGCATAGGCTATGACCTTGCCATGCTACATCAAAACACATCCCAGTCCTTTGTGAGATGCATCACTATATACCGTAAAACCATCAAATCCAGACGGTATAGTCAGGATTGGAGCTGAAGTCAATTTTTTTTTGAGTTCCTGAAAACTCCCTTCACATTCCCCACTCCATTCGAACTTCGCGTTCTTTCGAGTCAATTTTGTTAAAGGACCTACCAATCGTGAAAACCCTTCAATAAACCTTCTATAATAACCAGCCAGTCCTAAGAAACTCCGTTTCTCAGTGGGTGTTGTCACTCTCTGTGGCATCCTAGAATTCCTTACCGGTCATTAGGGGTGCTCAAATTAATGTTTTGTATTTAGACTTTGGCCAAGCTCTTAGCGAATAATTATTTGATAGAAAAAAATTCTAGTTTTGGCCATGTGGGATTATGGATTGGAATTTATTAAGATAGGTCACAAAGTTTTGTGATTTATAAATTTCAATTAGGTGTTTATAAAATTTAGGTTTAAGGGGGATTATTAGGATGAGATATGGGCCAAAGCATTAGCTTAAAACCAGCCCATAACCTTACCCCATTTTCGGCCATTTGGGCTTAGTTGCGGAGCCCAAAGGAGGAGGAGGGATCGCCGGCCCATTGCTGGCCCAAGCCCAGCCGAAGATGGAGGCCCATCTTGCATGAAGGAGGCCATGTGTTTCCTCCGAGCTGCCAAGTGGCGTGGAGGCTGTTCAAGGTGTGGCTGCCCCCATTGGCCATCTTGGGCGGCCACATGCAATATAAAAGCCACTAAAAAGAAAGAGAGAGAGAAAGGGAGAGAGAGAGAGTGGCATTCGGCCAAGAGAGTGAGCCGAGAGAGTGAGATGCGAGAGAGAGGGTGAGGCCGAGAGAGGAGGAGAAGGAACCGTCGCCGTCTGTCTGCCGTGATCGTCGCCGGTGTGCCGCCGTTCGTGTGGTCTAGAGGCAAGTGGAGTCCTTAACTTCTCTTGCACGATTGTTTTGTTGGTTGCATGTTCGATTTTAGGTGTTATTTGTGTGAAAAACCGAGGCAAGGGTTGGTTATCTTCAAACCGTGTGACTGCTCTTGTTCGGTTTGTGGGAGTCAGTAGCTTGTTTGAGCTTGCATGGGTGTTTGGAGTCCGATCTTGGCTTCGATGTCTTCATGAAAGTTGTAGCTAATTTCTTTTATTATAACATATTGAAATTTCGTGGAAAATGATGGAGATATGAGGGGTTAAAGTTCTATTATACGGAGACCCTAGATCTGTGAAGTTTTCACTGACTTCTTGCTGGATTCTTGTTTGCATGTTAATTTCTGTTGAAGATTTGACTTCGATGTCTTCATGAAAGTTGTAGGTAACACCTTAAACTACAACATACTCAAATTTTAAGCAAAAATAACAAGTATAGCTTGGTGAATCGGCTAGATCTTGGAAACGATGGTTCTGGTGAAGTATTCCGAGACACCCGAGACTTCATGGACTTAAATGGTGACTATGCTTTGGTTATTTGACCTAGATATTTTCATGAAACTTGTAAAGGACACCTTGGTACATAACATACTCAAATTTCAGAGGAAACGAAAGAGAATAGATGGGTGAAATCTTAATATTTCGGAGATGTATATTCTGGACGACGCGGTAGTGGTTCCAGAAGTTTCATGGGGTTGTATAAGTTAATATAAAAATAATTTGGCTTGGAGTTCTGCATGAAAAATGCACGAAAATGTGTTGGCTATCAGCCTGTAAAATTTCGTAATTTTTGGAGGCCATATGAGTATTTTAATCGAATTTATTTGGAAACTGTGTGTTCTGGTCATTATCCGAGTATCATGTGCTATTTTGTGGAAATTGTGAAATTATGTGAAATTCGAGTTGGCCATGAATTTTGCATGAAATTTGTTATCCTATTGGCTTGTTTAATGATTGTTTGAATACTATGATTTTGGGAAAATCATAGATATTAAATTTGATATTTATTTATGAAAATAAATAAATAAATAATAAAATAATAATAATAAAATAATAATAAAATAAAAAGAGATTATTTTATTGGCCATGAATTCCATTGAGTTTATTATGCATTGTTATATCACATTGGTGTATGTATGATCATAATTTGTGATGCATGTGTGAATCATATGCCATGTAATAATGAGATTAAAAGGATGGTGAATGTGGAAAATGATATGTGAGTAAGAGGTTGTGGTGGAGGATGATGGCCGGAATGTATAGAGATGCATTGCTGGATTTCCCCGGGAGTGTCGGGATGCCCGGTGGTATACGGTACGTAATTCTAGGGGAGGCCTGGTGGTATGTCAGTACATAATTCCGGAAGCCATGTCGGAGGTCTTTGCTCGAAGGGAATGCCTCGCGATGCCAGGATTTGGGTGCGAGATGCCCGGCTAGAAGGGTAAAGGCCGGATGTCCGGTTGTATCTTGGATACATGCCCGGAGGTTCCTTGTGATGCTAGTTTGGATGCGAGATGCCCGGAATGTGGGGGGCCGGATGCCCGGTTGTATCTTGGATACATGCCCGGAGGTTTTTCTCGCATGGGATGCGAGTGTAAAATATGAGATAAAATTGATGAATCGAGGAAGGGTGATGTGGTGATCAAATTTAAAGATAAAGATGAAAATTAACTCATGGCATGATATGGTATGATATGCATGATGATATGCATGATGATGGTGATGATATGTGATGTGATATGATGATCACCCATGATATGATATGCATGATGATGATGATGATATGTGATGTGATATGATGATCACCCATGGTATGATATGCATGATGATGGTGATGATATGTGATGTGATGTGATGATCACCCATGATATGATATGCATGATGATGATGATGATATGTGATGTGATATGATGATCACCCATGATATGATATGCATGATGATATGCATGATGATGATGATGATATGTGATGTGATATGATGATGATATGCATGATGATACGCATGATGATGATGATGATGATGATATGTGATGTGATATGATGATCACCCATGGTATGATATGCATGATGATGATGATAATATGTGATGTGATGATGTCATGATAAGGATGACATGTATGATATAATGATGCCATGATGATGATTATGATGATGACATATGATGATATGATATGCATGATGATAAGGCATGATGATGCATGATAGTATTACGCATGGTCATGCAAGGTAAGTTACGCCTGCAATGCATGTACGATTTGTATGATGCATTGAGTGGTTATTGGATTCCTTTACCTACTTGAGTGGTTGTCTCACCCTTTTGGGGACCAACATTTCAGTTAGTAGATGGATTGAGCGGTTGGATATGACCGCAAGGGGAAGGATAGCAAATGAGGGAACTTTTGGACGCCGACACGATCGATGGACTTTAAATGTATGACTGTTGGAAGAGACGTCGGTCATCTTTTGAGATATAGCCAAGTATAGAAAGACTATGGCATTTTGATGTACCGATGAATGATGTCCATCTGCTCTATGTAAATAAACGTGTTCGGTTTTAACTTATGTAAGATGTTTAGTTGGTGTACATCGATTTCTGAATGTAGGGAAGGGAATTGTTGGATATGCTTTCGTTATGTAAATTGTGAAAGGGACCGTTAATAAAAGATGTAAACCCCCATGGTTGTATGGACCCGCTGCAACTAAAAATGGTATCGAGTGACTTGTTATTTGGGAAAGAAAAAGGAAAAGCGAACTCGTGGTGACTCTAGCGGATTGGGGGCCGTCGAGGGTGCCACACTCGACCAATTTATTACCATCTCAACTTTCGCCAAGTCCACTTAAATTCCTCCTCCTTACACCACGTGTCCCAAAAATGCTATCCGGTTCAACCAGAATTCACATTTGTTGAATTTAGCATACAACTTATGATCCCTCAAAGTTTGCAAAACTATACTCAAGTGTTGCTCATACTCTTCAGGTCCTCTAGAATATATCAGGATATCATCAATGAAAACAATCACAAACTGATCCAAATAAGGTTTAAATACCCTATTCATTAGATCCATAAATGCAGCTGGTGCATTTGTCAATCCAAATGGCATAACTAAGAACTCATAATGTCCATAACAAGTCCTAAATGCAGTCTTAGGAATGCCTTCTTTCTTAATCCTTAACCGATGGTATCCCGATCTCAAGTCAATCTTAGGAAAGACTGAACTTCCTTGAAATTGTTCAAATAAATCATCAATTCTAGGCAAAGAATACTTATTCTTTATAGTCACTTGATTCAGCTGTCTATAATTAATACACAGACGCATTGACCCATCCTTCTTTTTCACAAACAAGACCGGTGCACCCCAAGGTGAAGCACTTAGCCTAATGAATCATTTATCAAGCAACTCTTGTAGTTGCACCTTCAATTCCTTCAACTTGACTAAAGCCATCCTATATGGGGCTTCGATATTGGTCCTGTTCCAAGCATTAATTCAATTTCAAACTCAATTTCCTGCTTTGGTGGTAATCCAGGCAACTCCTTAGAAAATACATCTTGAAATTCATTAATCACTCGAATTTCATCAAGCTTAGGCTCTTCCTTAGTATAATCTTTAACCATGGCTAGGTACCCTTGACATCCTTTGTCAAGTAACGCACAAGCTTCTATTGCTGAAATAAGTGCTATAGATAGGTTGGTCCAAACTCCCAAAAATTCACAACTAGACTGATCAAGCAACATGAACTGGATCGCTTTCCTATAGCAATCCACCTTAGCCCTATGCTTATGAAGCCGGTCCATTCCTATGATAACATTGAAGTCATACATAGCCATTACAACTAAGTCTATTTCCATATCCCTTCCTTCCATTGTTATCTTACATTTTCTACACACCAAGTGTAGACAATACCATATCCTTTAAAGGTGTAGAAACACAGAGAGGCGTCTCAAGAGACGTAGTTTCTATTTTACTCAACTGCCTATATCTTTCAGATATAAATGAATGCGTAGCACCCGTATCAAACAATGCATATGCCTTTTTATCATTTATAAGGATCGTACCTGAGATAACATTTTTGGAAGCTTCCGCTTCCTCTTGGGTGACCGCATACACCCTTCCTTGTGCTGGTGGCCTCGAGGATTCCTTGGTAAGTTTGGTCTAACAACACTCGCTATCCATGTCGCATCGAGCCAACACTCATTTGCGATCTTTCTTGTGGGCAATCTCTCTTAAGGTGTCCCACTTGCCCATAACCATAACATCTCGATCGTCCATTGCAAGGTCCTGGGCCATGATGCCCATCACACCTTCGACATTCCTCATTTCGATACGGTGCTCTTCCAAAACTTCCAAAATTGCTCTTTTTCTTCATATTCCAAGTCTGACCTTAACCAGGATAGGGTCTCTTACCCTTTCTCACATCATTAAAGTTCGGCTGTCTCTTAAACTCGATCGCTCTCTCACCAACTCTTGCTCCATTAACTGTGCCCTTTCATCAATCTCATGATAATCCCTTATACTCAAAGGCACCAGTTGTTTCCTAATATCAATCCTCAATCCTTTCGAAATCTCTTAGCTTTCTCCTCACGATCCTCAATCAATATGGAAGCATACCTAGACAATTCATAAAATTTTGCCTCATACTGATCCACTTTCAACTCCTTTTGTTCTAATTGAACAAATTCAGTGATTTTCTTGTCCTTAGCACAATCAAAGAAGTGCTTTCTATTAAAAGCTCTCACAAACTCTTCCCAGTTCACATCAGCACCTAGTGGAAATATGGTATCCTTCGAAGCTCTTCACCAAAACTTTGCATTTCCCTCCAGCTGGTACTCTGCCAAAACTATTTTCTCAGCATCATTACAGTCCAACAACCGAAAAATTCACTCCATTACATCAATCCAATGTTCAGCCTCCTCAGGACTTTCCATTCCACTAAACTTAAGTGGCTTCAACTTCAGAAATTGTTCCACCAGTCCTTGAGGGCGACGTTCCATTCCAAGTTGTTGATGTGCTTGCCTATCCAAAAGATTTCCAATGTTGGCCAATGCCTGTAGGATGTCTTCCATTTGGGGTTCATTTCTTGCAGTAAAGGCTTCAGCCCTCGATGGATGAGCACTTCTAGGTCGCACCATGACTTTCCTGCAATTTCCAAGCATTGCCTCAGGAATATTCTGAGACTCACTATCTCTATTCAAAGCAACTATTACTACATAAGTAACATAAACATGTTACTGGTACATAAAGATAACTCAAAATAAACTACTAGGGATGTACAAGTGAATACCCATCACCCATTATTCAAGGTTAACCAATTTTTCCATTTAGTACCCTATGGTGTGCATTGTCATCATGTTCCTCAATTCCCAAATGAGGCTCCTTATCACTCCAATATATAACCATTGCTCCGATACCAAAATCGGCTGTGCACCCCGAGAACAGTAAGGTCGCCACATTACCGATCGCTCCTCCTAATGAATACCAGTTACATCTCTTAGCAGAAGCACCACAGTTCATAGAATTTTTTTTTTTTTAATATATAAAAGAGTTTAGCACAGCTCATAGCGAAATTAAAGACGAGTCTCACCATCCCTCTACTCTAATGATGATGATACAATGCACACTTACTACCCATCGAAGGAAAACATAAGCTGAGCCACTTTTATTTACATCTTTAGGATGGACATATTGGGTCAGTACAACCAAAAAGAAAAGCCAAGACTTTTAACTAAACTTGGCAGCAGCTCAAAAAGAGATCTCGACCCCCTTATATCGATCATGTATAACTCTCCATCTACAAGTGTCGGTTATATCCAAAAAACGTCAGCTCCCACTCCTCACGCAGACCATCACACCCATCAAGGTGCACCAAGCAATGGTGGCGGCAACATCCCCCACATCACTCTGTCATAGCGGACATGGATAGACAAGAACTCTTGGACGACCGAGCCCCCAGCTAGGCCCACATCATACATAACCAACGCTCGAACCCGTTTGAACTTCAAACCAGGGATGGTGACACTATCAAGCTCAATACAATCGACCTCCACGTCAGATGGAAGGCTGTAAAAGGTACCCCGCGTGACCGGAGCGAGAGGCATCTGTCTAATCTGAAATGTTGGTCCCCAAAGAGGTGAGTACAACCACTCGGCGGGTAAAGGATCTATAAACTACTCAATGCATCAAACAGAACAATCATAACATCATAGTAGAGTACATATCATTAATTCATATACCATCATGCCATAGGTGCATATACAACCATGCACTCATCATCAAGCATTCATGCATATACATGCCTTATGTGCACATACCACCATGCACTCATCATATTATATCATACGGCCATGCATACATATCACCATACCATGCATAATTCAATCTCTGCTTTTTATCTCTCAATTGGGTCACCACATTTTTTTTTCTTTCTCGGGACCAATAATTTGCATCCCACATTTTATCGCTCGCACCCAACCTGGCGTCATGAGGAACCTCTGGCACATAACTCCGGGCATCCAGCGAGACACCTCCGGGCATCCCGAAACTCCCAAGGACATCCGACACACACACTCCGGGCATCCAAACCCGCCTCCGGGCATCCCAACACTCCTGGGGTATCGTCGGCTCACACCTCCGACGGTATCCTCATTTATCATAATTCATATCCACATTTGTGTCTCAATATCAACATGGCACATGATGTAATGGCAACAAGGTAAATTTCAGCTTTTGAAATTCGCACAATTCCAACTTGCACAGTTTTAGGAAACATTTTCATTGAATACCCAAATGACATTCAAAAATTATAAAATTCAAACATGTGATAGTCAAGACATAAGGGTAGATACTTCATGAAGGAAATTACACCAAAAGATTCCCATATAACTCATACAGAACACGCATCACAGCACTACTAATTCTATCTGTTCCAATTGCACAGTTTTTGAAACATATTTGGTTAAATAGGCAAATGAACTTCAAAAATCACGAAATTTGAAATATGTTATAGTCAAGACATAAAAAAAGATATTTCATGCAGAACACTTTTCCAAAAGAATCTCATACAAAATAGTATAGACCACGCATTACAATGTTACCAAGTCAGAATACATCAGATTACACAGTTTTAGAAAAATATTTGATTAAGTACCCAAATGACCTTAAAAAATTATGAAATTAAACTATGTGATAGCCAAGACCATAAGGAAAATACTCCATGAAGACATCGAAGTCATATTCGTCCTAGGTAATGAAATATAGGCGGTTGAAACCCCTGTTTCCAGTACCGAAATTTCCAGATCTAACCATCTCCGAAAGACCACGATTTCACCTGCCTATTTATTTTCTCTAAATTTTTTATAGGATGTCCTTTACATCTTTTTTTAAGAAAGCGAAGTGAAATTTCAACAAAAAAATTGCCTTACAGTCCATGCATTCATCAAAGGTAGTTACCGAAATCTCCAGATTCAGTCTTTCCAAAGAATAAATATTTCACCCACTTATACTTGTTTCTTTTATCTCAAATTTGAGTATGTCATACTCCAAGAAGTCTTTAACAACTTTCATTCAGAAGTCAAAGCCAAAATCCAACTCGTGCATCACATGCAAGCCACTAGAATGTCCAAGGTCGAGCTGTTTTCTCAAGAACACTTTACTAACCTAGAACACCACTCTTAAAACTTCAACTTTTCACATCCTAAACATCCGAAGTTTGCCACCATTAAATCACATACACAAGGCACAACATGCAAGAGTAGATCAAGGATCACACTTGCCTCTAAACTAAGCAAGCAGAGCACACACGGCGACGGGACACGGCGACGAACGATGGATGCATGGCGGACGGTCGACGAACGGCTCTCCTCCTTCCTCTCTTCCTTTCTTCCTTCTCATCTTCTCTTTCTCTCCTCTCTTTCTCTCTCGGACGAACCCTTCTCTCTCCCTCTCTTTCACTTAAACTGGCCATCATCTCCTCCTAATTTTTCTTCTCCTCCATCATTAGCCATCATTAGCATTTGCATGGAAGACACTTGGCAGCTAGGAGGGAACACATTGCCTTTTCCATGCAAGATGTGCCTCCAAATGGGCTGGGCTTGGGCTAGCTTTGGGCTAACGGCAGCTCTCCTCCTTGGGCTTCATGGACCGGCCAAGAATGGGGTGAGGCTATGGGCTGGTTTGGGCCTTTAAATGTCCAGCCCATCCTCATCCTAATAATCCACCTAATCCTTAATTATATAAACACCTAATTGGAATTTATAATTCACAAAACTTTGTGACCTAATTTAATAAATTCCAATCCATAATTCACATAGCCAAAAATAGGATTTTCCTATCAAATAATTACCCACCAATAGCTTGGCCAAAAATCTCAATGCAAGACATGAATTAGAGCAACTCTAAGGATTGATAAGAAATTCTAGGATGCCACAAAGCTAAATGATGATCTGATCGTTGTGATGCGGTGAAGGCATGACGGTGAGGGTAAGTCGCAAGAATATGATGAAACGTGACATCTTAGTCTGGTGATGATAGTATTGAAACGATGGCCGTAAGTGGTGCCAACGATGTAGTCCGACAACAAAATTGTCAACACATCACGAACCATTACGTACTTGAGGTCCGGCGAAATGCGGATATCACATTAAACTGCCTGCAATGGTTCTCCATACTATGCGCCTGAAAATATTTAGCAATAACAAGGTGAGATATAAATCTTAGTGAGTTAACAGCCTAAGCTTCGACTAGGCGCTAATTCATCTCGAAGGTAGCCTAAACTTGCACAAAATACCAACTTACTTTGCCCCTGCACATTAGTACATCACATATGACAATAATAGTGCAACAAGCATAATTGATTATTAGAACATATTTCACAATATCCAGGCGCACTATCAAACACATGTGTTCCAATTATTACAACCCCTCGGGCCAAGGCCAACACATGAATTGGTGGTCTTCTCGGCGTGATCGAGCATTTGTCCCGCGTACTCATATGCATCAAGATGACATTCCATTAGGAGTATCGGTCCGGCCTTAATCTCAAATCGGCATCTAGACTCCCGCCAAGCATCTAATAAAAATTGAGGATCGTCTTGTATATTCATAAGCATCAAGATAGAACCATTACCCTACGTAATCATACGCCTCAAGACCATTATATGACCCACGAGCACTCAATCACTCCAGAAATTTTTTATCTTTTAACTTAGCCAATGCAAACATGATTTGTGCTCAAATAACAAATCTTGGAAATTTTTATTATTAAAATTTTGGTAAAATAATCGCACATAATCACATACTTGAAATTAACCCACCAAATTTTGCATGTCTTCCTTTTAAAAACCCAATGCCCTATTTAACATGTAAAATTCGATGTTCAAACCTAATGATTCATAATTCACTATTTTCTTGCCCATAAAACTTTCTTTGGAAAAAGTAAATATGGAACATACATTGGACATGCCAATAACATGGCATAACAAGTTCAATCAATCAAAATTATGCATAAATCTATTTAATAAAATAAACATAAAATTCTACTTAACGGCAAAATTCTTGTCGATCGGCACTAGACCGATTTTTTTGTCGTTTTGGTACCCTATGTCCGTATTTGAAACCTCAAGATCTCCACGATAACTGAGAGTCGCCAATGTGTAGAAGATGCACTTCGTGGGTTAAAAATAATCAACCACAAGTCAATTGCATGCAAAGTTCCTAAAAGCTACCTGGTAGATTAGGATGCGCTAATATTGTGCCAGATTGAAATTAACCAAGAAATTGAACCCAATTTCAGAAACTGAAAGTTCTATCATGTCACAAATCATTTTAGCAATGTCAACTCATCCTCCAAAGATTTTTTTACAAACCGAGAGTTTCGGCGAAAAATCCAAAGGTTATTTTGGATCGGGAAGTTTGTAGGGCTATTTTTTATTTCATTTTTGGGAGTCAAGTTGGACTATATGGTGAGGAAAAATGTTGTTTGGGATGATGGCACATTGGTTGGATTTATGGAAATCAAATTGAGCTCAATTGGAGCCATTTGAGGGAGAATTGAAGGGATTTGATGGACAAATGTAACAAATTCATATGCCATGGGGGAAAGAACATTTGGACTACTCCAATAGCTTCTTGGGGAAGATTGAGGAGAGAGAGTGGGCTGTGGATGGCTGAGCAAGTGGCGGGGCAACCACTTGAGTGGGAAAGCCAAGTGTTGGAAGCCTAGGAGCCACTTTGGGGTCCCCCTCTCTTCGCAGCCTTCTTCCACCTTGAAGCATGGCTTTCTCCATTGTTGTGGTCCTTGGAGAGCTCAAGAGAACTAGGAAGTCGAGCAAAGCAGCCTCCTCCACCGTTGCTTGCCCGTAGACCTCATTTTCCCCATTTGTTTTCTCTTCGTCCAGTTTGTGCTCTAGTTGACTTTTCTCCAGAAACCCGAGTTAAAAGTTGTATTCCCATGAGAATTAGCTCATGCTCCACCCACCATCATCTCCAGGACGTCCAAATCGTAGGGAGCACCTCGCAGCACGTTGAACGGAGCCGTCGAATGTCCCGTCCACCAGCCGGAAGCCATCGCTCGCCGGTCCGTCGGGCAGCTCCCTTGCCTACACTATTTCGTCTGTTTCACGATTTTTAGCCGTTTTCTCCTCATTTTGACCCTACCTTCACCCAAACCACTAGCAAGTCCCCCTTGACCCCTAGGCACCGTCGAGAATTATATCGGGAGAGCCGCTCGATAGAATTTCGAGCTGATTGTAGTGATGTGTTTAGTTTCTGTAATTGAATGTGGTATGGTGAAATTAAGTGAGGATGGTGTTGTATAGGTATTTTAATTGGAAAATACTGAGTGTTGGGTTGTGACACCATTAACGATTTATGGTCGTTAAATTGTGAAATTAAATGGTAATTATAATTTTTTTTGTAGTTACCCCTAAATCGAGTAATTTCGGAATTTAAAACAAGAACTACCAGGCATCACTTTACGATGCCAAAAATATCTTTAAGTACTATAATAAATAGTGGGACTTTTGAAATGAAAGTATAGCATTTTGGCTCAGGCCGATCATGTACCCACACACGATTATTTTTATTGATTATTGTTAATATGATGAATTAGAGCCAACTTCGGTATCTAAGTAAGGATTTGGTGTGCAAGGCACAAGATACCTAGCCGGCATTATTTAATTGTAATTAGCTTAGGTGAGCATTAATCAGCTTCGGTGAGTGTTATATTTATTAAGTAGCTTTGGTGAGCTATGATATACACATATCAACTTTGGCGAGCTATTATCTATCTATATCGCTTTGGTGAGCTACCATCTATTTATATTTCAACTTTGAAGAGTAGTTATCATATCAATGAACGAATTGATAGACAGTATTGATTGATAGATAGTATGGATTGATAGATAGAATTGATGGGATTGGATGATAGATAGTTTTGATTGAATTGACAGATCGAAGTGTGTCGGTAGGGCATGCTGTGTTAGCATTGCTTGATTATGAACTGTACTGACGTGTAGGGAGGAGCTGAGGCAAGGTAAGGTAAGTCCTCTGTATTGTGTGGCTAGCCCACCCCTGAGTGTATTTTCTTCCTAGTAGGAGTTAAGGGGGTGAACTTGCTAAGACATTGTCTCACCCCGTCGTGGGCTCAACATTTTCAAGTCCTTAGATGGCAGTCGTGGAGGATCCGAAGCCATGGAGAAAAAGGAGGTGGAGACCGAAGGATTAGCGAACGTGTCTGACTAGTGGGTCATATGACGTTCCTTTTTTTTGTTGAGCCGCCTATTTTGTAGACAGGCTAGTGTTGTATATAAATCTATGTGTTTATAAAGGCTTGTTTTGGTTGTGATTGATTGCCTACTTTTCTATCCCAAGCTTATGTTGTTAGGGATTTGTTTCGCTTCAGATGCGTAATAAAATGAATGGGTCAACGACGCGTCTTGGGACGTTACATATTTATTGACCACCGAGGGATGGGCACATGCTCAAGGATCGGGGCGTGACATCCTCGCTTGATGTGGTATCAGAGCTAGTCGATAGTTGGAGTGATAAGGTGCGATAGGATTCTTGGGATAGTAAATAGGAATGACCTCTACTTCATGTTGATGCATGTGATTATTAGTTGTGTGGTAAATTGTTTGGTGTGGGGTCACTCAAATTCTAATATGGTATTGGAATTGAAAAACAAGTATCTATAAGGATCTTGTAGATGAGTGATTAAGAGCAGAGGACTCCTAAAAAGAAGACCATGGGTCCAGTTACTTGGGGTAGTATGCCAGCTAGGGTCGGTACCCGAGGTGGCCGTGGTAGAGCATAGGCTGAGGCCAACGCTAGTGGTGTAGCACTGCCTCCAGTTGGTGCTGGTGTAGCAACACCCAGTGATTTGGGAAATGTCAAGTTCATGTAGGTGCTTGAGGTGATGAGAGATATGATGGGGCAACAGGCCTAGAACCAAGTCGTCGCCTTTACCGCTGTCGTTGCAGCTGCTGCTACCACTGCTAATGCTGCTGTTGCTGCCACTGCTGATACCGCTTGTCGCGACCTCCCCGAAGTGGGTGGGACCACCTAAGGGTTCGGCTAATGGATTGCTAAGCCTAGACTTAGCTTGAGCTCTCCCAAGCTCATACCAAAGGCGACTTATGGTTTGAGTTCTTAATATTCAAATGATTTTTATCATGGAGTCGCGACTAATCTATTTTTGGTGGGTCGATTAGAAACCCAAGTAAAGTAATGGGAGAATTACTTCACTCCTACGAACCAGAGATTAAATGAGTTTGGGGACTTGGTTACATTACACTTGTCTAATGCCCTTACGGTACCTTTTCTTTTATTTTCAAAAATGTTTTTGCATGCAGTTTTGGATTGATTTTATATCTATTTCCTTAACATGTAATGTGATCATGCGGGTGCGCAATCCACCACTTTAATACCCAAGGAAAGCAAATAAGTAAAAAATGCAAGGACTTACCTCGTAGCAATGAAAGCATCTACATTGTTAGATCAGAATTCACATCAACAGACCTAGATATGATTTCTAATTAACACGCAATTTCTTTTTTCTTGTTTTCACTTATTTAAAGAAAATCATGCAATATGCAATGCATGCTACTAATCTAACATGGAATAATATGACAAGATAATATGGCCTAAACTATATGATGCAAATGCGATGTTTTTGTGTTTTCTTAATAAGCATGCAATTCGAAATGAAAATTGTCTAATTGTTAAATATGCAATCTAAATTAACCAAATGACTTAATTCTAATGACGAGCGATTCCTAATTAAGTAAACCTAGCAATAATTACTGAATGACATGCATTTCATGAATCTAATCCTACATGGCATGCACATGATTTTTTTTAATCTTTTTTGTATTATTTTTTATGAAAATTCGTAATTAAAATCACTAAAAATAAAAAATCTAACTAAAGCGAGACATTATCTATTTTAAGTTAGGATTAGACTAATCTAAATCCTATCTTAACTTAGAAATTATCTCACCATGCAATTTTATTTCAAAAGATATTATCTAACCTAGATATCATCTAAACATGCATTAAAAAAAAAAAAAAAATTTCTTTTATCATGCAATTTTATCTAGGAAAATCAATTCCCATCTACATGATATGCGAATGCAATTTTTTTTTGTATTTTTGAGATAAACAAAATAATTAAAAGATACCAAATCCTCCATGGTTGTTTCGCTAATAAAATCAATAAATTGATCTTAAACCTTAAAGACCAAAATATCAATTTTATTCCCGCATGATTAATTATTCCATCTAGAGCCTTATAGATGGAATACAAATTCGTGTGCGGTTGCGAATTGAAGCGGTACATCGAGAATTTCAATGATGCATCGAGAAATATTTCAAATAAAGAAAACAAAACAAAATAAAATAAATCTATCTAATTTGGTTCAAGAAAACTACCTAGTTTAGATTATTCCCGGCTGCAAAGGACTCACGAACGGCAGCGACTACACGGCTCACGGTGTGGGCGAACTTGCGGAGATGGAGCTCGCGGACGTTGGCAGAGGACGCAAGCTGAAGTCAATGGTCAAGTGTGACTTTCGTTTGGGGAAGCTCAACTTGCATGATAAACATTTAAAAGAAACTGTTGAAGAATCACGCTGCAGCTCGCGACAAAAGGCAAGCTCGGACTGGAGGGGCAGTGTGGCAACAGATGCGGGTTAAGTGCAACTCGGCTGGTCATGCGGCGAGGGTGTCAATACTTAGGAAAGGCTTCTCACATCTTTCTCCAAAAGACAAGGGATGACCTGCAACACAAAATTTACGAGGAAGGAAAGTCCTTGTTGAAAGCCTAGCTACAGGACTTCACCAGCCAACGTGAATGTCCTGCAAAAAAAAGGAAAGTGGTCTTTTATTCCCTTTTTTTTATTTTCTCTTTATGTGCCCCCTTGCTCTATGTTGGTGGACTTCAGAAGAACAGTGATTCGCCGGTATGGCAACTTCTCAGTTTAGAATGGTCAGGCTCGAGCTTGGACAGCAGCTTGCCATTGTTGCCGGGGATTTCGCTGATGGCTTAACAGGCCGTATGGATGTGGCTCACGTCGAGGAATGACAGCTCGGACTCGGAGGCGCGTTACAGCTGCAACATGATCATTAGGGTGCTGAAGATGGCTCGTGGGGCCGAAACTTGGCGCCAAGGCAGTGCAGGTGGGCGGCGTTGCCGGTGCGAGACACGAGCAGCGGCGGCAGCAGGAACTGTTATGGGCGAGCAAAGGCGCGGCTGCAGGTGCAAGCGTCGAGACGGTAGTGCGGCGATGGCAGGAGGTGCAGGCGTGGTGACGAGCGAGCAGGGGTGACGAGCGGTGACGGCAGGGATGGTGGTGCGGCGTCGGAGAGCGGTCTGCAGGTGTAGAGGCGGGCGCTCGTGGCGTTGGGTGCTCGGAGGTAGCAGTGACGACGATCAGGCTGAGGCGCGATCACGGGCGGGAAGAGGAGTGGAGACGGCGACGACGTTCGGAGCTTCGGTGACCGTGAGATAGTAGCTGCGGTGGGGGAGTTGCGGGCGCGCCGAAGCTTCGAGCTACGGGGAGGCGGGCGAGCGGAGGCACGGGACTACAGCGACAGCGGGTTCGAAACTCGTCGGGAGCAAGAAGGCAGCAGAGGGTTGCTGCAACGTCTACGTCCTCAGCTCGCCGGAAGTATGGAGTCGGCGGCGGTTTGCTGCATACGGGCGTCAAACGGATGCTCGAAGCCCCCCTAGGAAGAAGACCCCATGGGAAGAAGACAACCCATCTTTTTTATTTTTTCTCAAGTTCTTTCTCTCTCTGTTGCCCTCTCTAACTTCACATTCTTTTTGGTTTTTCTCCTCGAGACTCTCTAGTCATCTCTTTTTAATCTCCTCCCCTAACTTCATTTTTTCTTGTTTCTCTCGACGAGGGTCTTTCCCTTTTTTAATCTCTTCCTTTCTCTCTCGAACTCTTGTATCTCTCTACGGGCTCTCTTTTTTAATAGCTTTTTTTTCTCTCACAAACCTCTCAAGTGAATTTTTTCGTTCTTTTTCACTCTTGCTCCCCTTTTTTTTTTTTCTAATGAGACTCTATCTCTCTTAATCTCTTTTTTTTTTCACTCGTCTGTGTGTCTCTCTGCGGGCCGTTTTCATGGATTTTTTTGTGTTCTCTGGCCTCCCTCTCTGACCACACTCCTTGGTTTTTCTCTAACGAAACTCTTATCTCTCTTGATTTCTTCTTTTCTCAACTCGTGCGGCCTCTCTACGGGCTCTCTTTTTTTTATAGTTCTCACAAACCTCTCCTGGGAATTTTTTCGCTCTCTTTTCTCTGACAAACCTCTCGAATGAATTTTCACAAACCTCTCCCGTGTTGTCCTGTCCTTTCTTCTCCTTTCCTCGCTTATTTATAGGCAACAGGTGAACAGGAGGCAGCCGCAACTTTTCCTTGCTTGTTCAAGTTTGGTTCCTTTTTTTTCAAATATGGTGGCCACCGCCTGACAACCCACATATTTTATAATATTTTATGAGTTGATTTTGCTTCTCTGAGGCTCCTTACGTCCACCGAATTGTGTGCATGCATGTGCATGCATTAATGAGCGAGAGACAATGGACGTGCAGGAACTTCTTTCTTCTTCAGCCAATTTGCTCTCTAGGGATGAGAGAATTCCTTGCAACAACTCACTTTAAAATATTATAAAATTGTGAGCCCATCTTCTTGTAGACTTTGTAGAATTTTCACGTCCCCCATTCCATGCGTGCATGTGCATGCATTAATGAGAGGAAGAAAATGCAGGTTCATGGGTTCTTCTTTCTTCTACATGCTTGGGGTTTCTTATATGGCTACTTGTCTCTCCCTTCTATAGGATAGCCACAACTTTTGACTTTTCTTGTTTGTTATTTGCTTCCTCCTTCAGCAAATTTCTCGTTGCTTCTCCTGACAACCCACACTTGAGAGAGAGCGTATTATATAATATTATATCATGGGCTCATTTTGCTTCTCTAGGATTCCTCTAGCATCCGCATGTCTACCGAATTTGTGCGTGCATGCGCATGCATTAATGAGGGAGAGACAACGAATGTGCAAGAACTTCCTTCCTCTTTTTTTTTTTTTTTTTTGACTTTTGCTCTTTTGCGTGCTCAAACCAGTGGAGAGAGACCATCCCTTCGATTGCGAGCCCTTGCTTCTTGTTGCTTTTTGGTACCGATGCACATGTGATTATATGAAATGCAATTTTACTGTTTTTTTTCTAGGGGTTAAAGATTAATCCCTAAATTTTTTATGCAATTAATTACTAAATGATTAGTCAAAATTTAGGTGTCAACAGCTGCCTCTCTTTGAAGGTGAGCTCGTAGAGGTTGCCTTCAAAGATAAATTGAGACATATCATGCACATGCAATGAATGACTCTCAAAGTTTTTTTTTTTTGGGAAAATGAATCCCATTTTGAAATGCAATTTATATGATGCATGGAAATACTAATGCAAATGATAAAGGAACTTACCTGGAATAACTTACCTTCGAGTAACTCAAGATAGATTGGTGTTACATGTCTAGGACTCGTACCATTCTACGGTCGCCCAGTATGGCATTGCTTGGTTGTGTCTAGGACCTGTACCATTCTATAGTCGCCTAAACAGGGATTCATTTTCCAGGACACGTACCATTCTACGGTCGCCTGAATGGGGAAATAGATGTTGTTTAGGACCCGTACCATTCTACAATCGCCTAAACGGGGATTTACCTTCCAGGACCCGTACCATTCTACGGTCGCCTGAATAGATGTTGTCTAGGACCCATACCATTCTATGGTCGCTTAAACGGGGAAAAGTTTTGAGACATCCAGATCTAGACTGAGATGTCAAGAATTTGGGAACTTAACCAATAGACACTCAATGTTAGGTGAGATGAATATTGGATTAAGAGGATTCGAAATACCTAGATCCAGACTAAGGTATAATGAGAAAGATAAAAAAGCATTCATATCCAGGATGAAATGCTTAATGAAGATTTTTGAGACATCCAAATCCAAACTGAGATGTCAAGAATTTTGAGACTTAACCAATAGACACTCAATGTTAGGTGAGATCAATATTGGATTAAGAATATTCGAAATACCTAGATCCAGACTAAGGTATAACAAAAAAGATCGAAAAACATTCACATCCATAGTGAAATGCTTAATGAAGAGTTTCGAGACATCCAGATCCAGACTGAGATGTCAAGAATTTTGGGACTTAACCAATAGACACTCAATGTTAGGTGAGATGAATATTGGATTAAGAAGATTCGAAATACCTAGATCTAAACTAAGGTATAACGAAAAAGATCAAAAAACATTCACATCCAGAGTGAAATGCTTGACAAAGAGTTTTGAGACATCCATATCCAGACTGAGATGTCAAGAATTTTGGAAGATTTCAAACTCTCAATTTCTGAAAAGGAACTCGGGCTATAGAAGCACGCCGAATCGATGAAAGGGACTCTGGGCTACGGAAGCACGCCAGGTAATGAAAACGGACTCTAGGCTATGAAAGCACGCCAGGCCAGTATAAAGGGAATCCGGGCTACGGAAGCACGCCGAATCAATGAAAGGGACTCTGGGCTACAAAAGCACGCCAGGCCAATATAAAGGGATATCGGGCTACAGAAGCACACCGTGTCAATCATGAGGGACATCGGGCTATAAAAGCACGCCGAGTCGATGAAAGGGACATCCGGGCTACAGGAGCACGCCGGGTTGGTAAAGAGGAACATCGGGCTATGGAAGCACGCCGAGTCGATGAAAATAACTTTGGGCTACAAAAGCACGCCAGGTCAATATTATGGAAATCAAGGGCTACGGAAGCACGCCGAATCAATGAAATGGACTCTGGGCTACGGAAGCACGCCAGGTCAATATAAATGGACATCGGGCTATGGAAGCACGCCAAGGCGATGAAAAGGACACCGAGCTACAAGAGCATGCCGGGTTGGTAAAGAGGGCTTCGAGCTACGAAAACACGCCGAGTTGATGAAGAGGGACATCGGGCTATAGAAGCATGCCGTGTCAATTAAAAGGGACTCTGGGCTACGGAAGCACGCTAGATCAATATATAAAGGGAGACTTTGGGCTACAAAAGCACGCTAGGTCGATAAAAGGGACATCGGGCTATAGAAGCATGCCGTGTCAATTAAAAGAGACTCTAGGCTACGGAAGCACGCCAGGTCAATATACAAACGGAGACTTTGGGCTATGAAAACACGCCAGGTCGATAAAAGGGGGACTCTGGGCTACGGAAGCACGCCAGGTCAATATAAAGGGACTCTGGGCTACGGAAGCACGCTGGGTCAGTGACAAGGGCTTCGGGCCACGAAAGCACGCCGAATCTCAAGGCTTCAAGGTGCAACTTGAACGTCAAGTATTACTCGATCTTCAAGGAAATATAATCTGTCAGACACGATTAGAGCTAAACTATATGCATTCATCAAAGAGGTAGACAATCTGAGCCACTTTAAAATGCACATTTCAAAATTCAGTGAGGTTTTCATCAATTCAATCAAGGTTTATGCATAATGATTTTACCATATTTGCATCACCCAAATTTCCACATGAGAGAATTGTCGTTCAAGACAATGACATGGATTTCTTAAGAATACTAAATGAGAGACTTTCAGTTAGAAATGATTTTCACTCACTCTCATTTAGAAGAGCTATTTTAGGAGAATCACACCATCTTACTATCATCATACCAACAAGGGTCCGAGTATTCTCGCAAGCAGTACAACCTTACCAATCTGAGAGGTCTTTAACAGGGACCGTAATGTGGGCTTGGTCAATGGCTTAACAAAGGGACTCTTTGAGTCAAGGCTATTGAAAGGACAACTCTGTAATCATCTTCGGGTTTACAAGTCAAGAACCCTACAAAATGAGAAAGAAATAATCTTGCTCGCACTTCTTCGAGCAATGCTTAAGACATGTGAACTCCTACGTTAATTCAAGTGCCCTAATCAAGAGACTTTGCAAGGGATGTAGGTTAGGTTCATGGGTTAAGAAACGAAAGGCTTGTTAGGCTCAAAATGTGTTTAGAGGGTTTAGAGCTGGTGATCATCTTGACATTGCCACCAATCTTCTTCTTCACCGTCGAAGATTTTCTTTGTATCAAAACTCCATTGATTGTAACATCTCAGAATTTGAGTTCCTTATGTACCTCCTCATAAGGGATGCGACTTTCTACAACCAATGTTTGATTTTTCTCTTGGGGCATTGATCTTGCTTTTATCAAGCACATTGCCTTCATGTCCCTAATTCTCATTCATTTTTTCTTCACTTCTTTTTTCATGGGCATTGGCCTTGCTTTTACCAGGCACACTACTTTTTCATGCCTCATAGTTCTATTTTGATTTCAATTCTTGTGCACAATGCATGCGTCAAGCGATTACACTTTGAATGACATTCGAACTTTCAAGGGTCTTTATCTGCCTTTTGCCTTGCCCCAGTGTGGGGGATGATCACCAACTAGGTTTAAAAAAATGAAATTGCAGGCTCAAGTGGGCTATGCAAAGGATATAAGTATATAGGATAGAGAAAGAAATGCTCTTCGTCATCCTAATGCACTTAAATTACCACATGAATTCAGTGTAATAGCACGACTTGAAGATTGATGCAAGCGAGAGCAAGAAAATTTCTTTTCATTTTCCTCACCTCATGATGCTATCTTACCTCCAATTTGCCCCGATGTGGGGTGGTTCTTGACAGGGTAATTTGAAAAGAATCTCCACAAGTGTATAAGACTCAAAAGGGTTAAGCAATGGATTGTCTGTTGTGTTTGGGATAGAAAAATGAATTGCCTCTCATCATTTCGGTCATCGTACTTTTTGCGAGAGAACTCTTTACCTTGCAGATATGGAACTTCCTACACTCATCTCACCAGTATATGAGCAAGGGACTGTGTATAGGATAGGGTTTGTCTTTCATCATCCTAACACATCTCATTCAGCATTCTTAAGCATTGATGTCACTTCAAACCACTATCAAAATTCTCTTTTCAAAAGAGTCCGACAACTTTAAGCATGAAAAGCTTTTGTGACTTCAAAACAAACAATTTACCACACTCAAAACATGGTTCCAAGTATTCATTCAGGGAATTGCCCCACAAAGGAACTGTCTTAGCAATGGGTGTTCTTGGATTGTCCCTATCAATCAAGACTGAAAATTTGCTTTTGCCCCTGCACAAGAGAACATGCATGAAAATGATACTATACAACATCAAAGTAAATTCAAATTGCACATCCATTTTGGCTCAGATCGAGATTTTTTTCAGTTGGGTCACTACTAAAATCCACCATGCCCCCAATTTGTCATCCGAAGTGTCTTTTTCAGATGCTTTCTCATCAGGCCAAGAAAGTAATGCTCTGAAATATAAAGTAAATGAGTCAGAAAATTAAACAGGGCTAACCTAATGCATGACTTGAAAAACTTTTTTTTTTTTAGAGAATTTCTTTGGATGAGGAAGCATGAAGAAGCCCAGTCCTCAGAATTCTCCTTGGAAGATATTTTATTTTCATTATTGGATATTGTCACTGGACTAGTTTGGTGTACCCCATCATGTCCTCAAAATAAAATTGTAATTTCATTGAATAGAATCAAATGAATTACATTATTGGAATGGAAAATGCAAACAAGCAAATCCTAGAAACGAAAGCAATAATTGAAGTCTTAGAAAGCAGGAAATCCTAAAAAAAACTTAAAATCCTAGAAAGTATAAAAACAGACTCCTTTGTAGGGGAGTGTGAAGATAAGAACTTCTTCACTCAATGACAGCATTTGTGCCTTCGTCATGGTTGGGCAGAGGATCTTTCGATTCACGTTGAATGATAACGCCTTTGTATCCAAGAGGTCTTGGCCCTATGCTTCAGAACATAGCAATCATCAGTGGAGTGACCAACCTCTCCCATGTGATAATCACACTTCTCAGAGGGATTATATGCAAGATAATGCTCAAGATTTGGTCGCTTTGGCTCCGTAGAGAGTAATCCCTTCTTTTAGAGGACGGGCAAAACTTTGGATAGGGGTCCAGGAAGAGGTGTGAACTATCTTCTAACATTACGTCGTCGACCAGAGAGCTGATGTCATCCACCTTGTTGCTCGGTAGAAATCTTAATTGTTGGAGTGCGATTGGATGTATCACGATTCGGTTAAGAATATGTTACATTAATCTCAGCTTCAAGGTCCTTTTCATTTTTGGTAGAAAACCTCTTGTTAGATGGCTCAGTAAACCACCCTTCTCTTATCCCCGTCTCAATTTGTTCTCCCACGGGAATAAGTTGGTTGAAATTTTCAACGTATGTGCTAGCCATCCGGTTACGGAACTCATACAGGAGAGTCTTGACGAACAACTTCATCAATTCTTTATCAGTAGGCTCAGGAGTGATTTGAGCTGCCAGATTTCGCCATCTCACGGCATACTCCTTAAATGATTCGCTCCTATTCTTCTCCATCCTCTCAAGATCTTCTCGGGAATGTGCAAGGTCCATATTGAACTTATACTACTTGAGAAATGCGTCAGCCACTTCATTCTAGGTGTCGAGAAGATTGACATTCTTCATCACGTACCAGTTCAGTGCGGGTCCAGTCAAACTCGCATGTAATGATTGAATCATGAGGGGCTCATTCTTGACATGTTGGGCCATGCGTACATGGTACTTCTGCAAATGAGCCTTTGGGCAGGAAGTGCCATCATATTTCTCAAACTCTGACATTTTGAACTTGCTTGGTACCTTGACCTTCTCATAAATTGACAAGTCGAATGAGAGTGAACTCTGCCACTCTTGCAATTGTTTCAATTTCTCTTCAAGTTTGGCGAAGCGTTCATCTTGCTCCGCCTTAGTGACATTGTCGGGCTTAGTCTTTTTGGCAATGACAAACAGTGGGTCATCCTCCAGTTCAGGCATGTCGTCATCACCAATTTGGGCCCTACTTGTCTGCTTTGGGACTACTATTTCAGGGAGAGCATGTGTAGGAGTCGGATTCGCTTGGAGGGACTGGATTTGGGCAGTTATAAGTTGCATAGATGTAAGCAACTGCTTGAGCTGATCTTCCATACTAGTAATACGATCACGCATCTCGGTTTGGTCAGCCATTTTAGCTCTTGATCGTGTAATAATAGCGAACCGTGGCGGATCCATTATCACCTATTCAAATGAATGAAAATGTGTAAGCACGAGGTGTAAATAGAGAACCAATCCATGACAACGATCTAATTGATTTTTCCTTTTTTTATTTATTCATGAAAAGAAGGGCATTTCCCAAAAATGGACTAGGAAAATAAAAATAGACACCCTAACAAGACCAAATTTCCTAGACATGAATTGAAAACAAATTCTCCAAATTTTTTTTTTGGTTATTTTCCAAATGATTAATGGCAATTTCCTTATTTTATTTCTGATTAACAAATGAATTAAATCAATGATTGACCTAGATTGTCATGGACGGACCAAAAGTAAGTAAATTGCATAGTGTGGGGATAGAAGACTTACTTCACCGAGGAAAGTCAATGGCAATCACATAGACATGCACATGAGATGTGAGGCTCGATTTCTACTCTAGACAGGCTTAGCAAAGTGAAGTTAACATGGTGGGATGACTAGTTGCAGCCTCGCATACTAAGTCAAGTCCTCTTAACTCCGGCTTAGTAAAAAATGATACCCCAATGCGGCGCAGTCTCACGGGCAGAGGTAAACATTCTTAACACCAAGAAAAAGCTTTCGGGATTGAGTTGGGCAACCTCTACTACGCGGCCTCACGGTAGAAGTCGTATCCAACTCAATACTATCCTAAGTGTCCTAGTGCAGCCAAGGTCCGGCGGCGAGTTGTGTGTGCAATAGTGTAGTGCAAATGCAAGGCATGCACAATAGTTTATATCAAGCAACACTTCATATGTGAAAGTAAACCATACATTCCGACACTTCCCTACAAAACAAAGGTTAGCAAACACTTCTCCTTATGCCTCCCATCCTGCAAGAACATTTAACACCTTAAACGTTAGGGACGTACCTGGGATCCTCGCTGCCAAAAATATTTTTTTAAAAAGAAAATTGGTCTAAGTCCACTAAGGGTTTCAACTCAAGTCCCCGACGGAGTCGCCAAGATGTCGCAACCTCCCCGAAGCGGGTGGGACCACCTAAGGGTTCGGCTAATGGATTGCTAAGCCTAGACTTAGCTCAAGCTCTCCCAAGCTCATACCAATTCGCGACTTATGGTTTGAGTTCTTAATATTCAAATAATTTTTATCATGGAGTCGCCACTAATCTATTTTTGGTCGGTCGATTAGAAACCCAAGTAAAGTAATTGGAGAATTACTTCACTCCTACGAACCAGAGATTAAATGAGTTCGGGGACTTGGTTACACTAGACTTGTCTAATGCCCTTACGGTACCTTTTCTTTTATTTTCAAAAAATGTTTTAGCAGGCAGTTTTGGATTGATTTTAAATTTATTTCCTTAACATGTAATGTGATCATGCGGGTGCGCAATCCACCAATTTAATACCCAAGGAAAGCAAATAAGTAAAAAATGCAGGGACTTACCTCGTAGCAACGAAAGCATCTGCATTGTTAGATCAGAATTCACACCAACAGACCTAGATATGATTTCTAATTAACACGCAATTTCTTTTTTCTTGTTTTCACTTATTTAATGAAAATCATGCAATATGCAATGCATGCTACTAATCTAACATGGAATAATATGACAAGATAATATGGCCTAAACTATATGATGCAAATGCGATGTTTTTGTGTTTTCTTAATAAGCATGCAATCTATCCTAGATAATAAAATTAATTTTAAGACAATTCTTTTTGGTATTTTTCATGAAATTCGAAATGAAAATTGTCTAATTGTTAAATATGCAATCTAAATTAACCAAATGACTTAATTCTAATGACGAGCAATTCCTAATTAAGTAAACCTAGCAATAATTACTGAATGACATGCATTTCATGAATCTAATCCTACATGGCATGCACGTGGTTTTTTTTATATCTTTTATTGTATTATTTTTATGAAAATTCGTAATTAAAATCACTAAAAATAAAAAATCTAACTAAAGCGAGACATTATCTATTTTAAGTTAGGATTAGACTAATCTAAATCCTATCTTAACTTAGAAAATTATCTCACCATGCAATTTTATTTCAAAAGATATTATCTAACCTAGATATCATCTAAACATGCATTAAAAAAATAAAATTTTCTTTTATCATGCAATTTTATGTAGGAAAATCAATTCTCATCTACATGATATGCGAATGCAATTTTTTTGTATTTTTGAGATAAACAAAACAATTAAAAGATACCAAATCCTCCATGGTTGTTTCGCTAATAAAATCAATAAATTGATCTTAAGCCTTCAAGACCAAAATATCAATTTTATTCCCGCGTGATTAATTATTCCATCTAGAGCCTTATAGATGGAATAAAAATTCGTGTGCGGTTGCGAATTGAAGTGGTACATCGAGAATTTCAATGTTGCATCGAGAAATATTTCAAATAAAGAAAAAAAAACAAAACAACATAAATCTATCTAATTTGGTTCAAGAAAACTACCTAGTTTAGATTATTCCCGGCTGCAAAGGACTCACGAACGGCAGCGACTACACGGCTCACGGTGTGGGCGAACTTGCGGAGATGGAGCTCGCAGACGTTGGCAGAGGACGCAAGCTGAAGTCAATGGTAAAGTGTGACTTTCGTTTGGGGAAGCTCAACCTGCATGATAAACATTTAAAAGAAACTGTTGAAGAATCACGCTGCAGCTCGCGACAAAAGGCAAGCTCGGACTGGAGGGGCAGCGTGGCAACAGATGCGGGTTAAGTGCAACTTGGCCGGTCATGCAACGAGGGTGTCAATACTTAGGAAAGGCTTCTCACATCTTTCTCCAAAAGACAAGGGATGACCTACAACACCAAATTTACGAGGAAGGAAAGTCCTCGTTGAAAGCCTAGCTACAAGACTTCACCAGCCAACGTGAATGTCCTGTAAAGAAAAGGAAAGTGGTCTTTTATTCCCTTTTTTTTATTTGCTCTTTATGTGCCCCCCTTTCTCTACGTTGATGGACTTCAGAAGAACAGTGATTCGCCGGTACGGCAACTTCTCAGTTTAGAATGGTCAAGCTCAAGCTTGGACAGCAGCTCGCCATTGTTGCCGGGGATTCCGCTATTGGCTTAACAGGCCGTATGGATGTGGCTCACGTCGGGGAATGACAGGTCGGACTCGGAGGCGCATTACAGCTGCAACAGGATCACTAGGGCGCTGAAGATGGCTCGTGGGGCTAAAACTTGGCGCCAAGGCAGTGCAGGTGGGCGGCGTTGCCGGTGCAGGACACGGGCAGCGGCGGCAGCAGGAACTGTTACAGGCGAGCAAAGGCGCGGCTGCAGGTGCAAGCGTCGAGACAGTAGTGCGGCGACGGTAGGAGGTGCAGGCGCGGCGACGAGCGAGCAGGGGTGACGAGCGGCAACGGCAGGGATGGTGGTGCAACGTCGGAGAGCGGTCTGCAGGCGTAGAGACGGGCGCTCGTGGCGTCGGGTGCTCGGAGGTAGCAGTGACGACGATCAGGCTGAGGCGCGGTCATGGGCGGGAAGAGGAGCGAAGACGGCAACGGTGTTCGAAGCTCCGTTGACCGCAAGACAGCAGCTACGGTGGGGGAGTTGTAAGCGTTGCTCGAAGCTTCGAGCTATAGGAGGCGGGCGAGTGGAGGCACGGGACTACAGCGGCAGCGGCGTTCGGAACTCGCCGGGAGCAAGAAGGCAGCAGAGGGTTGCTGTAATGTCTACGTCCTCAGCTCGCCGGAAGGATGGAGTCGGCGACGGTTTGCTGCGTTCGGGCGTCAAACCGATGCTCGAAGCCCCCTAGGAAGAAGACCCCATGGGAAGAAGACAACCCATCTTTTTTATTTTTTCTCAAGTTCTTTCTCTCTCTCTATTGCCCTCTCTAACTTCACATTCTTTTTGGTTTTTCTCTGACAAACTCTCTATTCATCTCTTTTTTTTAATCTCCTCCCCCTTACTTCATTTTTTCTTGTTTCTCTCTGACGAGCGTCGTTCCCTTTTTTAATCTCTTCCTTTCTCTCAACTCTTGTGTCTCTCTATGGGCTCTCTTTTTTAATAGCTTTTTTTCTCTCACAAACCTCTCAAGTGAATTTTTTCGTTCTTTTCCCTTCTTGCTCCCCTTTTTTTTTTCTAATGAGACTCTATCTCTCTTAATCTCTTTTTTTTTTCACTCCTCTGTATGTCTCTTTGCGGGCCTTTTTCATGGATTTTTTTGTGTTCTCTGGCCTCCCTCTCTGACCACACTCCTTGGTTTTTCTCTAACGAAACTCTTATCTCTCTTGATTTTGATATAGCTAGTACGAGTACCTAGAGGGGGGTGAATAGGTATATAAAAGATTTTTCGGATAATTGCACAATACTTAGACAGTTGAAGGATTTGCAATAAATAATAATCAGTGTAAGACTGAGTAAAGGAAAGAGAGAATTGAACACGCGGTTTATAGTGGTTCGGCTTGATTCAAGCCTACGTCCACTCTTCGCACCGACAGCCAATTGGCTGGATTCCACTATGAACAAAGAGATGTTACAGCGTTGATCTTCCTTGATTTCTAGGTGTAGATGATCTACCACACTCGCTCAAGGTATTACCAAGTATAAACACTCTCTGTGTATACAATTTCGCTCAAACTGTATCGACTAATAATCAAGGTACTTCAGACTCTGGAATTTTTCTATCGATCACGTTACTACCACAACCAGAACGTCTTCCTTTTTATACTCCTTTATGCCATCATACCCTTGGTACTTACCAAAGGAATTTCTCCAATCTACCCGTTGGACGTAATCAATTAAGGAGATCATTCGAGCTATAAAAGGAACCTGACGATAGCCCATCAATCCTGTTCGCCCATACAATCATGATCTTAGTTTCCAAGAATAGAACATTCCAAGAATATTTCGTCGACCACCGGATCTTCAATTGATCTAGATAAATAAAAGAATCCGATATATTTATCCAACCAAGAGATCTTCTTCAGAGGATAGGATTAAATCCTTAACCATAAACTTCGGCTCGGATTTCCTTCGTCCACGGATCGAAAGACTGTCAATGAGAAAAGTCTTGAGTCTTAAGTCTTGAGTCTTGAGTGCTGAGTCTGGTGATCAGAAAGTCTTCAGACTTTAAACAGACGGTCTGCAAATATCCAGACTAGACTGATAGAAACGTTTTGTCGGCTTCAAAATATTCTGGAAAGATTTCTCCAACAATCTCCCCTTTTTGATGGTGACAAAAATTTCCCGTAGATTTGAACAACTTTGACCTGCAAAAACATTTCTCAAGTAATACGGCTATCTCATAAAGATTAATAAAACAACCGACTCGCATCCACAGAAAATTGGTTAGTCTTTCATGAGTAATACCATATGACAAAACACTTGATATAAATGCATATAGTCAAGCATCAAAATTCACAGCCAATTCAGTTCACTCAAGTCAAGTCATACTAAAAAACAAACATAACCACAAAAACAAATTTAAAGTCAAGTTTAAAGTTCGTTCAAATTTGCAATTCTCCCCCTTTTTGTCAACATAAAAAGGTGAGAAAATCGTCAGGTCTGCTTGGGAATGCGCACGATCTGGAAATCTCCCATTGACTGGACTATGCCTTCTAGCCTCTTCAAGTCTTCCCTTAGATGAGCTACCTCTTCTCCTTTGGCATTGGCTTGAAGTTGTAGAGCGAGGTCTTTCATTTTGTCCTCCAGGGTAACTGAAGATGCTTGCCCAGCATTCTTTATGGCTTGAATTTCACAGTCCAGAGCATAGATTTGGCCACGCATTTCCAGAAGAATATCAAGAATACGACGAAAATCTGCAGAATTGTCCGTCTGCGTACTCACATTTGCTTTCTCAGATGAGGTGAATGCAAACGATGGCGCTTCTGTATAATCTTGCAGATTTGGAGTTGACGTATCGTGTCCTTCTTCAGGCAATTGAGAAGCCTGAAATTCTTATGGGTCTGCTGGAGATTGTCTTAGACCTTCACTATTGGCAGCATGAGATGTGGACCTTTCTTTCTCGCCAACTCCCCCTGTCTCTAGGACTTCGAAAGGGGAAGAGTGATGATCATTCTCTTCTTGATTATCCTTCTCTCCAGATTCTGTTGCAGACTTTTCTTTCTCTTCTTTGCCTTCTTCTTCAGCTTCTTTCTCCTTCTCTCTCTGCTCTGCTTCTTCTCTGAGCTTGGCTTGCTCCTCTTCTTCTCTCTGTTTCTTCTGAAGTTCTGTCGATTGAGGTACAGAACGTCTGGTTCTTATCAAGGTAGTGGTTGTGAGATCTTCCTCCTCATCTTCATCCTCCAAGATGAGTGTTTTCTTCTTTTTGGATAGGGCACCAATGGCCTCCTTTCCTTTTCTCTTTGAAACAGACGGTACTGGAGTCTTCACTCTGAATTTCTCCATTGCCTTGGAAAGTTCTTTCAGACGCATCTTCGTCAACATCTTTAAACCTACCACCATCTTATCGCACGGTCGAACACAAAGTGAATGTGGCGGTTCAATATTCATGTGTCTGAAGATCTTGGTCACTAGACCTGGATAAGGCAATTGACCCTTGTCCTTTGACATTGCTCTGTACATGTGAAAGAGAATAGTGTGAGGGAGAGAGAACTTCTTCCCTGAGTTGATTGCGTACATTAGTTTTGCTTCAGAATTAGACACATCAGTCTTTGATGTAGATTTTGGCCTGATGTAATTGATAACAATTTTGTGCAGCACAATATTAATGGCACGCATCCTTGAATAAATGATTCTTCCCTCGATATCTCTATCTTCGACAAGTTCCATTGAGGCGCGAGCAACTGAGACTTTGACTGGTTGATAACGTCGTCGTTCAACTCCAATTATGTCCGCCAATATGTCCACATCTACCACATAATCCTGGTCTCTAACACTAAATGATATTCTATACGCATCTATGAAGCTGAGATTCGAATAGAAATACGCAGTCAGTTGAGCATAACCGTCTGTGGTATCAGTGCAGAATTGTTCAAGTTGAAGCAATTTGAATTTTTCCCTTAAGTTCACATTAACGGCATCCAAGAAATCGAAATCGACACTCCTAGGGTTTATCACCCCTCGTTTCAGCAGTCTGAAAAATAAATTCTCCTGTTCCTTTGATTTGAATAACTCAATTCTCTTTCCCTTCACCTTCACCTTCTAGGTTGAAAATCACTGAACATTTTATCATCATTGTTTCCTTTAGGAATATCACTCGCAAGAGCTTGCTCGCTTTACCTTTGGGAGCAATTCCCAAATCCTCCATTTTTCTCAGAAAGATATACTCATTCCCATAATGCTTATCTTTGAGAAAATCATCCACGTATTTCAACGGAGTCCCAGTACTTTTCAATGCACATTAAAGTTTGTAAATAAGCGAGGGTTTTTGGACTCTTACTAGGTCTGCGTCCTCGATTATCTCTTCCTCCGGTTGTTGACCCACATCATGTGGGGTAGATGGCGTTGAGTGACGTGGTGGAGAGTGAGTCGGGCTCTGTTGCTGACTCAATAATTCTTCCTCTTCGGTGAGATCGAAATGGGTAGGTCCCTCCTTCATCCTCTGTGGTCCCCTGTTCGCGATTCTTGAAGACTTCCTCGAAGAAGACATCCTTCCTTGTCGCTGAAAGATTCCTTTACTTGCTTTCCCAAGAAAAAATGACAACTTTCTCGAAGATGAACACGAAGTAGAAATCGGATTGGGAGGAGAATGCTTTTTAGGGTTTTGAAGATTGGAAAATGAAAACTGTATATATATAACTCAGTTTTGAAAAAGGGAAGTTCAATCGGCACAGGAAAGTGTACGAATACTCTTTTCGAAATCAATAACTGCCCAAATTAATCATTTTGAAAAGACAAGTTTTCATTTTTCACGGAGACTACAAAATAACTGAATGAAAGATCATACCTTTTCGAGTTTAGATAAAATAGCAACTTACAGTCTATAGCCATCAATGTCTGAGTCTAAGGATTTAGAGTCTGAGAGATTAGAGTCTGATGATCATCAACTTTCTGAGTCTGAGGGTTGGAGAGTCTCTAGACTTTAACTTCTTCGAGCTTCAAAATATTGAGTCTGGAACGGATAAAATCGAATTGATTTTTCTCCAAAGGCTTTGTGAATATATCCGCTAGTTGACTTTTTGAATCAACAAATTGAATCGAGATTTCTCCATTTTGAATATGATCTCTAATGAAGTGATGTCGAATCTCTATATGCTTTGCTCTTGAATGAAGAATTGGATTTTTGGTGAGATTGATTGCGCTGGTGTTGTCACATTTGATTTCTGTACATGAGTCTTCAATCCCAAAGTCTTGTAGCTGTTGTTTTATCCATAGAATTTGCGAACAACAGCTTCCAAGAGCTACGTACTTTGCTTCTGTTTTTGAGAGAGCCACAGTGCTTTGTTTCTTTGAAAACCAAGACATTGTTCTACTTCCAAGCAACTGGCAAGTTCCTGAAGTACTCTTTCTATCAATTCTACAGCCGGCCAGATCTACGTCTGAATATCCCAGAAAATTAAAGTCTCCCTTCTTAGGATACCAAAAACCGATGCTTAAAGATGAAGCAACATATTTAATGATACGTTTTGCAGCACTGAGATGGGATTCTCTAGGATCTGATTGAAACCTAGCACAGATGCAAACACTCAACAAAATGTCAGGTCTAGAAGCAGTTAGATAAAGAAGTGAACCGATGATGCTCCTGTACAGCTTTTGATCAACTTTCTTCCCTTCTTCATCTTTGTCTATCTTCAAAGAACTTGACATTGGTATATCAGTCTTCTTGCAATTTTCCAATCCAAACCTTTTGACAAGATCATTAGCATATTTTTCTTGGTGAATGAAAGTTCCTTCCTTCAATTGCTTCACTTGAAGACCAAGAAAGAATGTTAATTCTCCCATCATACTCATTTCAAACTCATCCTGCATAGACTTAGAAAATTTCTTGCATAGACTTTCATTAGAGGATCCAAAAATAATATCATCCACATATATTTGAACAAGTAAAAAACTTTTGTTTTCCTTTTTGATAAATAAAGTAGTATCTACTTTACCTTTGACAAAACCGTTCTGTAATAAGAACTTACTTAGTCTGTCGTACCAAGCTCGAGGTGCTTACTTTAAACCATACAAGGCCTTTTTCAGTCTGAAGACTAAGTCTGGCTTTTTTGGGTCTTCAAACCCATGTGGTTGTTCCATATATACTTCCTCTTGGATAAATCCATTTAAGAAAGCACTTTTGATGTCCATTTAGAATAACCTGAAATTTTTATAACAAGCAAACGCAAGTAATAGTCGGATAGCTTCTAACCTTGCTACAGGAGCGTAAGTTTCATCATAGTCTATTCCTTCTTCTTGCGTGTATCCTTTGGCCACGAGTCTTGCTTTGTTTCATACGACTTTTCCTTTTTCATTCATCTTATTTCTGAACACCCATTTGGCTCCAATAACAGTTTTACCTTTCGGTTTAGATGTGAATTCCCAGACATCATTAATGTTGAACTGTCTGAGTTCTTCCTGCATAGCTTCGATCCAGCTTTCATCAGATAAAGCTTCTTCTATGCTTTTTGGTTCAATTTCAGAAATGAGAGCCACGGCACTAGACTCTTCACGTCTTTTAGATCTAGTGCAAATTCCTTCATTAATTTCGCCGATAATGAGATCTTTAGGATGACTGGACTTGTGCTTCCAGTTACTGATTGATTTGTCTGGATGGTGTTCTCTTTCTTTAATTGATTCTTCATGAACATCTTTATGCTGATTTTCCAGAGTCTGAGATACTTCTTGAGTTGTAAGATTTGGAAGGTCTGGAGCAGATTCAGACTCTTCATACTAAGTCTGACTGGATTCATCTTGCGTAGAGTCTTGAAATTTGACATTCATTGACTCCTCCACAGATTGGCTCTTCTTGTTATAGACTCTGTAGGCTTTGCTTGATGTAGAATATCCAAGGAAGATGCCTTCATCTGATCTTTCTTCAAACTTACCAACTTGATCTTTTGCATTTTTCAATATAAAGCATTTGCAACCGAACACATGAAAGTATGAAACAATGGGCTTCTTACCTTTGAATAATTCATAAGAGGTTTTCTCTAGAATAGGTCTTAGGAAGACTCTATTGATGATATAGCATGCTGTTGAAACAGCTTCAGCCCAAAATCGTGAAGAAATTTTACTTTCAATTAAAAGAGTTCTAGCCATTTCTTGAAGAGATCTATTCTTTCTTTCCACAACTCCATTTTGCTAAGGAGTGTATGAAGAAGAGAACACATGCTTAATTCCAGATTCATCACATAATTTTGTAAAATCTTGATTTTCAAATTCACCTTCATGATCTGTTCTTATACTTGAGATAACACATCCTTTTTCATTTTGAACTTTTTTAGCAAATTTTTCAAAATACGAAAATGTTTCTGACTTACTTGCAAGGAAATATACCCAAGTAAAACGGGAGTAATCGTCCACAATTACTAGGCAATATTTCTTACCTCCAATACTCTGGGTTCTCGGTTGGTCCGAAGAGATCCATATGCAGCAAATCGTAGTACATGGTTAGTAGAGACATGATTTATTGGCTTAAATGAATTTCTTACCTGCTTTCCCAGAATACATGGTGTGCATGGATCGGACTTTTGGTATGGTAATTTGGGTAGACCTCGAACAAGCTGCTTTGATGAGATTTTCGCTATTTGCTTCATGTTGACATGACCAAGCTTTCTGTGCCATAAGCTTGCTTCATCTTGAATTGAGATTAGACATTGTGATTCATTTAGTTTCATGTCTAGGAGATAGATATTTCCATGTCTTCGACCCATGAAAGACTAAGTAGAGTCTTTACTGATTCCAAAGCATATTCCTTCTTGAAAGGAGATCTTGAAACCAGTATCACACAATTGGCTAATGCTGAGAAGGTTATAGTTGAGTCCTTCTACTAGAGAAACATTGCTTATTGTGAGATTTCCAATTTTCACAGTTCCAAATCCCACAATGCTTCCTTTGCCGTTTCCTCCAAATGAGACATTTCCACCATTTACTTGAACAAGCTTTATGAAGCAATTTGAGTCTCCTGTCATGTGTCTTGAACATCCACTGTCAAGATACCACTTTACCTTTTTCTTGACGGAGACCTGCATTTAAGAAAGAGTCTCAAGCTTTCTTTGGTACCCAAACTTTCTTAGGTCCTTTGGTGTTAGTAGGATAAAAATTATTAGGCCATACTTTCTTAACAGGCTTCCAAACCATAGGACATTCTTTTTCAAAATGATCTGATCAAGTTACACTTTAAACACCTTAGAGCATTTCGACCTACGAGACTTTACAAAAATTTTCTTGAAATGATTTTTGTAAGCCTCTCTCGACGGTCTTTTCTTAATCCTTTCTTTTACTTTAGGAAAATCAATCAAGGGAATTGTTTCTGCTGTCATACCTAAACCAGACTTATTGAAGTAAGGTCTTTGAACTGAAAGAACTTTTTCAAGTTTTTCAGACCCTATCGAAAATTTCTTTGAAATATTTGATAAGTCAGTTTTTAGAAAAGCATTTTCTTTCAAAAGATTATCTTCTTTTTCTTTAAGAGTAGAAACATTCAAGTCTAAACTTTTAACTTTTTCTTCTAAAATGATTTTCTTTTGTTTTAGATCTGAGTTTTCCTTTTTAAGTTCGGAAATTCTTTTGAGAGAAGTCTTAAGACTAAAACATAGTTCATCAATGTATTTAGAGACTTTGATCGGAATTTTAAAATCACTTACCTCAAATTCGCTGTGTGAGTCTGATCCAAAATCTGAGTCTGAGTCTGAATGTGCCATCAAACATATGTTGGCATATTCATTATCACTTTCTTCACACTCTGTATCACTCCAGGTTTCGGCTTTGAGAGCTTTTCGAAACTTCTCAGCTTTTCCTCTTTTCTTCTTCAGAAGAGGACAGTTGGGTCTGATGTGTCCCTTTTTCTTGCATTCGAAACAAACTACATCTTTGTTTGGTTCCTCATCATCAACAGACTTAGTTTGTTGTCTTTGGAAACTTTGTTTATTTGAGTTGAACATTCTTCCTTTTCTATTTAATTTTCTGAATCTTCTTATCATGAGAGCAAGCTCCACATCATCCAGATCATCTCCTGAATCTGCATCATCAGAATCATCATTTGATTTTAATGCAATGGATTTCTTACCTCTTGGATCTTCGTCTTCATTAATTCGTTCCACTTCATAAGACTGAAGAGTTCCAATCAGCTCGTCGACAGATAGTGGCATAATTTTTTGTGTCTCTCTTATTGAAGTCTTTATATGATTCTAATCTTTGGAGAGTCCACGCAATAGCTTGTTCACCTTCATGGGATAAGAAATTTTTTGTCCTTGGTTCTCAAGACCATTGACAATATCTGTAAAATGACTAAACATGTCAGTTATAGATTCTCCTGGTTTCATTTTGAAGGCTTCATATTGACCGAGGAGAATGTTAATTCTTGTCTCCTTCACTCGATCTGTTCCTTCATAGGTGATATGTAATCTATTCCATACTTCTTTTGCTGTAACACAAGAAGATATTATGTTATATTCAGTTGGTGACAAAGCACAATATAAAGAGTAAATTGCTTTTGCATCGAGTGCTTGTCTCTTGTTTATCTCTTCCTGAGTCATTCCGCTGGTTTCAACTTCTTTCCCTCTTTCGAACTCGATGCAGCAGGTTGGAGTGATTCCTCTTTCCACAACGTCCCATTCCAGAGGATCCTTTGATCGTAGGAAAGCTTTCATCTTGTTCTTCCAGATGTTGTAATCCTTTCCATCAAAGTAGGGTGGTCTGGTATTACTTTGTCCTTCCACCAGCCCTAGTGCTAACATACTAGCCATGGATCTTTTTACTCTGAAGTAAAACACTTCAAATAAAGTAAGAACACGAGCTCTGATACCAATTGATATAGCTAGTACGAGTACCTAGAGGGGGGTGAATAGGTATATAAAAGATTTTTCGGATAATTGCACAATACTTAGACAGTTGAAGGATTTGCAATAAATAATAATCAGCGTAAGACTGAGTAAAGGAAAGAGAGAATTGAACACGTGGTTTATAGTGGTTCGGCTTGATTCAAGCCTACGTCCACTCTTCTGCACTGACAGCCAATTGACTGGATTCCACTATGAACAAAGAGATGTTACAGCGTTGATCTTCCTTGATTTCTAGGTGTAGATGATCTACCATACTCGCTCAAGGTATTACCAAGTATAAACACTCTCTGTGTATACAATTTCGCTCAAACTGTATTGACTAATAATCAAGGTACTTCAGACTCTGGAATTTTTCTATCGATCACGTTACTACCACAACAAGAACGTCTTCCTTTTTATACTCCTTTATGCCATCATACCGTTGGTACTTACCAAAGGAATTCCTCCAATCTACCCATTGGACGGAATCAATTAAGGAGATCATTCGAGCTATAAAAGGAACCTGACGATAGCCCATCAATCATGTTCGCCCATACAATCAGGATCTTGGTTTCCAAGAATAGAACATTCCAAGAATATTTCGTCGACCACCGGATCTTCAATTGATCTAGATAAATAAAAGAATCCGATATATTTATCCAACCAAGAGATCTTCTCCGAGAGGATAGGATTAAATCCTTAACCATAAACTTCGGCTCGGATTTCCTTCGTCACGGATCGAAAGACATCAATGAGAAAAGTCTTGAGTCTTAAGTCTTGAGTCTTGAGTGCTGAGTCTGGTGATCAGAAAGTCTTCAGACTTTAAACTGACGGTCTGCAAATATCCAGACTAGACTGATAGAAACGTTTGGTCAGCTTCAAAATATTCTGGAAAGATTTCTCCAACAGATTTCTTCTTTTTTCAACTCGTGTGGCCTCTCTACGGGCTCTCTTTTTTTAATAGCTCTCACAAACCTCTCCTGGGAATTTTTTCGCTCTCTTTTCTCTGACAAACCTCTCAAATGAATTTTCACAAACCTCTCCCATGTTGTCCTGTCCTTTCTTCTCCTTTCCTCACTTATTTATAGGCAACAAGTGAACAAGTGGCAGCCGCAATTTTTCTTTGCTTGTTCAAGTTTGGTTCCTTTTTTTTCAAATATGGTGGCCACCGCCTGACAACCCACATATTTTATAATATTTTATGAGTTGATTTTGCTTCTTTGAGGCTCATTACGTCCGCCGAATTGTGTGCATGCATGTGCATGCATTAATGAGTGAGAGACAATGGATGTGCAGGAACTTCTTTCTTCTTAAGCCGATTTGCTCTCCAGGGAGGAGAGAATTCCTTGCAACAACTCACTTTAAAATATTATAAAATTGTGAGCCCATCTTCTTGCAGACTTTGTAGAATTTTCACGTCCCCCATTTTATGCGTGCATGTGCATGCATTAATGAGAGGAAGAAAATGCAAGTTCATGGATTCTTCTTTCTTCTGCATGCTTGGGGTTTCTTATACGGCTACTTGTCTCTCCCTTCTATAGGATAGCCACAACTTTTGACTTGTTTGTTATTTGCTTCCTCCTTCAGCAAATTTCTCATTGCTTCTCCTGACAACCCACACTTGAGAGAGAGCATATTATATAATATTATATCATGGGCTCATTTTGCTTCTCTAGGATTCCTCTAACATCCGCACGTTCGCCGAATTTGTGCGTGCATGCGCATGCATTAATGAGGGAGAGACAACGAACGTGCAATAACTTCCTTCCTCTTCTTTTTTTTTTTTGACTTTTGCTCTTTTGCGTGCTCAAACCAGTGGAGAGAGACCATCCCTTCGATCGCGAGCCCCTGCTTCTTGTTGCCTTTTGGTACCGATGCACATGTGATTATATGAAATGCAATTTTACTGTTTTTTTCTAGGGGTTAAAGATTAATCCCTAATTTTTTTTTTTGCAATTAATTACTAAATGATTAGTCACAATTTAGGTGTCAACACCGCTGCTGCTGCACCTGTCGCCGCACATGCTGAGGTTCCACTAGAGAACGTGGTCGCTGGAAGACTAATACATAAACTGGTGGAATAGTTTCTAATGCTAAACCCATCGAAGTTCATCGGGGTAGGAGATCTCGAAGCTGTAGCACTTTAGATCCAAGGCTTGGAGAAGGCCTTTGCACTACTAATGTGCACCGAGATAGAGAAGGTAGTCCTTGCAACCTACCAACTGGAGGGATTTGTGAGTACTTGGTGGAGAGTCACCAAAGGGATAGTGTTCCTTGAAGGTGTAGTTCCAGAGTGGAATGCCTTTCTTGAAGTCTTCAACAACAAGTACTTCTCTAACAATGCTAGAGAGCTGAAGATGGCAAAATTCCAACGTCTTCGCCAAGGTATAATAACCATAGATCAGTACGAAACGAAGTTCGATGAGCTGTCGCAATACACCCCCGAACTGCTCGAGAATCTAGTAAACCAACCTAGAAGGTTTAGAGATGGGGCTCAAACCGGAAGTGAGAAGCCCGCTGGTGCCATTTAATTTGAAGGACTACAACGACCTTTATGAACAGGCCCAGCTGATAGAGAGAGACTAGAATGAACGAGCCGCCGCATCTAGGTCACGGTTCAGTTTGAGCAGAGATGGCAACTAGTTCGGAAAGAAGCCCATGATCGGATGAAGATACCATGTCCCACCCAATAGGAAGGGTGGAGTTGGAAAGTCTGCGCCGAGTCAGAATGGCATGTGTCGCTTTTGTGGAAGGCGACATGGATCAGCCCCATGCCATTTAAGGATGGGTGCTTGCTTCGAATGTTGCCAACACAGTCACTTGGCCAGAGATTGTCCCAGAAGGCTGAGGGGACTACAACAATTATTGTCACCACCACCATTGGGTCAGAATATAGGATTCGCACCATAGATCGCACCACAGAGTGGACTGAACAAACCTCAAACATAAGGAAGGACGTATACTATCACAAGAGGACAGGCGGAAGATGTGCCTAGTGTGATCACAGGTACGGTCTCATTGAACGATCATGCTGCATATGCTTTATTTAACCCTAGCGCCACTCATTCCTTTATAGTTGAGCAGTTTGTTAAGCTGATATGATTGAGTCCTGAACTGTCAGAGTTAGTGGTTAGCATATCTACACCATTAAAGGATAAAGTGTTAGTTGCATTGGGTTGTTCTAGTTGCAAGTTAGCGATTGGTCAGCGAGAGGGGAGGATAGACTTGATAGTCCTAGTCATGTATGATTTTGATGTGATAATTGCCATGGACTAGCTCACCAAGCAAAGAGCTAAGATGGATTGCTATCACAAAGCGATTTAGTTTAACCCGTTAGGGGGTGAGAGCTTTGAGTTTGTTGGGAGTCAAGGAGGACTCTCGATTACCTTAATCTCATCACTTGAGGCAACCCGTTTGTTAGATGGGGATTGCCAAGGTTACTTAGCGACTGTCATGGATACGACAATTAAGGAGCTGAAGATTGAGGACATCTCAGTAGTCCAAGAATTTCCAGACGTATTTCTGAAAGAATTGCTAGGTCTGCCGGCAGAAAGAGAGATTGAGTTCATGATCAAGTTAGCACCTGGGACAAAGCCAATTTCTAAGGCTCCTTATTGGATGGCGTTATTTGAGTTGAAGGAACTAAAGGTGCAAATGCAAGAATTGTTGAATAAGGGATTCATACATCCTAGTGCATCGCCTTGGGGAGCACCAATTATGTTCATGAAGAAGAAGGATGTTCGTTGCGTCTGTGCATCGACTATCGTCAACTCAATCAGGTGATGATTAAGAACAAGTATCCAATCCTGAGGATCGACGACTTATTTGATTAGTTGCAAGGAGCGTCGATATCTTTGAAGATCGACTTGAGGACGAGATATCACCAGATGAGGATAAAAAAGGAGGGCATACTAAATTCGACATTTCGTACTCGATACGGCCATTATGAGTTCACTATAATGCCATTTGGTTTGACGAATGCTCCAACTGCTTTTATGGATCTGATGAACCGTGCGTTTAAGGAGTACCTGGATCAATTTGTGATTGTGTTCATCGATGATATCCTGGTGTATTCGAGAAGTGTTGAGGAACACGAAAGAAACTTAAGAATAGTGCTTTAAACCCTGAGGAATCACGAGCTATATGCCAAGTTTAGCAACTGCGAGTTTTGGTTGACTTGTGTTACTTTTTTAGGTCACGTGATTTCAAGAGAAAGAATCTCCGTGGACCCAAGCAAGATTGAAGCAGTGATCAACTAGCCAAGACTGACGACAGTGAAAGAGATCAAAAGCTTTTTGGGTTTTAGTAGGGTATTACAGATAGTTTGTGGAAGGGTTTTCAGCGTTAGCATCGCCATTGAGTCGACTCCTGAAGCAGAAAGAGAAATTTGTGTGGACAGATAAGTGCAAGTGTAGTTTCCAAGAGCTTAAGGAAAAGCTGACTACCGCACATGTACTAACTATTCCATCCGGTCCTGAAGATATGGGATCTATAGTGATGCATCGTTTAGAGGACTGGGTTGCGTGCAGATGCAACATGGTAGGGTGGTTGCATATGCATCCCGTCAGTTAAGACCTCATAAACTAAATTATCCGACATATGACTCACAGCGATCATTTTCGCTCTGAAGATTTGAAGACATTATTTGTGTGGAGAAAGATTTCAAATCTTCACTAACCATCAAAGTCTTAAACACTTATTCTCTCAGAAGGAGTTGAATATAAGACAGTATCGTTGGATGGAACTCTTGAATGACTATGACTATGATATTTTGTATCACCTTGGAAAGGCGAACAAGGTTGCTAATGCACTGAGTCAGAAATCTTTGATTGCGCATATGGTGCTGTAGGAATGGACTTTACTTGAGAAGGCTCGAGATTCGGTTTTCAAATTTGAGGTAGGCCACCTTTCGAATCTTATGGCCACCCTCAGAATTGAGGGCAATTGTGTGTACCTGATGATGCAGTGCTTAGGGAAGAGATTTTGTCAGAGGCTCATCGTAGCAGTTACAGCATTCATCTTGGTAGTATGAAGATGTATTAGAACCTGCGTCAACACTATTGGTGGTCTGGTATGAAGGAGGACATCGTCAAGCATGTCGCCAAGTGTCTGACGTGTCAACAAGTGAAGGCACAAAATTGTAAGCCAGGAGGACTTCTGCAACCTCTCAAGATTCCCAAGTGGAAATGGGAACACATCATAATGGATTTTTTGATAGGCTTAACAAGGAGTCAGAGAGGTAATGATTCCATTTGAGTAGTGGTCGACAGATTGACGAAGTCGACTCACTTCATCGTAGTTCGAAAGGATCTCAATTTGGATAGGCACACATAGTTGTATGTGCATCAGATAGTTCATCTGCATGGAGTGCTGGTGATGATTACTTTTGACTGAGACTCGAGGTTTACAGCCGCTTTCTGGAAAAGCTTGCAAAGTGCTTTAGGAACGAAGCTGCAGTACAATACGGCTTATTATCCTCAAACAAATGGCTAGTCTGAGAGGACAATTCAAACTCTCAAAGACATGCTGCGAGCTTGCGTTTTGGATTTCAAGTGAAGCTAGGAGGAACAGCTTCATCTGGTTGAGTTTGCCTACAATAATAGCTATCAACAGAGCATTCAAATGAATCTCTTTGAAGCGTTGTATGGCAGAACGTGTAGAACGCTAGTATGTTGGGATGAGGTTAGAGAACGAAAGATCACAGGCCCAAAGTTAGTCCAGCAGTTAGTGGATGCAGTTACCGTCATCAAAGACAAATTGAAGACCGCTTAGAGCCACCAGAAAAGCTACGCCGATAAGCGTCGAAGGCCGTGGGAATTCCAAGTTGGTGATCACGTCTTTCTGAAGGTGTCACCAATGAGGAGTACTTCGCGCTTTGGCAATAAAGGAAAGCTAAGTCCGAGGTACGTAGGTTCATTTGAGATTCTTGAAAGAATCGGGATTGTGATGTCCTAGTAGTGTCACGTACTAAGCACAAGTGGAAATTATAAATATTATCATCTTACAAGACTTAAAAATAATTCTTCAATTGCTAGCCTATAGCGTTCACTTTTAAAGGTTAGCATGTATAACATGGATTATTTAAAATTTACACTTTGTTTTAAAAGGTTAACCTGCAATAGTTCTATCAATTCATAATGGACAATCCTATTAAGATTATATATAAAGATCACGAGAAGGTTCATTTCTAAACATGTCAAGATCGTTCGGGCTTACAAAAATTCAACCTGGACTTCTTACAAGTACCTCGCCTATATACATCACATTTGCATTTCAAAAGTAAAGGCGCAAGTAAACATCCAGGGATAAGGGTGAGGGTATCTACTCTGCTAGTTCCCACACAAGCCCATGTTCAACAAAAGAAACAAAAGACAGTTAGCTTCTACATGATCAAAGGCATCTAGGTGCCATCCTTCCTAGCTCCTACTCCATCATCACTAAAAGGAATAGGGCCAAACATCGCTCCATCGTGTTTGATAAACCATGCAACAAACTTCATCGGGATCATCTCAAATCTACCATCATCCATCCATAACGTAGCCTCATATTTGGAGAAAGTCAGCTCAACATTAGAGTCATACACATCAATAAAGGTAACCTCAATGCTCGATATCACTCCATAACGAGCTATTGGCAGCACATCCATACTATCAATCTGAAAAATATCAGGAATGAGCAAAAACTATGCCCAGTAAAGAAATGATAAGATTCTAACCTAGACAATCCACAACCATCAAGTTTACAAGGGAATCATGACCAAACAACTTAAGATACTAAAATGGGATTGTCACGAGTATAACCCAATGAATATTAATGCATCATATGTATAACCACTTTATATGAGACATACTAGATGCATCCATAAACACCAAATATACCTATCACATTCTCAATTTCTATATCAAGGTGAAATGCAACAATGATGGATGAACTCATTTGCCAAGTAGAATTATATTTAGTATGCATATAATCCACCCTCGATCAGTTTACCCACTGGAACTCTACCAGTCTGATCAAGTCACTTCAGGAAGTTACCTTATCCAGACTTTCATAATAATCCTATTATGGACATCTCACTCCAAGGCATCTCGGTATCACACAACCGAGGTCCTCCCAAGATCACTTAGCATGGGGCATCTCACTCCGAGGCATCCCAATATCACACAACTGGGGCATCCCTGATCACACACAATGGCATCTCACTCCAAGGCATCTTGGTAACATGGGACCGAGGCATCCAAGATCACATAGCATGGGCATCCCAACTTCCGAGGGGAATCACCGGTATCTCAGTACCAATGGGTTCATTCACTCATTTAAGCACACATTTCACACCACCACACCTTTGATTAATGCATTTATCGTATACAAAAGAAAATGACTTCAAAGTATACAACTATACATCTAACTCTCATGTACCTAGCACATGTGTGTGTCCAAATTATAAAATAAAACCCATCACGACATGTCCCATACCATGCCGAATAGATATTTACCCCATAATTAAGCACTATGCACCGCACTCATTGCACACGCATGATACTATTTGTGCCTAAACCTCAAATGATATATGAGACTTACTTTTATACAACTAACATCTATTATGAGGTCACTAGACTCTATGTGTATTATGCGAAACTAATATAAGAGACGCAACAACTATTGCATAATCTTAGGTCTAAACAAATTATTAACTATAATGGGCAGTTTTGGTCTCAGATACAGAAAGTATACCAATTCTTATCAAAATACTACAAAATTTTAGTATGTTAAATTAGAGACATAGATTGACATTTTCTGTGTAGAAACCTAAGTCTATATCTCACTGCATTAAGAGTAGTAATCGCTATAATCTTTACTAGCATCCTGTAATAGTTTCCAGATTTAACATCTATAAGAAAATTCATTTCACTAACCAAACCTTGGCCATTTATCCAAAAATTTTGATATGTTATTCCTAAGGATGTTTCCTAAAACTTTCATGAAGGGTTTGAAGTTCAATTCTAAATAGATAATTACAGAAAATTCACTTAATCATCAAAGGTCAAGCTGTTCTTTACGGAACAGTTTACTGATTTCAATAGGTTCACTTCTACCTTCATGTTTCTACATTCATATGGCTATAGCTAGATGTCAAACTCAATATAATGGATGTTATCTTAAGTAAAATGGTTTCTTTCCTTATTTTCATTGTTAAAATTCAAGGCGACACAAAATAAAAAGGTTTTCCATCTATATTTCTCTAGAACAGAAACATTTTACTCTGTCTTCTTCATTTCTAGCTCAACCAAACCATTAGTTTCTCTACCAAACTCTTTTATAGCATTCTCGACACTCTTTCACAGAATCTAAAGGTAATCACAGTAGGTCTTGACTTACATAGAAACCTTCCTCAGCTCGATACAAAGCAAATACTCACACCTCAACTCACTTACCGCAACATACATCATTCTACCTCACTCGACACCCACCATTGCACCTTGCTTGACTAACACAGCCATCTTACACTCAATTTTCGAGACATGCAAAACTCTAATGCAACATGCAATGACTTATAACTTCAATCTAGTACTCATCAAGCTCAAATCAACACAAAATAGCAACTTCACATCTAATCCTCCACCATTCGGCTAGATCCACAATTTCCTTGATAAAAACAATGGATAACTTCTAGTTTAGAAATTTATCTTTCCTTACCTTAGTTCAGCTACTAGATAACTCAAAGATTCTTCAAAAATCAACACCAAAACTCGCATGCAAGAAGGAGAAAATCACTGGTTTTGGCTACTGGTTTTCTTGCTGTTCGACCGAGATAGTGAGGAAGAAGAAGAAGATGGGTTTCGGTTTTGGAGAGAGAGAGAGGATTTCAAAATTTAAGGGGGGAATAGATCTACAAGTCTAATCCCTAGGCTAGACTAATCATGAGATTTGCTAATGATTGTGTCTTCTTTGCTTGTTTCGGTTTTGTGGGAATAGAAACCGTGGGTGATGAGAAAAACAAAGAGAAACGAGAGAGAGATGTCGTGGCCTCCAAGCATAACAAATTTCGCTATTTGTCACTCGATCTTAATTAACCTCTAATTTGTGCCGTTAGTTGGTTCATTAGTTTCTAATGTTTTTCACTTCATTTCCTTTCGATTCCATTAGATTTCAATGGATAACTTCTAGTTTAGAAATTTATCTTTCCTTACCTTAGTTCAGCTACTAGATAACTCAAAGATTCTTCAAAAATCAACACCAAAACTCGCATGCAAGAAGGAGAAAATCACTGGTTTTGGCTACTGGTTTTCTTGCTGTTCGACCGAGAGATAGTGAGGAAGAAGAAGAAGATGGGTTTCGGTTTTGGAGAGAGAGAGAGGATTTCGAAATTTAAGGGGGGAATAGATCTACAAGTCTAATCCCTAGGCTAGACTAATCATGAGATTTGCTAATGATTGTGTCTTCTTTGCTTGTTTCGGTTTTGTGGGAATAGAAACCGTGGGTGATGAGAAAAACAAAGAGAAACGAGAGAGAGATGTCGTGGCCTCCAAGCATAACAAATTTCGCCATTTGTCACTCGATCTTAATTAACCTCTAATTTGTGCCGTTAGTCGGTTCATTAGTTTCTAATGTTTTTCACTTCATTTCCTTTCGATTCCATTAGATTTCAATTCTATTATAATCATATAAAGTTATGAAATTATATGACATATTAACTATTTAGTGTTAGTCTATAGAGAATTCATCACAAGAAATGCCAAAGTTAGAAATTGATATTAGCATTACAATCACTAATTAAATTATCTTAACTATAATCCATAAACTTAATCGAAAATAAAATTACTCGGGCTTAAATATCCGTCTTTGGCCCAACAGGCTCAATCTATAACAATCCAGCCCACTAAACTATTCCAACAGATCCAAGCCAAGTCCAAACCCATAATCTCTCATTCAGCTTATCAAGTCTAATTCTAATATTCGTGTGGCCCACTTACTTCTCAAGCCCACACATTCCTCACAGTCCATCGGGTTCACTTTCTGGCCCAATCTAAATTAATCTAAGTTCCTAATGATCTAATTACACTAATGAAGATTGGTGAAATTTGGGATGTCACAAGGATCCTAGCGTATTGTCTTGCATTACCGCCGAGATTGGCGCAAGTGCATGACATCTTTCACGTGTTGATATTGAGGAAGTATGAGCCTGACCTGACCCACGTGCTGAATTTTGAGGATTTAAACGTGGACGACAAAGTGTTGTACATGGAAAGCCCGGTTCAGATTGTGGATCAGAAAGAGCAAGTTCTACGCATAAAGACCATCGCATTGGTCAAAGTGGTCTAGCAACACCACGGCACTGAAGGAGCAACCTATGAGAGTGAAGAGTCAATGATACGATTGTACCTCTACCTTTTTGTTTGAAGATTTGTAATGGTTTAAATTTTGAGGACCAAAATTTTATAAAAGGGGAAAAGTTGAGACATCCTGATTTTTCAATTATGTTTTCAATTGAATGAGTCGAGCTTTTCATCGATGCACCTCTAGTTCTTTTCCCTGAGCTGATCACTCATAGGATAACTAGTTTATCAAGCGAAGCCGTTAAGGAATCTAAACGCAATAGGCTTGAGAATACGACCAGAAATCGACTGCTCGACTACGCTAATCTACAAGGGTCATTACGGCATAGATCGACTAGAGACTGGAGATAGGTCGATTTGACAGAGCCATGTGATTAAGTGTGGGTGATTCCACCTAATTGCAAAATTCTTGTCAATCGGTACTAGACTGACTTTTCGATCGTTTTGATACCCTGTATCCATATATGAAACCTCGAGATTTCCACGATAATCAAGAGTCACTAATGTGTCGAAGATGCACTTTGTGGCTTGAAAATAATCAACCACAAGTCAATTGCACAAAAAGTTCCTAAAAGCGACCCGGTAGATTAGGACGTGCTAAAATCGCACAAGATTGAAATTAACTGAAAAATCGAACCCGATTTTAGAAATTGAAAGTTCTATCATGTCACAAATAATTTTAGGAACATCAATTCATCCTCCCAATATTTTTCTACAAACCAAGAGTTTCAGCGAAAAATCCAAAGTAAGGTTATTTTGGATCGGGAAGTTCGTAGGCCCATTTTTTATTTTGTTTTTAGGAGTCAAGTTGGACTATATGGTGAGGAAAAATGTTGTTTGGGATGATGGCACCTTGGTTGGATTTATGGAAGTCAAATGGAGCTCAATTGGAGCCATTTAAGGGAGAATTGAAGGGATTTGATGGAATTTGATGGACATATGTAACAAATTCGTATGCCATCGGGGGGAGGAACATTTGGACTGCATTAATAGCTTCTTGGGGAAGATTGAGGAGAGAGAGTGGGCTGTGGATGGCTGAGCAAGTAATGGGGCAGCCACTGGAGTGGAAAAGCCAAGTTTTGGAAGCCTAGGAGCCACTTTGGGGTCCCCCTCTCTTCAATAGCCTTCTTCCTCCTTGAAGCATGGCTTTCTCCATTGTTGTGGTCCTTAGAGAGCTCAAGAGAACCAAGAAGTTGAGTAGAGCAGCCCCCTCCATTGTCGCTTGCTCGTAGACCTCGTTTTCCCCCTCTGTTTTCTCTTCTTCCAATTTCCGCTATAGCTGACCTTTCTCTAAAAACCCGAGTTAAAAGTTGTCTTCCCGTGAGAATTAGTTCACACTCAACCCACCATTATCTCCAGGACGCCCAAACCATACAGGAGCACCTCGCGGCGCGCCGAACGAAGCCGCCGATAGTCTCGTCCATCGACTAGAAGTCGTTGCCTGCCAGTCCATCAGGCAGCTCGCCCGCCTGCACTGTTTCGCCTGTTTTACGATTTTCAGTCGTTTTCTCCCCATTTCGACCCTACCTCCACCCATACCAACCACCAGCAAGTCTCCCTTGACCCCTAGGTGCCACCGGTTGCGGGCCACCCGCTCATCAGAGCTTCGATCAGCCTGTTCTTGCCATTACAGCCACTAATTTTCTCCTCAAGTTCAGCCAAGAACATAAGCAGAAGCTAGCAAGGGTGTTGAAGCTTCGTGACCTGTTTTCGAGCCCTTCCCAGCCTTGGTTGGTGTCGCTGCTAGGAGGTTTATCGCTCGCCTTGTCGTTGCCATCGCCATGGACCTACTGAAATGCAAATCCCGGTGAGTTTACTCATTAATCTCCACTTAGGGAGTTAACGATGCTTAAGGGGTGTTTAGATTAGGCTAAGTATATTTAGGTGGTTAGATTAGTTTAATTAAATGTTGATTAGATTATGAGCGTGATTAGTTTAGTGGATGGATTAATTAGTCTAATTATAAACATGATTAGACTTTTAATTAATTATTTTATTCAATTATTTATTTAAATTAAATATTATTTAATTATATTATTTTATATTTAAATTAAATTAATTTTCAGAATTTATTTAATTATAAATTAATTAATATTTTCCTAGAATTATACCAAGAGAGCCACTCGATAGAACTTTGAGATGATCACAGTAATCTGTTTAATTTCTATAATTGAATATTGTATGGTGAAATTAAGTGAGGATGGTGTTATGTAGGTATTTTAATTGGAAAATACCGGGTGTCAGGTTGTGACACCATTAGTGATTTATGGTCGTTAAATTGTGAAATTAAATGGTAATTATAATTTTGGGCAGTTACCCCTAAATCGAGTAATTTCGGTATTTAAAACAAGAACACCGGGCGTCGGTTTATTATGCCAAAAATATCTTTAAATACTATAATAAATAGTGGGACTTTTGAAAAGAAAAGTATAGCATTTTGGCTCAGGCTGATCGTGTACCCACACACGATTATTTTTATCAAGTATTGTTAATATGATGAATTAGGGCCAACTTGTTGAGACATTGTCTCACCCCGTCGTGGGCTCAATATTTTTAAGTCTTTAGATGGTGGTCATGGAGGACCTAAAGCCGTGGAGAAAAAGGAGGTGGAGACCAAAGGATCAGTGAACGTGTCTGACTAGTGGGTCATAGGACAGTTCCCTTTTTTTTGTTGAGCCGGTCTATTTTGTAGAGAGCCCAGTATTGTATGTAAACCTATGTGTTTATAAAGGCTTGTTTTGATTGTGATTGATTGTCTGCTTTTCTATCCCAAGTTTATGTTGTTAGGGGATTTGTTTCGCTTCCGCATGCGTAATAAAATGAATGGGTCAGCGACGTGTCCTGGGACGTTGCATATTTATCGACTACCAAGGGATGAGCATGCGCTCGAGGATTAGGGTGTGACAAAGACCATCCCATTGGTCAAAGTGGTCTAACAACACCACAACACCGAGGGAGCAACATGGGAAAGTGAAGAGTCGATGAGACAATTGTACCCCCACCTTTTTGTTTAAAGATTTGTAATGGTTTAAATTTCGATGAGAAATTTTTATAAGAGGGGAAGAGTTGTGACATCCTGAATTTCAGGTTCTGTTTTCAATTGAACAAGTCGGGCTTTTCATCGACGCGCCTATAATTCTATTCTCTAAGCTGATCAGTCATGAGATAACTAGTCTATCTGGTGAAGCCATTAGAGAATTATAATGCAATAAACTTGAGAATTTGTCCATGAATTGACTACTCAACCATGCTAATCTACAATGATCATTACAACACTATCAAAATCAATCAGAGATCAGAGATAGGTTGATTCAAATGAGATACGTGATCAGTGTATGGGTGATTCCATTTGATTGCAAAATTCTCGTCAAACGACATTAGACTATTATTCCATCATTTCTATACTATGTGTTCGTATTTGAAACCTTGAGATTTTCACGACAACTCAGAGTCGTCAATGTGTCGTAGATATTCAATGTAGCTCAAAAAAAATCGACCACGGGTCAATTGCACTGAAAATTCCTAAAAGCTACTCGGCAAGCTAAGACACGTTAAAATCGCGCCAAAATCGCGCCAGAATGTAAACCCAATTTCAAAAATTGAAAGTTTTGTTATGTCACAATTCATTTTAGAAACGTTAACTCATCCTCCGAAGATTTTTCTGCAAACTGGGATTTTTCGCGAAAAATCAAAGTTAGGCTGTTTTGGACCGGGAACTTTAAGGGATCGTTTTTTATCGCACTTTTGGCCATCAAGTACGATCTTTGGGCAAGGAAAAATGTAGATTGTGAGGTGGGCACCTTGGTTGAATTTATGGGCATCAAATTGGATTGATTAGAAGAGGAATTGAATGAAATTGATGAGCAAATGTCCAAAATTCGTATGCCATTGGGGGAGCAACTTTTGGACCACTTGGGAGGCTTCTTGAGGAAGCTTTGAGAGAGAGAAATGGTTGAGGTTGATGGCTAAGTGGTTAGGGCATGTGTGATGTGTGAAAATGGATAGAAAGAAGACTTTTGGTGGCCTTTGTCCCCCTCTTCAACAACAACTCACTTCTTCTTCTCCCTTGGCCTCACTTTCTCCATAGTTGGGTGTGTTGAGAGCTTGAGAGAACAAGAAAACCGGCCAGTCCTCCTCTTTTCACCGTCGCACGCTCGCCAAGGCTGCTGGAGAAACCACTCGCGCCATCTTGCGTCGCACGCCCATCGCGCATCATCCCTATGCTTAATTGCTCATCCCTCGCTGTCTCGCCGTTCCTAAGCCGCCTCAAGCCACCGTCAACTCGCCAGGTTGACCGTCGAGCCACTGGAAGCCTCGCCGTCATCCGCCCGCCCACCTAACCTCCCGCCTTGGCCGTTCCAACCCCTTGGTTCCCTTCGATCAAGCTTTCTTGGCTAAGGAGCAGAACCAAAGCCAACAAGGGTGCTTGGTCTTCAAGGCTCGTTTTAGGCCTCTTTCAAGCCTTGGTTGGTGTCGCCACTAGGAGGTTTGTTGCCCACCTTGGCGTTGCTGTCGCCGTGGACTCACCGAATTGTTAAACCGATGAGTTTACTCACTAAACACTGCTTAGGGAGTTAATGATGCTTAAGGGGTGTTTAGATTAGGCTAAGTATGTTTAGGTAGTTAGATTAGTTTAGTTAAAGGTTAATTAGATTAAGTGATTCAATTAGTTTAGTATTGTGATTAATTAGCCTAATCAGGAGGTTAGATTAGTGTAATCTTAATTAGGCATTTATTAATTATTTGCATTTATTTAAATATTGAGTAATTATTTAATTATTTAATTATTTATTTTTCGAAATTTACTAATTATTTAATAATTCCGGAAATTATGTCGAGTTGGCCGGTCATTAGAATTTCGTGCTAATCACAGTGGGGTGGTTAATTTGTACAAATTGATTGTTAAACTGTACAATTGAGTGATGATTGTGAAGTTTTGGTATTTAACTCGAAAATACCGAGTGTCGGGTTTTGACACCGAAAGTGGTTTTTAAGTACCATAGCAGCTTGTGTGAGCATTAATAAAAGTCAGCTTGTGTGAGCAATGATCTGTCAGCTTGCGTGAGCAATAGTCGACATCAGCTTGTGAGAGCAGTAATAAAAGTCAACTTGTGAGAGCATTAATAAAAGTCAGCTTATGTGAGCAATGATTTGTCAACTTGTGAGAGCAACGATCATACGTCAGCTTGTGTGAGCATTAATCTAAGTCAGCTTGTGTGAGTAAAGAATCATCAGCTTGTGTGAGCATTGGTAAAAGTTAGCTTGTGTGAGCATTAATAGAAGTTAGCTTGTGGGAGTAGTGATAAATGACAGCTTGTGTGAGCAGTAATCCCTGGCTATGCTAGTGGACCGATGTGTGTCGGTAGTTCATGCTTGTGCAAGCATTGATTAATTGGGTGTTTAAATTGTACTGATGTGCAGGAAGGAACTGAGGCCAAGTCCTCCATATTGTGTGGTTAGGCCTCAAGTGTATTTTCTTCCAAGTCAGAGTTTAGGGGGGTGAACTTGCTGAGACATTGTCTCACTATGTCGTGGGCTTAATATTTTCAGGTCCATAGATGTCGGTTGTGGAAGACCCGAAGCCCCAGATTTGTGGAGGTGGAATCCAAAGAATCGGCGTATATGTCCGACTAGTTGGTCGTAGGATAGTTCCCTTTTGAGAACTGATCTTTTGTAGACTGGCTTTTATATAAATCGGAGTGTTTATAAAAGCATGTTTTGGTTGTGAATGGTTTCCTGCATCCTCCTATTCCATGATGTGTGTTGTTAGGGGTAATTGTTTGCTTCTGCATGCGTATTAAAAAGAATGGGTCGGCGACGCATCTTGAGACGTCGAAAATTTTATCGACCACCAAGGGATGGGCACAAGCTCGAGCATCGAGGTGTGACATGTTACGTCACACTTCCAGGCATCCCGACACCTGGGGCACCTCCGAGGCTCACCGGTCCCCAAGCATCCAGAGGCATCGCCATCACGACCCTCCAGGCAACACAACACTCGGGACATCGTCATCACTAGGGCCCGACAACATCAATAACATTTCAACCATAACGCAGCACCTAACAGGTTTAATTAAAATCATCATGCACGTCTATCTGAGGTTCGTACCTCCTTTTATTTTCTTCGACTTAATTCTGATGTCTCGCTTAAGGTCTTCTAGCACTTGACCCTAAACGATCTATATAACCAACTTACCTTAAGCCTGCACCGAACCAAAACAAGTGAGACCAATTAGCAAGACCAATTTCACTAAAAGCCGGTATAACGGTCCTACAACTATAAGAACCGTAGCTTCATATCCAAACTTGTGCCGACTCGACCGATGGTCGTCATGCGCTCAATGGGATCACTCAATGCTAAACTCGGCTCATCTCGCCGAGGACAACTCCGTGTCGTCTAGACATTGCACCTTTCAAGCATCCAATATCAATAATTTTGACCGGATCGCCTACACGATTGACAAACACTAATTCCTTAACATCCATCCTAATCCAGACATACTAGTAGGGTATTCTTGCACAATATAGAGCGACAGAGCTATTGTGACACCCCGAACCCTTCGCAGGTCGTCACCGGCGCCGATGTTACACTTTATTACCTTTTTTCTATCTTGTACTTACAACAAGTGTCGTTAATCACAGGCATTTTTTTTTTCAAAAGCGGTCCCAGCGCGACTCATAGCGGAAGCAAATTAAACATCACGCCTCTCCCCCCTACTAACCATGATACAAATACACACCAGCTAAACATCAGGATTTTATAAACAACTTTGACACTTTGCTTACATATATATATAGCAAGATGGGATTCCCTTCGGGTCGGTACATCAAAAAGGAAAAGCTAGGACTCATCCACGTCCAGCCTAAAACCTCAAAAAGAAACTCTCGACCCTCAACATCATACGAGTACGAACCCCCATCGAAAGTGTCGATTATCTACATCAAAAAGAGATCCAGCTCCTACTCATCCCCCGCAGGTCTCACACCCAACCCGGTGCATCAGGCGGTGGCGGCGGCAACATCCCTCGCATCGCTCCATTCCGACGAACGTGCACAGAAATGAACTCCTGAATGACAGGACCCCCAGCCAGGCCCACGTCATACATCACTAGACAACGTACTCGGATAAAAGTCAGTCCGGGAACAGAGGAACAATCTATCTCAACGCACTCGACCTCTATATCGGATGGTATCCCGTAAAATGTATCCCGCTTGACGATAGGTAGCGGCATACTTGCTAATCTGAAATGTTATCCCCAAAAGGGGTGAGTACAACCACTCAGCAGATAGGGAAATCCAATAACAACTCAATGCATCATGCAAATTTCACATGCATTGCAGGCATTACTTACCTTGAAGCCAGGCACACACTATCATGCATCATCATATCACATCACATATCATCATCATCATGCATATTATCATGCATGTCATACCATATTATAGGTGATCATCATATCACATCACATATCATCATCATCACCATGCATATCATCATGCATATCATATATCATATCATAGGTGATCATCATATCACATCACATATCATCATCATCACCATGCATATCATCATGCATATCATATATCATATCATAGGTGATCATCATATCACATCACATATCATCATCATCATCATCATCATCATCATCATGCATATCATCATGCATATCGTATATCATGGGTTCGTTTTTCATCTTTTAACTTTAAGTTTGATCACCACATCACCCACTTCTCATATCATCAATTTCATCATCCCTTCGAGCAAAGACCTCCAACAGGGTTCCCAGCATTCCAGCCATCCCATGGCCACCGGGCTTCCGGCCCCCCACATTCCGGGCATCTCGCATCTCAACTAGCATCACGAGGCATTCCCTTCGGGCAGAAACCTCCGACAGGGCTTCCGACCTTTACCCTTCTAGCCAGGCATCCCGCACCCCAATCCTGGCATTGCGAGGCATTCCCTTCGGGCAGAAACCTCCGACAGGGCTTCCGGCCCCCCACATTCTAGGCATCCTGAATCTCCCAGGGAATTCCGGCAATGCATCTCTGTACATTCCGGCCTCATCCTCCACCACAACCTCTTACTCACATATCATTTTCCACATCCACCATCCTTTTAATCTCATTATTACATGGCATATGATTCACACATGCATCGCAATTTATGATCATAAATACACCAATGTCATACAACCATGCATAATAAATTCAATGGAATTCATGGCCAATAAAATAATCCCTTTTTATTTTATTACTATATTATTATTATTTTATTATATTATTATTATATTTATTTATTTTCATAAATAAATATTAAATTTAATATCTAGGATTTTCCTAAAACCATAATATTCAAAAATCATTAAAAAAATCAATAGAGTCACAACTTCATACCAAATTCATGGCCAAATTGAATTTCTCACAAATTCACAATTTCTACAAAATAGCACATGATTTTCCGATAATGACCAGAATTGCACAGTTTCCAAATAAATTCGATTAAAATACTCATATGGCCTTCAAAAATTACGAAATTTCACAGGGTGATAGCCAAGACATTTTCGTGCATTTTTCATGGAGAACTCTAAGCCAAATTATTTTTATATTAATTTATACAACCCCACGAAACTTCTGGAACCACTACCGCGTCGTCCAGAACACACATCTCTGAAATTTTTAGATTTCACCCATCTATTCTCTTTCGTTTCCTCTAAAATTTGAGTATGTTATGTACCAAGGTGTCCTTTACAAGTTTCATGAAGAGATTTAGGTCAAATAACCAAATTATGGTCACCATTTAAGTCCATGAAATCTTGGGTGTCTCGGAATACTTCACCAGAACCATCGTTTCCAAGATCTAGCCGATTCACCAAGCTATACTTGTTGTTTTTGCTTCAAATTTGAGTATGTTGTAGTTATGTGTTACCTACAACTTTCATGAAGACATCGAAGTCAAATCTTCAACAGAAATCAACATGCAAACAAGAATCTAGCAAGAGGTCAGTGGAAACTTCACAGATCTAGGGTCTCCGTATAATAGAACTTTAACCCCTCATATCTCCATCATTTTCCACGAAATTTCAATATGTTATAGTACAAGACGTTAGCTACAACTTCCATGAAGACATCGAAGCCAAAATCTGACTCCAAACACCCATGCAAGCTCAAACAAGCTACTGACTCCCACAAACCGAACAAGAACAGTCACACGGTTTGAAAATAACCAACCCTTACCTCGGTTTTTCGCACAAATAACACCTAAAATCAAACATGCAACCAACAAAACAAACATGCAAGAGAAGTTAAGGACTCCACTCGCCTCTAAGATGAGCAAACGACGGCGAACGGCGGGGGGACACGGCGATCGGACGGCGAACGAACGGCGGCACCCCTCGGCTCCGCCTCCTTCCCCTCTCGGTCTCTCCCTTTCTCTCGAACTCTCTCTCTCTCTCACCCTCTCTTTGGACGAATGAAGCAAGTAACCGGCCACTCTCTCTCTCCTCATCCCTTTTATACTCCCCTAATCCCATGATTAGCAATCATGAGATTGCCTACAAACCCACCAATACATGGCATTCCCTTGCCACTTGTCACATTAGGCTTTAATTTGAATTTGGGCCATCCGGCCACTCCTTGCTTTGGGCCTTAGTGGGCCGGAAAATTCCCTTCTTGGGCTCAAATGGGCCGACTAGCTTGGCCCACCAAGCTTTAGGCCAATGGGTCCAAGGCCCATTCGAATTTTAACCCTCTTTTTCCTTTTCTTTTTTTTTTTTTGAAATTCCTTCTATAAATATTTCTAAATTTCAATTTTTAATCTTGGCCAAAATCTTAGGATATTTTTGCTCATTGAAATTTAAATCATATGGCCAAGCATAGATTATTAATCTTATTAAATTTAAATTTCCACAATCACAAGCACAAATCATCAAATTAAAAGACTAATGGCTAAAACATAGGCCATGGAAATTCTATCACCTAATTAAAGACTTTAACACACCTTATGGCTTGGCTTTGAATTTCTGGGATGCCACAGCTACCACTTGGCTTGGGTCCTTGAGGCGTAAGCGGCGGGCGCGGCTGTGGCAAGGCGACGACAACGACAACGTGTGGTGAGGCTATGAGTTGCGGATCTTCCGGTTCGGCAGCAGCTAAGGGGCAGCAGTGAGGATCGAGCTGAGGCATCGGTGGCTGGCTGTGGTGTGGTGGTCGGCTGGGCTGTGCTGTGGTCAGTTGTGAGCGACACAACAGCGGTGAGGGAGGTTGGGGCGTGATGAGGAGGCTGGCGGCGATGAAAGAGAAGAAAAACTCTCTCTCTCTCTCCGCCCGTTGACTCTCTCAATCAACAATTGCAAGTCTGGTGGCGGCAAGAGGAGGAGACAAGTGGGGGAAACGTGGCTGCTCTTGGTGGCCTTCTTTGCCACTTGAAGACACGGCTGATGCAGCTATCCGAACTCCTTCCTTGCTAGCCAGAGGATGGGGTTACGTGGCTGCATGGGTCAAACATTTTCCCTCGGTTGACCGGTTGAGAGGAGAGGGGAAGAAGGAGAGAGCGGAGCTGTCCTTCAGTGGTCGAAGGCCTTCACGTCTGCATGGCGTGGCTGTGGACATGCACGTTGGTTAGTGGACTTAAATTGTCAACGAAATGGAGGCTCGGGAGCAAATTGGACGAAGACAGCCTCATGCGTGTATGTCCTTCACGCCCGGTCAATATCTCCCTCTTGTTGACTAGCTCACAGAAAAGAACGTGATTGCAAAATTTGATGTCCGAAATCTCCTCTTATTGCATGGAAATGTATGGGGTACGTGGCTGAAATTTCGGAAGTTGACGTCTCCGCGTGCATGAAAAGCTCATTTGGCAAGGTTCACCTGCGAAAGATGTTGGTCTGATGAGTGGCATTACGTGAAGAAATTTCTAAATGAGATGATATCACGAGAATGTGACGTCTCGATACGGCAGGGTGGTGACAAAATGATGGCCGTATGTGGTGCCGACGACAACCTCATCGACCCGTTATGGACCGTTACATATTTGAGGTTCGGCGAAATCCGAATATCACACTTCTCCCCTCCTTATAGAATTTGGTTCTCAAAATTGTACGTCTCTTACGTCTCATTGAAAAGATGAGGATACTTTTGCCTCATTTCCTTTTCGCTTTCCCACGTACCCTCTTCGATGTTGTGGTGTCGCCACAAAACCTTGACTAGTGGAATTATCTTCATTCAAAGAACTTGCTCCTTCTAATCCGGTACCTGAATCGGCTATTCCATGTACCTCACTTTCTCATCCACCTCGATGACTTCATGATCGAGTATATGAGCAGGGTCGGGCTGATACTTCCTCAGCATCGACATATGGAAGACATCATGTAAATTTGTCAATTTAGGAGGCAATGCCAATCAATAGGCTACATCCCTTACCTTTTTGAGGATCTCGAAAGGTCCGACAAATCTAGGGCTCAACTTACCCTTTACTCCAAATCGCGATATTCCCTTCATCAGGGACACCTTTAGAAACACATTATCTCCCACATTAAATTTTAATGGTCTTCTTCGTTTATCTGCGTAGCATTTCAGTCGACTCTAGGCCATCTTGAGCCTATTCCTGAAAATTTCTACCGCATCCATAGTAGCTTGCACTAATTCGGGTCCTGTCAATTTTCTTTCACCCACTTTATTTCGGCAAACAGGAGTTCTACATCTTCTCCCATATAATGCCTCATAGGGAGCCATACTTGTACTTTGCTAGAAACTATTGTTATACGCAAACTCCACTAGGTGTAATTTTTCATCCCAACTTCCTTTAAAGTCAATAATGCAAGCTCTCAACATGTCTTCTAGTATTTGGATCACTATTTTTGTTTGTCCGTCTGTTTGTGGATAAAAACTAGTGCTGAACTGGAGCTTGGTCCCTAAGGCGGTTTGGAGACTTCGCCAAAAATTTGAGGTAAACCTCGAGTCTCGATCTGACGTGATGGTTACAAGAACACCATGTAAGCGTACTACTTGGCTTACACATATTTGAGCATATTTATCCATCAGATAATCTACACGGACTACTAGGAAATAGGCTAATTTAGTGAGGTAATCTACTATTACCCATATGGAGTCGTGACCACTTAACATTCTTGGTAATCCTTGCACAAAATCCTTTGCTACGTGCTCCCATTTCCACTCTGGTATATCCAACGGTCTTAATAGTCCCGCGGGCTTACAATGTTCCATCTTCACCTATTGGCATGTGATATAGCTAGTATGAGAACCTAGAGGGGGGGTGAATAGGTATAAAACAATTTCCTTGAAGATTGTGCAATATTTAAACAGTTAAAGGATTTGCAACAGTTAAAAATCAATCGCAAGACTGAGTAAGGGAAAGAGAGAATTGAACACTCGGTTTATAGTGGTTCGGCTTGATTCAAGCCTACGTCCACTCTTCTGCACTGACAGCCAATTGGCTGGATTCCACTATGAACAAAGAGATGTTACAGTGTTGATCTTCCTTGATTTCTCGGCGTAGATGATCTACCACACTCACTCAAGGTGTCACCAAGTACAAACACTCTCTCGTGTATACAATTTCGCTCGAACAGTCTCAACTAACAATCAAGGTTCTTCGACTGGAATTTTTCTATCGATCACACACTCAAAACAACTAGAACGTCTTCTTTTTATACTCCTTTATGCCATCATAGCCGTTGGCACTTACCAAAGGAATTCCTCCAATCTATCCGTTGGACGGAATCAATCAAGAAGATCATCCGAGCTATTTAAGGAATCTGATGATAGCCCATCAATCCTGTTCGCCCATACAATCAGGATCTTGGTTTCCAAGAATAGAACTTTCCAAGATTATTTCGTCGACCATCGGATCTTCAATCGATCTTAGATAAGAATTAAAGAATCCGAAATGATTATCCAACCAAAGAATCTATTCCAGAGGATAGGATCGAATCCTCAACCATTTACTTCGGCTTTGGATTTCCTTCGTCACTGGATTAGAAAGACTGTCAGTGAGAATAGACTTAAGTCTTGAGTCTTGAGTCTTAAGTCTTGAGTCTTGAGTCTTGAGTCTTGGGTCTTGAGTCTCGAGAGAACAAAGTCTTCAGACTTTAAACTGACGGTCTCCGAACATCCAGACTTAGACTGAAAGAAACGTTTTGTCAGCTTCAAAATATTCTGGAAAGATTTCTCCAACAATCTCCCCCTTTTTGATGGTGACAAAACTTTCTTGAAGATTTGAACAACTTTGACCTGCAAAACATTTCTCAAGCAATATGGCTAACTCATATATATTAATAAAACAACCAGACTCTGCATCCACAGAAAATCGGTTAGTCTTACATGAGAAACACCATATAACAATACTTGAAATAAATGCAACCATTGCAACCAGTCAAGCATCACAATCCACAGTCAATTCAGTCAAATTCACACCCAAGTTCAAGTTCTCAAGTCATACTCAAAAATAAACATAACCACAAAAATCAAAGTTTTTAAAAGATGTTTGAAGTTTGTTTGTTCAAATTGGTTCTCCCCCTTTTTGTCAGCATTGAAAAGGGTGAGAAAGGAGTCATGTCTGCTTGGGAATACGCACGATCTGGAAATCCCCAATGGATGGACTACTCCTTCGAGCTTCTTCAGGTCTTCTCTCAGATGAGCTACCTCTTCTCCCTTAGCATTGGCTTGAAGTTGCAGAGCGAGGTCTTTGAATTTATCCTCCAGAGAGACTGAAGATGCTTGTCCAGCGCTCTTCAAAGCTTGGATTTCACAGTCCATAACATATATCTGGCTACGCATTTCCAGAAGAATATTCATGATGCTACGAAAATCTGCAGAATCATCCGTCTGTGTACTGGCATTGACTTTCTCAGATGATGTGTATGCAGACGATGGCGCTTTTGAATGGTCTGGCAGATTTGGAATCGATGCATCACCTTCTTCAGGCAAGTGAGAGACCTGAACTTCTTCTGAGTCTTCTGGAGATTGTCTTAGATCTTCACTGACAGCAGCATGAGGTGTAGACCTCTCTTGCTCGCTAACTCCCCCTGTCTCTAGGACATCGAAAGGGGAAGAGTGATGATCATGCTCTTGATCTTCCTTCTCTCCAGATTTGTCAGCAGACTTTTCTTTTTCTCCTTCTCCTTTTTCTTCAACTTCTTTCTCCTTCTCTTTCTGTTCTTCTTCTTCTCTATTCTGCTTTTCTTCTTCTCTGCTCTGCTGAAGTTCTGTCGGATGAGACACAGAACGTCTGGTTCTGGTCAGAGCTTGGATAGTGGGATCTTCATCATCTTCATCTTCATCTTCGTCCTCCAGGATAAGAGTTCTTTTCTTCTTTTTCGATGGGGCACCAATGGCTTCTTTTCCTTTCCTTTTTGAAGCGATCGGACTCGGAGATTTCACTTTGAATTTCTCCATTGCCTTGGAGAGTTCTTGCAGACGCATCTTCATTAACATTTTCAACCCTACCACCATCTTATCACACGGTCGAACACAAAAAGTATGTGGCAGTTCAATGTTCAGATGTCTGAAGATCTTGGTCACCAGACCAGGATAAGGCAATTGTCCTTTGTCTTTTGACATTGCTCTGTACATATGGAAGAGGATAGTGTGCGGGAGAGAAAACTTCCATCTTGAGTTTATCGCGTACATCAACTTTGCTTCAGAAAGAGACACAGAAGTCTTTGACGTAGACTTTGGTCTCGAGACAGCTTGATCACAATCTTATGAAGCACGATGTTGATAGCATTCATCCTGGAATAGGTAATTTTCTTCTCTACGTCCCTATCTTTGACAAGATCCGAGTAGTACGAGCGAGGTGAGACTTTAATTGGGAGATAGCGTCCCGTTCAACTCCAACAATGTCCGCCAACATATTCACATCTACCACGTAGACTTGATCTCGAACACTGAATGAAATCCTATTCGCATCCAAAAAGCTAAGATTTGAATAGAAATAAGCGGTCAGTTGAGCATACCCATCCGTAGAGTCAGAGCAAAAAGTCTCAAGTTGAAGCAAATTCAACTTCTCTCTTAAGTTCATGTTGATGGAGTCCAGGAAGTCAAAATCAACTCTTCTAGGGTTTATCACCCCTCTTTTCAACAAACAAATACACTTTTTCCGATCCTTGGATTTAAACAAATCCATCCGATTTCCTTTTACCTTTGCTGCCACACCCATTCTAGGTTTAAATTCAAGGAACATTTTGTCGTCATCGTTCCCGTCAATCAGATTTTGTCCTGGCAAACGAGGGTCTCTGGGAATGTTCGCAAGAGCCTCCTCTGCCCTTCCTTTCGGAGCAACTCCCAATTCCTCCATTTTCCGCAGAAAAAGATACTCATTTCCATAATTTTTGTCCTTAAGGAAGTCATCTATATATTTTAACGAAGAACCAGAGGTTTTCAACGCACGATAAAGCTTATAGATAAAGGAGGGTCTTTGGACTCTTCTTGGGTCGGCTTCCTCGATTATCTCTTCTTCCGATGTTGACTTGCATCTTGTGGGGTAGGAGGTGCTGAATGACGTGGAGGAGAGCGAATCGGACTTTGTCGCCGACTTGATAAGTCTTCTTCCTCGCAAGATCGAAATGAATCGGCCCTTTCTCCATTCTTTGTGGTCCCCGCTTGCTATTCTTGATGATTTCCTCAAAGACGACATCTTTCTTTGTCTATTGGAAGATTCCTTCACTTGCTTTTCCCAAGAAAAATGACCACTTTCTCGTCGACGAACAAGGAGTAGAAACAAGATCGGGAGGAGAGTGTCTTTTTAGGGTTTTGAAGATTTGGGCGAAGAAAAAAACTGTATATATATATATACTTCGGATTTGAAAAGAGAAGTTTAATCGGTACAAGGAAAGTGTACGAACACATCTTTTCAAAATCAATAACTACCAAAATTAATTTCTTAAAAAAAGACAAGATTTCAAATTTCACACGAATTATATCTGAATGAAAGAACGTACCTTTCCGAGATAAAATAGCAACTTACAGTCTTTAGCCATGAATGATTGAGTCTCAGGATTTAAAATCTAAGAGATTAGAGTCTTAGAGTTGGTGAGTCTCTAGACTTTAACTTCTTCAAGCTTCAAAATGTTGAGTCTTGAGCGGATGAAGTCGAATTGATTTTTCTCCAAAGGCTTTGTGAATATATCCGCTAGTTGACTCTTTGAATCAACAAATTGAATCGAGATTTCTCCATTTTGAATATGATCTCTAATGAAGTGATGTCGAATCTCAATATGCTTTGCTCTTGAATGAAGGATTGGATTTTTGGTGAGATTGATCGCGGGGTGTTGTCACATCTGATTTACGTGCATGAGTCTTCAATGCCAAAGTCTTGTAGCTGTTGTTTTATCCATAGAATTTGCGAACAATGCAGCTTCCAAGAGCTACATACTCGCTTCGTCGTTGAGAGAGCTACGGTGCTTTGCTTCCTTGAGAACCAAGACACATCCCCGTTTCCAAGCGATTGACAAGTTCCAGAAGTGCTCTTTCTATCGACTCTGCAACCGGCCAGATCTGCATCTGAGTATCCTAGAAGATTAAAGTCTCCCCTCTTTGGATACCAAAGACCGATGCTTGAAGATGAAGCAACGTATTTGATAATACGTTTCACGGCAATGAGATGTGATTCTCTAGGATCTGATTGAAACCTAGCACAGATGCAAACACTCAACAAAATATCAGGTCTAGAAGCAGTAAGATAAAGAAGTGAACCGATCATGCTCTGTCTACAGCTTTTGATCTACTTTCTTCCCTTCTTCATCCTTGTCTATCTTCTGAGAACATGACATTGGTATGTCGGTCTTTTTGCACTTTTCCAATCCAAACCTTTTGACAAGATCATTCGCATATTTTTCTTGATGGATAAAAGTTCCTTCCTTCATTTGATTTACTTGGAGTCCAAGAAAGAATGTTAACTCTCCCATCATACTCATTTCAAACTCATCCTGCATAGACTTAGAAAATTTCTTGCAAAGACTTTCATTAGAGGATCCAAAAATAATGTCATCAACATATATTTGAACAAGTAAGAAACTTTTGTTTTCCTTTTTGATGAACAAAGTAGTGTCTACTTTACCTTTGACAAATCCGTTCTGTAATAAGAACTTACTTAGTCTGTCGTACCAAGCTCGAGGTGCTTGCTTTAGACCATACAGAGCCTTTTTCAGTCTGAAGACTGAGTCTGGCTTCTTTGGGTCTTCAAATCCAGGCGGTTGTTCCACATAAACTTCCTCTTGGATAAATCCATTTAGGAATGCACTTTTGACGTCCATTTGGAATAACCTGAAATTTTTGTAACAAGCAAACGCAAGTAATAGACGAATAGCTTCTAACCTTGCTACAGGAGCGTAAGTCTCATCATAGTCTATTCCTTCTTCTTGCGTGTATCCCTTGGCCACGAGTCTTGCTTTATTTCATACGACTTTTCCTTTTTCGTTCATCTTGTTTCTGAACACCCACTTGGCTCCAATAACAGTTTTACCTTTTGGTTTAGACGTCAATTCCCAGACATCATTAATGTTGAACTGTCTGAGCTCTTCTTGCATAGCTTCGATCCAACTTTCATCAGATAAAGCTTCTTCTATGCTTTTTGGTTCAATTTCAGAGATGAGAGCGACAACACTAGATTCTTCACGTCTTTTTGATCTGGTGCGGATTCCTTCATTGATTTCGCCAATAATGAGATCTTTAGGATGACTGGATTTGTGTTTCCAGTTACTGGTTGATTTGCTTGGTTGATGATCTCTTTCTTTATTTGAATCTTCATGAGCATCTTGATGTTGGACTTCCTGAGTCTGAGATGCTTCTTGAGTTGAAGACTTTGGAAGGTCTTGAGCAGGTTCAGACTCTTCATGCTGAATCTGGCTGGATTCATCTTGTGTGAAGTCTTGGAATTTGACATTCATTGATTCCTCCACAGACTGGCTTTTCTTGTTATAGACTCGTATGCTTTGCTTGATGTAGAATATCCAAGGAAGATGCCTTCATCTGATCTTTCTTCAAACTTACCAACTCGATCATTTGCATTTTTCAAAATAAAGCATTTGCAACCAAATACATGAAAGTATGAAACAATAGGCTTCTTACCTTTGAACAATTCATAGGGGTTTTTTCAAGAATAGGTCTTAGGAAGACTCTATTTATAATATAGCATGCAGGTTGAAACAAATTGACCCAAAATCGTGAAGAAATTTTACTTTCAATTAAAAGTGTTCTAGCCATTTCTTGAAGAGATCTATTCTTTCTTTCCACAACTCCATTTTGCTCTTGAGTATACGGAGAGGAAAACATGTGATTAAAACCAGATTTATCACAAAATTTCGTAAAATCTTGATTTTCAAATTCACTTCCATGATCTGTTCTTATACTTGAAATAGCACATCCTTTTTCATTTTGAACCTTTTTAGCAAACTTCTCAAAGTACGAAAAGGTTTCTGACTTGTTTGCAAGAAAATATACCCAAGTAAAGCGAGAGTAATCGTCTACAATTACTAGACAATATTTCTTACCTCCAATGCTCTGGGTTCTTGTTGGTCCGAAGAGATCCATATGAAGCAACTGTAATACATGATTAGTAGATACATGATTTATTTGCTTAAATGAATTTCTTACCTGCTTTCCCAGAATGCATGGAGTGCATAGGTCAGACTTTAGATATGGCAATTTAGGTAGACCTCGAACAAGCTGCTTTGAAGAGATTTTGGCTAATTGCTTCTTGTTGATATGGCCAAGTTTTCTGTGCCATAGAACTGCTTCATCTTGAATTGAGATTAAGCATTGTTCTTCATTTGGCTTTACATCAAGGAGGTAGATGTTTCCATGCCTTCGACCCATAAAAGACTCAGTAGAGTCTTTACTAATTCCATAGCAAATTCCTTCTTGAAAGGAGATTTTGAAACCAGTATCACACAGTTGGCTAATGCTGAGAAGGTTATAGTTGAGTCCTTCTACTAGAGAAACATTGCTTATTGTGAGATTTCCAATTTTCACAGTTCCAAATCCCACGATGCTTCCTTTGCCGTTTCCTCCAAATGAAACATTTCCGCCGTTTACTTGAACAAGCTTTACGAAGCATTTTGAGTCTCCCGTCATGTGTCTTGAGCATCCGCTGTCAAGATACCATTTTATCTTTTTCTTGACGGAGACCTGCATTCAAAAGAGAGTCTCAAGCTTTCTTTGGTACCCAAATTTTCTTGGGTCCTTTGGTGTTAGTAGGATGAGCATTATTAGGCCATACTCTCTTAACAGGCTTCCAAACCATAGGACACTCTTTTTCAAAATGATCTTGACTGTTACACTTTGAACATCTTAGAGCATTTCGACCTACAGATTTTACAAAGACTTTCTTGAAATGATTTTTGTAAGCCTCTCTCGACGGTCTTTTCTTAATTCTTTCTTTTACTTTCGGAAAATCAATCAAAGGGATTGTTTCAGCTGTCATACCTAGACCCGACTTATTGAAGTAAGGTCTTTGGACTGAAAGAACTTTTTCAAGTTTTTTCGACCCTATTGAAAATTTCTTTGAAATATTTGATAAATCAGTTTTTAAGAAAGCATTTTCTTTTGAAAGTTTTTCTTCATTCTCTTTAAGGGTAGAAACATTCAAGTTTAAACTTTCCACTTTTTCTTCCAAAATGTTTTCCTTTTGTTTTAAAACTGAGTTTTCCTTTTTAAGTTCGGAAATCTTTTTGAGAGAAGTCTTAAGACTGAAGCATAATTCATCAATGTATTTAGAGACTTTGACAGGGATTTTATAATCACTTACCTCAAATTCACTGTCTGTCGAGTCGATCCAGTCCGAGTCGATTGTGCCATCGACACACGGTTGGCATATTCCTCATCACTCTCTTCACACTCGTATCGCTCCAAGTTTCGGCTTTAAGAGCTTTTCGAGACTTCTCGCCTTTTCCTCTTTTCTTTTTCGAAAGAGACAAGTTGGGTCCGATGTGTCCCTTTTTTTACATTCGAAGCAAACTACATCTTTGTTTGGTTCCTCATCATCAACAGACTTGGTCTGTTGTCTCTGAAAACTTTGTTTCTTTGGAATGAACCTTCTGCCTTTTCTATTCAGTTTTCTGAATCTTCTTATCATGAGTGCGAGCTCCTCATCATCCATATCATCTTCAGAATCTGCATCATCAGAATCATCATTTGATTTTAGTGCAATAGATTTCTTACCTCTTGGATCTTCATCTTCATTAATTCGTTCCACTTCATAAGACTGAAGAGTTCCAATCAGCTCATCTACAAATAATGGCATGATTCTTTGCGTCTCTCTTATTGAAGTCTTTATATGATTCCAATCCTTGGAGAGTCCACGCAGAAGCTTGTTCACCTTCATGGGATCAGAAATTTTTTGTCCTTGGTTCTCAAGACCATTGACAATATCTCGTAAAACGACTAAACATGTCGATTTATAGATTCTCCTGGTTTCATTTTGAAGGCTTCATATTGACCAAGGAGAATGTTAATTCTGGTCTCCTTCACTCGGTCTGTCCCTTCATAAGTGATATGTAATCTATCCCAGACTTCTTTTGCTATAACACAAGAAGATATTCTGTTATATTCAGTAGGTGACAAGGCACAATATAAAGAATAAATTGCTTTAGCATCGAGTGCTTGTCTCTTATTTATCTCTTCTTGAGACATTCCGCTGGCTTCAACAGTTTCTTTCCCTCTTTCGATATCGATGCAAAGAGTAGGAGTGATTCCTTTTTCCACCACATCCCATTCCAGAGGATCCTTTGATCGTAGAAAAGCTTTCATCTTGTTTTTCCAGATGTTGTAATCTTTTCCATCAAAGTAGGGTGGTCTCGTATTGCTTTGCCCTTCCATCGCCCGGTGCTAGCATACTAGCCATGGATCTTTTACTCTGAAGTAAAACACTTCAAACAAAGTAAGAACACGGGCTCTGATACCAATTGATATAGCTAGTATGAGAACCTAGAGGGGGGGTGAATAGGTATAAAACAATTTCCTTGAAGATTGTGCAATATTTAAACAGTTAAAGGATTTGCAACAATTAAAAATCAATCGCAAGACTGAGTAAGGGAAAGAGAGAATTGAACACTCGGTTTATAGTGGTTCGGCTTGATTCAAGCCTACGTCCACTCTTCTGCACTGACAGCCAATTGGCTGGATTCCACTATGAACAAAGAGATGTTACAGTGTTGATCTTCCTTGATTTCTCGGCGTAGCTGATCTACCACACTCACTCAAGGTGTCACCAAGTACAAACACTCTCTGTGTATACAATTTCGCTCGAACAGTCTCAACTAACAATCAAGGTTCTTCAGACTCTGGAATTTTTCTATCGATCACACACTCAAAACAACTAGAACGTCTTCTTTTTATACTCCTTTATGCCATCATAGCCGTTGGCACTTACCAAAGGAATTCCTCCAATCTATCCGTTGGACGGAATCAATCAAGAAGATCATCCGAGCTATTTAAGGAATCTGATGATAGCCCATCAATCCTGTTCGCCCATACAATCAGGATCTTGGTTTCCAAGAATAGAACTTTCCAAGATTATTTCGTCGACCATCGGATCTTCAATCGATCTTAGATAAGAATTAAAGAATCCGAAATGATTATCCAACCAAAGAATCTATTCCAGAGGATAGGATCGAATCCTCAACCATTTACTTCGGCTTTGGATTTCCTTCGTCACTGGATTAGAAAGACTGTCAGTGAGAATAGACTTAAGTCTTAAGTCTTGAGTCTTGAGTCTTGGGTCTTGAGTCTCGAGAGAACAAAGTCTTCAGACTTTAAACTGACGGTCTCCGAACATCCAGACTTAGACTGAAAGAAACGTTTTGTCAGCTTCAAAATATTCTGGAAAGATTTCTCCAACAGCATGTTAAACACTAAGAAACGTGTTTAGCAATATCTGTTTTTATGCCATTCCACCAGTACTGTTGACGTAAATTCCGATACATCTTTGTACTACTAGGGTGGATACTATAATTACTCATATGTGCTTCTGACAAAATCTCTCTTCTTATTTCCTCATTGTTGGGGACACATAATCATCCTTGGTATCTCATTATTCCATCCTCAGAAACTTGGAATTCTAATATTTTTCCCGACGACATTTCGTCTCGCAATTTTACTATTTCCGAGTCAGACTGTTGTAGGATTCTAATTCTTTGAATAATTTCCAGTTCAATTCTCAGGTGCGATTAATGCACTGGTGAGATGGTCTATCTCTAAATTGAACTCCAATTTTTCCATTGTCTCTAACAGGTTCCATTTCGTTACCCTCACACTCGCCATATCCATGGCCGACTTACGACTAAGAGCATTCGCCACCTTATTCGCCTTCCTTGGTTGATACAATATCTCACAGTCATAATCCTTTAGTAGTTCCATCCATCTTCTCAGTCTCATATTCAATTCCTTTTATTAGAATAAATACTTTAGACTTTTGTGATTTGTATAAATTTCAAATTTCTCTCCATATAGATAATGCCTCCATATCTTCAATGCGAATATTATGGCTGTCAATTCTAAATCATGAGTTGGGTGAGTTGGGTAGTTCAACTCATAGGGTTTCAATTGTCTTGATGCATAGGCTATAACTTTACCGTATTGCATCATGACACATCCCAATCCTTTGTGGGAAGCATCACTATATACCGTGAATCCATCAGATCTAGACGGAATAGTTTGTATCGAAGCCATGGTCAATCTTCTCTTGAGTTCTTGGAAACTCTCTTCACGTTCACCACTCCATTTGAACTTCATGTTTTTCCTAGTCCATTGGGTCAATGGACCTGCAAGTCGCGAGAATCCTTTTATAAATCTCCTATAGTAGCCTGAAAGTCCCAAGAAACTCCGTATCTCAGTTGGCGTTGTTGGTCTCGGCCAATTTACTGTCATCTCAACCTTCGCTGGGTCCATCAAGATTCCTTCTCCTAATACCACATGTCCTAGAAATATTATTCGGTCCAACCAACATTCGCACTTAATGAATTTGGCATACAATTCATAGTCTTTAAGGGTTTGCAAAACTATTCTTAGGTGTTGCTCATGTTCCTCAGGTCCCTTGGAGTAGATTAGAATATCATCAATGACGACAATTACAAATTGATCTAAATAGGGTTTGAATACCCTATTCATTAGGTCCATTAATGCTGCTAAGGCATTTGCAATCCAAAGGGCATAACTAGGAACTCATAATGTCCATAACGAGTCCTAAAAGCAATTTTAGGAATGTCTTCCTTCTTGATTCTTAACTGATGATATCTTAACCTTAAGTCTATTTTGGAAAAGACTGAACCCCCTTGCAATTGGTCAAATACATCGTCAATTCTAGGCAATGGATACTTATTCTTAATGGTCTCCTGATTCAATTGCCTATAGTCGATGCACAGGCGCATCGACCCGTCCTTCTTTTTCACAAATAGGACCGGTGCACCCCACTTGGCCTAATAAATCCCCTATCAAGTAATTCTTGTAGTTGTACTTTCAACTCCTTTAGTTCTGCCAAAGCCATCCTATACGGGGCTTTGGACATAGGTTCGGTTCTAGGCATTAGTTCGATTTTGAACTCAATTTCCTGCTTTGGTGGTAATCCGGGCAATTCCTCAGGAAATACATCCGGAAATTCCTAAACCACTCGAATTTCATCTAGTTTGGCTTCCACCTTTGCATGGTCCTTTACCACCGCCAGGTATTATTGACATCCTTTGTCAAGAACTGCATGTGCCTCTATTATCGAAATAAGAGCTATTGAGGGGCTTGTTCGATCTCCGTAAAATTCAAAACTAGGCTGATTAGGTGGGTTGAACTATATCATCCTTCTATAATAGTTCACCCTAGCCCGTTGTTTACGAAGCCAATCCATTCCTATGATGATGTCAAAGTCATACATAACTATTACTACTAGGTCTATTTCCAGATCTCGTCCACCTATAGATATTTTACAATTCCTACGTACTAACGTGGACAACACCATGTCTTTCAGCGGTGTAGAAACACCTTTGGGGATCTAGACAAGGTCCCGGCACATGTTGTCTACCACACATTTGACAGGAATTATTTTGATATGGCACTCTACCTAGGGCATGACCACTCCTGGTCTTCTTGAAATTTCCGAAATTTCTCTTCTTCTTAGAATCCCAAGGTAGCTCTCAGGCTAGATAGGGTCTCTTACCCCGTCGAGTATCACTCAATGCCATTTGTCATCTTGACTCCATTTGTTCCCTTATTACTTCCTATTCTACAAGATGGGCCCTTTCATAAATTTCGGTATAATCCCTAATGTCCAGAGGCACCAATTGTCTCTTGATATCCGTCCTCAGACCCTTAAGAAATCTCTTGGCTTTTTCCTCTCGGTCTTCTATCAATCTAGGAGCATACCTTGACAGTTCAAAGAATTTTGCTTCATATTGGTCTCCTTGTTCTAGTTGAACAAATTCAGTTATTTTCTTATCCCTAGTACAGTCAGAAAAATGATTTCTATTGAAAGCCCTTATGAACTCATCCTAGTTTAAGGCAGTACCAAGTGGAAAGATTGTATCTCTAGAAGCTCTCCACCAATATTTGGCGTTACCCTCTAATTGGTACTCTGCCAAGGTTATCCTTTCTGTGTCGTTGCAATTCAACAACTGGAAAATTCTTTCTATTCCATTGATCTGTTGTTCTACTTCCTCAAGACTTCCCATTCCCGTAAACTTAGGTGGCTTCAATTTCAAGAATTGTTCCACCAGTCCTTGAGTACGGCGTTCTACTCCGGATTGTTGTTGTTGAGCTTGTCTTTCCATCAAATTTTGTATGTTAGCCAATGCCCGCAGGATGTCTTCCATTTGGGGTTCTGTCCTTGAAGCCATAGCTTCAGTCCTTGATGGAGGAGAACTCCAGGTTCGAACCATGGATTCTTGCAGGTCATCAAGCATTTGCCTCAGGAATAATTAGTGACCCAGTGTCGCTAATCAACTAAGAAAGAAAAGTAACATTCTCACACTACTAGTATCACATAAGTAACATAAAAATGTTACTTGCACGCATAGGTAACTTACAATTGTTACCGGTATTTTACAAGTGAAAATCAATCACCCATTGTTCATAGTTACTTAACTACCCACAGTTAGTGCCTTATCGCGTGCAATCATTATAACCTCTTTTTCTACTAATGTGCCTTATCACTCCATTTAGAACCATAAGCTCTGATACCACTCCGATGTGACGTCCTCCTGCGGCGACGACCTTCTTAGGGTGACCTTTGGCCCTTAAGGTCCGCCTATGCAACTCATTGGTCCCTAACGCTACACCATTGCAGAAGCGAGTATATAACCCCATTCAAAACTTAAAATGATGCACACGATATATCAACCAGGCACTTTTATTTATTTATAGCTTTCAGAGGACATTAGTCGGTACATTTAAGCCAAAAGTTCTTATTTTGGCTAAACCAAAATTTAGACCGACTATCTAGTTGTCTATCTACATCGTCATCTTGGCAGAACGTCCTGGCATCCAAAAATGTGCCCTCCTCCCGAGTCCTCCTCTACTCCACCCCACTAAAGCTGTTGTCATCATCTTCTGAAAGTGGCAGTGGCCCTACTGTGCTCCCGTTGACTCAAGCGGATAGGACAATAAATCCCATGAGCACAGGGCCCGTGGGGAGTCTAGCGTCCACGGTGAGAATCACCTTAATTCGGATAAATGTGACTTCTGGAAGGTCGACATGCTCCATTTGGTCTCACCTCAGGTTGATGGGAATGCCATAGAGCATACCGAGAGACATAGGCTAGAGCGGCATATCTACGTCTCTGAAATATGATGGCCCCATAAGGGGTGAGTACAACTACTCAACATATGAAAACCTGTCAAACTATATTATACAAGTCTACCACTACTCTACCTACAACATTCTAACATGCAACATGTAAAGCAAAACAACTTAGGGTACTACATGTTGGAGAAATCTTTCCAGAATATTTTGAAGCTGACAAAACGTTTCTATCAATCTAGTCTGGATATTCGCAGACCTTCTGTTTAGAGTCTGAAGACTTTATGATCACCAGACTCAAGACTATTCTCATTGACAGTCTTTCTAATCCAGTGACGAAGGAAATCCAGAGCCGAAGTATATGGTTGAGGATTTAATCCTATCCTCTGGAGTAGATCTCTTGGCTGGATATATATAACGGATTCTTTTATTCGTATCTAGATCGATTGAAGATCCGATGGTCGACGAAATATTCTTGGAAGGTTCTATTCTTGGAAACCAAGATCCTGATTGTATGGGCGAACATGATTGATGGGCTATCGTCAGGTTCCTTTAATAGCTCGAATGGTCTTCTTAATTGATTCCGTCCAACGGGTAGATTAGAGGAATTCCTTTGGTAAGTGCCAACGGGTATGATGGCATAAAGGAGTATAAAAGAAAGACGTTCTAGTTGTTTTAGTGCGTGATCGATAGAGAAATTCCAAAGTCTGAAGCACCTTGATTATTAGTCGATACATTTTGAGCGAAATTGTATACACAGAGAGTGTCTATACTTGGTGATACCTTGAGCAAGTGTGGTAGATCATCTACACCTAGAAATCAAGGAAGATCAACGCTGTAACATCTCTTTGTTCATAGTGGAATCCAGCCAATTAGTTGTAAGTGCATAAGAGTGGACGTAGGCTTGAATCAAGCCAAACCACTATAAACCGCGTGTTCAATTCTCTCTTCCCTTTACTCAGTCTTACGTTGATTGTTATTTGTCGCAAATCCTTCAACTGTCTAGTATTGTGCAATTATCAAGAAAATCTTTTATATACCTATTCACCCCCTCTAGGTACTCGTACTAGCTATATCAATTGGTATCAGAGCTCGTGTTCTTACTTTATTTGAAGTGTTTTACTTCAGAGTAAAAGATCCATAACTAGTATGCTAGCACCAGGGCTGGTGGAAGGGCAAAGCAATACCAGACCACCCTACTTTGATGGAAAGGATTACAACATCTGAAAGAACAAGATGAAAGCTTTCCTACAAACAAAGGATCCTCTGGAATGGGACATTATGGAAAGAGGAATCACTCCTACAAAAGAAACCGCATCGATCTCGAAAGAGGGAAAGAAACTGTTGAGACCAAAGTGGGGAATGACTCAAGAAGAGATAATCAAGAGACAAGCACTCGATGCAAAAGCAATTTACTCTTTATATTGTGCTTTGTCACCAACTGAATATAACAAAATATCTTCTTGTGTTACAGCAAAAGAAGTATGGGACAGATTACATATCACCTATGAAGGAACAGATCGAGTGAAGGAGACCAGGATTAATATTCTCCTCGGTCAATATGAAGCCTTCAAAATGAAACCAGGAGAATCTATAACTGACATGTTTAGTCTTTTTACAGATATTGTCAATGGTCTTGAGAACCAAGGACAAAAAATTTCTGATCCCATGAAGGTAAACAAGCTACTGCGTGGACTCTCCAAGGATTGGAATCATATAAAGACTTCAATAAGAGAGACGCAAAGAATTATGCCACTATCTGTCGACGAGCTGATTGGAACTCTTCAGTCTTATAAAGTGAAACGAGTTAATGAAGACGAAGATCCAAAAGGTAAGAAATCCATTGCATTAAAATCAAATGATGATTATGATGATACAGATTCTGGAGATGATCTGGACGATGAGGAGCTTGCTCTTATGATAAGAAAATTCAGAAAGCTGAATAGAAAAGGAAGAAGGTTCAACTCAAAGAAACAAAGTTTCCAAAGACAGCAGACCAAGTCTGTAGATGATGAGGAACCAAACAAAGATGTAGTTTGCTTTGAATGTAAGAAAAAGGGACACATCAGACCCAACTGTCCTCTTCTAAAGAAGAAGAAAGGAAAAGCTGAAAAGTTTCGTAAAGCTCACAAAGCTGAAACATGGAGTAATACAGAGTGTGAAGAAAGTGATGAAGAATATACCAACCTGTGTCTGATGGCATAATCAAACTCAGACTCAGACTCTGGATCAGACTCAGACAGTGAATTTAAGGCAAGTAATTTTAAAATTCCTGTCAAAGTTTCTAAATACATTAATGAACTGTGTTTTAGTCTTAAGACTTCTCTCAAAAGAATTTCCGAACTTAAAAAGGAAAACTCAGCTCTAAAACAAAATGAAAAAGTCTTAGAAGAAAGAATTAAAAATTTAGATTTGAATGTTTCCACTCTTAAAGAAAAGGAAGATAATCTTTTGAAAGAAAATGCTCTTTTAAAGACTGACTTATCAAATATTTCAAAGAAATTTTCAATAGGATCCGAAAAACTTGAAAAGATTCTTTCAGCTCAAAGACCTTATTTCAATAAGTCCAGTCTAAGTATGATAGCAGAAACAATTTCCTTGATTGATTTTCCTAAAGTAAAAGAAAGAATTAAGAAAAGACCGTCGAGAGAGGCTTACAAAAATCATTTCAAGAAAGTTTTTGTAAAGTCTGTAGGTCGAAATGCTCTCAGGTGTTCAAAGTGTAACAGTCAGGATCACTTTGAAAAAGAGTGTCCTATGGTTTGGAAACCCGTTAAGAAAGTATGGCCTAATAATGTTTATCCTACTAACACCAAAGGACCCAAGAAATTTTGGGTACCAAAGAAAGCTTGAGACTCTCTTTTAAATGCAGGTCTCCGTCAAGAAAAAGGTAAAGTAGTATCTTGACAGCGGATGTTCAAGACACATGACAGAAGACTCAAATTGCTTCATAAAGCTTATTCAAGTAAATGGTGGAAAAGTTTCATTTGGAGGAAACGGCAAAGGAAGTATTGTGGGATTTGGAACTGTGAAAAATGGAAATCTCACAATAAGCAATGTTTCTCTAGTGGAAGGACTCAACTATAACCTTCTCAGCATTAGCCAATTGTGTGATACTAGTTTCAAGATCTCATTTCAAGAAGGAATATGCTCTGGAATCAGTAAAGACTCTACTCAGTCCTTCATGGGTCGAAGACATGGAAATATCTACCTCTTAGACATGAAACCAAATGAATCGCAATGCCTAATCTTAATTCAAGATGAAGCAAGCTTATGGCACGTAAAAGCTTGGTCATGTCAACATGAAGCAATTAGCCAAAATCTCATCAAAGCAGCTTGTTCGAGGTCTACCCAAATTACCATACCAAAAGTCCGATCCATGCACACCATGTATTCTGGGAAAGCAAGTAAGAAATTCATTCATGTCAATAAATCGTGTCTCTACTAATCATGTACTACAGTTGCTGCATATGGATCTCTTCGGACCAACCAGAACCCAGAGCATTAGAGGTAAGAAATATTGTCTAGTAATTATGGACGATTACTCCCACTTTACTTGGGTATATTTCCTTGCAAGTAAGTCTGAAACCTTCTCGTAATTTTGAAAAATTTGCTAAAAAGGTTTAAAACGAAAAAGGTTGTGTTATCTCAAGTATAAGAACAGATCATAGAGGTGCATTTGAAAATCAAGATTTTACAAAATTTTGTGATAAATCTGGCTTTAAGCATATGTTTTCTTCTCCATATACTCCAGAGCAAAATGGAGTTGTAGAAAGAAAGAATAGATCTCTTCAAGAAATGGCTAGAACTCTTTTAATTGAAAGTAAGATTCATTCACGATTTTGGGCTGAAGCTGTTTCAACAGCGTGCTATATCATTAATAGAGTCTTCTTAAGACTTATTCTAGAAAAAAACCCCTTATGAGTTATTCAAAGGTAAGAAGCCCATTGTTTCATACTTTCATGTGTTCGGTTGCAAATTTTTTATTTTGAAAAATGCAAAAGATCGAGTTGGTAAGTTTGAAGAAAGATCAGATGAAGGCATCTTCCTTGGATATTCTACATCAAGCAAAGCCTACAGAGTATATAACAAGAAGAGCTAGTCTGTGGAGGAGTCAATGAATGTCAAATTTCAAGACTCTACGCAAGATGAATCCAGTCTGACTCATCATGAAGAGTCTGAACCTACTCCAGACTCTCCAAAGCTTACAACTCAAGAAGCATCTCAGACTCTGGAAGATCAGCATCAAGCTGTTCATGAAGATTCAAATAAAGAAAGAGATCATCAACCAGACAAATCAACCAGTAACTGGAAGCATAAATCCAGTCATCCCAAAGATCTCATTATCGGCGAAATTAATGAAGGAATCCGCACCAAATCTAAAAGGCGTGAAGAGTCTAGTGCTGTAGCTCTTATTTCCGAAATTGAGCCAAAGAGCATAGAAGAAGCTTTATCTGATGAAAGCTGGATTGAAGCTATGCAAGAAGAGCTCAGACAGTTTAACATTAATGATGTCTAGGAATTGACATCCAAACCAAAAGGTAAAACTGTTATTGGAGCTAAATGGGTGTTCAGAAACAAGATGAATGAGAAAGAAAAAGTCGTACGAAACAAAGCAAGACTCGTGGCTAAAGGATACACGCAAGAAGAAGGAATAGACTATGATGAGACTTACGCTCCAGTAGCAAGGTTAGAAGCTATTCGATTATTACTTGCGTTTGCTTGTTATAAAAATTTCAGGTTATTCCAAATGGACGTCAAAAGTGCTTTCCTAAATGGATTTATCCATGAGGAAGTTTATGTGGAACAACCACCTGGGTTTGAAGACCCAAAGAAGCTAGACTCAGTCTTTAGACTGAAAAAGGCCTTGTATGGTTTAAAGCAAGCACCTCGAGCTTGGTACGACAGACTAAGTAAGTTCTTATTACATAATGGTTTTGTCAAAGGTAAAATAGATACTACTTTATTTATCAAAAAGGAAAACAAAAGTTTTTTACTTGTTCAAATATATGTAGATGATATTATTTTTGGATCCTGTAATGAAAGTCTGTGCAAGAAGTTTTCTAAGTCTATGCAGGATGAGTTTGAAATGAGTATGATGGGAGAGTTAACATTCCTTCTTGGTCTTCAAGTAAAGCAATTGAAGGAATGAACTTTTATTTATCAAAAAAATATATATATGCTAATGATCTTGTCAAAAGGTTTGGATTGGAAAATTGCAAAAAGACTGATATACCGATGTCAAGTTCTTTGAAGATAGATAAAGATGAAGAAGGGAAGAAAGTTGATCAAAAGTTGTACAGGAGCATCATTAGTTCACTTCTTTATCTTACTGCTTCTAAACCTGACATTTTGTCTGTGCTAGGTTTCAATCAGATCCTAGAGAATCCCATCTCAGTGCTGCGAAACGCATTATTAAATACGTTGCTTCATCTTCAAGCATTGGTCTGTGGTATCCTAAGAAGGGAGACTTTAATCTTCTCGGGATATTCGAGACGCGATCTGGCCGGTTGCGAGTCGATAGAAAAAGTACTTCGAACTTGCCGGTTGCTTGGAAGCGGGACAGTGTCTTGGTTTTCAAGGAAACAAAGCACTGTGGTTCTCTCAACAACAGAAGCAGAGTATGTAGCTCTTGGAAGCTGCTGTTCGCAAATTCTATGGATAAAACAACAGCTACAAGACTTTGGGATAGAAGACTCATGCACAGAGATCAGATGTGACAACAACAGCGCAATCAATCTCACCAAAAATCCAATCCTTCATTCAAGAGCAAAGCATATAGAGATTCGACATCACTTCATTAGAGATCATATTCAAAATGGAGAAATCTCGATTCAATTTGTTGTTTCAAAAAGTCAACTAGCGGATATATTCACAAAGCCTTTGGAGAAAAATTAATTCGATTTTATCCGTTCCAGACTCAACATTTTGAAGCTTGAAGAAGTTAAAGTCTAGAGACTCTCCAACCCTCAGACTCAGACATTCATGGCTATAGATTGTAAGTTGTCATTATATTAAATCTCGAAAAAGGTACGATCTTTAGTCTCCGTGAAAAACGAAATCTTGTCTTTTCAAAATGATTAACTTCTATTTGGCAGTTATTGATTTTAAAAAGAAGTGTCTTTTCACTTTCCTTGTGCCGATTGAACTTTCCTTTTCAAAACTGAGTTATATATATACTGTTTTCTTTTTCGCCCAATCTTCAAAACCCTAAAAGGCATTCTCCTCCCAATCCTGTTTCTACTTCGTGTTCATCTTCGAGAAAGTTGTCATCTTTTCTTGGGAAAGCAAATAAAGGAATCTTTCAACAATAAGGAAGGATGTCTTCTTCGAGGAAGTCTTCAAGAATCGCGAACAGGGGACCACAAAGAATGAAGGAGGGACCTACCCATTTCGATCTCACCGAAGAAGAAGATTTATCGAGTCAGCAATAGAGCCTGATTCACTCTCCACCACATCACTCAACACCATCTACCCCACAAGGTGTGGGTCAACAACCGGAGGAAGAAATAATCGAGGACGCAGACCCTATAAAAGTCCAAAAACCCTATTTTATTTACAAACTCTATTGTGCAATGAAGAGCATTGGGACACCGTTGAACTACGTGGATGATTTTCTTAAAGATAAGAATTATGGGAATGAGTATATCTTTCTGAGACGAATGGAGGATTTGGGAATTGCTCCCAAAGGAAAGGCTGAGGAAGCACTTGCGAACATTCCAAGTGACTCTCGTATATCGGGACCGAATCCGACTGACAGAAACGATGATGATAAAATGTTCAATGATTTTCAACCTAGAATGGGTGTTGCTGCAAGGGTGAAGGGAAAAAGAATGGAGTTGTTTAAATCAAAGGAGCAAGAGAATCTGTTCTTCAGACTGCTGAAACGAGGGGTGATAAACCCTAGGAGTGTTGATTTCGATTTCTTTGATGCCATTAATGTGAAGAAGTTCAATCTGCTTCAACTTGAACAATTTTACACCGATACCACAGATGGTTATGCGCAATTGACAGCATACTTCTATTCGAATCTTAGCTTTTTAGATGCGAATAGAATATCATTCAGTGTTAGAGACCAAGATCATGTGGTAGACGTGGACATGTTGGCGGACATAATTGGAATTGAACGAGGACGCTATCAACCAATCAAAGTCTCAATTGCTCGTGCCTCATTGGAGCTTGTCAAAGATAGAGATACAGAGGGAAGAATCATCTATTCAAGGATGCGCGCCATCAATATAGTGCTTCACAAAATTGTGATCAATTGCATTAGGCCCAAGTCTACATCCAAGACTGACGTGTCCAATTCCGAGGCAAAATTGATGTATGCGATTAACTCAAGGACGAAGTTCTCTCTCCCTCACATCATTCTCTTTCACATGTACAGAGCAATAACGAAGGACAAAGGCCAATTGCCTTACCCTGGTCTTGTGACCAAGATCTTCAGACACTTAAATATTGAACCTCCACATACTCTCTGTGTTCGACCATGCGATAAAATGGTGGTAGGTTTGAAGATGCTAACGAAGATGCGTCTAAAAGAGCTTTCCAAGGCAATAGAGAAGTTTAGAGTGAAGACTCCAGTACCTTCTGCTTCAAAGAGAAAATGGAAGGAACCCATTGGTGCTCCATCTACAAAGAAAAGAACTCTCATCTTGGAGGATGAAGATGAAGAGGAAGATCTCACAATCTCTGCCTTGATAAGGACCGGACGTTCTGTACCTGAATCGATAGAACATCAGAAGAAAGGGAAAGAAGCGAAAGAACGAGAGAAGAAGAGAGGAGCAAGCCAAGAACGAGAGAAGAAGAAAGAGCGAGAGAAGAGAAGGAGAAAGAAGGCTGAAGAAGAAGGAGAAGAAGAGAAAGAAAAGTCTATGGAGAGAAGGGAATCAAGATGTAGAAGAGCATGATCATCACTCTTCCCCATTTGAGGTCCTAGAGACAGGGGGAGTTGGCGAGCAAGGAAGGTCCACACCTCATGCTGCCATCAGTGAAGGTCTAAGACGATCGCCAGCAGATCCAGAAGATTTTCAGGCTTCTCAAATGCCTGAAGAAGGACATGATACGTTAACACCAAATCTGTAAGATTATACAGAAGCTCCATCGTCTGCATTCACTCCATCCGAGAAAGCACATGCAAGTACACAGACGGACAATTCTACAGATTTTCGTCGTATTCTTGATGTTCTTCTGGAAATGCGGGGTCAAATCTATGCTCTGGACTGTGAAATTCAAGCCATGAAGAATGCTGGACAAGCATCTTCGGTCACCCTGGAGGATAAAATGAAAGACCTTGCTCTACAAATTCAAGCCAATGCCAAAGGAGAGGAGGTAGCTCATCTAAGGGAAGACTTGAAAAGGCTAGAAGGCATAGTCCAGTCGATGGGAGATTTCCAGATCGTGCGCATTCCCAAGCAGACCTGACTTCTTTCTCACCTTTTTAATGATGACAAAAAGGGGGAGAAGCAATTTGAACCAATTTGAACTTTAAACTTTGACTTTAAAATTGTTTTTGTGGTTGAATATGTTTGTTTTTGAGTATGACTTGAGTGAACTTGGGTGTGAACTTGAATTTGACTGAATTGGCTATAGATTTTGATGCTTGACTGTTTGCATTTATATCAAGTGTTGTTGTATGGTATTACTCATGAAAGACTAATCAATTTTCTGTGGATGCAGAGTCTGGTTGTTTTATTAATCTTTATGAGATAGCAATATTACTTGAGAAATGTTTTTGCAGGTCAAAGTTGTTCAAATCTACAGGAAAGTTTTGTCACCATCAAAAATGGGGAGATTGTTGGAGAAATCTTTCCAGAATATTTTGAAGCTGACAAAACGTTTCTATCAGTCTAGTCTGGATATTCGCAAACCTTCTGTTTAGAGTCTGAAGACTTTATGATCACCAGACTCAAGACTCAAGACTCAAGACTATTCTCATTAACAGTCTTTCTAATCCAGTGACGAAGGAAATCCAGAGCCGAAGTATATGGTTGAGGATTTAATCCTATCCTCTGGAGTAGATCTCTTGGCTGGATAAATATAATGGATTCTTTTATTCGTATCTAGATCGATTGAAGATCCGATGGTCGACGAAATATTCTTGGAAGGTTCTATTCTTGGAAACCAAGATCCTGATTGTATGGATGAACAGGATTGATGGGCTATCGTCAGGTTCTTTTAATAGCTCGAATGATCTTCTTAATTGATTCCGTCCAACGGGTAGATTGGAGGAATTCCTTTGGTAAGTGCCAACGGGTATGATGGCATAAAGGAGTATAAAAGGAAGACGTTCTAGTTGTTTTAGTGCGTGATCGATAGAGAAATTCCAAAGTCTGAAGCACCTTGATTATTAGTCGATACATTTTGAGCGAAATTGTATACACAGAGAGTGTCTATACTTGGTGATACCTTGAGCGAGTGTGGTAGATCATCTACACCTAGAAATCAAGGAAGATCAACGCTGTAACATCTCTTTGTTCATAGTGGAATCCAGCCAATTGGCTGTCAGTGCAGAAGAGTAGATGTAGGCTTGAATCAATCCGAACCACTATAAACCGCGTGTTCAATTCTCTCTTTCCTTTATTCAGTCTTACGTTGATTGTTATTTGTCACAAATCCTTCAATTGTATAGTATTGTGCAATTATTAAGAGAAATCTTTTATATACCTATTCACCCCCCTCTAGGTACTCGTACTAGCTATATCACTACAATGCTACAAGAATAATTCGAACAGAGCATTAAGAAAGAAATTAAACCATAAGAACAATTTGGAAATCAATTCAACTTTAATTCTAACTACTGTCATCTTCTAGAGGGACCAGTGTTTGCATCCCTCCAGGCATCTCTGTTAGGGAAATCCCTTATGATGTTTTGAAGATGACAAAATAAATCAAAGGCTACTAACAAGTTTAATGGTTAAGTAATAGACCATGCAGATGATAGAACATATAAAAGATATTATCAAAGTGTGAAGACGACCAGAAGACTGAACGTAACATATGTCCAAAGTATATTATGAAGATTTCCAGACTTCTGTGTCAAAGTCTGAAGACTGCCAGACTCAAGACTCAAAGTCTGAAGACTGTCAGACTCAAGACTCAAAGTTTGAAGACTGTCAGACTCAAGACTTAAAGTCTAGAGACCCAGATTGTAAAGTCTAGAGACTCATATTGTAAAGTCTAAAGACTCAGACTTTACATCCAGATTACGATGAATCGTAACTCAAGCCCAATCATATAACGGCTAGTGATCTGGTTTGGATTCCACATCAAGATTGATTTGATTGAAGACAAGAACTTTCTATACGAAGAAGCTTTACTTATGGAAACCAAGATTTCGTTTGTATGGGCGATCGGAATCAATTTGGGATTTTACCTTTGTCACTCAACGGCTACCAAATCTTCTAGATACGAGCTGTCCAATGGGTATATTGGAAGACGATTCTCCGGGATGCTGTCCAACGGTTAGTTTGGAAGTGGAGAAGTATTTAAGGAGATGAAGGACCGATGAGCAAGTAAGAGACGGAGCGTAGAATTTATAATTCCAAAATCTGAGCGACTTTTGATCATATACTTGTCTCTTGAGAGCTTAAACGTTTGTAATCATGAGAGAAATACCAAAAGAGTGACTTAGTGAGATAGTGTGATCTACTACTAAGTGTTTGCACTCGAAGTTGTAATCTCTTGTTGATTGCATAGTGGAATCCAGCCAAGAAGGCTGTTATCGTGGGAGAGTGGACGTAAGCTTGGATTAAGCCGAACCACTATAAATCTTGTGTTCTTATTCTCTTCCCTAACTCCTTTATTTTATTCATACTAGCACTCTCAATCTCGCACCCAACTTGGCATCACGAGGACCTCCGGTTCCATATTTTAGTCACCGGGCATCCAAAGTGTGTTCGTTACACCTCCAGGTATCCCACACCCTACCTAGCATCACGAGGACCTTCAGGGCTCATTATGTCCTTAGGCATCCGGAACATGTTACGTCACACTTCAAGGCACCCCAACACCCGGGGCACGTCTAGGGCTCACCAGTCCCCAGGCATCCAAAGGCATCGCCATCATGACCCTCCCGGCAACCCGACACCCGAGGCATCATCATCACTAGGGCCCGACGGCATCAATAACATTTCAACCATAACGCAACACCTAAAAGGTTTTATTAAAATCACCATGTACGTCTATATGAGGTTCTTACCTCCTTTTATTTTGTTCGACTTAATTCTGATGTCTCGCCTAAGGTCTTCTTGCACTTGACCCTAAACAATCTATATATCCAACTTACCTTAAGCCTGCTTCAAACCACAACAAGCGGGACCGATTAGTAGGACCGATTTCACTAAAAGCCGATATAACGGTCCTATGACTATAAGAACCCGTAGCTTCATATCCGAACCCGTGCCGACCCGACCAATGGTCGTCATGTGCACAATCAGATCACTCAACACTAAACTCGGTTCATCTCGCCGAGGACAACTCCGTGCCATCTAGACACTGCACCTTTCAAGCATCCAATATTAGTAATTTCGATCAGATCGCCTACAGGATTGACTAATGCTAATTCCGTAACATCCATCCTAATCCAGACACACGAGCAGGGTATTCTCGCATAATATAGAGCGACAAAGCTACCACTTGCCTCGGGTCCTTGAGGCGTAAGCAGCGGGCACTGCTGTGGCGAGGCGATGGCAACGGCAACGTGTGGTGAGGTTGCAAGCTACGGGTCTTCCGGCTCGGCAGCAGCTGAGGGGCAGCGGTGAGGAGTGAGCTGAGGCATCGGTGGCTGGCTGTGCTATGGTCGGCTGTGAGTGACACAACAACGATGAGGGAGGTTGGGGCGCGGTGAGGAGGCCGGCGGCGATGAAGGAGAAGAAAGCCGTCTCTCTCTCTCTCTCTCTCTCTCTCTCTCTCTCTCTCTCTCTCTCTCTCTCTCTCTCTCACTTGCTCTTCTTCAGCGAGCCCGCCCGCTGACTCTCTCAGTCAACAATTGCAAGTCCGGTGATGGAAAGTGGAGGAGACAGGTGGGGGAAACGTGGCTGATCTCGGTGGCCTTCTTTGCCACTTGAAGACACGGCTGATGCAGCTGTCTCGAACTCCTTCCTTGTTGGCCACCGAGGATGGGGTTACGTGGCTGCACGGGTCAAACATTTTCCCTCGGTTGACCGGTTGAGAGGAGAGGGGGAGAAGGAGAGAGCGGAGCTGTCCTTTAGTGGTCGAAGGCCTTCACGTTTGCATGGCGTGGCTGTGGACATGCACGTTGGTTAATGGACTTAAATTGTCAACGAAATGGAGGCTCGGGGGCAGATGAGACGAAGACAGCCTCATGCGTGTATGTCGTTCACGCCCCGTCATTATCTCCCTCTTATTGACTAGCTCAAAGAAAAGAACGTGACTGCAAAATTTGATGTCCGAAATCTCCTCTTATTGCATGGAAATGCATGGGGTGCGTGGCTGAAATTTCGGAAGTCGACGTCTCCGCGTGCATGAAAAGCTCGTTTGGCAAGGTTCACATGCGAAAGATGTTGGTCCGTGAGTGGTGTTACACGAACTAATTTCTATATGAGATGCTATAGCGAGAACGTGACCTCTCGATACGGCGGGGTGGTGACAAAACGATGGTCGTATGTGGTGCCGACGACAACTTCATCGACCCGTCACAGACCATTACGTATTCGAGGTCAAGCGAAATCCGGATATCACAGGGTCACTTATTACCAATGGTATGCACCAATCACAAACACAAGAGCTTCTAAATGTATAATGTAATTGTATTGATGGGGCCTACATGTGATGTTTCAAAGATATCTTTCGAAATCATCCACAAAAAAGTTTTGATATAAAGTGATGTCTTAGCTATAAATGGCATTCAATTGTCAAGGTTAGCTCAAGGCTTGATAAATGCACTCACAAGCATTGTAGGCATTTTGAATACAGATCAAGCCGTGACTTTTCATAATGTCAAATAGAGTTTTGAAGAGGTTTGAAAATATTTAGGATTAAGGAACATCTAAGTTATGGAACACATTCAATTGTCAAAGCTAGCTCGGGGCTTGCATAAATGCACTCACAAGTGTCGCAAGCGTTTTGAATATGGTCCAAACCATGACTTTTTCTTAAACCCAATCAAGCTTTGGAAAAGAGTTTCTTAGAAATTGTTTTTAGGAAACATCACATGTACCAAAGTGTTTTCTTTCTTTAAAGATGCAATTTGGAAAGGCAATTGTTTAAGAACAAAGGTCAAAGCATTTGGAACAACTTCCATGAAGATGGCATGGCCTAATTTCATGCACAAACTAACCTAAAAGGCATAACTAAACAAACACAACGGAAGGTTCACATCAGGAAATTTTAGACCAAACATGTCAAGTCAACAAAATTGAGTAATTCCCATAGACAATCTAGCTATGGAAAAATTCCCTAATATGCATGACATGATAATGAACAACTTTAATGAAGAAATTTTTCCTAAACGAGCTACACATGATTTTACAAAAATCAAACAACAAGCAATAGTAGGTCAGAAAATTGTTAAAACAACAGGATACTCAGCCAATATTGTAAGGATTTGTCCTATCAAAACAAGTCTAAAAATCACCAAATTTACTTACAACATAGCCAATATGATTACAAACAAGTTTTATTAATAGGCCAAGTATAGAATCCTAATAGAAAAAAATGAAACAAAAATTTTAAAAGTCTGTTCAAACAAATGTTAGAACAGGGGTTCAAATTTGATCCCATGTCTAGATTTTGATCTAGTTTTAAAGATATGGAAAGTGGTCCAAACAACAAGTGATTTGCATGAAATCAATGGCATTGGAAGCCTCCAAGTATGCCTTTTGACTTCCTAGAAGGGCTCGAGTCTAAGTTCGGTCAATTAGATACCCTAAGATCGAGATCTTTAAGAGTGTGTGTGTCAGTAACTAAGAAAACATAATACAAGCATGCATTTGAAAACCGCAAAGTCATTCAAATAATGTACAAATAGCATGAAGAAATCACATGAGACTTGAGATCGAATGCGATAGAAAGTTTAAATAATCATCTAATCCTAGGTCGGCAAAATGTCATACAATTTAATGACATTGTGAAATGATTCAAGATTCCTAATGATATGCTTGGGAATCCTAAGTGTAATAAACACTTTTGTGATGCAAATTTAATGTGCAAGATGATCTTCAAAGGATATGACCTAAACATAAATACGAACCTTGTAACATGCGTTTTAATCGTCAAGAAAGCATGATCGCAAAATTTGAACTCTAAATGACTCAAACAAGATGGCAGGATGCATATACAGTAAGCTTTTGTTTCAGCATCAACTTCATAGAATAGGCATGATTTCAGCCATTTCAAGACATGCAAAAATCCTATGAAAAGTCCTACATACAGAGCATGCAATGATGAACATTTCTTGTTAAGAGTTCGAAACCTAAATGTGATCGCATGAGTGGTAGCAAAAATAGCAAGACAAAGATGCATATCTAAACAATGTACCGCTGTAGCACTTTTACACCTTAATTCATGCAATTGACTCATTTGCCAACATCAAGACTTTGCAAAGCATGCATCAATTGAACATACACAACATGTTTTCACTTTTCATGAAGGATTTGAGATCAAACAAGCTCATTTTTTTTTTTTTCAATTTTAGCAAATCACAATTCGGAATAATGTAGGGGAACCTATCCTATGTTTACATTTAGGTGATTTTGACCTAGTTAAACATGTTTAAAAATTCCAAAAAAAAAAAATGCATGGCATGCTTCACACTTATATGAGCAACTTTCATGTACAAAAATGACAAAATTAGAGATCAATATAGAACAGACTGACCTAGGCTTGGATCTAAGTAGATTTGACTTAGTTAAACATATAAAAAAAATCACGAAAAAAATTAAAAAATATGCACAAGACGATTTGACACAAAACTCTTGCAGGCAAGATTGTCTAAAAATCATCACAAAATGCTATACGAAAAATAGTAAAATCTCATTTTGGAACAAGAATAAAATTGAAAATCCACCTAAACTACTACAAAATTGCTCATCTTCGGATGTCAAACAACACTTGATTGAGACATGCAACCTATTGTTTCGAAGCTTGAGATGTGTATTATCTAAGTCTAGGAGAACTCAAACTCAAATAAGGTCATTTTCGACCTTGTCTTGGCCAAAACAGTAAGTCAGTTCAAGTAGACGAAAATACAAGTTTAAGGCCAAATCCAGTCAATTATTCAAGATCAATCAGGAACACTCAAACACAGCTAATCAACAATCAAATCCTTCAATCTAACATTTAAATATAGCATATTTTCCTAAAATTAACCCTAGCCCTAATTAGTTAATCTGGTCACGCTTCACGGGATTCGAGATCGAGAACATCATCTTTTGATGTGTTTTTTTTTTTTTTTATCGATTTTGATTGTAATCGATCGAATCAAATCATAGGAACACGTTCAAACCTCCACGAACTAGATCTAAATTGCAAAGATCGCCTGCAAATCGGTTGGATCGTCGACTTGATGCCAAAATAGAACCAGTTTGGTTGAACCAATCTCCAAAGCCGCCGGTGAAAGTTGGAGCGCCGGTGATGATTCGATGGCTTGTTCTTCAAACCTTGACCACTAGCAGGTTAAAGGATCCTCGTACGGAGGGGTTGATCAGTGATGGCTAGGTCGTTGGTGTGGGGTCGTACGCCGGCGATTGGAAAACGTGTGTGAGATGGAGGGATGAGAGGGAGAATTGGAGAGAGAGAGAGAGAGAGAGAGAGAGAGAGAGAGAGAGGGTTTGTTGGAGATTTTTCTTTGTAAATTTGTGCAAATGAGCCCCCCTAAAAAATGGAGGAAAAATGAGCTTATATACTACCTCAAGTTAAGCGATTTCAACCGTCGATTTGATCCAATGATCAAAATTTGATTTCAAAGGTTCTAATATGATCTAGAGGTGTTGAGTAATTGATATAGTGGATTTGATTTGCGAAAACTCGAGCCAAAATTGAGAATTGCGTCGAAATGTTCAATCATGGATTAATTTGCAATTTGATGAAATTCAAGGATCAATCTATAAACTTTTAGGAAATTAAAGGTGCAGAAGTGAAATTGACATTGAGAGAATCTCATAACCGATCGATGAAGGTCTAGAATTAGCCAGCAAGGGGCTGAACCAACCATCCCTGCCGGCAGCCGGTCAAATCGGTTAGGCCAATTTGATTTGGTTCTACTGATTTTTGATCGGTTCTTGACCAGTTCTTGTCATTTCGCCCATTTGGGACCCTTGTGGGTCCAAAATTTATGCAATTTGGTCCCTAAGGAATCTTATCCTTTTTAATAAGAAATTGGTTAATTAAGATATAATTAAGCTAATCAAACCTTATGAATTATTGACATAATTGAATGATTATCGTGAAAAACAACAAGTCGAAACCATGGGTGCTTTGAATTGGGCCTAAAGGGCTAAAATGGTAAAATTTGCAATTCAATGGGCAAAATTGTAAATTAACTAAAATTAAATTCAATTGATGTCACAGTTGCTCTATCTAACAAATTACCCATGTGTAAGATCACTTAATGCATTCAAATTGACCTTGAATTGAAACGCTTAAGCTTATGTCAAAAATGGATCCAAGCCTAATATCCAAATTGGATCTAGATTCATGAAATTTAACTATAACCATGAATGAGTTAATTCGAATTTTGTCAATTGAAACTTAATTATTTCACTTTCTTATGTTAGGGAGGATAAAATTCTTCAAATTGATGAGTTTTGATATGAATTTTCCAAAATTGATTTTGGATTTGGATTTATCTTAAGAAAACGAGTAAGAAATAATCGTCCGTTTGCAAGTTATGAATGATTGATTTTGGCCCCATAATTAGGGCTCAAAACAGCAATTCACATTTTGACTTGGTAAATCGCGAAATTGAATGTGCAAGCAAATTTCAAATAGTCCCTAAACTGAATGTCGAAGAAAGAACTATACCTAATTATGACTAAAATAAAAGTAATTTTTATTTTTGGTCAATATAAAACCTAAAACTAAAAAAATTCAAAAACTAAGGTCCTTAATCAAATTTTATGAAATTTTTGCCACAAAAGTCAAATTAACACCAAAAGAAATGTATTTGTGCATTTTTTTTTCATTTTTTTGGTCAAATGTTTGACCAGAAGTCAATAATTTAGTTGACTTTTCCTAAAAGGTTGATTCCTTGGTCAAATCTTTGAATTTTTGAAAAATTGATTTGACAAAAGTGAAATTAAATCTAAATGGATTTTTTTTTGGGTAAAATGTCAATTTTTGACCAAGGGTTGTTTTTTAGTCAAATGGTTAACTAAAAAGCCAACCTGAAAGTCAATCGTTTGATTTTTCGGGTTTTTTTATTTAACTAGAAATTGCTTAAAAACGATAATGCAAAAGAAAGAAATGACGAAAGATACTTTTTAGCCAAGAAAGAGAGCTCTATCCGTCAAAAATTCAAATCTCATTTTTCTTTTTTTACCTTTTTGCAAAAGAGAAAATGTTTGCTCAAGTCCGATTGATTTGTAATACCACGTTCAAATGCTCCAATCACATGTTAGTGAAAGTTTGCCGACATTTACATGAAAAAGTAATATTAAATGCAATGTTTGATTATATATTATAATAATGGGTTAATATATTTAAAAATCACAAAATTGTACACATATGACAAAATTTATTACAAACTAATTTTTTAACTAAAAAACCCTAAATCAGTATACCTTTAACAAATTTATCTCAAACTAATACACTTGAACAAATTTACTCTCTATTAGTTTCCGTTAAATTTTACTATTAAATTATTAAATTAAATGACAAGTGACAGTTAACTGGTATATCAATTTAAGATTTTACTCTCTGTTTGTCACATTTTACAATTTTTATGATTTTTTTGTGGTATTAGTTCAATTTAACATATTATCAGTTTGAGATTTTTAGTAGTTAAGTAAATTAGTTTAGGATAAATTTATCATAAATATATCGGTTTAGGGTTTTTTATGATCGGTCGGGATAAATTTGTCATAGATATTTCACTTTGGCATTTTTCATGATAAAAAAATAATTTGAAATAAATTTATCATACGTGTACTAGTTTAGGGTTTTTCATGTATTAATCCTATAATATACCAACCAATAAAAAAGTAATAATATTATAATGTGTGTACATACATATTTATATATTTTCTCTTGCGCACTTTTTAACTTCTTGCTTCGCATTTTCTGTTCTGGTCTGCTCTACATTGACATCGTTCGTGCAGAGCGAGATTTTGCGAAGCTCCGCAGCTCGTCCGTTCGAGGGTTCCTCGATCCTTCTTCTTCCTCTCGCGTGCCGCCGCCGCCGCTCTCCTCCGCCTTACACCGGCTGTCCGCCGGATCTGGTGGCGGATCTCGCCTCCTCTTGACGAGGTGAGGGCCCTTCGTTGTTGCGTCGTGGGGATTTTGTTGGCTCGATTTCGGTCGGTTTCGCCGGCGCTTTCGAGATCAGCTTCGAGAGCTGCTGATCGAGGAGAGCCAGGGTCTGAGGGGATGATGGGCTTTGGTGATTGGGGAGTGTGGAGCTCCGATTTTTTTTTTTTTTTTTTTTTGTGGTTGGATCGCGGAGTTTCGTGTTGAATTTCGCCGGGGGAATTGAGTTGTTGGTGTAGTTCGGAGTTTGTTTTTATCAATCCTTCCTTGTGACGTGACGTGGGGATGAGGTTTGTGTGGTGGTTACGATCCCTTTTACCGACGGTTTAATGTGAAATTGAATGCCTTTTTTCCAATGGGAAAAAAGTATGATACCTCGTTGGTTCTCCATAGGCTGACTGATAAAGTTAGAAATCTGCTTAAATTTTTGGTTAATCTACGAACTCTTTCTGACAAGGTTTTTGTGCTTTCAGTAACCCTCTTCATCAGTCTGCAAGGCTCTCACTTAAGGTGAGATTGCCACGCCGAGGTAGTCATTCTTTGGTCATTGTTTACAGCTTCTGTCCTTAAAGATGAAATGATTTTGCAATGTCTGTCTTATTTTGAGAGTTTGTTCTAGGACCAGCTTCATATGACCTCACTGTGCTATTTAAAGCTAGAGTTCCAAAGAGGAGGTCAGTGTAATGCATATCCTATTGTGCATCCAGCGTGAGAATGCAACGTCCTTTGACAATCAGTTCCATATCTTGTTGATTTTTCTTTGTAAATAGGTCATAAAGAATCCTGTGAAAGCCAAAGAATGTTTGACTTGTCTAATTAGTTCTCAGCATGAAACAAACTATGGGCAGACTTTATGTACAGGCATCTTATAACTTATGTTGCTCTTAAGCTTGAAATTGAGGGTTTTCTATCATCCTTATAAAGCTCAATATTTTTTCATTGCATTTCTCGTGTGTGTTTTCGTTGAGCAAACTATTGCTTTAATTTTGAGATTGCAATTCTCTTATTTCAGTTCCATTTGTTTCGTCTTCTACAGCCGTCACCATTTCTTCATCTCAGGGATGACTACTCCCTTGGCTTATCATCTCGAGCAGGCTTTGACAGCACTGAAAACAGCGGAAAAAAGGAACAATGAAGGCGTGCAAGAATGCTTCTCTTCATCAAAGGGGAGGGCCAAGACAAATGCTGCATGTGAGCTTGGTCAAGTGGGGGAGAATATGGATTTGTTAATGAAAGAATTGCACAAGGAGGAATATTTACACTTATACACTGTTTCGCAAGCGCAAGCTTTCATGGATATCAAGAAGTCGCATCTGAAGGAGTGCAGCAACCTTAGGGGCGTCAGAATAGTACGAAGCTCTCCAAAAGTAGAGGCAGAAATCAGGCGCACAATAATGAATGGGGATTTGCAGTGAGTTGTTTTTCATTTTGTGCTTTTCGATTGTGATTTGGGTGCGCTCCTTTAGTATATTTTACTTGTTTTTCTTATTTTGTAAGCAGTGAGTACTACCTTCTGGATAAGCTACCTATTCAACGGAATCAGTTGAGTGGCCCTAATGGGAATCAAGGGGTTGGGGGCCTTGTTGCTGGGAATGAGTTTGTAAATGAGGCTGCTGATGATGGGAATCAGGTGGCGAGTCAGGAAGCTGTTGTGGGGAATGTGGGGGTGAATGGGGCTGCTGATGATGGGAATCAGGTGGTGAATGAGGGGGTGGTGAGTGGGGGGGCTGCTGTGGGGAATGCGATCATGAATGGGGCTGCCGATGATGGGAATCAGGTGGTGAATGAAGGGCCTGCTGTGGTGAAAGGGGAGTTGGTGAATGGGAGGGCTGCTGTGGGGATTACAGTGGTAAATGGGGTGGTGAATGGGGCTACTGATGATGGGAATCAGGTGGCGAATAGGGGGGCTGCTATGTTGAATGGGGCGGTGAATGGGGGGCCTACTGTGGTGAATGTGGGGTTGGTGAGTGGGGGGCTGCTATGAGGAATGTGGTGGTGAATGGGGCTACTGATGATGGGAATCAGGTGGCGAATGAGGGGGCTGCTGGGGTGAATGGGGGGTGGAGAGTGGGGGGGCTGCTGTGGGGAATGTGGTGGTGAATGGGGCTGCTAATGATGAGAATCAGGTAGTGAATGGGGGGCCTGTGGTGGCGAATGAGGGGGCTGCTGCGGTGAATGGGGGGGTGGAGAGTGGGGGGTTTGCTGTGGGGAATGTGGTGGTGAATGGGGCTGCTGATGATGAGAATCAAGTGGTGAATGGGGCTGCTGATGATGGGAATCAGGTAGCGAATGGGGGGCCTGCTGTGGTGAATGTGGGATCTGCTATGAGGAATGTGGTGAATGGGGCTGCTGATGATGGGAATCAGGTGGCGAATAGGAGGCTGCTGTGGGAAATGGTGGATCTGCTGCTGTGGGGAATGGGAGTGCTGTTGCTGTGGCAAATGGTGGGGCTACTGTGGCGAATGAGAAGGCTGCTGCTGCTGTGGGGAATGGGGGAGCAGGGGCTGCTGTGTGGAATGGTGGGGCTGCTGCTGGGGTTGCTGTTGGGGGGAGTGATGGTGCTGCTGTTGTGGCGAACAAGGGGGCTGCTGCTGTGGCGAGGAGGGGCGCTGCTGGGGCGAATGCGGAGGGTTGCTGTGTTGAATGGGGGTGGCAAATTGGGGTGCTGCTATGGTGAATGAGGGGGCTGCTGTGGGGAATGAGGTGGTGAATGAGGCTGCTGATGACGGGAATCAAATGGGAAATGCAGGGGCTATTGCTGTGGGGAATAGGGGGTTTGTCGTGTTGAATGGGGAGTTGGTGAATGGGGGGGCTGCTGTGCTGAAAGGGTGGGTGGCATATGGGGGGCTGGTGTGGGGGAATGAGGTGGTGAATGGGGCTGCTGATGATGGGAATCAGTTGGAAAATGGGGGGCTACTGTTGCTATGGCGAATGGGGGCTACTTTGTTGAATAGGGGGCTGTAGTGGCGAATGGGGATGGCGAATTGGGGGCTGCTGTCTAGCTTTTGAGAAGAGCATGATCGGCCACTTCAGCAAGCCTTTGGTAACATGATTGGAAGTTTGCATAATCAAATTCACAATTCGCAATGGTGGTGTAGCAATTCTATAATCGCATTTACCTGCCATATGTGCCATTAGGGGCAAAATGACTTGCTATAGAGTGCAAAAGACCCTTGCGTTTAGAAATTTTCTCCCTATTCGTGGAAAAAGGCGAGATAGATGCATCAAACTTCATCTTGTGCAGGTTCACTCTACTGTGAATGATGATTGTTGTTTTCTGCAGAACTTTTGCGCAGAGAGAGAGAGAGAGAAGCCTCTTTTGAACAAAGGAGGTTGACTTTCAAAATCTCGGGTGCGTTGTATCATTCATTTGTCCAGGTCTCGGCCCGCGTGTTTGAGGATTCCGCGTCATTTCCGACGACTTTGTTCGACTTTGATTCTTGAAGTAAATGAACAATACGTTTCGTCGTTTATTGCAGACGCAGAAGACTAAACGACTTGTAGCAAGCTGGGAACTACTAGGAGTCCCAATTAGCAGGCTAGCGATAATTTTGATAACTAGAAGCTGTGCTGTCCAAAACAAGATCCTCGAATATTCTGATTTTTTTTTTTTCCATTATTTTTCGGGTTAATATTTTGCCCTTCAAGCCATGGTGCTTTCTCTTGTTTGGCTCGAGTTGGGTCTTGCCTGTCATGTGTATCCAAGAAATACGTCGGAGTTTCCGATTATGACATCATCGGTCAATACTAGTACCATGTTTATATCATAGATGGTCTGACATTTATATTACCGTCATGTATTACCCGTGTTGCAGATTTTGGCATAAATGATCTGATGTATGCTTAAATTCAGGATGATCAAATTAAGTCTTTACTCTTAAAGCACCTTTGAAATTCATTTGAAAAATCTGACATAGATAAAGATCCTCAATACAACTTGAATACCCATGTTGTGGATTTTGAAGCACTTGCGGACTTTGTCAATTATGGTGACTATGCTGGAGGAAATGGGGAAGTTGAGGTGCGGGATGCAATAATTAGGAAGAGCCTCGATTTGGGAGGCCAATGGTGGAGGACTTGTTCCTGTCACCATGGCTTTGATGCACTGTGGCATATCACACGCAAACCCATCAAGTGATTTGCCACGTAATTGAGGATTTGCCACGTAATTGAGTGCCCCACCGCTTCTACAGCATTCCCGAGGTGGGAGGAAATAATTCCCCGCGAGAAAATCCAAGTGGTCGGGGAAGTACTTGTCCACATACTTGCAAGTACGGTGCCTAGAAGCCACGGCTGAGGTCGAAACTAAGAGTACAACAAGCAAAGATCAGTCGACGCCCCGCGTAGGCTAAACGCCTCCATATTTTCTCAAAAGCTACCCTTAAAAGCCAAACCAAACGCTTCCATAGGAGGGAAAGGTGAAGGTTAATTTGTTCCGGAGAAAGTGGTCTTGCACATTCACGTATAAAAAGCTTTGGCCTAGTTCAACCTGGCCAGTTTTATTATGCAAAAAGCGTACCAATTAAATGATGCACTGTAACTCATCAAGGTGATTAGATTTCCGTATTAAATGATTTAGTAAGATGTGAAGAAACTCTCTGCCTAATAAGGGATAGACGTGTGGAAATAGATTTCTTCCGAAATTAATCCATTGAAAGTCCATACCTTTTGACATTAACTCAAGCTAACATTTTTCATCACATGTAGATTTGTGAGTATCCAACTTCTTCCATAATAAATTTCGCAAAAACTGGTTGAGTTTAAGATGGAGCTCCTACTTTTCATTTCTAGCCTTTCGATGGTGTAGAATTGAAAACCTGCCTTCATTTACATATTAAAAAGGCGATTTTATTGAGGCTGAATCAAATTTCTAAATAGAAAAATGGTCAACACGACGTCAATTCAGATCGTAAAAGACTTGATTGAAGTCTTGGAGGTTTCATCAAATTAGGCCGATACCCAAGTCACATACATTGAAATGTGGCTGTTTTTTAACCATTTCTTCTTTTTTATTTGCCTTAAAATTGTTGGTCTTTCCAGCTTTGTAATAATTGTGCAAAACAAAGTTCTGAAACACAATGGCGCAGACCATTGCAACCAGCAATTTGCTAGCCAATTTTCAGATGTCACTTGCTCGCATTAGAGATTAATCTTAGATGTAGGCCACGGAAATGCCGATGTGGAGAAAATATAGAACGACAAGTCGGATATTCGATGACGAACTACTCTAGTAGATACCACCGGCCGCGGTGGCTCCACTGGATAAGACTCTGCTAATCCTCAACGAAGAGGTGAAGGGTTCAAAACCCAGGGGAGGCGCTAGGTGTATTAAGTGTGACTCAGGGGTGGTGGGTCCTCCTGCTTAAGTGTCACTTGGGGGTTTACGGCGCGGCTATCGGCTGCAAGCCGGTTCCTCCAATACCAAAAAAAAAAAACTACTCTAGTAGATAATTAAAGACCCTACCACCCTTCATCCTTCGATGAAATTGACATTTGGTTGCACTAGATGTAGCTATATTGTTCGTTTCTAAATTTTTTAATCAAGTGGGTCTGATATTGAACCCCAATTATATAGACTAGATTTATATGCATAAAAAGTTAAATACTCTTCAAATTCGTCTATGGATAAGCGGGAAGGATTATACCAAAAGGTCTTTGTCAACAAGCAAGCCTCGGATTTCGTTAATGATTGCAGTAAAAACAAAGATGTATCTTTCAAAATAAGAACTCACAATTAAAACATTTTTTTGTGAGAAAAACTTGAGATTTGAGGCTTGCGGTCAGCGAGGACCAAGGGTTGAGGGCTTGCAAGCCCTCGCCACTGGCCTATGGGATAAGTGTATTGAGAGTCCTAAAACTTTCAAAAAATGCAACCAAGTTGTAAAATTTCTAATGAAATTGTAATTGAGTTCTAAAACTTGTTAAGTTAATGCAACCAACTCATTTTATTAACTCCATTCACTTGAAAAACGAAACATGCTAACAAGTTCCAGGATTTAATTGTACTTTTGAAAGTTTTAGGATGCAATTATACTTTTGTAATAAGTTTTAAGACTTTCAGTGTACTTGTTCCTAAAAATATTTACATCCTACTAAAAGATTATGCGAGTACTTTATTTATTTATTTATTTAGAATGGACTAATTTACGCCCACATTCAAGCAAGATTCACTGATAAATAGATATTTAAGTGTCGCGACCTACCCCTCAGGGGGAGGGAGTTTAGGGTTATTGCCTAAAGGATGGGCTTATGGCCCTTGATTAGACACGAGTTCTCCCAAGCCCATACCTCGCATGACATTGGAATATTTCTAGGAATTTTGCACAAAAGGAGTCGCAACTAGCCTACTAAGGTCGGCTATAAACCAAGTGAGGTATGGAAGTGTACCTCACTTCCTACGCAACCAGAGAATCTAGGGTCAGGGACTTAATTACACTAATTGACCAATTAGTGCCATTTCGATACCTAATCTTGTTCATTTTTAATAAAATGATTTTTGTTAGGCAGTTTGGATTGATTTTACACATATACACTAACATATAAGGTGATCATGTGGGTGCGCAATCATTAAACTAACAATCATAGCTACCAATGTCTTAATTTCCATAAAACTAAACAGGTACGATTATAAACATAACAAGATATGTAAACTAAACATGCGATATGATCAACATGCAAGCAAATAAAGGCCTAATTACACTAAAATGGCAATACAAAGCAATTCCTAACAAAACCCTACAATTTTGAATTTTTTGAATTTTTTTTAAAATAATAGTAATAATATATTTTTTTTAAAATAAAAGAAAAAATATATTATTTTTTTGGGGTCGGACCGGGTCGTGTCGGGTCCAACCCGACTCAATTTAGACTGATTTGCGGAAATCGAGTACAGTTGGAGACCGGACTTGAGAACGGCTTGGTCAAGGCGGGTTAAGCCCAGTTGGCTTAGGCTCGACCAGCCTTGATCAAGCCTTCATTAAATTCAAATTGGGCCCGATCAAGGACCCAAGCAGAAACCAAGGCCGAGTGGGCCAGATCCGTAGCCTGGCCCAACTCGGTCTACCTTTTGGTTTGCGACCACTCGGCCATGACTAGAGGAGGCCATGGCGGCGCGCAGCTGGGGAGGGGTTCTCCGACGATTGCGAGCCGGTGGGTCTCCGGCTAGGCAAGTGGGGGTTGAGCCGAGATCTCTACATTTGGGGTTTTGGCGGCGGCGGCAAAGGCCGCCTTGAGGTGATCTTCGTCGAGGACGCATGCGTGGGCTAGTTCGGCCTCAACCTCCCTTGGCTCCGGCGACGTTGCTTCCAGTAACCTGATCTAATCAACGTAAACGAGAGAGGGGTGCGAGGTAGAGAAAGAGAGAGACGCGAAAGGACCTTAAACAGCCAGAAAACAAGGGCGGCCTTCATTGGAACATTTCATTGAATATGTAGCGTGCGCGGCAGATCCAGAAACCTCGAGCTCGACTGAGGCTCACACGCGAGTCTAGGGTCTAAGGAAACGAGCCAAGACAATAGGGAATACAATAAGGGGACGGGTGGTGGCCAGAGCTCATTCGAAACGGTCGGAGGAGCTTCGGCTAACTTGATACTAACTATGCACACCAGATATTCAACGAAATGCCTACCCAGGCTCCAAAGCGGTTGAAGCGGCCGGCGTCGGTCGAGAAGGTTCGCTAGTGGTGGTGGTGGCCCGGAGACACCTCAGCAACGATTAGGTGGTGCGATCTCCTCTGCTTCTCCCCTTTTCAGTTCCTTTCTCTCCTCTGCTTTCTCCATGTTTTTCTCTCTTTTTGATCGTTCTTCTGCGTTGGTCTTCTATTGATGTGCTATTGCTACTGCTTTCTTTCCTTTACCAGCTCTCCTTGGGTGTAGAGATGGCAGAGGGAGGAAGAAGACTCGAGTGCTGGCCAGGCCGAAAAGAGTGGAGGGCTAGGTTGGGCCGCGCATGCAGAGAGAGAGAGAGGAAAAAAAAACAGGGTAGGTTGGGCCCAAGCTAGCTTCGCCCAACCCGCCTCCCTCGCATCCCCTTTGCTATTTTTTTTATAAAATAAAAATAATAATTATTTTTTTGCCTAATTCCTAACCTTTAATGCTATTTTTAATTAATTAATTAAGGTGAAATTTAGATGTCAACAGATGCCTCTCTTTGAATGGGAGCTCGAAGAGGTTCCCTTCAAAGACAAGGGACACCTAAATTTTGCCCCTAGACGATGACAATTGGGGTTGCGAACTGGAAAATGATATGAAGGGATGACCTTACTTTGTAAAAGATGTCCCTCGACTGAGATGGGAAAATCTTGCCTTATGGTAACTAGTTTCGACCAGCAGAGAGGTCTCATCGTGTAAGAACGAGTTCCGACTGGAAAATGATAGTTTCACCATGTACAAACGGTTGTCGAATGGAAAATGGTCTCACCGTGTACAAATGAGTTTCAACTGGATATGATAATGTCACCGTGTACAAACGATTTTCGACTGGAAAAAGGTCTTACCGTGTACAAACGGGTTTCGACTGGGCATGATGGTCTCGCCGTGTACAAACGGATTTTAGCTGGGAGGAGGGTCTCATCGTGTACAAATGTGTTTCAACCGGTATGATAGTCTCACCGTATACAAACGAGTTTTGACTGGGAGGAAGGTCTCACTATGTAAAAACGGGTTTCGACTGGGTATGATAGTCTCACTGTGTACAAATGATTTTCGATTGGAAGGAAGGTCTCACCATGTACAAACGGGTTTCAACTGGGTATGATAGTCTCACTGTGCACAAAGAGGGTAGGACACCTGGAGTACCATAACTTGGCACGGAGGGACACTTAAGTGTCATAACTTTGAAATGGTATACGTAAGTGCCAATATCGAAGTAAAATGGAACACTTAAGTGCCACTCTGGCGAAAATCCGGCCAAATGGCTGACGTGGCAATTTTCCGGTGAGTTTGGTTCAAAACGACGTCGTTTTGCACGCTGACGTGGCCGAGAAAATGCAAAAATGACGCCGTTTCGTGTCTGAAGTATAAATAATAATATACAAATTAATTAATTTTGATTTAAACTTAATTTTATTAAAAATATTCGAAAAATTAAGAAAATTAAGAAAAAATTCAAAAAAGGGGGGGGGGAGTCGAACGGGGTGGGCGAGGGCCGAGCCCTTGCCGCCACGCTGCCTCCCCCCCGCCGTCGTCGGGAAGGGCGGCGACGGAGGGGGAGGGTCGGCCGAGGTCGTCGGCCCCCGGCCAATCGATGGCGAGGGCCGTGACCCTCGCCCCGGATCCGGGCAAGGGCTCGCCGGCCCTTGCCACCGATCGGCCGGCCTGGCCGGCCCTTGGCCAGGGCTCGGCAACCCCGGCCGACCCTCCCCACTCCGTCGCCGGCCCTTCCGCGGCGGCGGGGAGGCGGCGAAGGCTGCGACCCTCCCCTACGTGAGCCCTCCCCCGGATCTAGGGTGAGGGTCGCGGTCCTCACCTAGATCGGCGAGGGCTCGCGGGCCCTCGCCGCCTCCCCGCCGCCGCTGCCGGGAAGGGTCGGCGACGAAGTGGGGAGGGTCGGCCGGGGTCGCCGAGCCTTGGCCGGGGTGCCGGCGAGGCCGGCCGACCGACTGCGAGGGCCCGTGAGCGCTCACCCAGATCTAGGGCAAGGGTCGCGGCCGTCGCTGCGATCCGGTGAGGGCTCGCAGCCCTCACCGTCGGTCGGCTGGGGGTCGGGGACCTCGGCCAACCCTCCCCCCTCCGTCGCCAGCCCTTCTTGGCGAAGGCGGGGAGGCGGCGGTGGCGAGGGCTCAACCCTTAGCCGCCCGTTCGACCTCCCCCTTTTTTTAATTTTTTTTAATTTTTTCAAAATTTTCTTAATTTTTTAATTTTTTGAATATTTTACATAAAATTAAGTTGAAATCTAATTTAATTAATTTTTATATTATTATTTACACGAAATGGCGTCGTTTTTGTATTTTCTCCGCCACGTCAGTGTGCAAAACGACACTGTTTTGGACCAAACTCACCGAAAAGTTGCCACGTCAGCCATTTGGCCGAATTTTCGTCAAAGTGGCACTTAAGTGTTCCATTTAACTTCGAAACTGGCACTCAAGTGTACCATTTTGAAGTTATGACACTTAAGTGTCATCCTATGCCAAGTTATGGCACTTGGGTTGTTCTTCTGCCAATGGATTTCGACTGGGAGGAAGGTCTCACCCTGTACAAATGGGTTTCGACTAGGTATGATAGTCTCACCGTGTACAAATGGATTTCGACTGGGAGGAAGGTCTCACCATGTACAAATGGGTTTCAATTGGGAGGAAGGTCTCACCGTGTAAAAACGGGTTTCAACTAGGTATGATAGTCTCATTGTGTACAAACGGTTGTCGACTGGAAAAAGGTCTCATCGTATACAAATGGGTTTCGAACAGATGCGGACAAGCGTGGTTTACAAATGAACCCACAAGTCGTGCGGTTTAAGAAAAACTATCAATCTCGTGGTTTTAAGGATAGACCCACCAACCTTGTGGTTTATGAAGGACTCACGAACCGTGTGGTTTAGGAAAAGTCACCAGCCTTGTGGGTTAAGGATAAACCCACCAACCTTGGGAATGGCATGTTTAAGGCTAACCATGAAAGTTTGGTTTTTAAGGAAGCACTTGCTAACCCCTTGAAGATTGCATGGCTTCATTGAGGAACCCTATCAAACTCAACTTGAGTAAATGTCATTAGAGATGTCATCAAGAGACGTATTGGCAATATTGCAGCAAAATTGAACAAGCTAATTAAGCTAAGTTCAATTACTTTAGAAGAACATTCGGTATCAATCAGCATCATGTGGCGAAAAATTGTCATCTTGCTTGAGGATATATCATTAATCATCAAATTCGCTGGGAGTCATGTTCTTATTAGAACATCTACGACTCGTGAAAAAGGCTTATTAAGCATGCCAAACTAGAGCTTCTTAGTTAGAAACAGTTTCTCACATACTTTCGATAAAATGGCTACTTGATCCCATTCATTCATGTGAGAGATAACTAGTTGTTGAGGGTATCTCACATAACCTATGTCGAAGGCTTCCAAAAACATTCACAATGAGCACAATCTGATTGATCAAAAAAGTCTCTCAAAAGGATCACAATATAGGCTCGGTTAGGGCTTATACAAAGGAATTATTGTTTTGAGGCCAATAAAGGAACATTTGTCACTATCTTCATCAGGTTCACAAGTCGAGAACTTGGAAGATAAGACAAGATAAAATTACCTCCACTCCTTCCAGCGGTAGCTTCTTCGCGGCATTCTCATTTTCACTCAAACCATCCCAATCAAAAGAGATTTCGGAAGAGGGTTGTAATGTTGGCTTGGGAAAGGCTCGAAACGCTTAAAATTTCCAATAGGGTTTTTAAGAGTCGGTGATCATCACGGCATCATGACCAAGTCACTCAATCTTTCGAAATAATTTGGCTTTTGAACCACAACACATCTCAAAAGTCCATTGACTAATCATTTCTACAATGGAGCTTTGCTCCTTTTTCTAATTTCCTTTGCACTTGCGAATTTTTTTTTTTTGCAGGCACTTGGACTTTGATAATAATTTTTTTTAAACATAAGATGCAGCCTTTTGGCTCTTTTTCTTGATGGGCATTGGCCTTACTTTTATCAAGCACACTATTTTTTTATGCCCCCTAGTTTGTCAAGCTTTTTGCTCTTTGAACTTTTGTAGCTCTTTTGACTTTTGAGATGCTTTTCACATTTTCTCGTAACTATCAATTGTATTTGGTTAATTCTTATGCCTTGCCCATGTGAAGGGAGATGATCACCGCTCAAGGTTTAGAAATGAATAATTAGGCCCAAATTGGTTAAAGCAATGGGTATCAATTTTTGGGTAGAGAATGAAATGCTCTTCTTCACCTTAGGATGAGTCAAGCTCTAATGAGAATTCCTCTGAAGCTATCACCAGAAGATTTATGCAAGTGGAAGTAATAGAATCTTTCTCAATCTTTTGCTCTTCAACACGATCGTAATCTCCTATGCTACCCCAATGTAGGGTCGTTCTCGATAGGGGTACTTTGAATTATTGTCTTTACTTGGCCTAAAGGGGTAACAAGAGATCAATGCAATGCTTGGGGTTGATGAAGGAAACACCTTTATCATTTCAATCTTTGTGCTCAATGTGAATGAATCATTCGTCTTAAGAAAATGTTTCCTTTCACTCACTCTCAAAAGGGTTTGAAGGATGTGTTTGGAAATGGGCTTGCCTTTCTTCATCCTAAGTACTCCTCGTTTGGCATGGTTAACGTCTCACCTTTTACTCGAAAAAAAATATTTTTACAAACCCCTTTTCTTAAGGGTCGCCAACATGAAGCACGCGTAGCGACACTGGAAATAGATCATGCGAATGATGCCATACATTTTTTAAGTATTTTTTTTAAATGTTTCAAGAACTCATCCTTATATCCTCGGATCTCCTCGTTCTTGCAAAATAGTCAAACTTGGGAGCATGTGGAGGCCCAGGCCTCAGCGACTATCATAGGACTAGTTTAATGTGTTTCCATATGTCCATAATAAAAGATGCGTCTATTTTATTAAATGAGGAAAGATAAGGCCGTGTTTTAACACACACCACCCTCGACCAACGGCTCAAGATCGGGGCGGACCATAGTTTACGCTACGAATGACATAAACGAGAAAGAAATAACAACAGAATCCCACGCAGGGGATTTGACATAAGACATAGGACTAAGCTAAAAGAGAACTGCCCTACTTTGGGGGGACATCTACGACTTCAGAGGACTTAGCTTCCTTGCGAGTTAGGATGGTGCATATGACGTCCTCCTCGAAAATTGAGTTTGCTTCATCAACATGATTTGGTAAGGGATTCTACTGCACATTGGGCATAGCTTCTTTGAAGGTTAGCTTTCCTTTATCCAAAAGGTGCTGAACTTTCTATTTTAGTGCGAAGCAATCATCGACGTCATGCCCCTTTTCCCCCATGTGATATTCATATGCCTTGGTCACATCAAACCTCAGGAATCTTGGGGGATTGTCTCTAGGCACCTCTTTGGCGGGGTAACAATTTCGATAGAGGTCGGGGTAGAGGTGTGAATTCCCTTCGGGGAACTTCTTGCTTCCATCAAATCCCCGTGACACGTTTCCTTGCATGGCTTTAAGCTTTTGTGAAGGCGTCAACACTGATTTAGATGTAGATGGCTCTTGGATAAACACCATTTCAACTGCCGTCTCCTTGTCCTTCCTTGTTAATGACTTTTTACCATTCCCCGTAGGTATTCTTCCATCATCCATTGCCCATTTGACTCCTTCGCCTACCTCAACCAGTTGTGAAAACATCTGGCAACCCGAGAACACTAACCCTTGGAAGTATTTAGGGGGCAATGTCTTGAGGAATAGTTGCTTCATCTCCCTCTCATTCAAGGTCGGCTTCACTTGTGAGGCCATAGTCCTCCACTTTTGCGCGAAGGCCTTAAATGATTCATTCACTTCTTCCCTCGTGGGGGCGAGCTTGGTATTAAATTGGTATTGCTGCAAGAACTCGTTGGCTAAGTCTTCCCAACTGGTGAATTCTTCGATGTCTAGTGCAATGAACCATGTCAGGGCAATGCCTTCAAAGCTATCCTAGAATGTGTGCATGAGGAAAGGCACATTGTTAGCGTAGCGAGCCATTTTCCTCACGTAATACCTGAAGTGGGTCTTGGGGCATCCCGTTCCGTCACACTTTCTTGTGAACTCAGGCTCTTGAAAATTCTTAGGGAAGTTTGTTTTGGTGTATGGAGACAGCCTATCAACTCCTTTTAGCTCGTAACCTTGCAAGACACACAGTCGCTCCTCCATCTTTGCCAAGCATTTTTTACTCTCTTCACTTAGGTGGGGTGTTGGGTTTTTCCTCGGAGGAGGGTCCAAGTTGACAATGATTGGCATGACAGAAGGAGCCTCTTTTGCAGTTTCTTTCCCAAGGAGATCAACAGTGTGTGTGTCTCTCGTCGACAGGGGAGCGTGTCCTAATGATGTAGCAGTGGATGTTCCAGTGATAGCTACAACGGGGGGCTCCTTAAACTTCTGGCTTATTTCAAGCATCATTGTAGTGAGTTGGGCCAATTGGTCCTCCATCTTGGCCATATGCCCGTTGGTGTGCTCGTTCTCCATTCTGACTTTTGCACGCGGGCGAATTGGGGATCTCCGCTTGGCCGTGTCGACAATCGACAAAAGATAGTCGATTGGCTAGTACCTGATGCAATGGTAGATAAGCATATATAAGTATAAGTAATAATCAGGCGGTTGGCCCACGACAAAGATCTAATCGCCCAAATTTGTTCGTTTCATTAAAAACAGGTTGCCACATAATGCAAGAAAAAACATGAGAGAAAACCCTTAGACAACGAAGTTACTTTGAGGATGGAAAGACATTTTCTTAACTCCCAACATTGAGACTCGAGACAAATCCTTCAACATTGTAAAACATGTGAGTATGGTCCCGCTACAAATCGCACTTGACTCGATCTAACTAATAAGGATAACTTCCGCTCATGGCAGCTCCACTAACTCGGGTTAACTTCAAAGCACGCTCCTCGGCCTCCTCGAGCTCCCTTTTGAGGCGCTTGATCTCGGCTCAGTGGGTGATCTTCAATGGTACTTTAGGAATCTTCGGACGGAGGTTCTTCGGGATCTTATGCCTAAGGATGTACTCCTTCGAGGCATAGTAGGTCTTCTCTTGCCCTTCCAACTCTTCTTCAGGCCATATCAACTTTTAGGGGTGGCACATATCTCACATCGACTTGACCAACACGACGGAGTTTTCATGATCTTGGCATCCGTCAGGGATGTCTACCTTGAGCGGATCCTCCTGAATCGCCGACGGAAGCTGTTGAACCTCTTGAAATTGATGGGCGACTTGTGCCGGGTAATATTCGATGACTCCAGTGATTCTTAACAAAGGAATAGGTCCAGTAAGCCCACGCACAAACCGCACTTCTTGAACTCAGAGCCATTTGGCATGCCATTGGAAATCCTTAGGTCCAGGGTTGGTCATGAAAGCTAACCACTCGAAATAATGATAATCAGGAGCAAACATCTTCCTATCTTTAAATTTCAGGATAGGGTTGCTAGAGTGAGAAATGTCACTTATGGTCATCAAGCCACCGAACCCCTTAATGTGAGAGAAGAACCAAATTTGCAAGAGTGTAGGAGGAGCATGGAAAGCTTTATCTTTATTTTCTTTAAAATGAGTAAGGGAAAGAAATGTTTTAGTCAAGATAGCATTAACAAAACCCTTTCCCATATATACTTCATGAACAATCCATGCTACGGAAGCACTAATAGCATTCCTACAATGTGGGAATATCACAAATCCGAAGAAAGCTAGCAGGAAGATCCTATTCTTTTGGAAAGATGGGGCACTTTGAAAAAGCTTTTTCAGAAATGAAAACGGGCAGGTTTTGCGATTGGCTTTCAAAACTTCTCTCACATCCTCTCCCTTAACTTTAAGGAACTCAGATAAAGTCGATGCATGATTAGTACCTACAAGTGGGCTAACTATCTCTAACACTAAGGGATTTCCAATGGCAATACTGTATTCCTCTAAGGTTGGAGTGAGTTCATGATCACCGAATATAAATGTGCAAGTTGCGGGGCTCCAAACATGCGCTAACGCTTGCACGATGCCATAATAAGTCTCTATCTCCAAAAGGGGGAGTAATCGTCCGACGTAAGATCACATCCAGTCATGGCCAGTCAGATTCAATCTATCCCACCATGTGTGGAGCTCAGCTTTTGGGACAGAAATGATGTGAAGCTCGGGTACCCCCATTGTATACCAACCAAAGTTATAACAAACCTAATTTGTCATGAACCGACAAAAAAGAAAGCAAATAAATAAATTGCATAGAAAAGAATTCGAAAGACTTACCCTATTCACTGAGTAACAATGCCAATGACATAGGCATGTGCATGGGCGGTGGTTTGATTTCTACTCTAGATGGCTCAAAATGGAATCATAGGATCACTGGATTGAACCAACAAGATTGCGGTTAGGTTGTGTTACCCATGACTCCAGCTTTGTCAAAAAACCGACCCGTGTCACGCGGTTGCAGACCGAGGTGGGTACCTTCGACATGAAGAAATAAATTCCGAGGTAAAGATGGGCGACTCATACTACACGGTTGTAGTCGGAGTGGTATCCATCTCAACACCATCCTAAGTTATCCTATGCGGCCCAAGTTCGGCGGCAGGTAGTGTGTGCTATAGTGTAGTGCAATGTAGGAGACGCATGCATGACAATTTATAAGCAATCAACACTCCATACATAAAAAATAAACCATGCATTCCTACACCTCCCTACAAGACAAATGTGAGCAAACACTTCCCCTTATACCTCCCATTCTGTAAAAACATTTAATACCTTCAATGTTAGGGGTGCAACTGGAATCCTCGCTGTCAAACAAAAATATTTTTGAACAAGATTAATTTGGCCTAAATCTTCTAAGGTCTAAAACTACATCCCCAGCAGAGTCACCAAGCCGTTGCGACTACCCCTCAGGGGGAGGGAACAGGTTCAGGGGTATTGCTTAAAGGATGGGCTTATGGCCCTTGATTAGACACGGGCTCTCCTAAGCCCATACCCCGCATGACATTGGAATATTTCTAGGAATTTTGCACAAAAGGAGTCGCCACTAGCCTATTGAGGTCGGCTAGAAACCAAGTGAGGCATGGGAGTGTACCTCACTTCCTACGCAACTAGAGAATCTAGGGTCGGGGACTTGATTACACTAATTGACCAATTAGTGCTCTTTCGGTACCTAATTTTGTTCATTTTAACAAAATGATTTATGTTAGGTAGTTTGAATTGATTTTACACCTATCCACTAACATGTGAGGTAATCATGTAGGTGTGCAATTATTAAACTAACAATCATAGCTACCAATGTCTTAATTGCCATAAACTAAACATGTACGATTATAAACATAACAAGATATGCAAACTAAACATGCGATATGATCAACATGCAAGCAAATAAAGGCCTAATTACACTAAAATGGCAATACAAAGCAATTCCCAACCAAACCCTACAATTTTGGATTTTGCGAATTTTTTTAAATAGTAGTAATAATAATTTTTAATATATATATATATATATTTGGGTTTAGACCGGGTTGGGTCAGGTCCAATCCGACCCGGTTTGGACCGATTTGCAAAAATCAAGTCCGGTCGGAGACTGGACCCAAGAACCGCTCGGTCAGGGCGGGTCGGGCCCAGTTGGCTTAGGTACGACCAGCCCTAATCGGGCCTTCATTAAATTCGAATTGGGCCCAATCAAGGGCCCAAGTAGAAACTAAGGCCTAGTGGGCTAGATCTGTAGCCTAGCCCAACTCGGCCTACCCTCTAGTCTGCGACCACTCGATTGCGACTAGAGGAGGCCACGGTGGCGCGCAGCCGGGGAGGGGTTCTCCGGCAATTGCGAGCTGGTGGCTCTTCTACTAGGCAGTTGGGGGTCGAGCCGAGATCTCTGTGTTCGGGGTTTTAGCAGTGGCGGCAAAGGCCGCCTTGAGGTGATCTCCGGTGAGGACGCGTGCACTGGCTGGTTCAGCCTTGATCTCCCTCGGCTCTGGTGACGTTGCTTCCAGTGACCCGATTTAATCAACGTAATACTGACAATCACTCTTAGAACAGACAATCAACGGAGAGGAAAATGCATGGAATAAACTGGCGATGCATGGTCTCTTTGGTGATCAAATAGCGAACGAAATACGGACAATTACTCTTAGAACAGACACTTCGGAAGACAAACTTGTGTGGATAGGCATTAATTTTCCATTTCCGTGGCATTTCAAGCGATTATGGCCACATGTTGACGATGATCGTAGATTATAGAGGCAATCACACTGATTGATTTATATCTCACTCTGTTTTTTTTTTCGTTTTCCGGATAGTCAATATAGACTGCTCTGTGAATATTGTCTGTCTTTTGTCTTTTAATGGACTTACTTGACTCTGCGAAACCCTCGATCTTGTGATTTGCAGAGTGCATCTAGTAGCCTGACTCGATCGATTCCTAGTGAGTGATTGGTCCTTCTTTGCATTTCTATCATGAAGTGGTCGCTTGTTGCATTAGGTTTCCATTTCCGTGGCATTTCAGGTGATTTTTGCTACATGTTGATAATGGTGATTGTAGATTGTAATGGCAATTGCACTTACTAATCTATTTCTCACTTTGTTATTCTTTTTCGGTTAATTGATGCTCTATTATTGTCTGTATGCGGTTCCTCTGCATTCAGAATTTTTCATTTTCAGATAAATCTGCTAATGAAAACGAGAGAGAGTTTTTGTTTATTTCATGTGTCAATTTAGTCCTGAAATCAGTGGTGAATCACGATCGAGAGTTGTGATTGTGTCTCTAATTTTTGGTACTCCAGGTGTGCCTACTTAGTTATTCAGCTTGTTGTTCATATGTGAATTGGGGAGGTGTAGAGGCTCATGGCAGTTGATCTATGCTGTGTCGTAATCGGAGCATTTCACCAAATTCAGCGTTGTTTGTGCTATGTATTGAAGTAGTTTTAGGAATGAAAACGATATGCTCTTTATTGTGAAAATGTGGTTTCAATAGGATAAATATAGTAAAATAATATCTGGTTAAAGAAATAAACATTAAAAGAGAACCTTGATTAAAACAATACAGAAGTCTGATTTCAGTTAGTATACTCCATGAGTGCCCTTTAAAACATAGAATTTGCTGTAAAAGTGACGCTTATCGTACAACCATTGATTCTTGTTCCTAGTGACATTTCTTTTTAGATACTGTCATTTTCCCTTCTCCATATCACTCTACTCTCTTCCATTTTTCAAACCAACTCTCTCATCATGTCACGTGGACTCGACTTCCGGCCTGTACTCGCCTTCCCGCTAGAGAGGATCCTCAACGAGTTAGAAGAGGCCACATGGAGGTATGAGTGAGTCAATAGGCTTGCCAAGCTTGCTCAGAACAAGGAGTAAGTGTCACGACATGTTCCTTACTTGGGAGATGGGGCATACTATCCTAAACCATGGAATCAAATGGGTTTTTCATTAAATTTCATATTTAAATATATCTGTTTAGAGTTCTATTTGTTCTTAACTGGTTGTATTGGTTATACAAGGAGTTGTAAAAGCTTCCTCTGGTGCGTTGAGGGGTGTTGTTGTTTTTGACAGAATAGAAAAGGAGTTGACAGCAAAAGTTGTGTATCTTATTCAGAAAACTGAAAAATGTCCAAATACATACTAAAACTTAACCATAAACCTACGTTGCCCACTAACAGCTTGCTTGGTCCACAAAACCAGCAACAAACTAAGAGAATAGCTAAAAAACGTGCAGCTAACTGCTCCTACCAGATAAGATTGACCAAGTAAAACAACAATTAACCAACTCCTAGAAAACAGGACATCAACAAACTAACTAAACAAACAAAAAGAAAAAACGTATGGTGCGGTCTTGATACATCAACACTCTCCTCCTAGATCAAATGTTCAAATCAACCAACATGAAATGACTTCGTGAATATATCTGCAATATGGTTTTCTGAACTGCAGTACATCAGTTTCACCTCTCTAGCCTTCTGCACTTCTCTCAAGAAGTAATACTTGACCTTAAAATGCTTTGTTCTTCCATGAAATACTGGATTTTGTGAAATGGCCAAAGTAGCTTGATTATCCACAAATATTTCTGTCTTCTTCTTGCTGCATAAGCAGATCATCCATCCGCTTCTTCAACCAAAATGCTTGATTCACAGCTGCGGTAGCTGCAATGAACTCAACTTTTGCAGTTGATTGAGCCACTATTTCCTACTTCTTTGAACACCATGAAAAACATGCCAACCCAAATGTAAAGTAATAACCTGAAGTGCTCCTCATATCATCCATTGATCTTGCCCAGTCACTGTCAAAATACCCCTACAACTTAAACTCCTTAACTTTGCAAAACTTAATCCCATATGAAAGAGTACATGTCAAGTACCTCAACACCCTTTTTGCAACTACTATATGCAACTCACTTGCACAATTGAGAAATCTAGACAAGACACTTACAAGAAACATGATGTCTGGCTTAGTTGCAGTGAGATACATAAGACAACCAATCAAACTTCTATAAACTCTTTCATTTGTAGGTTCTGATACATCATTCTTTTGAAGCTTTTCCTTATGACCCATTGGAGTACTCACACTCTTGCACTCCTCCATGTTGAATCTCCTTAGGATCTCTTTCAAGTACTTCTTTTGATAGATAAAAACTTCATTCTTATTTTGCCTAACCTCCATTCCTAGAAAATACGACATCTCACCAAGATCAGTCATTTCGAACATCTTCATCATCTCTTGCTTAAATGCAGCAATCTGAGCACTATTACTCCTTGTCACTGGCATATCATCCATATAAAGAGACACCACCACTAAGTCAGTTACTGATTTCGTGACATATAGAGTGGATTCAGTAAGGCTTTTCTTGAAACCTAGGCCTAGCAAGTGCTCATCCATCTTATTGTACCATGCTTTGAGAGCTTGCCTCAAGCCGTAGAGAGCCTTTCTCAGCAAATAAACCTTCTCCTCCTGGCCTAGTGTGACAAAGCCTTCTGGCTGCTCAACATAAATCTCCTCCTGCAACACTCCATTCAAAAATGCAGATTTCATATCTAACTAATATACCTTCATCCTTGTTGAGCAGCCAAAGCAAGAATCATTCTAATTGTATCAAGTCTTGCCACGGGAGCAAAGGTTTCTGAGAAATCAACTCCCTAAACCTGTGCATATCCCTTCACCACCAACCTGGCCTTATGCTTATTCACTGAGCCATCAGGATTAAATTTGGTCCTGAAACCCCATTTTGCTCCAATCACCTTCCTGTCTTTAGGCCTCTCCACTAGCTCTCATGTCCGGTTCTTTTCTATCATAGCTAACTCTTCCTTCATCCCATTCATCCACCTCTGATCGCTTTTAGCTTCCTCATAACCTGCAGGTTCCAAAATGGCTACGCTGCACCTTTGATATATATCAGTCAAAGATCTAGTATCTCTAACTGGAACATCATCCACCAGCTCGTCAGGTTCCAATGAGACCTCTTTATGCTTGCCTTGTGGCTCATTTGTCTAATCCCATTTCTCATCTTCTAGGAACTGAACATCCCTGCTAATGATCACCTTCCCTGTCTGTGGTTGATAGATCTTGTAAGCTTTTGACAATAAACTGTAGCCAACAAAGATCCCAGGTTTAGCTTTCTCTCCCACCTCATCTCTCTTGACCTGTGGAATATGAGAAAAACACAAATAGCCAAACACCTTCAAATTTCTTAGAATAAGGGTGTCTTCATCTCCAATACCCTTGTAGATAGTCTATTTAGCATAAAAACGGCTGCGTTTGTTGCTTCTGCCCAAAACTCTTTCAATAGATTCTTCTCATACAGCAGACACCTAGTCATCTCCATAATGGTTCTATTCTTCCTCTCACTAACTCCATTTTGTTGTGGAGAGTAAGGAGCAGTAAGCCGATGCTCAATTCCAGCCTCTTCACAAATTGAGTTAAACCTTTATGAAGTGTATTCAGTTCCATTATCAGATTTAATAACCTTGCAGCCACTTTGGTTCTCAACCCATTTCTTAAACTTCAAAAATACCTCAACAACTTTTAACTTTTGTTTCATAAAGTAAATCCAGCACATTCTAGTATAATCATCAATGAAAATAATGAAATACTTGCTGCCATTTAGTGAAGGAATCACTTGTGGACCACATAGATCTATATGAATCAACTGCAGCTTCTATGTAGCTCTCCAAGTGGATTCCTTGAAGGGAAGTCTTGTTTGATTGCCCAGCAAACAATCTTTGAACCTTGTGATCTACTCCTTCAGGCTTGGTAACCCAGTTGCCATTTCATTCCTCTGCATGAATAGAATGCCTTTGTGATGAAAGTAACCCAACCTCTTGTGCCATATTTCTGAATCATTAGCCTGACACTTGAATGCCATCTGCTCCTTCTCAAGAAGATTCAAAGAAAAACTCTTATGTTGCATCTTTATCTTGAACAGCTCCTAACCAATGGAGTCAAAGATTAAACACTTCTCCTCTTCAAATATCACCTTGAATCCCTTTTCTACCAATTGCCCCACACTTAGCAAATTCTGATCAATCTCAGGCACATACATCACATCAGAAACCAGCTTAGTTCCAGCACAACTCTCCATTACTACAGTCAGTACTCCCCATTCCCAATTCTCACTCTTGACTTCAATGATTTATCAAGGTTTATAAATAGCTTTTCATCACTTGTCATGTGGTTTGTGCAACCACTATCAACAAGCCAACTGTCACATCGAGTGTTGGGAAAATATGGCTACGAATTGGGTTGAACAATGAAGACAAATATTCAGAGTACTCAAGTCAGACTTTGAGGCGTGATATCACTTTCTTTAAGGATTTATTTGCCCCACAACGTTGTAATGGTCATCGGCAAAAATCCTCCAAGAAATAACAAAGTCTCAGATGAGAATACTAGATAGCAATTCTAGTATTTCTCTAGGATCTCTCTAGGGAACAATAAAAAGAATGGCCGTAGTTTTTTTTTTTTTTTAGACAGAAAGCTTGAAAAAGACGAAAATGATCACATTTTTTTTTCGAAAAATAACGATTATATATACAAGACAGTCTTGCAACTCTTCATGAAAAATTGCCAAAGAATGAACAAATATGTCCTTTAGAAAAATTGTTCGGATAAACAAATGCAACTCTTCGGAAGAAGACGAAAACCAAACAAATGCAACTCTTTGGGAAAAGTTGCAAACCGAATAAGCAATTTTCCAAAGGTTGTATCGAAAAAAAAAACACAAATAAAATTCGGAATAATTTTTTTAATAGAATTTCGAATTTTCATTTTATATATTTGATTTCCAAAATTCTCAAAATAAAAGGCAACCTTTGAATTGATTAAAATAATAATAAAAATAAATAAATAACAAAGGGATTAGTGTTAATTAAATCGCGGGTGCATAGGCGGGCAAAGTGCTAAGTTCGCCAAATAATCGCACAATTATTTACGCACCCGCATGCGGGTATGGTGTGGGTCTAGCCCCACTCAATCATTCTTTTAAGTACATAAAGAAAATCCCGCACTTTTAAATTAGCTCACTCCTTTCCACTTTTCCTATGTGGGACAAGGAAAAAACACTCAATTTGTTTTAACAAACAAACCTCCAATAATCCCCCACTTTGTTTGTAAAAACAAAGATTACAAAATTAAAATTTTAAAAACCATACAGCCAATATTTCAGTAAGATTAATATACATACATAAAGGTCTCTTTCGAGTTAAACCTTTACTTAGTGCAAGTATATCAAAGCTCTATCAAAGTGACAAGTAGCTCGGCTTTGAACTTGTACTTTTATGTAATAGAACCGGATATACCGCATATACACTAACCTCTTGTTTCAGCCAGAAGTTCTATATTACTCCACACTATTATGGCATTGTGCTTGATCTTGTTTCATGAGCTCTCTAGAAAGCAACCCTAACTTTCATAAGAAGCGGCACCACTTCTAAACTCATATAGGTGAAGTATCTACCATGTGTTTTTGTTACTATTAATACACTACAAATTTGTATGATACTTCATTAAGAATTCAATTCAGCCTACAAAACGTAACAGACGATACTAACTTCTCATATTAGGGTTACGTCAGTATCAAACAATCACATTCAATAACTTGTTCTTACCCATTAAACCTTGTAACTAGTGATGTTATAGAAAAATGTCGGGTTACCATTATTGGTGATTTCAATTAAAGGGTTTCAACCCCATTTCTTGTGAGGTCATTATTACCATATGTCTTGGTAAAGCCTTCATTAAAGGATCAGCAAGATTTTTACTTGACCTCACATAGACAATTGTTATGGTACCATCTTTAATCAATTGTCTCACATATTCATGTCTTAGACTAATGTGTCTAGACTTACTATTATAGGTGCTACTATAGGCTTTTGCCAAAGTGGTTTGACTATCACAGTAGATAGAAATAGGAGGCATAGGACTAGGCCATAATTTGATATCCAACAACAAATTTCTAATCTATTCAGCATCTTTCCCAGCTGCCGCCAAAGCAATAAATTCATATTCCATTATTGAGTGAGTTATACATGTCTGTTTCTTGCTCGCCCAAGATACAACACCTCCATCTAGTGTGAAGATCTATCCAGAAGTGGAACGCTCATCTCCCACACTTGTAATCCAACTAGCATCAGTGTATCCTTCTAATACAGCCGAATAATCATTGTAGAACAATCCTAAATTTTTAGTTCTCTTAAGATAACAAAAAATTCTAGTAATAGCCCTCCAATGTTCTGTACTTAGATTACTAGTATACCTACTCAACTTGCATACAGAATAAGCAATATCAGGTCTAGTACAATGCATCGCATACATAAAAGACCCTATAGTACTTGCATATTTTAGTTGTGCCACCGCTTTACTAGTATTATAATTTAATTTATTACTTGAATCAAATGGAGTACTTATTTTTTTAAAACCAAGATGTTGAAATTTATTTAATAATTTTTCAACATAACTACATTGGCTTAAAGAATAACCCCCACTATTTCTCTTAACTTTAATACCTAAGATAGTATCTACTTCACCAAAATCCTTCATTTTAAATATGAAAGTTAGATACTTCTTAATCTCATTAATTCCAGTTATATTCGTTCCAAAGATAAGCATATCATCAACATACAAGCACACTAAGACATCATAGTCTTTTGTGAATTTAGAGTATATACACCTATCGACACTACTATTGATGAAACCATTTGACAATATGACCGAATTAAACTTTTCATGCCACTACTTAGGAGCTTCCTTAAGTCTATAAAGAGACTTAATCAATTTACATACTTTTCTTTCATTTCCAAGAAGAACAAAACCCTCCAGTTGTTCCATGTAAATCTCTTCATTTAAGTCTCCATTTAAGAAAACAGTCTTAATATATATTTGATGAACACAAAGATCATAAATGGAAGCTAGAGCAAAAAGAACTCAAATAGAAGTTATACGTGCAATATGAGCATATGTATCAAAATAATCTATTCCTTCTTTTTGTCTATATCCCTTAGCTATAAGCCTAGCCTTAAAAGCTTGAATAGAACCATCAGAATGATATTTTCTTCTAAAAACCCATTTGCATCCAATAGATTTTGATCATTTCGGTAAATCTACTAATACCCAAGTATTATTAGACATAATTGAGTCAATTTCATCATTCACAGCTTCTTTCCAAAAGGAAGCATCTCTAGAAGACATAGCATCATCAAAGCTTCTAGGATCATCTTCTAAATTTAATACTAAAGGGTATTTATTTACCACATTATTATCTCTATCTCCTTCAACAAGCAAAACATGAATAATAAAATCAGGACATAAATATTTTATTTTCCTAGCTCTAGTACTTCTCTTTGGTTCAATCATGTCTTTAGAGTCATTCGTTTATTTCTCTTAAGAATCACTTTGAGTTTCCATAGATCTTGAATTATTTTCAATAATTTCAGAACTTGTAAAACATTTATTCTCAAAGAATTCAATGTCTTTTGATTCTACTATGACATTGGACTCTAAATCAAGAAGCCTATAGGCTTTATTATTTTCAGCATACCCAACAAAAACACTTTTGATAGCTCTAGGACCGAGCTTTGTTCTCTTAGGATCTGGAGCTCGGTAGTATGCCAAGCACCCCCACACTTTAAGATATGAAAAATTTGGCTTTCTACCTTTCCATATTTCATAAGGGGTTATGTCATTTTTCTTGGAAAGTATTCTATTATGAATATAACATGCAGTAAGTAATGCTTCTCCCCAAAGATTAATTGGTAGCTTTGAATTTAAAAGTATACAATTAACCATTTCTCCAAGAGATCTATTTTTCCTTTCAGCTAAACCATTTTGTTGTGGTGTATATGATGCTGAAACTTGATGAATTATACCATGTTCTTCACAAAATGAAGATAATTCACTTAAGAAATATTCTCCACCTCTATTTGATCGTAGAACTTTAATTTTCTTTCCTAATTGATTCTCTACTTTAGCCTTATATTTCTTAAACATGGTAAATGCTTCAACCTTCAATCTCATGAGATAAACATATAAGAATCTACTGCAATAATCCATAAAGGTAATAAAATACATTTTACCTCCTCGTGTTAGCACACCATTAAATTCACATATATCACTATGAACCAAATCCAATAAATTCGAATTTCTTTTAACACTAGGAAATGGCTTCTTAGTAAGTTTTTACTTAGCACATATTTCACATTTATCAAATTCACCATTAAAATTTATCAAGTCTAATTTTCTTATATTCTTCAAATAACGAATATTTATATGTGCTAACCTACTATATCATAAAATTGGAGACTCGACAATATAAGCAGAACTATAAATATTATTATTGATACTTAGTTAATACATGCCATCATTGACATAACCCTTCCCAACAAATAGCCCATTTTTCGATAGGATAACCTTGTCGGATTCAAACAAAACCTGAAACCCCCTCTTACAAAGTAAATCAATAGAAACTAGGTTTTTCCTAATTTCATGTATAAATAACATAGTAAGAAGAGTTATCTTCTTTCCAAAAGTGAAGTATATCTCCACCGTGCCTTTCCAACAACCTTTGCAAGAGCATTATTCGCCATTAAAATTTATCAAGTCTAATTTTCTCATATTCTTCAAATAACGAATATTTATATGTGCCAACCTACTATGCCATAAAATTGGAGACTCAACAATATAAGCAGAACTAGAAATATTATTATTGATACTTAGTTGATACATGCCATCATTGGCAAAACCCTTCCCAACAAACAGCACATTTTTCGAAAAGATAACCTTGTTAGATTCAAATAAAACCCGAAACCCCCTCTTACAAAGTAAATCAATAGAAACTAGGTTCTTTCAAATTTCGGGTATAAATAAGACATTAAGAAGAGTTGTCTTCTTTCCAAAAGTAAAGTCTATCTCCACCGTGCCTTTTCCAGCAACCTTTGCAAGAGCATTATTCGCTATTAAAATTTATCAAGTCTAATTTTCTCATATTCTTCAAATAACGAATATTTATATGTGCCAACCTACTATGCCATAAAATTGGAGACTCAACAATATAAGCAGAACTAGAAATATTATTATTGATACTAAGTTGATACATGTCATCATTGACATAAGCCTTCCCAACAAACAGCCCATTTTTCGACAGGATAACCTTGTTGGATTCAAATAAAACCCGAAACCCCCTCTTACAAAGTAAATCAATAGAAACTAGGTTCTTCCTAATTTCTGGTATAAATAAGACATTAAGAAGAGTTATCTTCTTTCCAGAAGTGAAGTCTATCTCTACCGTGCCTTTTCTAGCAACCTTTGCAAGAGCATTATTCGCCATCAAGACCTCTCGAACATTTGAGTCAACAGTCTCTTCAAATTGCTTGAACATGTACTTGTCCTTGCACACATGGACTGTTGCTCCAAAATCTAACCACCAACCAAATTGAACAGTGGTAGAATTGATTTCAGAAATCATAGCCATCGCATTATTGATCTTAGAAATTTTCATGCTCGAAAACATGTTTGAAATCATGGCTACATAATTTTTTTCAATCAGATTTGCATCCGCCTTCACCGTCGGAATGTTCTTGTCCTTTGAAATGCTCTTGCAGTGAATCCAATCCTTGGCATGGTGTCCCTGTTTGCCATAAACAAAACATCAACCATTTTTCTTCTTTTGTGTTCTTTTGAATTTATGCCCCCCGCTTTTTACTTTGAAATTCTGGTCGATTTTCCATTTTTTATCCATAGCATTCAGCTTGGAATTGTACGAAACCGAATTATCACGTAAACGTGACTCTTCCTCAATGCGAAGATGTTTTTGTATTTGCTCCAAAGTAAAGTCCTCCGACTTGTGAATCAGCCTTTTTCCATAGTCTTTCCAACTTGGAGGCAATTTTGCAATAATTGCTCCAACTTGAAAAGCTTCTGGAATATAAATCTTGAGGGCACGGATCTTATTCACAATCATTTGCAATTCATGGACTTGTTCCAGCAAGGGTTTAGTATCAATAAGCTTGAAATCAAAATAACTTGGCGATTAGATATTTGTTGGTACCTTGCTCCTCTGCTTTGTACTTGAATTCCAGTGCATTCCAAATTTCTTTGACCGACTTCATTTCAGTGAATAAGTCGTACAGACGATCGGATAGTGTGTTCAGAATGTGTCATCGACAAAGTAATTCATCCTCCGCACGTTTCTTCTTTTCCTTATTAACCCTCTCAATGGCTCCCGCACTTGGCTGTCCTCCATCGGAAGTAGGCTTAGGATCTTCTATAAGCACCAAGTTAGGATCCAATATGTAGGAAATCTTTAGAGTAGTGAGTAAGAACATCATTTTGTCACTCCAACGAGCAAAATTGTTCCCATCGAACTGGTCCGATTTGACTATATCTTGATTCATAACTTTAATTGTCTCCGACTCCATTGTAGCAAAATAAGTCCTTAAAATTGTTGGGAAAATATGGCTACGAATTGGGTAGAACAATGAAGACGGATATTCAGAGTACTCAAGTCGGACTTTGAGGCGTGATATCACTTTCTTTAAGAATTTATTTACCCCACAACGTTGCTAATGGTCACCGGCAAAAATCCTCCAGGATACAACAAAGTCTCGGATGAGAATACTAGATAGCAATTCTAGTATTTCTCCAGGGTCTCTCTAGGGAACAATTGAAAGAATGGCCGTAGTTTTTTTTTTTTTTTTTTTTTTAGATAGAAAGCTCGAAATAGACGAAAATGATTACATTTGTTTTTCCGAAAAATAACGAGTATATATATAAGATAGTCTTGCAACTCTTCATGAAAAATTGCCAAAGAATGAACAAATACGTCCTTTAGAAAAATTGTTCGGATAAACAAATGTGACTCTTCGGAAGAAGATGAAAACCGAACAAATGCAACTCTTTGGAAAAAGTTGCAAACCGAATAAGTAATTTTCCAAAGGTTGTATCGAAAAAAAAAAAACAAATAAAATTCGGAATAATTTTTTTTAATAGAATTTCAAATTTTCATTTTAAATATTTGATTTCCGAAATTCTCAAAATAAAATACAACATTTGAATTGTTAAAAAAATAATATAAATAAATAAATAACAAAGCGATTAGTGCTAATTAAACCGTAGGTGCGCAAGCATGCTAAGTGCGCCAAATAATCGTGCACCCGCATGCGGGTATGGTGGGGTCTAGCCCCACCCAATCATTCTTTTAAGTACATAAAAAAAATCCCGCACTTTTAAATTAGCCAACTCCTTCCCACTTTTCCTATGTGGGACAAGGAAAAAACACTCAATTTGTTTTGACAAACAAACCTCCAACATGGAGTACTAGAGGATAAACAAGAGGCAACAAATGGTTGATCTACCTCTTGCTAGACTGCAACATGTACCTCACCTTGCTACCGATCTCTCTTCTCTTTGTAGAACTTTTCAATGTGTCGAAGTTTATGACATTTTTTACACCTTACATATGGCCTATTCCAACACCTACGGTGTGGATGATTCTTTTTTTCCACAATGCTGACATGAGGAATATCTTCTCCAATTGTTCTTGGAGTTGCTCGCACTGTTCTCTCCCACAGCAGTTTCCGAACCACTACTGCCATTCCCTTTCTTCCCTTTCCACTTCTTGATTTTTCCTCCTACATTCTGCTGTTCTTTGGCCAGCAGAGCTCCTTCTGTACTTCCTTCTAGCCTCATTAACCTCATTTGCTCTTGTGCTTGCAGAGCACTTAGCAATTCTGCCTACTTGATCTGAGACAAATCCTTAGTATTCTCGAAAGAGGCAATGGTTGCCTCAAACCTTTCGCGCAATGAGACAAGAATCTTATGCACTAGCCTATTATCAGAGAGGTCAGTGCCTAGACTCTTGCCTGATTTGCAAAGCTTATCAACTTATCAGAATACTTCTTAATTGTCTCAGACTCCTTCATTTGCAGTCTCTTGAATTCTGTGATTAGATTTAGCCCCTTCATGCTTCTGATTCTCTCATCTCCTTGATACTTAGCTTTGAGGAAGTCCCAGATAGCTTTGGCTAATTCACAAGCCATAAGTATGCTGAAAATGGCAAGTGAGATAGTAACATATAAACAAGACTTTGCTTTTGCTTTCCTTGTTGTCCTCTTCTTGTGAAACTTGATTTGATTGATGGTTGGATTGTCAGGAAGGGGAGAAACTTTATAATCTTGTTCCACAGCTTCCAAAAAATCACAACCCTCTAGATAGGCTCGCATTCTCACTACCCAGGCTTGATAATTTTCTCCTTCAAACACTGGTGGAGCCATTGTTGAAAAACCACTCGACCCTGCCTTCATCTTGCTTTTAACTTCTATGGATGCAGACACAACTCTCAATCAATCTCACAAGTCACTCATAGCCCCTTAAGATCAAGAAAGCTCTGATACCAATGTTGTTTTTGACATAATAGAAAAGGAGTTGACAACAAAAGCTGTGTATCTTATTCAGAAAACTGAAAAATGTTCAAATACATACTAGAACTTAACCATAAACCCACATTGCCCACTAATAGCTTGCTTGGTCCACAAAACCAACAACAAACTAAGAGAATAGCTAAAAAACGTGCAGCTAACTATTCCTACCAGATAAGATTGACAAAGTAAAACAACAATTAACCAACTCCTAGAAAACAGGACATCAACAAACTGACTAAACAAAACAAAGAAAAAATAGATAGTGCGGTCTTGATACATCAACAGGTGTGATGGGGACTTTGCTGTTAGTTGTATGATGTTGGTCTATGGTCGAAGGACCTGTTGTGCAGAAGTAAGTCTACTTCTGCTGATTCATGATTGTTAGAAGTGGATCTTCAGACCTCATTAATTCATCTATATGGCCATTAGACATAGGTTGTGGGATAGGAGAAAATAAGCCAAGCCTCTGTTGAATCCTATTTATGTCCTGTCATACGGGCGGGGAGTTGTGAAATCATTTGGTTAACATCTACTCAATGTGACAATCCTATTTTTTGCAAGTTTTGTCTTCCTTTATCATGTGCCAACACAACTGGAGAGCCCTACCATTCGAAGAGCCCACGGGCTGCCAAAAAAAAAATGGAGACAAGCACGGAAAATCTGAAAGTACGTAAGAAATGTCCTTAAAAATGGACCAAACCGCCCTATAAGACCGGGCACTCGTAATCATATTCCCAAGCCTTTTAAAGTTATTACGGGAAGAGGATTAGGTTGCAGAATCAACGCTATCCATAACAGCTCTGTGGATGCCGCATGAAAGATGCTCTGGTTTCGTTAATTAATCACCAGCTCAATTCTAGAAGGCAATTTTCCCTTGAGCTGTTGTGAAGCACGTTTTCTAGGTCCCTTCACTTTTTTCATGCCGCCCATGATATATTCTTCAACATAGGGATTTACCACTAACTTCTCTAGAGCAATGGCATTCTCCATAAAATAATTCACTAGCTCGAGATCACAAGATTGACCATAATAATTATAAAATTCCACCACCTTTAGGTATTGATGGGGAGGTCCAGCAACTCTTTTTAGTTCTCTCTGTGTGCATAGCATGTCTATCAGGTACGTCAACTGTGGCAAAAGAAGAATGCCACATATGAGTAATCAACACAATATGTCGTTGCATGGGAGAATACCCATAGAAGAAAGGACTTGCAAAGTAGAGTATGTCTATGTGGATGGTTTGTGGCATCCCAAATTTAATGACAAGCCGTAAGGTGCGTTGAAGTTCCTAATTAGGTGATAGAATTTCTTTTGGCTTATGCCTTAGCCAATTTGTCTTTTAATTTGATGATTTGTGTATTTAAATCTATAGATAAATAATTGGCCATGAGATTTATAAATTTAAATCTTAATAAACAAAGTGTCCCAAGACTTTGGCCAAGATGAAATTTGAATTTAGAAATATTTATAGAAAGGAATTCAAAAAAAAAAGAGAAAAGAGGGTTATTTTTGGAATGGGCCTTGGACCCATTGGCCTAAAGCTTGGTGGGCCAAGCTTGTTGGCCCATTAGAGCCCAAGGAGAGAATTCGACCAGCCCAAGGGGAGTGGCCGGATGGGCCTAAGCCCAAGCCCATTCAAATTCAAATTAAAAACCCAAAATGACAAGTGGCAAATGGCAAGAGCATGCATTGGTGGGTTTGTAGGCAATCTCATGATTGCTAATCATGGGATTAAGGGGATATAAAAGGGATGAGGAGAGAGAGATGGCCGGTTCTTTGCTTCATTCGGCCGAGAGAGTGTGAGAGAGAGAGAGTTCGAGCGGAAGGGAGAAACCGAGAGGAGAGGAGGCGGAGCCGGAGGGGTGTGCCGTTCGTCCACCGTCCGATCGCCGTGTCCCGTCGCCGTTCGTCGTTGCTTGTTCATCTTTAAGGCAAGTGGAGTCCGTAACTTCTCTTGCATGTTTGTTGTGGTGTTTGCATGTTAGATTTTAGGTATGATTTGTGCGAAAAATCGAGGTAAGAGTTGGTTATTTGCAAACCGTGTGACTGTTCTTGTTCGGTTTGTTGGAGTCAGTAGCTTGTTCGAGTTTGCATGGGTGTTTGGAGTCCGATTTTGGCTTCGTTTTCTTCATGAAAGTTGAAGCTAACGTCTTTTACTATGACATACTAAAAATTAGTAGAAAACTATGGCGATTTGAGGGGTAAAAAGTTCTATTGTACGGAGACTTTAGATCTGCGAAATTTTCACTGACCTCTTGTTGATTTCTTGATTGCATGTTGATTTCTGTTGGAGATCTCACTTTGTTGTCTTCTTGAAAGTTGTAGGAAACATCTTAAACTACAACATACTCAAATTTTAAGATAAATGAACGAGTGTAGCCTAGTAAATCGGCTAGATCTTGGAGATGATTGATTCTGGTGAGGTGTACCGAGATACCCGAGACTTCAAGGACTTAAATGGTGACCCTAACTTGGTTATTTGACCTAGATCCCTTCATGAAAATTGTAAAGAACACCTTGGTACATAACATACTAAAATTTCAGAGGAAACGAAAGAGAATTGGTGGGTGAAATCTAAAAATTTCGGAGATGTGTGTTCTGAACGACGCGGTCGTGGTTCCAGAAGCTTCGTAGGGTTGTAGAAATTAATATAAAAATAATTTGGCTTAGGTTTCTCCATGAAAAGTGCACGAAAATGTGTTGGCTATCACCCTGTAAAATTTCCTAATTTTTGAAGGCCATATGAGTATTTTAATCGAATTTATTTGGAAACTGTGCAAGTCTGGCCATTATCCGAATATAAGGTGCTATTTTGTGGAAATTGTGAAATTATGAGAAATTCAATTTGGCCATGAATTTTATATGAAATTGTGATCCTATTGATTTTTTTAGTGATTGTTTGAATATTATGATTTTGGGAAAATCATAGATATTAAATATTTATTTATGAAAATAAATAAATATAATAAATATAATAATAAATATAATAAAATAATAATAAAATAATAAGGGATTATTTTATTGGCCATGAACTTCATTGAATTGTTATGCATTGTTGTATGACATTGGTGTATGTATGATCATAAATTGTGATGCATGTGTGAATCATATGCCATGTAATAATAAGATTAAAAAGGATGGTGAAAGTGGAAAATGATGTGTGAGGAAAAGGTTGTGGTGGAGGATGATGTCTGGTGGCCGAGTGGCATAATTCCAGAGATTCCCTGGGAGATTCAGGATGCCCGGAATGTGGGGGGCCGGAAGCCCTGTCGAAGGTTTCTGCCCGAAGGGAATGCCTCGCGACACTAGGATTTGGGTGCGGGATGCCTGGCTAGAAGGGTAAAGGCCGGAAGCCCTGTCGGAGGTTTCTGCCCGAAGGGAATGCCTCGTGATGCTAGTTGAGATGTGAGATGCCCGGAATGTGGGGGGCCGGAAGCCCGGTGGCCATGGGATGGCTGGAATGCTGGGAACCCTGTCGGAGGTTTCTGCCCGAAGGGTTGATGATGAGATTGATGATTTGAGAAATGGGTGATGTGGTGATCAAAATTGAAAGATAAAGATGATAATTAACTCATGACATAATGATGCATGATGATGATGACATGTGATGTGATATGATGATCACCTATGATAATATATGCATGATGATGCATGATGATGATGACATGTAATGTGATATGATGATCACCTATGATAATATATGCATGATGATGCATGATGATGATGACATGTGATGTGATATGATGATCACTTATGATAATATATGCATGATGATGCATGATGATGATGTGTGATGTGACATGATGATTATCCATGGTATGATATGCATGATGAAATGCATGATGATGATAATGATATATGATATGCCATGATGATGATGATATATATGATGTGATGATGCATGATACGCATGACTACAAGGTAAGTGATGCTTGCAACATGTGATGATATGCATGATGCATTGGGATGTTATTGGATTTCCCTATCTACTGAGTGGTTGTACTCACCCCTTTTGGGGATAACATTTCAGATTAGCAAGTATGCCGCTACCTGCCGTCACGCGTGGTACGTTTTATGATCTACCGTCTGATGTAGAGGTCGAGTGTGCGGAGATAGACTGTCCCTCTATTCCCGAACTGACTTTCATCCGAGTGTGATGTCTAGTGACGTACGATATAGGCCTGGCTGGGGGCCCTATCATTCAGGAGTTCATTTCTGTGCACGTTCGTCGAGATGGTGCTATGCGAGGGATGTTGCCGCCGCCACCGCCTGATGCACCGGGTTGGGTGTGAGACTCACGCGCGATGAGTAGGGGCTGAATCTTTTGATGTAGATAATCGACACTTTTGATGGGGGTTGTGCGCTTGATGTAGAGGGTTGATAGTTTCTTTTTGAGATTTTAGGCAGGACATGGCAGAGTCCTCGCTTTTCTTGTTTTGTATCGACCCGAGAAAGGAGGAGTCCCATCCTAAAAGAATATGTAAATAAAGTGTCGATGTTCGTTTATAAAATCCTGATGTTTAGCTGGTGTGTATTGGTATCATGGTTAGTAAGGGGAGAGATGGAGATGTTTAATTTGCTTCCGCTATGACTCGCGTTGGGACCGATCGTTTTAAAAAAAAAAAATGTCTGTGATTAACGACGCTTGTTTTAAGTACAAGATAGAAAAAGGAAATCAAGTGTAACACCGGCGCTGGTGACGACCTGCGAAGGGTTCGGGGTGTCACATGGTCACATCCAGTAGATACTAGTCACATGATGTCGCAACAACTCACTAGTGAGAGAGGCTTGAATAGGATTTAATAGTGGCTTGATTCATTAAATTCGATCCTAGTGCAACAATCTAATGCCTAAATAGACGAAGACTTGAATGAGGCCCAAAAAACCACCTCTAATACAAAACTCCACAAACAAGGAAATGCCTCTATCAAAGGAGTCAATGGAAGTAGACTCGAATCTCCATATCCCTCAAATCTCAGTTCCAATTGCTTGACGCTTGTTAATTTAGGCAGTTGACGTAGATGAAGCCGTAGTCTTTCCCGCAAATTGGAGAGAGATAGAGAATCAAAGGCAGCACATATTGTAATAAGGAAATAACTTACGAAACCATAGGAAAGATCAGTCAGTGCCCTTACAGGGAATGGCGTAGCAAAGTTTAATGATCTGCAGACAAGAATGTCTTTGTTGGAATTCAAGTCGGCGGAAGACGACTTACCTGATTTCGATGCGCAAACAACAAACGGCCCCGAATCGAATGTTGAATTGCGAATAAAGCACGAACAATACTTCCTCACGTTAGTTTGGATGTAATCACGAGGAAAACACCCGATTTCCACGGCGTAAATGTCGATTGTTCTTGCAAAAGTGAAATGGAACGCCTTGATCTTCTTTGATGGAAAATTGAGAGGAAATTTGGTGCGAATGAATTGCCAACCATCCAACGGTTGTGTTCGAGAGCCTTTTATACGTCTCTCTTCGTACCCCTCCATTTGTGCCTTTCCATCGTAGCATATCAAGTCCAATTGGTGCGGTCCAATCGCACCCCATCATGGACGTACTAGCTAACTAGCTAAAGTACAACATCTCCCACTTGGACATGATGGGCCTGATTGCGCTCTATCAAGAATATAAGGCATTCAACATTCATCAATTTTACAAAACAATTCATACTGGCAAATAAGCCATGCGACCAGTGAGTACACCTGCACTTGGGAGCTCAAATTATGCACCCGTTAGGGATGACATAATGGCTACAACCCTGAAAAGAAATAAACAATGGATGTCTCGTAGTGCCCCAAACATATTTTGTTACATCAATCCAAGTATACCTATCCCTTAAAGGCTATACTTGACTATTCTCAAAAACATAATGTATTTACAATTACATCCGCAACCACATAGGGCGATATAATTGGTCGACTAGTAAATACATGTGATAGATGTAAAACAATAATAGTCTTCCTTCGCATTCATATCTCTCTCAATTTCAGAACAACTGCTTTTCTAGACACGTCCCATAAGTCATATCTATTCATGACCGCCCATAACATACTAAAGTAGCAACATTGATCTTTCACTTCGAGAACATAGTCAGAAGTAACATAGGGCACATAATTTGAGGTAAAATACAAATTACCTCAAGGGCTCACACGATGAGTAAATAGGGATAATTTTACTCATCTTCCCTTATCGGTCGTACAATGCACATGTAGTACGAATTACATGCTATAGTGGATTACTCTTTCTATAAAAGCGTATGTCAATCATCAAATATATCCACCACATAGATCTTAGCCTAAACATAGTCACGTGTTTCTCATGTACTCATGTTTAGCCCGAGTACTATATCAGCTCGCTTTCTATAGAGCCCAATTAAGTACTCGCATTCAGCATCTTTCAGGCATACATGATTGTGGGACTATCATGTTCGGTCTTATTATGAACCAATCACATACCTCATCTTGATTTCAATCAAGGCGACATATTTTATGTACCAAACTTGCTCTTCAGCATTTATTTATACATAACGTCTCATCTTAACGTGCTAACTACAGCACTTGAGGCGATTGCTCGTGTGAGTGAGCCAATTATTGCTTGTTGACATACTTTTCAATAATATATGTGTGTTTGTGCTAGTCTCATAGTGGATTTGTACTTTTTGATAAAACATCAAATCACTAATAAACAAACAAGTACAATACATATGTCCACAAATACATAAACTAATGATCCTCTACAATAACATATATCACATTCTACGCAATCCTAGTGACATCCTATGGGTCAAGAATATGTCTCTAGGAATAGCCTTCGTAAATGGATCAGCAACCATTCTATTGATTGGAATGTATTGTAGGATCACTTCTTTCTGCGTTATAATATCTCTGATGAAGTTATTCTTTATGTCAATGTGCTTTGTCCTTCCATGATACTCGGGATCTTTCACATAGGCAATGGCTGCTTGACTATCACAATAAACTTTCACCGATCTTGGAACTTCAGTGACAGTGGCTAAATTTTCCAATAAACATTTTAGCCATACTACCTCTTGCACTACGGCATAACATGCAATAAATTATGCCTCCATCGTAGACAAGGCCGTGCATGTCTGTTTCTTGCTATTCCAAGAAATCGCACCTCCATTGAGCAAGAACGCATATCCAGAAGTCAATTTACGCTCATCTAGGTCTCCACCCCAATCGGCATATGAATAACCCAAATAGGCATAAATCATTCCCTTGGTAACAAAGTCGATAGTCCATGGTGCCCTTCAAGTATCTCAAGATCCTCTTCACTGCTTTCCAGTGTGCTTGACCAGGATTTGATTGATATCGGCTCACCAATCCCATGGCATAGCATATGTCAGGTCGAGTACACATCATAGTATACATCAAACTTCCGACTGCACTAGCGTAAGGAACAATTTCCATCACATTGATTTATTCTGGAGTCTTAGGACATATCTCAGTACTTAGGCCTTCACCTTGCATGACAAGGGTATCAATGGGATTACAATGCTGCATATTGAAACGCTCAAGAATCTTCATAATATAAGACTCTTGTGATAAAGTAAGGAGTTTTCTTGATCGATCTCTTTCGATCTTAACTCCTAAAATATAAGCAGCTTCTCCCATGTCCTTCATCTCAAAATTGGAGGACAACCATTCTTTTATGGTGATAACCAAAACCTTGTCATTTCCAGCCAACATAATATCGTCCACATAAAGTGATAAAATTACAAATTTATCTTTGGACCACTTGACATATACACAGTGATCTTCTTTGATCATCGTGAAACCAAAAGTTATTATTGCTCGATGAAAACGAAAATACCACTGTCTAGATGATTGCTTAAGACCATATATTGAGCGATTAAGCTTGCAAACTTTATGCTCTCGACCTTTAACTATGAAACCTATTGGTTGTTTCATATAGATTTCCTCATCTAATTCTCCATTGAGAAATGCCGTCTTTACATCCATTTGATGTAATTCAAGGTCCAAATGTGCAACGATGGCTAGAATAAGGCGTATTGAGGCAAACCTTAGAACTGGTGAAAAAATTTCCTCATAGTCTATACCATCTTGTTGAGTATAACCTTTTGCTATAAGGCGAGCCTTATACTTTTCAATAGATCCATTCGCCCTTTGCTTAATCTTGGAGACCCATTTGTTTCCAATGGCCTTACGATTGAGTGGTAGATCAACCAAGTCCCAGACATGGTTTGCCCTCATTGACTCCATTTCATCTTCCAAAACGTTTCTCAATTCTTCCTTGTCAGAGGATGAGAGAACCTCTTGAACAGTCTTAGGCTCGGCATCGTCTTTTTGAGCAATCATAAATGCTTCCCCTTCAATCTCAAAATGATGACAAGGAATACTTTTATGATTACTTTTATGCAATTGAATTTCTCTTGAATTCAATTCATCAGGCGATGTAACACTCCCATTAGGTCTAGTGTATTGAGGTAAATCTTCATTTCCTTCTACAACATCAGTGGGTGTGTTATCAGGATCTTCCATCTCATATAATTGGAAGTCCTTATTAATCTCACCTCTATTAGGAAAATCGTTCTCCAAGAACGTGACATCTCGTGACTCCATTTCGGTCACACTTCCATCAGCTTGTTCACCTATGAACACGTACCCTTTGGAGTGTTCGGAATATCTTATAAGGATACATTTCTTCCCTCTAGGACCTAATTTTCCATGTTTATGGGGATAATCATGAACATAAGCTGCACATCCCCATGGATGTAGACTACTCTATTTTGGTTTCCTACTAGTTCATAATTCATAAGGGGTGAAAGTGACCGATTTTGAGGGCACACGGTTAAGTATATAGGCAACAGTCAATAACGCATCTCCCCAATAGGAGATAGGTAAATTTGCTTGCGCCATCATAGACCTAACCATTTCCAATAGGGTTCTATTCCTTCTCTCAGCTACCCCATTTTGTTGTGGAGTACCGGGAATAGTCAATTGTCCTACAATTCCCTTTTCATCACAAAGAGCCTTGAATTGCTCCGATAGATACTCACGTCCACGATCAATTCTCAATGTCTTTATTGTTTTGTTCAACCGATTCTCTACCATCGCTATATATCATCTAAAGCAGTCTAATGCTTCTGACTTATGGGAGATCAGAAAGACATAACCGAAACGTGTGAAGTCATCTATGAAAATGATGAAATATGAGGCTCCATGCCTCGCCCTCACATTCAAAGGACCACAAATGTCAGAATGTATGAGATGCAATGAAAATTCAGCTCTAGTCCCTTTACCAAATGGTTTTCTAGTTGTTTTTCCCGCTAGACAATGTTCACATACGTATAGACTAATATTAGTGAGTGACCCTAAAAGGCCTTCTCTAGCTAGTCTTTGCATTCTTTGCAATGCAATGTGACCTAATCTAGCATGCCAAGTACTTGCATCAATCTCAACATTGTTAGAAGACGCAATTAAAGAAAAACAACCATCAACATTAACATTGTACTTATCATAGTCAATGTCTATAGTCAATGTCTAACACCATAAAACCATTCGATACATGACCTGAACCATAATAAACTGTTCCATACAAAATGTTAACACAATCACCATGGAAATTTAATACATAATCTAAGCTAAGAAGAACAACTATAGAGACCAAGTTTCATCAAATATCTGGAGCATAAAGGACTTCATGCAGGAACAGGTTTCGATCACCACGTAAAATTAATTTACATGTGCCGATACCCTTCACTTCAACTCTTGAGTTATTCGCAACATATATCCATCTTCTTCCAGGTGGTATCCGACGATACTCCACAAATGGTTCTCGGTCTCTAGCTACATGGTCTGTTGCTCCTGAGTCTACAGTCCACATTGAATAAGATTCAGCAAGCATTACAGTACTAGAAACAAAAGCATTACTCAAAGTAATGGAGTAATGGGGTACCTTTTTCGGCTTAGTGCATTCACAAGTAAAGTGACCCAACTTGCCACAATTGTGGCATTCCATCTTGGCCTTATCCTTCTTCCCACCACGCTTCTTGCGTCGGAAGGTCTTAGCCCTCTTGGGTGCCTGATCAGTCATCTTCCCTTTATTGTTAAACTGAAGATTCCTCTTGCGCTTGAAGCCCGAAGCTTTGCGCAAACTTGATTTAGCAACATAAGCATGGGTAGAGGATCTCGCAGCCTCTAGGCGCTCATCCTCTAATTTCAAATGACGCGTAATATCATCAAATTCTCATTATGCGTCATATTGATCTTCATATACTCCCAATTGTCAGGAAGAGACCCTATAACAGCTTGAAGTTCCTGTTCATCAGTAAGGGAGTGACCTGCCGACTTCAGCTCACGGATCATGTTTGACATCTCTCGAAGATGTTACCTTATTGTTACATTTGGGCACTTTCAGAATGTGTCAAACTTGATGGTGAGTCTCCTTAGATTAGTGGCAGATGTATCCCCAAACTTATCTTTCAAGGCAACCCACATAGCTTGAGCTTTGTCATAACTCTCAAACTCACACATGAGATCATCTTGCATACAGCTCAGCAACGTGATGCGAGCAATGCTATTTTTCTTTTTCCAAGCTTGATAAGCTTCCAGATCTCTCCTGTGTTGAGCTGAAGTTCCATGCTCAGGTTCATCCATGGTATGGTTGAGGGTTTCCAAAACCTCTTGCTCCTCAAGGATATACTGAACCTTTCGATGTCAAATATCATAATTGTCACTGTTCAGCTTCTCACCCTTATTGAGGTCAGCCACAATGGTCTTGGATGCTGAAACCATAATCAATTGCTATAACACATTGACATAATAAACGCAAAATCAATACTAGCACACTATATAGAGTAACACACATATTTAATTTGCAACAAAGACAAACTAAATTAATGATAATTCAACAAAAGATACAAAAGCAAAAGTTCACTATGTTCCCAATCAACTTTCATGTACAATTGTTCTATTCTCATTAATTAGTTTAATTTGTGCAAATTTTAAGTCCTAGGTGAGAACTCCCTCAAATTCTACCAACCTACGAACTCCCACTAGGAAAAATAATTACATGACCTTATGTAATTTCTACATTTTCCTTAACACAAAAATATAGCATGACAATAACCAACGTGTATAAACAACAATCATGCTTCAATTATAATCAAAAAAGCAATTTAACGTGTAATGGATTTCCTACCATTGTTCTAATTTTCTAACAACTAAAAAATTGCAAGTATATTAAAAATATATACATCATATCAATGAACCAAGCTCTACACAGCATATATAACTTCAATTGAACACAAGCTAGCTACTATATTTCCTAAATCATAAGAAAATACAAGCTACAAATGAATAAACTACATTAAACCCCAAAAAATACGCGTACATAGGGTTCCCAAAACATTTTCATACATTTATAAAATTCAAAAGTATAAAATAATTATACCAAAGTGTAGAGAACACTTATACGAACCAAACGCCACCAACCACGCTCCAATCAGAGCTCGCACGCGCCCCCACACGCCGACTGAGTGCGCGGCGCGTGTGGCGCACGCGCTAGTGAGCCAAAAAGGCTCCTGGCCAGTACGATCGGTCTGACCGGTGACCAGTCCGATCGGTCCAACCGATTTGACCGCCGGACCGGTCCGACCGTTGACCAGTCAACGGTTGGGTCGGGTCGGGTCAACAGGTCGGTTCGGGGCTTCGGTTGGGTTGGGTCGCCGGCCGGTGACCGGCCGACAAACTGTCGCCAGCATTGATGTCATCGATGACGTCATCCCGGCGGTTACCGACTGTTGGATGACGTCACCACGAGCCAGTTCGCCGATCGGCGCGTGCTGGTTCGCCGACTGGCGCACGTCGCGCACGTGCCAGTTCACGGACCGACGAGTGTGGCGCACGCGCTGGCTTCGCCAGCACTTCAGGCGCGTGACGCCCACACGCAGAGGCTTCTGGTCGCGCGTGTAGGAGCGTCTGGCCTCTCCCGGCGGTGCTCGACCCATCTACGGACTTTTCTCGACGAGTTCTTTCACCCTATATATTCAAAAATTGATTTTGACCAAAAAATGGTTTCGAAAAACGGCCAAAACCTCTTGGATGCACTTGACCCCGAACCCGTTCTTCACTCCGGTTCAAATTCGAGTTTTTCATAGGGCAATTCCGACCCTCAGAGATCCAAGTAGTGTAGAATACAAACTCTTGATCTCAATATCAAATTGTAAATATGAAAACTCGATGAAAAACAAGGTAGAAATCACGATCGGGCTCTGATACCAATGTTGGAATTCAAGTCGGCGGAAGACGACTTACCTGATTCCGATGCGCAAACAGCAAATGGCCCCGGATCGAACGTTGAATTGCAAATAAAGCATGAACAATACTTCCTCACGTTAGTCTAGATGTAATCACGAGGAAAACACCCGATTTCCACGGCGTAAATATCGATTGTTCTTGCAAAAGTGAAATGGAACGCCTTGATCTTCTTTGATGGAAAATTGAGAGGAAATTTGGTGCGAATGAATTGCCAACCATCCAACGGTTGTGTTCGGGAGCCTTTTATACGTCTCCCTTCGTACCCCTCCATTTGTGCCTTTCCATCGTAATATATCAAGTCCAATTGGTGCGGTCCAATCGCACCTCATCATGGACGTACTAGCTAACTAGCTAAAGTACAACAGTCTTGAAAGCCGAGACATGATCACATGCACTTGTTCCGACCTAAATCCTACAATGGACACCTTAGATAGCTGGGGGACTTCATCCAAACACCAGCGAATTTGTTCTCCTATTCCTTTGTAAGTGGAGGACACTAGATTCATGTCATAAATCTCGACGAATTGAAGATCCTCACAAAATCTTACGCACAAGTATTTCAACTTTAGTGACTGGGCCAGAAAATCTGAACCATCTCAAAGCAGGAGCATATTCCAAAACCAATTTCTCTAGTATTGGACAAGTGGCGAGCAATTGTTCAATGAGTTCTCCCTCCACCCATACTCGAAATAAGGGGAGCTGTTCAAGATACCTACAGCCAACATGCCAAGAAATGGAAGGGCTCAAGCCAAAGTTGCCGAGACTAGAAGCCTGCCGAGAGCACCTTCCATCAGCATCTATAAGTATCTCTTGCCCTAACAGATATGGCAAGTGACTAGGGTCACAATCAGGCTTAAAATCCTCGTAACACACAGGCTTGAAATGTAGTTTGAGCACTTTTAACTTGTTTTGCTAAAGCAAACCTAATCTAGCGATCGATGCAAGACTTATATGTGTTATTCAGGTTAAAGCGTAACACGAATCTTCGTAGCAAGTGCTATTTTCCACTTTGACAGTGCATGACATTATTCCACATATCTCGCCCTCTCCTTTTCTGCTTGCTCGGGGTTATCTTCCAACTTCTTCAATAAGTCCAACCAGTCGAAACCAACATCGGTGACAAGAGAAGTATGCAAGTGCCTCCATCTACGGGAAAGAACAAGTCGCTTGTGCTTCTCTAGACGTCAATAGAGATAATATACGGTCTATAACTTGTTCGGGCAAACAGCTAGTCCAATCCTGGATTGAGTTTCGCCAAAAGCCAAAAATAAATAAATAAATAAAATTTTAATTTTAAATTTTAATTTTTTTAAATCTGGGAATAAGATGCAGGAACAACAGGAAGCAGGAAAAATTCAACGACAAACGTACAAAATGGAAAAAGTCTCGCACGACAAGACCGAATCCCTGGTAGAAACAATCAAAATGTATCGGACACCAACAAAAAACTCAATAGTACTAGACTGCACGAAACGAAGAGACTAAGAGGTGTCTTCTTCCGACCAGAACCATGCTAAACAACGAAACTTTACAAGGAGAATACGTTACCTTATCGTCAGATTCGGCTTCGGATTCGGAGCGGGGCCTCTTTGGAGATGGAGAATCCATAGACGCGGGCAAAATTCAGCTCCCGTCTTGGCTTTCGCAGAAACCCCGGATTTCCTTTCTCTCCAAAGACACAAGCTGTTTACTTTGTTTGAGTTCTCATAGGCTGACGTGGCATTTTCTTTTGTACTGAAACCCAATAAAAAGTTGACATGTGTTGCGATATGCTGAAATTTGGCCCATATTTATAAATATATTAAATAGTTACTTCATCAATGCACTTATTTTATTCTAAACTGATCACTCATAAGTTAACTAATATATTGGATGAAGCCGTAAAAGATTAAAACATGAAAGACCAGATAATTCGATTAGGGATTGATCAGCCAACCATAAGGATCAACAAGGGTCAATACTATATTATTATAAGTCAATTAACGAACGGATATAAATTGATTCTACAGAAGTACGTAGTCCGTTCGCGAGTGATTTAGCACGATTATGATATTCGCGTTGAACAACGATAAACCAATTTTCCTATTGATCTTATATTCAAGATACTTAACTGAACCCTCGTGGTTATATAACAATTGAGAGTTGTCCACGATTCGAAGAGGCACAAACGTGTATCGAAAATTACCAACTACGGGTCAACCACGCGAGAACCCCTAAAAGCCACCCCATAGTTTAGGTTGTACTAAAATTGCATTTGATAGATTTTAATCATGAAATTGATTTGATTTCAGGTATCAAACTTTCAAGGGTTTCGAGACTAATTTATTGGATGTCGCCTAATTGTCCGTTAAATTATTGGCAAATTCAAAATTTTCAGAAAAGGAATTATCGGACGGAAAATTGGAAGTCAGAAAGGAAAACCGAACCCAGTGGCAAAGTCGCAATTTGTTGGCCAAAATTTTGGCTTTAAAGATAAAAAGGAAAATAAAGAGATAATGAGGGGACAAAATGCAAGGATATGAGGATTTTATGGAGAGCTGGTGAGGGGAAAATCATAGAGATTTTAAGGAAAAATCTTGAGAAAATCTTTCATTTTTCTTTTTCTTTGTACCTAAAGCACTTTGCAAGCTCTTCCAAAAAGTAGTAGTAAACCTTGGGTCTCTATCTGAGGTTATCGTAATTGGCACTCCATGTATTCGAACTACCTGCCGCACGTATAGGTCTGCATGCCTATCCGAACTAAGATCCTTTTGAAGTATAATAAAGTGAGTCGACTCTGTCAGTATGTCGACTACCCAAATTGAATCATTTCTTCTCTGACTCCTTAGTAGTCCATTCACGTAGTCCATCGTGATATGCTCACATTTCCATTATGGGATCGCGAGAGGTTGCAGAAGTCCTCCTGGCTTGCAATGCTGGGTTTTTATTTGTTGACATGTCAAACACTTAGCCACATGCTTGGCGATGTCCGCCTTCATACCTAACCACTAATAGTGTTGACTCAGATTTTGATACATCTTAGTGCTTCTAGGATGAATGATGTAACTGCAACGATGCACTTTGTCGCGACCTATTTTTTCGGGTGCACCACCTAAAACTAGGTTAATGGACTGCTAAGTTTTTACACTTAGCTCGGGCTCTCCCAAGCCCATACCAATTCGCGACTTAAGATTTAAGTTTTTAAACATGCAAAAGGTTATTAATTAGGAGTCGCCACTAATCGGTTTATGGTAGGTCGATTAGACACCTAAGTAAAATAAAGGGAGATTTATTTTACTCCTACGGACCAAAGACTAGGGTACGGGGACTTGGTTACATTAGAATTTTCTAATGCCCTTTCGGTACCATTTCTTTTTAATTTTTCAAAATGTTTTTTGCAAGCAACTGATTTATTTTAACCTAAATTACTATCATGCAAATGTGGTGACCACACGGGTGCTCATCCATTATTAAAACATTCAAATAATAAATTGCATCACACAAAGCAAGCAATCATTTTTTTGGATTTTCTTAAAAATTAGAATTCTTTTATTAAAAATGCATTCTTAACTAAATGATTTAATCCTATTAATATGAAAATTCTAATTAAATGGGCCTATTATGCAAATTAATTAACATGCACCTCATGGCCTAATTTCACTAATTAACAAATTCTGATTAAATGATTCTATTATGCAAACTAGTTAACATGCATCTAGTATTTTTGTATTTTTTTTATTGAAATTCAGAATTTTATGAAAACCCTAATTAATCTATCTAAAAATAATCTTCTAATCCATTTTTGGGATTAATTTGACTTCAACCCTATTCTGTCTTAGAAGACTATTTTTATTTTTTTTATTTTAAAAAGAGGATGAAAATGTGCCAATTATATCTAAAACTCTAAAAAAGGCTATTTAAGTCTAATCCTAACTTATTTCTTTTAAAATATCTAAAAATGCAGTCCTAAAAATATTATCTAAAAATGCAATCCTAGAAATATAATCCTAAAAATTTGATTAATTAAACCTACGTGTCTATTATGTTAAACCTTAATGTCCTATATGCTCATGCAAATCTTTTTGAATATTTTGATTTTTGATTTTGATTTTGATTTTTTTAGTTTTTTTTAAAGTTGAATAATTGTTAAACAAGGGTTAAGTCTAAACAACTAATATAATCACTAAATAAAGGATCAAAATAATTGAAAAAATAGCCTGTTGTCTCACATGTTAAATTAACAATTATTTTAACCCTAATCATCACAACAACTTTAAATAATTAAAAAATCTGGTCCGAAGTCTTACGGACCAAATTATGTAATTATTATGATTGAGATTCTATCAAAAAGCCCAGAAATTAAAAAATAATGAGAAAAATGATCCGATGTCTCTCGGGTCAAATTAATAATTACATTAATTTCGGACAAAATCCCTATGGATAATGCATACTAAATTCACAAATATTAACGTCCAACATTACAACTTAAATAGATAAATTAGAATGATATAAAATAAAAAATAAAATAAAAAGAAAAAGCTGAACCACCTAAGGAAAGAGAGCTTACTGCAGCGTTGATGGTGCAGACGCGGCGTCGGCTGAGGGAGGAGCTCCGGAGCGGTGGTGAGCGGCGACGGGGCTGCTGATGGCTGCAGCGAGGCGACGGAGGTGGAGATGCTGGTGTGGGTCGCGGGTCGTCAGGCTCCGGCGAAGGATTGAGCAACGAGAGGGCTCGCGGGCATTGCGGGTCGCAGGTTGCTCTTTGTGTCGAGCGGATCGGCACGGCGGAGCAGGGGCTGCGCGGTGTTGCAGGCGAGCGGTGGAGGCGGCGTCGTCTTCGCGGAGACCAACGGTGCGGGGTTGGTCACGCAGCAAGGGGAGGCCACGAAGAAGATGAACAGTGGCGTTTTTTTTTGCTTTTCTCTTTTTTTTTATTCTCTCCCTCTTGTCTATTCACACGTCCACCCTCTGCACTCACGTCTCTTTCACTCTTCAGCCAAAAGAAAAACCTTTTTTCTTCTTTTCTTTTGACTTTGAAAAGACCAAAAGAAATAAAAAGGAAAACTTTCTCCGAGGTCTTCTTTTGCACGAATTTTCTTTCGCACGAATTCTGTTTCTTTTTTTCTCTGAATTTTTTTTGAAAAAGACCCCATGAATACTGTGCGGGTCAACCCCTTTTTATAGTGGTTCCGATCGGCCGCTTTCTATGGAAAAATTTAAACTTCCATCTTCTGTTGCATTAAATCATGGATGCAAATCGAAGCGTGATTTCGCAATCAGCTCGATTTTGCATTGATTCATTCCATTTTATCAAAATCCTTGCCATTTGTTCACCTGATTTTAAAATTGTTGCTGCATTTAACAAAACCCGGACATCCGTCGGAATTCCATATTTCCTTGCATACTTCAATCAAAATCAATTTCCCCCATTTTCATCTTTTTCTTTTTATTTGTCCAAAAATGCAATTTTTATTTTCCTTATTTTCCTAGATTTGCTCAAAATAGGTGTCAACAGCTGCCCCTCTTTGAAGGTGAGCTCGTAGAGGTCGCCTTCAAAGACAAATTGAGACCTAATTTTAATGATGCACATACATTAAATGACTTTTTTTTTTTTTGACAACAAGTTCCATTTTGAAATGAAATTTATATGATGCCTGGAAATGCTAATGCAAATGAAAAATGAACTTACCTAGAATTACTTACCTTCGGGGATGGTAGAATAACTCAAGATAATTTGGTGTTACGTATCCAGGACCCGTACCATTCTACGGTCGCCTAGTGTGGCATTGTTTGGTTGTGTCTAGGACCCGTACCATTCTACGGTCGTCTAAACGAAAAAAAATGATTTTTCAGGACCCGTACCATTCTACGGTCGCCCGAATTGAGGTTGTCTAGGACTCGTACCATTCTACGGTCGCCTAAACGGGGATTTGTTTTCCAAGACCCGTACCATTCTACGGTCGCCTGAACTGAGGTTGTCTAGGACCCGTACCATTCTACGGTCGCCTTGACGAAAGAATGATTTTTCAGGACCTGTACCATTCTACGATCGCCTGAACTAAGGTAATTGCTTTTCCATGACCCGTACCATTCTACGGTCGCCTGTTAGAGCAATAAATGTTGTCTAGGACCCGTACCATTCTACGGTCGCCTAGACTAAGGTTTTGCTTGGCTAGGACCCGAACCATTCTTCGGTCGCCCAACCTTGCGATAGAAATCATCCGACCAGGACCCGAACCATTCTTCGGTCGCCTTAATCAGATTGAATCTGGAGGAAAAATCTTTGGGGGACAACTCTATTGAGTGTCGGTGCTTGAAAAGGAATACCTGTACAATGACAAGTATTAAAAGTATGGATAGAGATAGACTTACCGATGACATCTCTTCCTTGGGGATATGTCTCCCGCAAAACACGGTTGTAGGAGAGGCAATATGCATTCACAGACATGCATTAATTCAAGTAAGATTCATGCGTGATGATTCCTATCATTTTTGCATTGCCTGATTTCCTTTGGGAAGAATTTCAAAAGGATATTCCAATCTAGATACATGAGTGTTATGGATGTGTCAAATGGAAGGTCTTTCAGTCTGAAAGGGCTTTGCGCTCATCCTCATTAAAAGGGTCGTTTCATCCTGACCTTTGATGCAGGATTTTGACAATCACTCTATCTCACTGTCATCATGCCAAACAAGGTTTTGTGCAATCTCGCAAGTGGTACGACCTTACCAATCTGAGAGGTCTTTAATAGGGACCGTAATGTGGGCCTAGTCAATGGCTTAACAAAAGGGACTCTTTGAGTCAAGGCTTTTGAAAGAAAGAGTGATATTCTATAATCATCTTTGGGTTTACAAGTCAAGAACCCTGCAAAATAAGAAAGGAATAATCTTGCTCGCACTTCTTCGAGCGATGCTTAAAACATGTGAACCCTTAGGTTAATTCAAGTGCCATAATCAGAAGAGACTTTGCAAGGGACGTAACATAGGCTTGGTTCATGAGTTGAGAAATGAAATGATCATTAGGCTCAAAAAGTGTTTAGGGGGGTTACAATTGGTGATCATCTTGACATTTCCACCACTTTCCTTCTCCACTATCGAAGATTTTTTTCACAACTCTATTGATTGCAACAACATTTGAGAGGTTTTTTTTTTTTTTAATCGTATCACCTTGTTGGGGATATGACTCAAGTGTTTGATTTTTCTTTTTTTTCCTTTTTTTTTGTTGGTATTGGCCTTGCTTTTACCGGCACACTGCTTTTTCATGCCCCATTATTTTGCACTCTTTTTTTTTGAACTTGCACAACCATCATTTACAGCATTCTAAGCCATGTTACTGGAATGGTTCTTTTTGCCTTGCCCCAGTGTGGGGGATGATCACCAACTAGGTTTAATATGAAATAAATTCATAGGCTCAAGTGGGCTATGCAATGGATAGAAGTGTATAGGATAAATAAATAATTGCTCTTCGTCATCTTAAGGCACTTCAAATTACCGTACGAGTTACACTGCAAAAGCAATATTTGAAAATTAATGCAAGTGGGAGCAAGAAGATTCCTACCATTTATTTCGAATTTGTCCCAATGTGGGATGATTCTTGACAGGGATAACTTTTAAAAAAATCTCCATAAGTGTATGGGGCTCAAAGGGGTTGAGCAATGGATCACTTGTAGTGTTTAGGATAGAGAAAAGAATGCCTCTCATCACCTTGGTTGACGTACCATTTGCGAGATAGCCCTTTTCCTTGCGAGCATGGAATTTTTCACACAACTCACTGAGGGTTAGTGTATGAAACACTGTATGGAACAAGGCTTTGCCTTTCGTCATTCTAAAGTACCTCATTTGACACATTCAATTCATCTCACATAATTCATCAGGGAAAATATGCAAAATTTGCAACGATTCAACTTATTGAAGTAATTTACTCATCATAGAAATGCTTGCAGTTCAAAACATGACATGGCAAATTCTATCACAGATAATACTTCTTGACAACATCAAAATTAACTGGAGTGGAACACTCATGACCATGCACTTCTGCCAAGATCAAGGCACACTCAGGAAGTATCTTTTTTTACCGCATACAGGCCACTGTAATTTGGAGCGAACTTGCCTCTAGACTCTGGAATTGGATTGGACCATTTCCACACCTTTACATGCTACAAGACTATTTCTGAAACAAAAAGTAGATTGGTCAAAAAGACAAACAGAGTAAATTAAGTCTTATTTTTCTGAAATTTTTTTTTTTGAAAAGCATTTGGAAAAGCATTTTTTTTAACATTTTGACACGAGAAAGCATGATGAAGCCCAGGCCTCAGAATTCTCCTTGGATTTTCTTTTCTTTTATCGGTTGGATATCATCATCGGGCTGGTTTGGTGTACCTCATCATGCCCTCAAAATAAAATTTGTAATTTCATTGAAATTCATCAATCAATTACATTTATTGAATGGAGAAAATGCAACACTCAATCATTAAAAGAAGAAACTGAAAAAATCATTCAGAAAATAATAAAAATTCCCACGCAGGGGAATGTGCAAGAATAGCAAAAGAGTTACTCTTGTGGGCCAAGGCCCATCTCTTCAGGGGGTCCTTCATCAATGGCTCCTATGATGAGGTTGTCGAATAGGCTTGCAACTCCTTCTAGCTCATCATCAGGGTTTTCTGCCTTCGAGGGTGTCGAATCATCCATGCCACCCCATCCATCTGGGACTATCTCACTAGGGTCAATGTAATAGCTAGGAGGGGTTGAATACTTCACCAGGTAATCAAACTTGCCACTAGGCTGCCCCAAAATGTCTATCACTTCCGCTTCTTCATGCATCGTTCTTGGAGGACCAGAGAATGTCTCGTGAATGGTCGGGGGTAGTGGGTTTTGCCTCTCTCGCCCTTAGTTAGGTGGCGAGCTCCGCCTCTCTTGTCTTCGTCCTTCAAAACTTCCCCCACCTCGTCCATGATACCCTAAACCAGCAGAACGGGACCTCTGAGGGGCTTCAATGGGGCTTCGAATGCCCTGACCATTTCTCCCAAGACCATTGCCGGGGGACAAAGTCATTCCCAACCATTACTCTTCCCACCATGAGGGCATCATTTGATACTTCAGGGGTAGGTGGTGACGAACCCCGAGAAGCATGTATAGTGGACACCAACTCAAATGAGTGGTAACTTGATTCAAACTGGGAATCCGGCTCCACATAGGGAATAGCCGTCTCATGATAAATCCGGTGGTCTTCCTCACCATACACGGTGACCAACTTCCTTTCAATCACAAATTTGACAGCTTGATGTAGACTTGAAGGCACAGCTCCAGCAGTGTGTATCCATGGTCGACCTAACAAGAAATTGAATGCAGTAGGGATGTCCAGCACTTGGAAGGGAATGTTGAAGACGACCGGTCCTATTTGTACATCGAGATGGATTTCCTTGATCACTTCCTTTCTTTTTCCATCGAAAGCTTGCACTGAAGTTTTCGCGGCATGTATCCTTGATGGGTCTACCTTAAGGCGATGAAGAGTGGCCAATGGACAAATGTTCAGAGCGGACCCATTATCAATGAGTACTCGGGACACATGTGAAGACTTGTGCTTAACGGATATGTAGAGTGCTTTATTATGTCCCCTGCCTTCAAGAGGAAATTCCTCATCAGAGAAGGCAATCAAATCCTTAAGAAGGACCGATCCCACAAATTCTTCCAGCTTGTCTGCCTCAACCGTCTCTGGCACACGAATTTCACCCAGCACCTTCATTAGTGACTTTTGATGAACAGGGGATGTCATCAAGAGCTCGAGTAAGGAGATTTGAGCGGGCATCTTTCGTAGTTGGTCAACCACATTATACTCACTTGCTTTGATTACAGCCAGAAACTCCTTAGCCTCTTCATCAGTGACCGGCTTTGCAGGTTGAGCACTGACTTGACCATAAGTCCGACCAGACCTTGTAACAAGGTCCACATCCAGGTCATAGGACCAAGGCACTGCCTTATCATTGACATACTCATACGGCTGAGGCACCTCTATCACTATCTCTTCGTCAGATGCATCCTCTAATGGGGGCATGTCTACAAGCGAAGGATCAACCACTTTCTTGTCATCATCAAGTGTAGCCTGCTCCTCCTCCCAATCAATGATGAGGTGGGAGATAGTGGAAACTATGCAATTACGATCAGCATACACAATGATGTCATCATCCACCATTTTGGCGACTCTTTCTCTCATCACCGATAGAGGGACATCTTCCTGACCTCGGTAATACCCAGCTCTCATTAGCCCGTTGTAGGCATTTGCCACGTGCACTTTTGAGTTCCTGATCCATCCGACTTCAGGTTCCAGGACAGCATTCACTGTACCCTCGTGCTCTAGTAGTGGTTTTTTTTGGACGTTTGGGCGAGCAGTTTGAAATGAAAATGCCTTTGTATCGAGGAGATTCTAGATCTTGTGCTTGAGGGTGAAACATTCATTAGTTGAATGCCCCAATTCACCGTTATGGTAGTCACACTTCTTTGTCGGGTCGTAACCACGAATGCCTTCACGATTAGGGCGCTTTGGTTCACTAGTAAGCAAACCCTTCTTTCGGAGGACTGTCAGCACTTGGGATGGAGACCCAGGGAGAGGAGAGAACTGCCTTCTATTATTCGCTTGGGCGAATGATTGACGGCCAGCGGGTTGTTGCTGTCTTGGGTTCACTTGTATAGCCGGGGCACATTTGGCATTTTCTTGGCTATAAGCCACGTTCACATCCACGGCCGCTTCCTTCTCCTTCTTAGGAGAGAACCTTTTGGTAGATGGCTCAAAAAACCATCCTTCCCTTATCCCCATCTCGATCTGCTCTCTTACAGGAATAAGCTGATTGAAGCTCTCAACATACGTACTGGCCATTCGATTACGGAACTCAGATGGAAGGGTCTTCACGAACAACTTCATCAACTCATTGTTGGTAGGCTCAGGAGTAATTTGAGCTGCCAAGTTTCTCCATCTCACAGCATATTCTTAAATGACTCACTCCTTTTCTTTTCCATCCGCTCCAGGTCTTCTCGAGAAGGCGCGATGTCCATGTTGAACTTGTACTGTTTGAGGAATGCATCCGCCACTTCGTTCCAGGTTTCGAGGAGATTTACATTCTTCATCACGTACCAATTTAGTGCAGGCCCAGTCAAACTTGCATGAAACGACTGGATCATAAGGGGCTCATTTTTTACGTGCTGGGCCATGCGCACATGATACATCTGCAAATGAGATTTTGGACAAGATGTCCCGTCGTACTTCTCAAATTCTGGCATTTTGAACTTGCTCGGCATTTTAACTTTCTCGTATACCGAGAGGTCGAATGGGAGTGAGCTTTGTGACTCCTGCAGTTGTCTCACTTTCTCCTCTAGCTTTGCAACGCGCTCATCTTGATTTGTCTTGAGAACCATATCATCTTCCAGTTCGGGCATTTCATCATCACTCATTTGGGCCCTATTTGCTTGCCTCGGGACTACTATCTCGGGGAGAGCGGGTCGAGGAATCGGGTTCACTTGGAGGGATTGAAGTTGAGCTGTTACAAGCTGCAGGGAAGTGGCCAACTATTTGAGTTGATCTTCCACGAAGGACATAAGATCGCGCATCTCGCTTTGGTCGGCCATTTTAGCCTTTGATCGTGTAATAATGGGAGAGCGCGGAGGATCCGTTATTACCTAAATGAAAAAGAGGTAATGTAAGAACCAATTATAGGATAGAAAATGGCCCATGACAATGGTCTAATCGCCCGATTTTATTCAAAATTCACTAAAAACATTAAACTAAACAATGAACTAAGAATTGAAATCCAAGTCCCTAAACATTGAACTAAAAACATTGAATTGAAAATCGAAATCAAACTCCCTAGACATTGGACTAAGAATCAAAATTCAAAAGATCTCATTTTATATGCTTTTGGGATTTCAACGCCTTGCGAAGCTTCTTTTTTTCAGCTTCAATCATTTCCACTTTCCGCTTAAGATGCTCAATTTGTGCTCGTTGAGTGGGCTTCTCAGTCACATCTGGCACCACTGGACGTAAGGTCGCAGGAATCCGGTGTTGTTGAATGTAGAATGCCGACGCATGGTGGAGTTCCTCTTCCCCTTTTAGTCTTTTGGGCACCAGAATCTTCTCTGGGTGGCATTCATTCCATGCGGCAATGATCATCTGGATCTCGTTGAAGTAGTTATAGTCTGTTCGAACAAAACGAACTTGGAACATCTCTATCTTGAGTGGTGGAGGAACTTCCGAAGAGCTTTGTATCGGCGGGCCACCCTATATGGGTAATAAGAAGTCGCACCGAAAAGACCCAAAGAACGGAATGGGCTCATCATGCTTGTGTGAGAAACGAACCTTCTCAACTCGGAACCATTTAGTATGCCATAGGAATGCCTTATGATCAGGATTTTTCAAAAAATTAATCCAACGGGCATATTGTTTATTTGGAGAAAAACCTTCTAAGACCGCAAATTTTTGTATGGGGTGCCTAAAATCATCAATCTTAAATTGTTTCATGAGGTGCCCAAATCCTCTTATGTGGGAGAAAAACCATATTTGTAAAAGTTCAGGGAGGGCACGCATGGTCTTTTCTTCATTTTGTTTGAAACGATTTAATGACAAAAATGTTTCAGCTAAAACCATATTGACATAATTTAAGCCGTCACAAACACGATTAACCACCCATGAAATTGAAGGATTAATGGCATTTCTTCGGTAAGGAAAAACAATTAGCCCGAAAAATGCTAACATGAAGATCCTAGCTTTTGAAATCATTGATTGATTTGCAAAACATTTTTCCAGAAACGAAAATGGGCATGCAAAACAATTGGCTTTGACAACTTTCCTTACTCCTTCGGCTTCGATTTCTAAAAACTGTGATAATTCAGAAATAGAATCTATACCGATAGGTGGTCTAACAAGCTCCTTTTCCAAGGGTATTCCAATGGAAACACTATATTCTTCTAGTGTTGGAGTCAATTCATACTCACCAAATATGAAGGTGGAAGTTTGTGGACACCAAAAGTGAGGGAGTGCTTGTATCACACTAGAGTGGATGTTGATCTCCAATAGTGGGAGAAGTCGGACAATCCTAGTCTTCACATACCTCTGGCCCTCTTGATCTAACTAATCCAGCCACATCCTGAGCTCTTTTTTGGAAGTGGAAATGAATTGTACGTCGGTCCTCCCCATAGCATATAAAACAAGACGCGACGAAACCTAATGTCATGGACCGACAAAATTGCAATAAAGTAAGTAAATTGCGAAGTAAGAATTTAGATAATTTACTTTCACCAGAAGGAATGACAAGCACATAGACACACGCATGAAATGTGAGGCTCAATTTCTACCTAAATGGCTTAACAAAGTGGAGCTAAGAGGATGATCTGACCGTTGCAGTCTCGCATTAACGTGTCAGATCCCTCTAACTCCGGCTCAGTCGAATGAAATGTCCAATAGTCATGCAGTCTCGCGGATATGGACAAACACATTCGACACCATGAAAAGACTTTCGGGGAAGAGAATGTCAACCTCTACATAGCAGTCTCGCTTTGGAGGAAGTATCCTTCTCAACACCATCCTAGAAATCCTATCGCAGCCCAGGTCCGGCCACAGGTTGTGTGTGCAATAGTGTAGTGCTAAAAACAATAAGACATGCACAACAGTTTAAATACAAACAACACTTCTAATCATGGAAAAATAAATCATTAATCCCACACTCCAACATGCAAGACAAATGTTAGCATAGACTACTCCCCTTATACCTCCCATCTGCAAGAACATTTAACACCTTAGGAATGTTAGGGACGTATCTGGGATCCTCGCTGCCAAATAAAAACATTTTAAAAGAAAAAGAAAAATTGGCCTAAGTCCACTAAGTGTTTTAACTCAAGTCCCCAGTGGAGTCGCCAAGCTGTCAGGACCTATTTTTTCGGGTGCACCACCTAAAACTAGGTTAATGGACTACTAAGTTTTTACACTTAGCTCGGGCTCTCCCAAGCCCATAACAATTCGCGACTTAAGATTTAAGTTTTTAAACATGCAAAAGGTTATTAATTAGGAGTCGCCACTAATCGGTTTATGGTAGGTCGATTAGACACCTAAGTAAAATAAAGGGAGATTTATTTTACTCCTACGGACCGTAGACTAGGTACGGGGACTTGGTTACACTAGAATTTTCTAATGTCCTTTCGGTACCATTTCTTTTTAATTTTTCAAAATGTTTTTTGCAAGCAACTGATTTATTTTAACCTAAATTACTATCATGCAAATGTGGTGACCACATGGGTGCTCATCCATTATTAAAACATTCAAATAATAAATTGCATCACACAAAGCAAGCAATCATTTTTTTGGATTTTCTTAAAAATTAGAATTCTTTTATTAAAAATGCATTCTTAACTAAATGATTTAATCCTATTAATATGAAAATTCTAATTAAATGGGCCTATTATGCAAATTAATTAACATGCACCTCATGGCCTAATTTCACTAATTAACAAATTCTGATTAAATGATTCTATTATGCAAACTAGTTAACATGCATCTAGTATTTTTGTATTTTTTTTTATTGAAATTCAGAATTTTATGAAAACCCTAATTAATCTATCTAAAAATAATATTCTAATCCATTTTTGGGATTAATTTGACTTAAACCCTATTCTGTCTTACAAGACTATTTTTATTTTTTTTATTTTAAAAAGAGGATGAAAATGTGCCAATTATATCTAAAACTCTAAAAAGGCTATTTAAGTCTAATCCTAACTTATTTATTTTAAAATATCTAAAAATGCAGTCCTAAAAATATTATCTAAAAATGCAATCCTAGAAATATAATCCTAAAAATTTGATTAATTAAACCTACGTGTCTTTTATGTTAAACCTTAATGTCCTATATGCTCATGCAAATCTTTTTGAATATTTTGATTTTTTATTTTGATTTTTGATTTTTTTTAGTTTTTTTTTAAAGTTGAATAATTGTTAAACAAGGGTTAAATCTAAACAACTAATATAATCACTAAATAAATGATCAAAATAATTGAAAAAATAGCATGTTGTCTCACAGGTTAAATTAACAATTATTTTAACCCTAATCATCACAACAACTTTAAATAATTAAAAAATCTGGTCCGAAGTCTTACGGACCAAATTATGTAATTATTATGATTGAGATTCTATCAAAAAGCCCAGAAATTAAAAAATAATTAGAAAAATGATCCGATGTCTCTCGGGTCAAATTAATAATTACATTAATTTCGGACAAAATCCCTATGGATAATGCATACTAAATTCACAAATATTAACGTCCAACATTACAACTTAAATAGATAAATTAGAATGATATAAAATAAAAAATAAAATAAAAAGAAAAAGCTGAACCACCTAAGGAAAGAGAGCTTGCTGCAGCGTTGATGGTGCAGACGCGGCATCGGCTGAGGGAGGAGCTCCGGAGCGGTGGTGAGCGGCGATGGGGCTACTGATGGCTGCAGCGAGGCGATGGAGGCGGAGATGCTGGTGTGGGTCGCGGGTCGTTAGGCTCCGGCGAAGGATTGAGCAACGAGAGGGCTCGCGGGCGTTGCAGGTCGCAGGTTGCTGCGGTGTCGAGCGGATCGGCACGGCGGAGCAAGGGCTGCTGGCGGTGTTGCGGGCGAGCAGTGGAGGCGGCGTCGTCTTCGCGGAGACCAACGATGCAGGGGTTGGTCACGCAGCAAGGGGAGGCCACAAAGAAGATGAACAGTGGCGTTTTTTTTTTGCTTTTCTCTATTTTTTTTATTCTCTCCCTCTTGTCTATTCGCACGTCCACCCTCTGCACTCACGTCTCTTTCACTCTTCAGCCAAAAGAAAAAACTTTTTTCTTCTTTTCTTTTGACTTTGAAAAGACCAAAAGAATAAAAAGGAAAACTCTCTCCGAGGTCTTATTTTGCACGAATTTTCTTTCACACGAATTCTGTTTCTTTTTTTCTCTAAATTTTTTTTTGAAAAAGACCCCATGAATACTGTGCAGGTCAACCCCTTTTTATAGTGGTTCCGATCGACTGCTTTCTATGGAAAAATTTAAACTTCCATCTTCTGTTGCATTAAATCATGGATGCAAATCGGAGCGTGATTTCGCAATCAGCTCGATTTTGCATTGATTCATTCCATTTTATCAAAATCCTTGCCATTTGTTCGCCTGATTTTAAAATTGTTGCTGCATTTAACAAAACCCGGACATCCATCGGAATTCCATATTTCCTTGCATACTTCAATCAAAATCAATTTCCCCCATTTTCATCTTTTTCTTTTTATTTGTCCAAAAATGCAATTTTTATTTTCCTTATTTTCCTAGATTTGCTAAAAATAGGTGTCAACACACTTCAAATAAAATTTCTTCTCTAAGCTCTACATCATCATGTACAACAAAACGTCCTCGGAACCTCAACATCTTGTCCTCAGAGATCTGAAAATTAGTCTTTCTTTTCTTAGTGTCCTCTTGAAGAATCTTCTGTACATTTGGATTTATCGATTGGAATAATTTGATTCTAACCTGGATATCCGGTTCAATTCTGAGGGTGGCCATAAAACTCGAAAGCTGGCCTACCTCAAACTTGAAGACTGAATCTTGAGCTCTCTCGATTAAGTTCCACTCCTTTATCAAGATATGAGCAACTGAAGACTTTTGACTCAAAGCATCGGCGACCTTGTTTGCCTTTCCCGGGTGATATAAGATATCACAGTCATAGTCTTTTAGTAGTTCCATTCATCGGTGTTGTCTCATGTTCAACTCCTTTTGAGAGAACAGATACTTGAGACTCTGACGGTCTGTGAAGATCTGAAATTTTTCCCCGCACAAGTAATATCTCCAAATTTTCAGGGCAAATATAATAGCTGCGAGCTTTAAGTCATGCATCGGGTAATTTTGCTCATGAGGTCTTAACTAGCGAGAAGCGTATGCAACAACCCTACCATGTTACGTCAACACGCAACCCATTCCTTTGAATGACGCATCACTATAGATCTCGAATCCTCCAGGACCAGATGGAATTGTCAGCACATGTGCAATAGTAAGCTTTTCCTTCAGCTCTTGAAAACTATGCTCGCACTTGTCTGACCATACAAATTTCTCTTCTTTCTTCAAGAGTCTCGTCAGGGGTGATGCTAACGATGAGAAACCTTCCACAAACCATCTGTAATAACCTGCCAAACCTAGAAAACTTCTGGTCTCTATCATTGTAATCGGTCTCGGCCACTTGATCACGACTTCTATCTTGCTCGGGTTGACGAAGATTCCTTCTCCAAAAATCACATGACCTAAGAACGTAACACGAGTCAACCAGAACTCACCTTTGCTAAACTTAGCATATAACTGATGTACTCTCAGCTTCTCCAGTACCAATCTCAAATGATTCTCGTGTTCTTCATCACTTCTCGAATAGACCAAGATATCATCAATGTACACTGTTAGAGAAAAATTTCCAAACTTGTTTTGAAGTTGACAAAACGTTTCCATCAGTCTAGTCTAAAGACTTGAAGACTCTATTGACAAAGTCTGAAGACGTCCAGACTCAAGATTCAAAGTCTGCCCTCACTGATAGTTTGTAGACCGACGAAGAAGAGTTTTATTAAGGCAAGCTTATCCTTAAGGATTTGATTCGTATGGTTAAGGAAGATCTCACAGCTGGAAATAGCATTTCAAGATCTGTTATTTGTATTGATTAAATCGAGTAACTTAGATTCAATTGATCCGTGAATCACACTTGGAAGATTCTACTTGTGGAAACCTGGATCCTAATTGTATGGGCAAACATGATTGGTGGGCTATCATCATTTTCCTTGAATAGCTCGAGATCTCTCTAATTGATTCTGTCCAACGGGTTGATTGGAAGAACTCCTTTGGAAGGTGCCAACGGTAATGAGGCATGAAGGAGTATTTAAGGGAGACGTTCAAATTGTTCAAGAGAGTCCCGATAGAAAATTTTCAAAGTTTGAATCTCCTTATTCTTTTACGATCTTATTCATTGAACTATACTTGTACTCAAAAGAGAGACAGAATATCTGTGAAACCTTGAGGAAGTGTAGTAGAATCTCTACATTATGGAATCGAGGACGTGAGACTGTAAATTCTCTTTTGAATCTTAGTGAAATCCAGCCAGTGGACTGTCAGTGCAGGAAAGTGGACATAGGCTTGGTCTAAGCCGAACCACTATAAACTTAGAGTCTTGATTCTCTATCCCTAATCTCTTTACTTTACATTGCAACTTCATACGTCTATTATTGTTTTCATTTTTTTCTTGTTATAATTTGCAAAAACTTCTTTGATCACCTATTCACCCCCCTCTAGGTGCTCGTATTAGTCCTATCAATTGGTATCAGAGCCTGCGTACTCATATATTTGAAGTGTTTTTACTTTTGAGTTAAAGATCTACGGCTAATATGTTGGCTCCAGGGTTTGTTGAAGGTCAAAGCAACACCAGACCTCCTTATTTTGATGGGAAGGATTATAGCATATGGAAAAACAAGATGAAATCATTCCTAAGATCGAAAGATCCTTTGAAATGGGAAGTGGTAGAAAAAGGAATCATTCCTACAGCTGCATCAGGATCAGAGAGAGGAAAAGAAGTTGCAGTCCCTATCGAAATGACTCAAGAAGAAATAACCAAGAGACAAGCTCTTGATACTAAAGCTATTTACTCTTTATATTGTACATTATCTCTTACTGAGTATAATAGAATATCTTCTTGTGAAACAGCAAAAGAAGTCTGGGATAGGTTGCACATTACCGATGAAGGAACTAATAGAGTGAAAGAGACATGGATCAATATCCTTCTAGGACAATATGAAGTCTTCAAAATGAGATCAGGAGAATCAATCGCTAATATATTTAGCAGTTTTATTGAAATTGTGAATGGTCTAGAATATCAGGGACATCCAATCTCTGGACAAATGAAAGTCAACAAACTACTGCATGGACTCTCTAAAGACTGGAATTATATAAAGACTTCGATAAGGGAAACACAAAGGATTCCGCCACTTTCTATAGACGAATTGATTGGAACACTTCAGTCTTACGAAGTGGAGCATGTTGGAGAAATCTTCTTGAAGTGTTTTGAAGCTGACAAAACGTTTCTATCAGTCTAGTCTGAAGGCTTGCAGACTCTGCTATTTAAAGTCTGAAGACCTCCGAACAGCCAGACTCAAGACTCAAAGTCTATCCTCATTGACAATCTCTAATCCGTTGAAGAAAGGTTATCCAAAACCGGATGTTTCATTAAGGATATGACCTTATCGACTGGAAAAGATCTTTTGGCTGGAAAAGACATAACGGAATTCTTTGATTGATTGAGATTGACTTGAAGATTAAGGATCCGATGATTGCCTAAATATTCTTGGAATGTTCTACTTATGGAAACCAAGATCCTAATTGTATGGGCGAATAGGATTGATGGGCTATCGACATGTTCCTTTAATAGCTCGAATAATCTTCTTAATTGATTCCGTCCAACGGGTAGATTGGAGGAAATCTTTTGGTACGTGCCAACGGGTATGATGGCGTAAATGAGTATATAAGGAAGACATTCTAAGTTGTTCGAGGTGTGCGCGATAGAAGAATTCCAAAGTCTGAAGCTTCATGTTGTTTAGACAATTCCTTTGAGCGAATCCATGTATACAAAAGAGAGTCTATATTTGTGAGAAACCTTAAGGAGGTGGGGTAGAACATCTACACTGTGGAATCAAGGAAAAGCTGTGCTGTAACTTCTCTTTTCTTTATAGTGAAATCCAACCGGTGGGCTATCAGTGCGGAAGAGTGGACGTAGGCTTGAAATAAGCCGAACCACTATAAACCTTGTGTTCAATTTTCTCTTCCTTACTCTCTTTACTTTGATCGTACTTCATTTTGTTAATCAATAGAGAACTTCCTTTCTATCGGTTGCCTAGAATCGCTTCCGTATCTCGATAAATTGTTTCTGCACCTATTCACCCCCTAGGTGGTTATACTAGCTATATCAGAGCACACCAACTATGAAGAAGATTCCAAAGGTAAGAAGTCTATTGCTTTAAAGTCTAATGATGATTCTGATATTACAGACTCTGAAGAAGATTTAGATGATGAAGAGCTAACACTTATGATAAAGAGGTTCAGAAAACTTAACAAAAAGGGAAGAAGATTCAATTGGAAGAAACAAAGTGCTCAAAGATTTTTGAACAAATCAATTGAGGATGATGAATCCAATAAAGACATGATTTGCTTTGAATACAAGAAAAACAGACACATAAGACCCAGCTGTCCTTTATTGAAGAAAAAGAAAGGAAAGACTGAGAAATACAGAAAAGCTCTCAAAGCAGAAACTTGGAGTGATACTAAATGTAAAGAAAGTGATGATGATTATGCCAATATTTGTTTAATGGCAAAATCAGAATCAGACTCAGATCTTGAAACAAATATAGACTCAGACTCAAAGAGTGAAATTGAGGTAAGTAATTTAAAAATTCCTACTAAAGTTTCAAAATATATTGATGAACTCTATCTTAGTCACAAAACTTCTTTTGAAAGGATCTCCGAATTAAAAAGGGAGAATTCTACATTGAAGCAACAGGAAAAATCTTGGAAAGAAAATTTTGAAGATTTAGACAAAAACTTTATTATTTTAAAAGAAAAAGCATATTCTCTTTCAAAAGAAAACACCTATTTAAAAACTCACATTTCAAATATCTCAAAAAGCTTTTCAAATGGATCTGAGAAGTTGGATAAGATTCTTTCGATTCAAAGACCCTATTTTAACAAATTAGGTCTTGGTATGACTCCTCCTTTAATTGATTTTCCAAAGGTAAATGAAAAAAATCAAACAGAGGCCTACAAAAGCTTTTTATAAAAATCATTTTGAGAAGGAATAAGCCGAACCACTATAAACATGTTGGCCGAAATGCTCTCAAATGTTCAAAATGTCAAAGCTTAGAACACTTTGAGAAAGAATGCCCTATGGTTGGGAAACCTGTTAAGAAGGATTGGACAAAGACTGTTTATTGCACTAACTCCACTGGACCCAAGAAAACATGGGTACCAAAGAAAGCTTGAATTTCTTTCTAATTGTAGGTCATTATCAAAAAGAAGATCAAATGGTATTTGGATAGTGGTTGCTCAAGACACATGACAGGAGATTCAAGTCTCTTTTGGTGGAAATAACAAATGAAGGATTATTAGACGCGGAACAGTAAAAATTGGAAGTCTAATGATCAACAATGTATCTTTGGTGGAAGGATTGAATTACAATTAAGCCGATTGTGTGATACAGAATTCAAAATCAACTTCTAGGAAGGAACATGTTTAGGAACTAGTAAAGATTTATCTCAATCTTTCACTGGTCGTAGACATGGGAATATTTACCTTCTGGAAATAAATCAAGAAAGATCACAATGCTTAATATATGTACAAGATGAAGCAAATCTATGGCACCGAAAGCTTGGCCATATCAACATGAAGCAAATTGCCAAAATCTCTTTCAAGAAGCTTGTTCGAAGACTACCGAACCTTAAATATCAAAAGTCTGACTTATGCACACCTTGCATGTTGGGAAAACAGGATAGAAATTCTTTTAAAAAAATAAATCAAGTTTTCACTAATCGTGTATTGCAGCTCCTGCATATGGATCTCTTTGGACCAACCAAAACACAAAGCATTGGTGGAAAAAGATTCTGCCTAGTAATAGTGGATGGTTTTTCACGATTTACTTAGGTCTACTTTCTTGCAAGTAAGTTTGAAACTTTCTCTCATTTTTCAAAATTTGCTAAGAAAGTGCAAAATGAGAAAGGTTATACTATTTCAAGCATTCGAATAGACCATGGAGGTGAGTTTGAAAATCAAGACTTTGCTAAATTTTGTGATGAATTTGGTTTTTAGCATAAGTTCTCCTCCCCATATACACCAGAACAAAATGGGGTTGTGGAAATGAAGAATAGATCTTTACAAGAAATGGTAAGAACTCTTTTAATTGAAAGCAATATCTCTTCACATTTTTGGGCTGAAGCTGTTTCTACAGCTTGTTATATTATTAACAGAGTATTTTTAAGACCAATTCTTGAGAAAACTCCTTATGAGTTATTTGAAGGAAATAAGCCAATTGTTTCATATTTTCAAGTGTTTGGTTGTAAATATTTTATCTTGAAAAATGCAAATGATCGAGTTGGTAAGTTTGAAGAAAAATCAAACAAAGGAATCTTTCTTGGATACTCAACTTCAAACAAAGCTTACAGAGTATTCAACAAAAAGACTCAGACTGTGGAAGAATCAATGAACGTCAAATTTCAAGATTCTTTGCAGATCCAACCGATTCAGACTCAAACTGAAGAATCTGAACTTGCTCCAGACTCTACAAAGTCCACCTCTCCTAAAACAATTCAGACTCCAGTAGAAAAACAACGAACGGATGATGAAGGATCAATTCATGAAAAAGATCAACAACCTGTCAAATTGTCCAGTAACTTGAAGCGTAAGTCTAGTCATCCTGAAGAACTCATTATTGGTGATATTAATGAGGGGATTCGTACCAGATCCAAAAAGCGAGAAGAGTCTAGTGCAGTGGCACTTATTTATAAAATGGAACCCAAAAATATAGAAGAAGCCTTAACTAACAAAAGCTGGATTGAAGCAATGCAAGAAGAACTCAGACAATTAAGCATTAAAGATGTTTGGGAATTAACTCTTAAACCAAAAGGTAAGTCTATTATTGGAGCTAAATGGGTTTTCAGGAACAAAGCGAACGAAAAAGGAAAAGTGATAAGGAACAAAGCAAGACTCGTGGCCAAAGAATATACACAATAAGAAGGGATTGACTATGATGAGACTTACGCTCTTGTAGAGAGGTTAGAAGTAATTAGATTATTACTTGTTTTCACTTGTTATAAGAATTTCAGGTTATTTCAAATGGACGTCAAAAGTGCATTCTTAAATGGATTTATTCAAGAAGAAGTCTATGTAGAACAACCTCATGGATTTGAAGATCCAAAGAAACCATATTATGTATTCAGACTGAAAAATGCTTTATATGGATTGAAACAAGCACCTCAAGCTTGGTACGAAAGGTTAAGTAAATTTTTAATTCAAAATGGTTTTGTTAAAGGAAAAGTAGACACTACCTTATTCATCAAAAGGGAAGGTAAAAGCTTTTTACTCGTTCAAATTTATGTTGATGACATTAAATTTGGATCATCTAATGAGAATTTGTGCAAGAATTTTCTAAGTATATGCATGATGAATTCGAGATGAGCATGATGGGTGAATTGTCATTCTTTCTTGGTCTACAAGTGAAACAACTAAGAGAAGGAACCTTCATTCATCAGGAGAAATACGCAAAATAACTTGTTAAAAAGTTCGGACTGGAGAATTACAAAAAGACTGACATATCGATGTCAAGTTTTTCGAAGCTAGACAAAGATGAAGGAGTAAAGAAAGTCGACCAAAAACTATACAAGAGTATCATTGGGTCACTTCTTTATCTTACTGCATCTAGATCTAACATTTTGTTTAGTGTTCGCATTTGTGCTAGATTTCAATCAGATCCCAAAGAATCACATCTAAGTGCTGCAAAACGTATCATCAAATATGTTGCAACAACTACTAAGCTTAGTCTATGGTATCCCAAGGAATGAGACTTTACTCTCCTTGGATATTCAAACGCAGATCTTGCAGGTTGCAAAGTTGATAGAAAGAGCACATCTAGCACTTGTCAATTGCTTGGTAATAGGGTAGTATATTGGTTTTCAAGGAAATAAAGTACTGTAACTCTTTCAACAGCAAAAGCAGAGTATGTAGCTCTTGGAAGCTGTTGTTCTCAAATATTATGGATAAAACAACTACGAGACTTTGGAATCGAAGACTCGTGCACCGAGATCAAATGCAACAACACCAATGCAATTAATCTCACAAAGAATCCAATTCTTCATTCGAGAGCAAAACACATAGATATTCGACATCACTTTATTAGAGATCATATTCAAAATGGAGAAATCTTGATACAATTTATTGACTCAAAGAATCAACTGGCAAATATATTCACAAAGCCGCTTGAGAAAAGCTCATTTAAGTCTATTCGTTCAAGACTCAATATCTTATCTCTTAAAGAATGATGAAGCTCAGACTCAGGGATAAAATCTAAAAAGGTTCAGACTCAAAAGGATTAGACTCAGAAGACCAAAGGTTACAATTGTAAGTTATTTTGGTTACATTGCTTTTAATCCTTAAATAAAAATCTCGAAAAGGTAGGACCGTCTGTTAATCTCTAATTGACATTAAAAAGGCAGTTATCTTTTTGAAAAAGATAGTTATCTATTTTCAAAATGGCAGTTATTTTTTTTGAAAAGGCATTTTTATTTGTGACAATTCAAATACCTTGTTTGGACTAGTTTATATACCGTTCTTCTTCTTATTCGTTTTTACCCACAAACCCTAGAGCACATATCTTCACTCTCGTACTTTTTCTCTCTAGTTTAATCTTTAAAGTTCTCATCTTTCTCACGAATTGAGTTCGAAAATCCTCTCAAAGACTGTGACAATGTTGTTTCAAAGAAAGTCATCAAGGATTGCAAGTAGGGGACCACAGTTTATGCGTGAGGGTCCTACGCACTTCGATCTGACTGAGGAAGAAGACTCTTCGAGTAGCAGTAAAGTCAACAACAACATTCTCAACAACACCATTCTTCTACTACTAGGTCACATGAGTGTCATCACCAACAAGCAGAGGAAGAAATCTTTGAGGATGTTGAACCTATAAGGTCTCTTAAGCCCACATTTACTTACAAGTGTTACTCCTCTTTGAAGGAAGGAGGTTTTATAATGACCTTTATTGATGAATTTCTAAAAGAAAAGGGGTATCAAAATGAGACCCATTTCTTAAGAGTCATGGAACGTTCAGGAATTGTTCCTGTTGGTACATCGGAAAGGGCTTTCCCAAATTTTCCTAGTGATCATCGTTTTGGAGGAGTAAATCAACTTGAGGGAAAATGTGGCATCCTAAAATTTTATAGCAACTCCTGAATACACCATGAACCATGAATAGGTGACGGAAGCACCATCAGATTTTACTATAGCGATTAGACCAATGAATTACAATAGATTAAGGCCAAGCATTTTAATGGACAATTATTTGGTTGGAAATATATTATATGTCCAAGTGTGATCAAGGATTGTACTAAAGGATAATTTGATAAGGAATTTTCTGTCCTTGGCCGTGTACTCTATAAGTTGGATTTTCATTGATTATTGTTGCAATTTAATGGCCATGAGAGTATTTGAGATTATGAAATTAAGTGGGGATTAAAGTAAATTGTTAAGAGCAATTATTGGCTTATTTAGTATTATTTTTGGACCATTTAAAGGTTGGACTTTAGACCCAAAAGTGTTGGGCCCAAAGTGGGCCAAGAGGCTTGGCCCACGAAGCCCAAAGGGGTTGCTATCGACTGAAGGAGGAGAGGGAGAGCTGGATGACTTTCTTTGAAACAACATATTAAAATCTCAGAATTTTTTGAGTTCATTGAAGGACTTAATCGAAATTATTTTCAAAATTGTGCAAAAGTGGCGTTGAAAATTCTTTTGTTGTGATGCATGGACTGTAGTGACCCATACAAAGTTCTTTTGACATGATGTTCTTCATAAAATCTTTTTCTCTAGATCTTGCACTTTATAGGTTTGATTTTATGGATAAATGTAACAAAGTCTTTTGGCCATATTATTTTGCAATTAGGTATTTATTTAAGTGGGGAAATAATGGTGGATTATTAAAGGGAGTGGGCTCATTTCTTAAGGCCCAAAACCAGCCCACATTCCCCCACCATTCGACCAGCCCAAGAAGCCCAATGGGCCAGGGAGGCCCATCTTCTTGCATGGCAAATTAACAAGTGTCTAGGGGGCATTATCCAAGTGCCCTCTTGCATGCAATGTGATGATTACTTGCTAATCATGAAGGGGAAGAAAAGAAGAAGGGGCGGATTGATCAAGGGGGAGGGGTGTCGCACGAGAGAAAGAGGGAACGAGAGAAAGGGAGAAAGAGAGAAAGGGAGGAAGAGAATGAACCGAGAGAGTCCGAGCGTGATCCGCGAAGGGGAAGAGGGAGACCGTCGACGCCGCCTAGCCCCGCCGTCGATCGAGCTCGCCGAAGCCCCAAGTCACCGTTGCTTGCTCATTTTCGTTGAACTTGAGGCAAGTAAAGTCCGTTAGCCTACATGTTGCTTGCTGTGATGTGTGTGTGTGATGGATAGTAAATTTCGGATGAGCTAAGTGTTAGAATCTTTGAAATTTGGGAGTTTCATCTTAGGTTAGTAAGCTGTTCTATGGAAAACAGCTTGAGCTCTAGTGATTCCGTGAATTCTTGGTGAATATATAGTCGAAATATCACTGCATGCTCTTGATGAAAGTTGTAGAGTACTTCTTAGAGAGTAACATATCAAAATTTGAGAGGAAATGAACAAGTATATGTCGGTGAAACCATTTTTCTTTGAAGAAATTAGATCTGGAAATCATTATGTTGACCTAGTGTGATTCTGTGAATTTTATAAAATTATCTGGTTGAAATTTGATCTTTTGTCCTTGATGAAAGTTGTAGATGACATTTTCAGTAATAACATACTGAAAATTGAGAAGAAACGAACATGTTTAGGTCGGTGAAACTAATTTTCTTTGAAAGAGGTTAATCTGGAAAACTGTACCGAGAATAGAGAGAATTAAATCGACTTTAACTCTTAGTCTAGAACGAATTTGATTTCTATTTCTTCATGAAAAATTTTACCCCTAGGTCTTTTCTATAACATATTAAAATTTCAGAATTTTCAGAGCTGGTTTAGGGTTTATACCGAATTTGTGAATGAAACTGTGCAGGGGTAATGTTCTGAAATTTTAAAGGCTGTGATGCATGAACCGTACCGATTTGTATGAAGCTCTTTTGATATGATGCTCTGCATGAAATATTTTCCTCTAGGTCTCGTCTATAATATGTCAAATTTTCATAATTTATTAAGACCGTTTACTAATTTTCCTAGAGTTTTAACTAAAGGAGTGCATTATGTTTTATCCGAAAATTGCTGTATTTTCAAAAAAATAAATGAATTGCTCTATGTGATATAATGTCTTGAGTGGTTGCTTTTGCTGCACATGTGGTGAAATTTAGCATGTCATATAATACCAAAAAGCTAGTTTAGACCTTTGATATTATTGCATCAAATGCCATGTTGAAAGTAAAACATATATGTGAATATAAATTGTGATAATGATAATACCGTCGGACCCTTTAGTCGACGATGTCCTCGGGAGTTTCGAGATGCTCGGAGGTGTGTGCCGAATGTCCTCGGGAGTTTCGAGATTCCTGGAGGTGTGTGCCGGATGCTCGGAGGTGAGTGCCGGAGGCTCCTCGCGATACCAAGTTGGGTGCAAGCGATAAATGAGGGATGCAAACACTGATCCCTGGGAAGAAAAATGAAATGAGATCCTCCTTGAAAATTAAAATTGAAAATTGAATCATGTGCATGGGTGCGTGCATATGGCATGATGCATGATCTGCTTGTGAAAGTAAATTGATACTATATGATATTGAGAATGCGATCATGAAGGCTTGAATGGATCTCATGGGTATATACACATGATTATGTAAGTGCATGTGGCGTGGAATGAACCTCATGGAAACACAAGCATGGATGCATGGTGGTATATGCATGATGGCATGGTGATGTATGCTCGATAGCATGGATGATATGTATTTTACTCGTGATATCTTGATTGTTTTGCTTGTTGCATTGTGTAGTTTGGTGGATCTTTACTGCTGAGTGGTTGTACTCACCCCTTTGGGGATTAACATTTCAGATTAAAAGATGCCTCTGCCACTGGTCGCGCGTGGTACTTTCTATGGCTTACCATATGATGTTGAGGTTGATTGCTCGAAGCATATCTATATTAGTGTTCCTAGTCTGGTGTTTGTCTGAGTTTGTGTTTTGGTTATGTACGATGTAGGTCTGGCTGGGGGCCCTGTAGTCCAAGAGTTCTTGTCCGTTCATGTTCGACGCGACAAGGTGATGCTAGGGATGTTGTCGTTGCCGCCACCCAATGCACTAGTTTGGGTGTGATGGCACGTACGATTGTTAGAATATGACACTTTTTGGATAGCCGACACTTGATGATGGATAGGTGTACATGTCTGATGTAGGGTTGAGTTCTTTTGAGTTATAGCCGAGCATAGTTAAAAGCCTTGGCTTTTTGCTGTACCGACCCGAGATGTCCATCACAAATATGTAAATAAAAGTGACTCGGCTTTATTTTTTTCATCTAATGCGTAGTTGGTGTGCATTGCACTATTGTTGTTGGAGTAAGGGATAAGGAGATTTGATTATGCTTCCGTTATATGAATTGCTTTAGGACCTTTTCAAAAAAAAAATATTAATTAACCCCCATGAATTATGGACTCGCTATAATAATAATAATAATAATAATAATAATAATAATAATAATAATAATAATAATAATAATAATAATAATAATAATAATAATAATAAGTATCAAAGTGTTATGTAAATAGGATAAGTGAATAGTACCTGTGGCGACCCTAACGGATTGGGGGCCATATCGAGGGGGTGCCACACAAAGTAGGCCAAGAGGCCTGGCCCACGAAGCCTGAAGGGGCTGCCATCAACCGAAGGAGGAGAGGGAGAGCCAGATTGCATGCCTCTCCATTTGTCCCATGGAAGAAGCCACGTGTCCTTCCATTTAAGCCAAGTGTCCAATGCCATGCAAAACTTCATGATTAGCTAGTAATCATGAGGGTGAAAGGAAGAAAAAGAGAGAGAGAAGGGGGTGGAATGGATGAAGCAACTGAGAGAGAGGAGTGTTCGTGCAAGAGAAGGAGAGAAATAGAGAAAGAGGAGGAAGAAGACCGGCCGCTGTGCATCCGCCTAGCTGCCGCCGTCGAGCTTGCCTTGCCCAACCGTTGTTTTTTCTGTGATTTTCTTTGGATTTGAGGCAAGTAGAGTTCATTGATCTACACTTTGCTTGCTGTGATTGTGTGTGATGTATGGTGAATTTTGGAGGTGGTGGAGGTGAGAATTTTCAAAGTTATGGGAGCAATGCCTTAGTCTAGTAATCTGTTTTCTGGAAAAACAGTCCGACCTGTGGTGATTTTGTGAGCTTCATGCAATTTTTTAGTTGGAATCTTACTTCGACTTCTTGATGAAATTTTTTAGAGGAATCCTTGAAGATTAACATACTAAAATTTGAGATGAAACGGACAAATATTGGATGGTGAAACCATTTTTCTTCAAAAATACTAGATCTGGAAAACTGATATGTTGATCCCTTACGGTTCTGTGAATTTTGTGAAATTATCCAATCCGAATTTGATCTTGTGTCCTTGATAAGAGTTTTAGATGACATCTTAAGAAGCAACATACTGAAATTTGAGAATGAACAGACCAGTATTGATTGGGGAAATGATTTTTCTTTGAAATGATTAAATCTGGAGATTGAACCGAGGGTTAGGGTGAGTTGCAATAATCATATTTTTTAATATAGAATGAATTAAACTTTGATTCCTTCATGGGAATTTTACCTCTAGGTCTCAAATATAACATATTAAAATCTTAGAAGTTTCGGAGTTTATTTAAGGACATAATCAAAATTATTTTTGAAACTGTGCAAAAGTGGCGTTGGAAATTCTTTTGTTGTGATGCATGGACTGTAGTGATCCGTACGAAGCTCTTTTGACATGGTGTTCTTCATGAAACCTTTTTCTCTAGATCTTGTATTTAACATGTTAAATCTTCAGAATTTATTGAGATCTTTTACTAATTTTTCCGGAATTTTTATTAAAGAAGTGCATTCTGTTTTATCCGAAAATTGTTCCATTTTCAAAAACAAATGAATTGCTCTATGAGATATGATATCTTGGGTTGTTATTTGTACTGCATATATTGTGACATTTGGCATATCACATGACATCAAAAAGGCTGGTTTAAACCTCTAACATTTTGCATCAAATGTTAATTTGAAAATGAGATATATATGTGAATATGCATTGTGATGATGATAATACCGTTGAAGGTGTGAGCTGACGATGCCCCGGGAGTGTCGGGATGCTCAAATGTGTGTACCAGATGCCCAAAGGTGTGTGCCAGAGGCTCCTTGTGATCTAGGTTCGGTGCGAGCGATAGATGAGGGATGCAAACATTGGTCCCTAGAAGAAAAATGATGAGATCCTTTTGAAAGATAAATTGATATTATTTGACATTGAGAATGCGATCATGAAGGCTTGAATGGATCTCATGGGGATATATACATGATTGTGTGGATGATAGGAATCATGCGTATGTATGTGCATATGGCATGGAATGAACCTCATGGAAATACAAAAATGACTGCATGGTGGTATATGCACGATTGCATGGTGATACATGCATGATGGCATGGTGATGTATGCTCGATAGCATGGATAATATGTGCCTTATTTGTGATACCTTGATTGTCTTGTCTGATGCACTGTGTAGTTTGATGGATCTTTACTGCTGAGTGGTTGTACTCACCCTGTTTGAGGACTAACATTTCAGACTAGACAAGATACCTATACTGCCACTGCCACTGGCAGATGGATCGAATGGTTGGATATGACCGCGAGGAGGAGGATAACAAAGGAATGAACTTTTGGACGCCAACACTAAACGATGGACTTTAAGTTTACGACTGTTGGAAAAGACGTCGATCATCTTTTGAAGTATAGCCAAGTATAGAAGACCTTGGCATTTTGATGTACCGACGAAAGATGTCCATCTGCTTTATGTAAATAAAGGTATTCGGCTTTACCTTATCAAATGTTTAGTTGGTGTGCACTATTTTCTGAATATAGGGAAGGGAGTTGTTGGATACGCTTCCGCCATATAAATTGCGCAGGGATCGACCTAAAAGATATAAATCCCCAGGATTGATAGACCTTCAAGTCAAGCAAGAGAATGGTAATCGAGTTGTGGCGACCATAACGGTTCGGGGGCCGTCGATGGGTGCCACTAGAAAAGACGACGATGAAAAGATGTTCATGCATTTTAAGCCAAGGATGGGTGTTGCTACAAAAATTCGAGGAACAAGGGCAGAATTGTTTCGTTCTAAGGAACATAAACAAATTTATTCCAAGCTGTTGAAGCGAGGGGTGATGAATCCATGGAGTGTGGACTTTGATTTTCTCGATTCCTTAAACATCAAGTTGAGAGAGAAGTTTGAGAAACTTCAACTTGAACGATTCTATACTGAGACAAATACTGCTTATTCTGAACTAACCACATATTTCTATTCTAATCTAAGCTTTTTGGATGCGAATAGATTCTCCTTCAATGTTAGAGATCAAGAGTATGTGGTTGACATGGACATTCTTGCTGATGTGATTGGTGTGGAAAGAGGGACTTTCTAATCTATAAATGTGTATGTTGGTCATGCGACTATGGAGCTTGCTCAAGATAAAAGTGCAGAAAGATGACTCTCTTATCTAAAGATGAATGCATCTAACATATTGCTCCATAAAATTGTGATCAACTGTCTTAGGCCAAAATCCACATCAAAAACAGATGTCTCAAACTCTGAAGCAAAATTGATGTATGCCATCAAAATCGGTCACAAGTTCTCCTTGCCTCACACTATCATGGTTCGCATGTATAGATCCATGGCAAATGAGACATTTTGATATTCAGCCTCCAAAAATTATGTGTGTTTGAACCATTGATCAAATGGTAATAGGGCTGAAAATGGTTACAAAGATGCATCTAAAGGATCTAAGCAAGGCGTTAGAGTGATTTAAGGAGAAAACCCCTATCAAATCTAGACAAGACTCTGCAGCTGCGAAGAGAAAAGGCAAAGAACCCATGACCGTCCAATCCAAAAGAAAGAGAGCAATCATCTTGCAAGATGAAGATGATGAGGAAGACATTGCTATCTCCGTCTTTGCCTCACAGAACATACAGCATCTTGTTCCAGAGTCGGGAGAACGAGAACATCAAGACAAAGAAGAGATAGAGAAAGGGAATGAGGAGAAGGAATCGATGAGGAAAGAGAAAGAAGAAGAAAGAACAGAAGCACAGGAGCAAGGCAGAGAACCAACTACAAGAGAAAGTCGTCGTGATTCTCCAGCAAAAAAAGAAGCTCAAGAGCATATTGGTACTGAGGAAGAGCCTGAACAAGAAGAATCCTTCTCTCCACCTGAAGGCACTGAAATAGGGGGAGCTATAGCCAAAGAATGTATTCCTCTACTTACTTTTACCAGTGATACTGTTAGTCGTTCACCTGCCAACCCAGAGGATGTATATGCCTCACAATTTGCTGAAGAGGATGCTCGTGCTGAAGTTCGATCTGGCTTTACTCCACAATCTGACCATGCTGAAGCAAGCACACAAACTGATAAATCAACATACTTTCAAAGGTTGCCTGAATTCTTATGGAGCTTAAAGGCCAGGTTTATGCATTAAGGTGTGAATTTCAGACTCTGCAGAATGTTCATCATGCTATTTCTGTTACTTTGCAAGATCACGTTCGAGCTATAATCTTCAAATTCAGGCAAGCACAAAGGGTACATATCTATTGCAACTACAAGAGGATATGAAGAAGCTAGAAGAGACTATCAAGTCAATGGAAGATTTTAAGCTCATTCGCATTCCCAAAGTATCTTGATTTTATCTTCTCTACCTTTTTGCTGTTGACAAAAAGGGGGAGAAGTTGCAAATTTGACTTTTTATTTGACATTAAACTTTTTGATTTCTATGATTTTTTGTGGATTGACTTTATCTTCTGTTTGGAGCTTGGACTAATTTGGATCTTGGATTGCTGAATGCTTTAAACTTTTGATGCTTGCAGTATTTTAAGTAATGATGATGGTTTTGATAAAGATAGTTATTGTTACAAGACTAACCTGTTTTCTATGAATGCAAAATCATTATTATCTTTATCCTAATTTATTATTAGATATATTTCTTAGCTTAAATATTGTATTGCAAGTTAAAAGTATCCAAATCTGCAGGAAAGTTTTGTCACCATTAAAAATGGGGAGATTGTTAGAGAAAAACTTCCATACTTGTTTTAAAGTTGACAAAACGTTTCCATCAGTCTAGTCTAAAGACTTGAAGACTCTATTGACAAAGTTTGAAGACCTCCAGACTCACGATTTATAATCTACCCTCATTGATAGTTTCTAGACCAACGAAAAAGAGTTTTATTAAGACAAGCTTATCCTTGAGGATTTGATTCGTATGGTTAAGGAAGATCTCACAACTGGAAATAGCATTTCAAGATTTGTTATTCGTATTTAAATCGAGTAATTTAGATTCAATTGATCCACGAATCACACTTGGAAGGTTCTACTTATGGAAACCTAGATCCCGATTGTATGAGCGAACAAGATTAGTGGGCTATCGTCATTTTCCTTGAATAGCTCGAGATCTCTTTAATTGATTTTATCCAACGGGTTGATTGGAAGAACTCCTTTGTAAGGTGCTAACAGTAATGAAGGCATGAAGGAGTATTTAAGGGAGACATTCAAGTTGTTTAAGAGAGTCCCGATAGAAAAACTTCAAAGTCTAAATCTCCTTGTTCTTTTGCGATCTTATTCGTTGAACTATACTTGTACTCAAAAGAGAGACTGAATATCTGTAAAACTTTGAGGAAGTGTAGTAGAGTCTCTACACTATGGAATCGAGGATGTGAGACTATAAATTCTCTTTTGATTCTTAGTGAAATCCGGCCAGTGGGCTGTCAATGCGGGAGAGTGGATGTAGGCTTGGTCTAAGCCGAACCATTATAAACTTAAAGTCTTGATTCTCTATCCCTAATCTCTTTACTTTACATTGCAGCTACATACGTCTGTTATTGTCTTCATTTTTTTTCTTGCTACAATTTGCAAAAACTTCTTTGATCACCTATTCACCCCTCTCTAGATGCTCGTACTAGTCCTATCAAACACAATCACAAACTGATCCAAATATTCATTGAATACTCTGTTCATCAAATCCATGAAGGTAGCTGGAGCGTTCGTCAACCTGAATGGCATCACTGTGAACTCATAATGACCTTATCAAGTACGAAATGCCGACTTAGGAATGTCCTCCTTCCTAATCCTCAGCTGATGATATCCCGTCCTTAAGTCAATCTTCGAGAATATTGACGCTCCTTGCAATTGATCGAACAAGTCATCGATCCTTGAAAGGGATACTTATTATTAATGGTTACCTCGTCAAGTTGTCGGCAGTCGATGCATAGACACAACGAACCATCTTTCTTCTTTATGAACAGAACTAGTGCTCCCCAAGGTGATGCACTTGGACAAATAAATCCTTTGTCCAATAATTTTTGCATCTGTACCTTCAGTTCTTTCAACTCAGATAACGTCATCCGGTAAGGTGCCTTTGAGATCGGCTTTGTCCCTAGAGCTAGTTCGTCATTTTCTGTGAAGAAACCTAAGTCTATATCTTAATGTATTAAGAGCAGTAAATTGCTGTCTTCTATCCTGAAATTCTGCAGTAAATTTCCAGATTTAGTAACTACAAAGAAAAATCATTTTACTAGCCAAACCTTGTCCATTTGTTCTCAAATTTTAATATGTTATTCCTAAGGATTTGTACTACAACTTTCATTAAGGGTTCAAAGTCTAATTCTATATAGAGAATTACAGAAAATTCATATAGTCATCGAAGGTCATGCTGTTTTCTACAAAACAGTTTACTGATTCAAAAAGAATTACTTCTACCTTCATGTTTTTGCATCTATTTGGCTATAACTAGAGATTAAAATTAATCTAATGGATGTTCTCTTAGATAAAATGGATCTATTCCTTATCTTCATCATTAGAAATCAAGGTGACACAAATAAAAAGACTTTCTATCTATATTCCTCTAAAACAGAAAATATCTTCTACCGTTTCCTCCGTTTCTAGCTCAATCAAACCGTACATTTCTCCACTAATTTCTTTTACAGCATCTCAAGACTCTTCCACAGCATCTAAGAATACTTTCAATAGGTTCTTATTAACAAAGAAACCTTCCACAGCTCAGCTCAAAGCAAATATCCACACCTCAACTCACTTACCGCAACATACATCACATCTCTTCACTCAGCAATCACTTCCTTACCTTGCTCGACAATCACAGCTTACTCACACTTAAATTTTGAGACATGCAAGACTCTATTGCAACATGCAATGACTTATAACTTCAATCTAGTGCTCCTCAAGCTCAAATCAACACAAAACAGCAACATCACATCTAATCCTCCACCATTAAGCTAGATTCACAAGAATAACTTCTAGTTTAGAGACTTATCTTTCCTTACCTTGGTTCAACTACTAGATAACTCAAAGATTCTTCAAAAATCAACACCAAAACTCGCATGCAAGAAGGAGAAAATCACTGGTTTTGGCTACTGGTTTCCTTCGCTGTTCGACCGAGAGAAAAGAGAAGAAGAAGATGGAAGTTCTCCGTGGCTTTGGAGAGAGAGAGAGAGAGATTACAAGAGTTAAGAGGGGAAATGGGGCTATGGTCTCATCCCTAGGCTAGGCTAATCATTAGCAAATCTAATGATTATGTCTCTTGTTGCTTGGTTTCGGTTTTGGAGAGAAAAACCATGGGAGAAGAGAGAATGCAAAGAGAAATGAGAGAGAAGTCGTGGCCTCCATGCACGACACTTTCACCACCTATCATTCGCCATTCATTAACCTTAAATCCATGTCGTTAATCAGTTCATTTGTATCTAATGTTTTTCACTTAATTCCCTTTCGATTCCATTAGATTTCAATCCTCTTGTAATCATATAAAGTTATGAAATTATATGACATATTAACTATTTGGTGTTAGTCTATAGGGAATTTATCACAAGAAATGCTAAAGTTAGAAATTGACATTAGCATTAGCATTACAATCACTAATCCAATTATGTGGCATCCGGAATTTTGAGACGACCCCTAGATATGCGATGGTCCATGACTAAGTAATGGACATCGTTTTATTTTCATCTTTGGACTGAGGTGCAGTGTGTTGTAATGATTCGATCGTTGAAGAAGTTATAGGATCATTTTCTTCATATTACCACTAAAAACTTAAGGATTAATTTTTGGGACGATTTTGGGCCGTGAATTAAAGGGCCGTGTGACCACAAGCCCATAGGCCCAAGCAACTTTACCCTTTCCCTTAATTGTCGACAAAGCAGACTTATTGGGCTTGTTGATGCTTGACCGAAAGAAGCCCATCATGGAAAGTCTTCACATTCCCTCCACTTGTCCAAAACTGCTGCATTACCAAATGATCATCATGCAAATAATTAATCAATCAATTAAGCAAGGAGCAAAAAGGAGCGGATTAGCTCAGAGAGAGAGAGAGAGAGAGAGAGAGAGAGTTCAAGCGAGAGTGAGCAGCGAGCGGGTGCACGGCGTGAGGAAGGAGGAGGTCGCCGTTCCATCGAGCACGGTGCTACCGTCATCGTCACCGCTGGTCTTCGCCACCGTTGAGCCGAGCCCGAGACCCCCCCCCCCCGAGCCCCTGTTTTGCTTGCATCCGAATAGAAGAGCTAGAGGCAAGTGAAAGTTCACTAATCCATGTCTTTGCATGCTGTAATTATCTTGTGAAATGCTGGTAGATGTGAGAAAATGTAGAAGTGGGAACTGCATGTGGATTTTTGGATGATTGAGGTGAAGTTGGATTAAGAGATTGAGTAAAAACAGAGTTGGTTTTGGGTAGTTTCGATTTTTGGTTGAAATAAGAATTGAAAGGTCTAACTATAGTGGATTCTTGAAGTGAAGAAGCTGTAATGTAGTGCAATAGATTGGAAATATTGGGTTGTGGATGTTGGATGCTAGGATTCAAACGAATAGGAGTAGTTCTCTTTGAATTAGTAAACTGTTTTCACAGAAAACAGCATGACCTTCGGTGATTCCATGAATTTTCTGTAATTATCTAGCTGGAATTAGACTTTTAACTCTGAATTAAAGTTGTAGGGCATATCTTTAGGAGTAACATATCAAAAATTGAGAATAAATGAACAAGGTTTGAACGATAAAAGGATTTTCTATGAAAATGTTAAATCTGGAAGTCATTACAGAACGTTAGCAAAGAATACAGAAATTACTGCTCTTGATATATAAGAAATTTGATTTGGTGTTCTTCATGAAAATTTTTCCCTTAGGTCTTATTTATAACATGTCAAAATTTCATAATTTTCTGAGTTCATTTAGGGATTATTCCGTAATTTTTACCAGAACTGTGCATTGTAATAATCAAGATGTTTGATCCCGAATTTGCCCAAATTGTCCCAAAGGTGAATATATCTTGAATTATAATTTGACATGATGATACTAGCATTGACATATTATGAAATATTGAGATTTGATTAAGGATTCATGAGACATCTTGTCATTGCATTTGAAAGTATTTTTGAAAATTAAGATGTTAAAAAATACCATTGGACCCTCGGGTCAACGATGCCCCGGGAGTCGGGAGGCCTAAAGGATCAAATGAGTCGATGCCTTGTGGATGCCTGGTGGCCCTAGTGGCTGAATGCCGGAGGTTTTTCCCCGAGAGCTTCGGGATGCCCGGTTGTATGCTAGTCGGTACGTAAATCCGAAGGGCCGCAGTAACCATTCTCATGGTGAGCCTCGGAGGTTTCCTTGTCATGCTAGGTGGGGTATGAGATGCCTGGAGGTGTGACACACTCTGGATGTCCGATGGCCCTAGTGGCTGAATGCCGGAGGCTTTCATGATGCCAGGGTGGATGCGAATGCTCGGAGGGACGCAAACATTGGTCCTCTAGGGGATGCAACCTTTTGAATGATAAAATGAATGATTCTACTAAGTGTGTGTGTGGTCTGGTTATAGGACTAAATTGTATGGCATGGAATGGGACGTGTTACTACAGTTGGCCCTATGATCGAGACTTGGGTAACTGGACATGATGCATTTTGATTCTTTTTAAAATTGCATTTGCCATTGCATTAAAGAATTTCATGATTTTGATGTATATTTATCCCTTGATTACCTGTTTTTGTCTATTCTGCATGAGTCTAGATATTGATGGTATTGCTTGACATGGCTTGATAAATCTTTTACTGCTGAGTGGCTGTACTCACCCCGTTTGGGGACTAACATTTCAGATTAGAAGATATGTCTCTGCTACCAGTCACCCCCGGCACATTTTATGATGTCCCAGTTGATGTTGAGTGCGAGTGTTCGGAGCACTCTCATCTTGATATGCGAGGGTTGGTTTTTATTCGAGTGCGGGTTCTAGTCATATATGACATCAGTACACTTGATGGCCCAGTGATTCAGGAGTTTCTGTCGATGCACGTTTGTTGTGATGGTTTCATGCTGGGGATATTGCCGCCGCCGCCAGTTGACGGACTGGGCTAGGTGTGACCGAGAGTGACGGTTAGCAGATGAAACATTTTTGGACTGCCGACACTAACTGATAGACTTATGTATAGGACTGTATGGAAAGGAAAGTAAAAAGGGAAGTCGAGTTGCCTTTTGTTATGAAGCCAGGTATAGAAAACTATGGCAAATTTTGATGTACTGATCGATGTTGTCTATCAAATCTATGTAAATAAAAGTGTTCAGCTTGACCTATAAAACTATCTAGTAGGTGTGCGTCATTTCTAATTTTTGGAATAGGGAGATGCTAATTTTTCTTCCGCTATATATTTATATATTGTGTAGGGACCGATCTAAAAGACATAAACCCCCAAGATTGATAGACCTTTAGGTCAAGTAAGAGGAGGGTAAGCGAACTATGGCGACCTCAATGGATTGGGGGCTAACTATAATCTATAAACTTAATTGAAAATAAAATCACTCAGGCCTAAATACCCATCTTTGGCCCACAGGCTCAATCTATAACCATTTGGTCTGCTAAACTATTCTAACAAATTCAAGCCTTGGCCCACTCCAAGCCAAGTCCAAACCCATAATTTCTCATTCGGCTTATCAAGTCCAATTCGTGTGGCCCACTTACTTCTCAAGCCCACACATTCCTCTGGTCCATCGAGTTTGCTTTATGGCCCGATTTAAAATAATCCAAGTCCTTAATGATCTAATTACACTAATAAAGGTCGATGAAATTTGGGATGTCACAACCACCTTCATTTTTCACAAAGAGAACTGGTGCTCCCCAAGGTGATGCACCGAGAGGTATGAATCCCTTATCCAACGATTCTTGCATCTGCACTTTCAATTCTTTCAACTCAGATAACAACATCCGGTAAGGATCCTTAGAGATTGACTCTGGCTTGGGTGCTAATTCCATTACAAACTCTATTTCTCTCTCTGACGATAGACCTGACCATTCTTCAAAAACATCTCAAAAAACTTCCGTACCATGGCTATGATTTCCATATTCGTTTCTTCAACTAACTCATTACAGTCGCCAAGTAAATTTCACAACCTACATCTAGAACTCAATTGTCTTCAGTGACGAAATGACAGGAATTGAAGGTCCTTTCCAACTCTCAGTAATTCAAAACTTTCATATGCTAACTTCTCGCATCCGAGAATTTCGACGACCCGAAATATTTATTTTGAGGGAAAGAAATTTGTCTTTGAATGGCCAAGTGGACAATTTCGTCATCAGCCACTTTATTGTATTTCTTGGACCGAACCCACCTATGTAAAAATTGGTTATGGGGATGTTAATTGATTTCTCTAAAAAAATTAAAATGCCCTAAAGTAGTGTTGGAATTATGGGTTTATTATTATTATTATTATTATTATTATTATTATTATTATTATTATTATTATTATTATTATTATTATTATTATTATTATTATTATTATTATTATGTGGCATCCAAAAAAGAAAATTCAAGACAAGCTCTAAGGTGTATTAAAGCCCACAATTAGGTAATGAAATTACCTAAGGTTTAGCCATTAGTTTTTCTCTTAAGGCTAAGTGATATATGCTTGTGTTCATGAATTTTTAAATTAGTATTAGGGGATAAATTAATAAGAATAATCTATCCGTGGCTACGCACCTCATAGACTAAATCCATATAAATAAAATGTTACAAGATTTTGGCCATGTGGAATTTAAAATTTAAAATCTATAAAAGAAAGAATTAAAAGTGTTTGAGAGGTGAAATTTAGGATTTAAATTAGGTTTGGGCCTTAGGCCCAAGAGTGGACCTTTAATGGGCCAAGTTGGCCAGCCCATTGAAGCCCACGAATGGGCTGTCGTCGGCCACAAAGGAGGCCGGCCCATTTGCTGGCCCAATTGCTCCCAAGCCCACCATGCATGTGGCATGCCAAGTGGCAAAAATGAAGATTGCATGCATTGGCTTGTGGAGAGGCAAGTGATGATTGCCAATGATGAAGATTTTGGGAAATAAAAGGGGAAAGAGAGAGAGAGGGTGGGCGGTTGGGTTTCCGTCCAAGTGAGAAAGAGAGAGAGTGAGTTGCGAGAGAGAGGGAATCGCCGAGAGAGGGAGAGGAACCGAGGAGGAGGAGGAGCTGTCGCCGCCCGTTTGCTGCCCGTTCGTCCGCCGTGTGCCATCGTTCTCTTGAGTTTAGAGGCAAGTTGGGACTGATTTCCACTCTTGCATGTGTGCCTTGCATGTGTGATTTCTTGGTGGTAGGTTTCGGATCATAGGATAGGCAAAACCGAAGCTAGAATGTGACTTGTTCTTGAGTTTGCATGCCGTTTTCCTATGAACCGCCTGAACCAGAATCTTGTGAGAGTTTGCATGCATGTTTCGAGTTTAATTTTGACCTTGATTCCTTCATGAAAGTTGTATCCAACATCTTAAAATACAACATACTATAATTTGGGACAGAATGATGGAGATTTAAGGGGTCAAACCCTCAGCCTACTAAGACACTAGATCTGGAATTGTTTTGCTGACCTTTTGGTAGATTTGTAGTTGCATGTCGATTTTTACCAAGAATCTCTCTTTTACTTCTTCATGAAACTTGTATAGAACATCCTAAAGACTAACATACTCAAATTTAAAGTAAAATGAGCAAGTGTAGCCTAGTGAATCGACTTACTCTTGAAGACGGTAAATCTGGAGACGCGGTGCAGGACACCCGAGACTTCATGGACCCATATGGTGACTTTTCTTTGGAAATTTGACTTATATCCCTTAATAAAAGTTGTAGGGGACCTCTTGAAGTAAAACATATCCAAATTTCAGAGGAAAGGAAGAAGAATAAGTGGGTGAAAACTCGATATTTCGGAGATACCTACACTGGACGTTTCGGTGCGAGAACTAGAAGCTTCGTACGACTATAGAAAATGATCTAAAACGAATATGGCCTAGAAGTCTGCATTAAAAATCTACTTTAGTGTCTTAACTATAACCTGGTAAAATTTTATAATATTCGGAGGTCATTCGGGTATTTTAATCGAATTATTTCGAAAACTGCACATTTTGTTTCTATCCGAAATTGCATGCTGTATTTATGTGGATTATATCTTCTTGTGTGGAATTTTATTGGGCATGTGTTTTCATGAAATTATTATCTTATTGACTTGTCTATCACATGTCTTGATTTCATGATTTTTGAGAATCATATGGATAATTAATTTAAATGTTTTTTAAAATGGTACAAGCTGGAATTTCATAAACTTCAAGAAGGCGTGATAAATAGACTATTCTAAATTGTGTGGACTCCATGAATGGTATTGTTATGAATGATTGTGTCTTGCTGCATGTATGAAAATGATTGGAGATGCATGTAGGAATAAAAGGATGAAAGTGATCTTATTTGCCATTATATCATGTGCCATGCTGAGTTGAGACATAAATTGGAGACCATGAATAAAAATAAATGAGGAAACTGTCTGTGGCGGATGATAATGCCCTGGGAGTGTCAGGATGCCCGAGATGGGGGGTGTCGGATGGCCCTGATTGTATTGAGATACAAGGCCGAATGTTCTCAGGAGGTTCAAGATGCCCGGAGAATGGGGGTGCCGAAAGCCCTGGAGGTTTGTGCCCAGAGGGATGCCTCGTGATGCCAATTGGGGTGCGAGATGCCCGGCCAGGGAGTGTAAATGCCGAAAGCCTCGGAGGTTTTTGCCTGAGGGGATGCCTCGTGATGCCAGTTGGGATGCGAGATGCCCAGAATGTGGGGGTGCCAGATGCCCGGTGGTGTGTGCCGAAGGTTTATCTCGCGATGCCAGGATGGGGCGCGAGTGATAAAATATGGGATGAAATTATTGATCCCGGGAAAGAAAAATGTGGCGGTCTAAAATGAAATTGAAATCGAATGATGCATGATGATATATGCATGACATGATGATGGTACATGTGATATGATGATAATGTTACATGCATGGATGCATGGTAATGATGATGGTACATGTGATATGATGATGATGTTATATGCATAGATGCATGGTAAGGATGATGCCTTATGTGACATGTGATGCTATGATTGTGATGATTGTATGGTATGATGTATTGAGTGATTTATTGGTCCTTTACCTGCTAAGTGGTTGTACTCACCCCTTCGGGGACCAACATTTCATATTAGCATAATGCCGCTCCCTGTTGTCACGCAGGGCGTATTTTACGGCCTACCTTCGGATGTAGAGGTCGAGTACGTGGAGATTGACTGTCCCATCGTCCCTGGTCTTACGTATATTCGAGTGCGCGCTTTAGTGATGTACGATGTGGGCCTGGCTGGGGGTCCCGTCATTCAGCAGTTTATATCCGTCCATGTTCACTGAGACGGAGTGATGTGTGGGATGTTGCCACCGCCACCGCCTGATGCACTGGGATGGGTTTGAGGGCCCGTGCGTGACAAATAGGAGCTGAAACTTTTTGGATGGTTAGCTGACACTAGTGATGGGGGATCTTCCACGTTAGACGTAGTGGGTCGAATGTTTCTTTTTGAGTTTATGGCCGAGTATGGCTTCATCTCCTGGCCTTTCTTTTGATGTACCAACCCATGGAAACCCATCTTGAAAAATATGTAAATAAAGTGTCATGGCTTTGTCTTTTATTATGATGTTTAGTGGTGTGCAATTGTATCATGGTTGATGGAGGGAGAGATGGCAATGTTATATTTTGCTTCTGCTAAATGAGTCGCGCTGGGGCCGTTTTAAAAAAAAAAAAAATGTGTCCATGATTTACGATGCTTCATCAAAGAGATGTGATTATGAGTAGCATTAGGTGCCTGTGGTGACCTAAGGTGGTTCGGGGTGCCACATATTATTATTATTATTATTATTATTATTATTTTCTATGGGCCATTTAAATTGGACATCTAGGCCCAAAATTTTTCGGGCCCAAAGCATGCCAAGAGGCCCACAAACCGTCGGCCCAGGGGAGGAAGAAGAAACCGGATGGAGAGTCCACGCCACCTCCTCCATTTGTCCTCTTGTTGAAGACACTTGTCTTCCTCTTGGGGCCAAGTGTCTCTTGCATGCAAAATTCTATGATAATTAGTTAATTAAGCAAACAAAAGGGAGAGAGGGAGGCGGATTGATCGAGGGAATCGCTGAGAGAGAGAGAGATTGAGAGGAAAGGGAGAGTGACCGAGAGAAAGAGGAGAGTGGGGAGGGTGCTTCGGTGAGGGGAAGAAGGAGACCAGCCCTGCCGTGCTGCACCCGTTGACGCCATTCACGCCGCTTAGTTTCGCCGTCGGATGTGTTGCACCCAAAGCCCTCAAGTCGCTGTTTGCTTGCTGTGGTTGCGTGAACTTAAGGCATGTGAATTCCCTTGATCTACATGACGCTTGTTGTGGTTGTGTGTAAAGTGTAGTAGATTTCAGATGTGCTGGATGTTAGAATTTTCGAAATTTTGGGAGTAGTACCTTAAGCTAGTAAACTGTTTTATGGAAAACAGTTTGACCTCTGGTGATTCCGCGAATTGTATGCAATTATCTAGTTGGAATATTACTTTGTGTCCTTTATAAAAGTTGTAGATGAATTCTTGAAGAGTAACATACTAAAATTTGAGAAGAAACGGATAAGTATTGGTCGGTGAAACCATTTTTCTTTGAAGATACTAGATCTAGAAACTGTTATGTTGACCTCTTGCGACTCCGCGAATTTTATGCAATTATCTAGTGGAAATTTGACTTCGTGTCCTTGATGAAAGTTTTATATTGACATCTTGAAGAATAAAATACTAAAATTTGAGAAGAAATGTACAAGTATTGGTTGGTGAAATGATTTTTCATTGGAAGTATTAAATCTGGAAATTGTTACTGAGGGTTAAGGTGAGTTATGGTGATTATAGCTTTTGATCTATCATGAATCCAACTTTGAGTTCTTCACAAAAATTTTACCTCTACGTTTTATCTATAACATATCAAAAACTCAGAATTTTCTATGTTCATTTAATGGGTTTACTGAATTTGTTATTAAAATTGTGCAATAGTGATGTTCGAAGTTTTATGGCTGTGATGTAGGGACCATAGTGACTCGTACGAAGTTCTCTCGACATGGTGTTCTTCATATAACCTTTTTCTCTATATCTCGTTTATAACATGTTAAATTCTCAGAATTTATTAATATAATTTACTAATTTTTCCATAATTTTAATTAAAGGAGTGCAATCTGTTTTATCCGAAAATTGTTTTATTTTCAAGAACAAATGAATTGCTCTATGAAATTCGATATCTTGGGTTGTTATTTAGATAGCATATGCGGTGACATTTAGCATATCATATGAAATCAAGAATGAAATTGATGAGGCCTTGTAAACTCATTGAAACTTATGATTGTATTGCATCAATGGTTGTTTTCAAAGTGAGACATATATGTATATATTGCGATGTTAATGATACCATCGAACGGCTAAGTCGACGATGCCTTGGCAGTGTCAGGATGCCCAGACGTGTGTGTCGGAGGCCTCGTGATGCCAGTTATGCTCAGAGGTGTGTGCCGGATGGTCGGAGGTATGTGCAGGAAGTCTCACAATGCCAATTTGGGTGCGAGAGTTAGGAGGGATGCAAAGATTGGTCCTCGAGATCCTTTTGAATATCAAAATGGGAAATGAATCATGCGCATGTGTGTGCATATGGCATGGTGCATGAATTGTCTATGAATTTGAGTTGGTACTATTTGGCGTTGAAATTTTGATCATTAAAGCATTGAATGGATCTCATGGAGATATATGCATGACTACATGGAGATATATTCATGACTACATGGAGATGTGTGCTTGACTGCATGGATTATATGTGCATTACTCATGATACCTTGGTTGTCTTGCTTGTTGTATTATGTAGTTTAATGGATCTTTACTGCTGAGTGGTTGTACTCACCTCTTTTTGGGGACTAACATTTCAGATTGAGAGATGCCTCTATTACCCGTCACAAGTGGCACATTTTACGGCGTTCCCGTTGATGTTGAGTGCTCGTGTTCGGAACACATCTGTGTTGGTGTCCGAGGATTAGTATTCATCCGTGTTCGAGTCTTAGTCATGTACGACGTGGGTCTACCTGATGGCCCCGTGGTACAGGAGTTCCTATCTGTGCATGTTCTTCATGACGGGATCATGATGGGGATGTTGTCGCCGTGTGGCACCACTTGACGGCCCTCGATCCATTAAGGTCGCTACAGGTCACTCGCCTTTCACTTGTCCTATTATTTGATTATATTGGGTTTGTAAGTCCCGAGGGTTCATATTATTTAAATTGGTCCTAGCACAGTTCATATAGCGAAAGAATAATCAAATTTCCCTATCCCATACTCCAACAAAATAATGCAATGCACACCAACTACACATCATCTAAAAGATAGGGCTGAACCACTTTTATTTACATAACTTTGATGGATATCATGAGTCGGTACATCAAAAGGCCAAGCTTCACTAAGCTCAGCTATAACCAAAAGTACCCGACTCTATAGCAGTCATGATCAACGATCCATCATCAATGTCGGCCATCCAAAAAGTGTCTTCCATTACCCATCACAAGCATCATCACACCCAGCCCGGTCCATCGATTGGCAGCGGTAGCAGCATCCCCATCATGATCCCGTCACAACGAACATGCACAGATAAGAACTCCTGTACCACGGGGCCATCAGGTAGACCCACGTCGTATATGACTAAGACTCGAACACGTATGAATACTAATCCACGGACACCCACACAATGTGCTCTGAACACGAGAACTCAACATCAACGGGAATGCCATAAACTGTGCCACGTGTAATGGGTAATAAAGGCATCTCTCAATCTGAAATGTTAGTCCCCATAAGGGGTGAGTATAACCATTCAACAATAAAAATCCATCAAACTACACAGTACAACAAGCAAGACAACCAAGGTATCACGAGTAATGCACATATCATTTATGCAATCAAGCATACATCACCATGCAGTCGTGCATATATCTCCATGCAATCATGCATATATTTCCATGAGATCTATTTAATACTTTAATGATCACATCTTCATCGCCAAATAGTACCAACTCAAATTCATAGACAATTCATACACTAGGCCATATGCACACACATGCACATGATTCATTTCTCATTTTGATATTCAAAAAGGATCCCAAGGACAAATCCCTACATCCCTCCTAACTCTCGCACCCAATTTGTCATCGTGAGACTTCCGACACACACCTTCGGGCATCTCATACCCCAACTGGCATCACGAGGCCTCCGACACACACCTCCGAGCATCTGGCACACACCTCTGGCATCTTGAAACTCCCGAGGACATCTGGCACACACCTCCGGGCATTCCGACACTCCCGGGACATCGTCGACTTAGCTATCCAACAGTATCATCATTATCATTACACATGGATATATCTCACTTTTGAAAAATGCCATTTGATGCAATAATGCCAAAAGTTTCATTTAATTTATAACATTTTATTAATTCTGATGTCATATGAAATGCATAAATGTCACCGGGCATGCTAAATAGATAGCAACTCAGAATACCACATCTCATGGAGTAATTTATTTGTTCTTAAAAATAAGACAATTTTCGGATAAAACAGAATGCATTCCTTTAATTACAATTCTGGAAAAAAATTAGTAAACGATATAAATAAATTCTAAGAATTTAACATGATGTAAAAAAGACCTAGAGAAAGAGGTTTCATGAAGAACTCCATGTCAAGAAAGTTTCATATAAATCGCATAGGTCCATACATCACAGCAAAAGAAATTCCAACACCACTATTGCACAGTTTCAGAAATAATTTTGATTAAGTCCTTAAATGAAGTCCGAAAATTATGAGATTTTAATATGTTATATTTAAGACCTAGAGGTAAAAGTCCCATGAAGGAATTGAAGTCCAATTCATTCTTTATCAAAATTTATAACTATTATAACTCACCCTAACCCTCGGTTCAATCTCCAGATTTATCCCTTTCAAAGAAAAATCGTTTCCCCGATAAATATTTGTCCATTTATTCTCAAATTTCAGTATGTTACTCCTCAAGATGTATCTACAACTTTTATCAAGGACATGAGATCAAATTCGGACTGGATAATTGTGACACCCCTCGACACAACCCCTAATCCGGTAGGGTCGCCATAGTTCGCTTTCACTTGTTCTAATCAATATACCACTCTGATACCATTTATTTATAGCGGGTCCATAAATCCTGGTGGTTATTATTATTATTATTATTATTATTATTATTATTATTATTATTATTATTATTATTATATTGGTCCTAGCGCAGTTCATATAACGGAAGCATATTCTAATCTCCCTATCCCATCTCCAACAACAATAATGCAATGCACACCTACTACGCATCAGATAAAAAGATAAAACCAAGTCACTTTTATTTACATAACTATGATGGACATCTCGGGTCGGTATAGCAAAAGGCCAAGGCTTTTAATTAAGCTCGGCTATAACCCAAAAGAACTCGACCCTACATCAGACATTTACACCTATCCATCATCAAGTGTCGGCTATCTAAAAAGTGTCATCCTCTACTAGCCGCACATGCAATCACACCCAACCCGGTGCATTGGCCGATGGCGGCAGCAGCATTCCTATCATCACCCCATCGCGTCGAACATGTACGAACAAGAACTCCTAGACTATAGGGCCATAAACTAGACCCACATTGTACATAACCAAAACACGAACTCGGATAAACACTAGACCAGGAACACTAATGCAAGATTGCTCCGAGCACTCAACCTCAACATCAGATGGTAACCATAGAAAGTACCACGCATGACCGGTGACAGAGGCATCTTTCAATCTGAAATGTTAATCCCCAAAGGGGTGAGTACAACCACTCAATAGTGAAGATCCACCAAACTACACGATGCATCAGACAGAATAATCAAGGTATCACAAATAAGGCACATATCGTCCATGCAAACAAGCATACATCTTCATGCAGTCATGCATATATCACAATGCAATCATGCATATATCACTATGCAATCATACATAAATCACCATGCCATCTCGCATATACCACCATGCAGTCACGTTTGTATTTCCATGAGATTCTTTTCATGCCATATGCACACACATACGCATGATTTATATCATCCACACAATCATATGTATATCCCCATGAGATCCATTCAAGTCTTCATAATCACATTCACAATGTCAAATAATATCAATTCAATTTCATAGGCAATTCATGCATCATGCCATATGCACACATCCATGCGCATGATTCAAATTTCAATTTTAAATTTTTAAAAGGATCTCATTTCATTTTTCTTCCCAGGGACTAGTGTTTCCATCCCTCATTTATCGCTCACACCCAACCTAGCATCGCGAGGAGTATTCGGCACACACCTCTGGGCATCCGGCACACACCTCCGGGCATCCCGCACCCTAACTGGCATCACGAGAAATCCCCCTAGCACACACCTCCAGGCATCCCGACACACCCGAGGCATCCGACACACATACTTTGGGCATTCGGCACCCACACTCCGAGCATCCCGACACTCCTGAGGTATCGTCGGCTCACACCTCCGACGGTATCATCATTATCACAATGTATATTCACATATATATCTCCCTTTCAACATGGCATTTGATGCAATAATGTCAAGGGTCTAAACCAGCTTTTTGATGTTATATGACATGCCCAAATGTCACCAAATATGCAGCATAATCAACCGCTCAAAACATTATATCTCATAGAGCAATTCCTTTATTTTTGAAAATACAGCAATTTTCGGATAAAACATAATGCACTCATTTAGTTAGAATTCTAGCAAATTAGTAAACGGTCTTAATAATTTCTGAAAATTTAACATGTTATAGATGAGATCTACAGAAAAATATTTCGTGAAGAACACCATATCAAAAGAGCTTCATACAAATCGGTACGGTTCATGCATCACAGCCATTAAAATTTCAGAACATCGCAATTGCACAGTTTCATTCACAAATTCTGTAAAAACCTTAAACCAGCTCCGAAAATTCTGAAATTTTGATATATTATAGAAAAAACATAAAGGTAAAATTTCCGTGCAAAACTCAACGTCAAATTCGTGATAGATTAAAAACTATAATCACCAGAATCGTCCCTAACCCTCGGCAACGAAATCCAGATCTCACCATTTTGGATAAAAATCGTTTCACTGACCTGCACTTGTCCGTTTCTTCTCAAATTTTAGTATGTTACTCCTTAAAATGTTATCTACAACTTTCATCAAGGAAACAAGATCAAATTTCAAACAGATAACTTTATAAAATTCACAGAATCACGTTAGGTTAACATAACGGTTTCCAAATCTAATCTCTTCAAAGAAAAATAGTTTCACCGACCTATACTTGTTCATTTCCTCTAAAATATTGATATGTTACTCTCCAAGAAATATTCTACAACTTTCATCAAGAAGTCGAAGTGAGATTCCAACTAGAAAATTGCATGCAGCTCACGACATCACCAAAGGTCGGATTGTCTTTCCAGAAAATAGATTGCTAGGCTAAGGCACAACTCCTATAACTTCGAAAATTCTTACCTCTACCACATCCGAAATTTACCACTCATCACACACAATCACAGCAAGCAAGGTGTAGATCAATGGACTCTACTTGCCTTAAATCTAACAAAAATCACAACAAGCAAAAAAAGACAGGGCTCGATCAACGATCTCATCTTCCTTCACGGCTCACGGTCGGCTTCGGCTTCCTCTCTCTCGGTTCACTCTCCCTCTCTCTCGATTTCACTCTCTCTCTCTCTCTCTCTCTCTCTCTCTCTCTCTCTCTCTCTCTCTCTCTCGATAACCCCCTCATTCAATCCGCCTCTCCTCTCTCTAATTTTCTTTCCCTTTAATGATTAGCAATCATTAACCTTGCATGGCATTTTACACTTGGCTACAATGGATGGACATGTGGCTGATCTCCCTTGCCACTTGTAAATTTTCATGCAGGTTGATGGGCCATCCTTTGGGCCGACTCCTCCATCTGGTTCTTCCTTCGTCAATAGCCCATTGGGCTTCTTGGGCTGGTCGAACGGTGGGGCTGTGGGCTAGTTTGGCCTAAAATATTTCAACCCACTTATAAAAATACCTAATTGCAAGTTAATAGGGCCATAAAACTTTGTAACATAAATCCATAAAATCCAACTTATAAAGTTCATGGCCAAGAACAAAATTTTCCTTATCAAATTATCCTTTAGCACAATCTTTGATCACACATGGACATAGGATATATTTCCAACCAAATAATTCTCCATTAAAATGCTCGGCCTTAACCTGTTGTAATTCATTGGTCTAAAGGCTATAACACAATCCAATGGCACTTCCATCACCATTCCATAGGTCATCATACATCTAGAGATCGCTATGAAATTCTAGGATGCCACAATAATTGCACAAAATTCACAAAATCGCAAGGGATCAACATAACAGTTTCCAGATCTAGTATATTTGAAGAAAAATGGTTTCACCAACAAATACTCATCCGTTTCCTCTCAAATTTTGATATGTTACTTTTCAAGAAGTTCTCTACAACTTTTATCAAGGACACAAAGTGAGATTTCAACTAGATAATTACCTACAATTCACGGAATCACTAGAGATCAAACTATTTTCCATAGAACAATTTACTAACTCAAGGTACTACTCCCAAAATTTGGAAAATCCTAACATCTAGCTCATCCGAAATCTACTTCACACACAACCACAGTAAGCATCATGTAGATCAAGGGACTTCACTTGCCTTAAGTTCACGAAATCAAACAAGCAAAACAGTGACTTGAGGCTTCGGTGGGCTTGAGCGACGGTGGCAACTAGGCGGCATTGATGGCCTTCCTCTTGCCCCTCGCAGCTCACACTCACCTTCCTCCCTCTCGCTCAAGCTCTCCTCCTCTCTCTTGCTTGCTCGTCCGCTCGGTCTCACCCTCTCTCTCTCTCTCTCTCTCTCTCTCTCTCTCTCTCTCTCTCTCTCTCTCTCTCTCTCTCTCTCTCTCTCTCTCTCTCTCTCTCTCTCTCTCTCTCAGTTCCTCGAGCAATTTGCCTCTCCCTCTCTTCCTTCGATTGCTTCAAGGCTAGCAATCATTAGATTATGCATGCAAGGACACTTGGCTCCAAGAGGGAGACAAGTGTAGGAGGTGGCGTAGGGCTGCTTCATCCGATTTCCCCCTCCCTCCTTCGGTCGATGGCTTCGTGGACTTCTTGGGCCGGGCCTTGGTTGGCCAAATGGTGGGGGTTATGGGCTGCTTTGGGCTATCTTGGGCCTTAGGTGTCCAGCCCACACTTGCTCCTATTTTTCCACTTTAATCCCCACTTAATTTCATAATCTCAAATACACACATGGCCACATAATATTGCAACATTAATCGATGAAAATCCAATTTATAGAGTGCACGTACATAGCTCTTAGAAAAGTCTTGACCTTTTGTTGTACCAACAAGAACAAATATCAAAACAACCAATAATAATTCAACCCCCAAGAAAATTCCTTGTCACTTTATCCTTTAGTACAATCCTTGAGGCAAATGCTTGAAAACTACAAAAAAAAGTCATAGATCACACTTAGATATAGGATATATTTCCAATCAAAACAATAGTCCGTTCAATGTTTGGCCTTGTTTAATTGTAATCCATTGGTCTAATGACTATAATATAGTCCAATGGTGCTTCCGATACTATAATTGTAATCAAGATCTCTTGATTTTAATGGTAGAAGCCCATGAACTACTTGAAGAAGCATGTCAAGGATATCTAGCGATAATAAGAGATCTTACTAAGAAAGAGGCTAAAATCAATGACATTCAAATAGTCAGGGAATTTCAAGATGTGTTTCCTGAGGAGTTGCCTAGATTACTGGCGGAACGAGAGATTGAGTTTGAAATTGAACTAATGCCTGGAACTGGACCAATATCGAAAGCCCCATATAGAATGGCCTTAATGGAACTGAAGGAATTGAAGGTGCAACTACAATAATTGCTTGATAAGGGATTTATTAGGCCAAGTGTTTCTCCTTGGGGTGCACCGGTCCTATTTGTGAAAAAGAAGGATGGGTCGATGCGTTTATGTATTGACTATAGACAATTGAACTAGGTGACTATAAAGAATAAGTATCCCTTGCCTAGAATTGAAGATTTATTTGATCAGTTGCAATGAAGTTCATTCTTTTCTAAAATTGACTTAAGATCAAGATACCATCAATTAATGATAAAGAAAGAAGACATTCCTAAGACTGCATTTAGGACTCGTTATGGACACTACAAGTTCCTAGTTATGCCATTTGGATTAACGAATCCACCAGCAGCATTCATGGATTTAATGAATAGAATATTTAAACCTTATCTAGATCAATTTGTGATTGTCTTCATTGATGACATTCTGATATATTCTAGAGGACCTGAAGAAAATGAGCGACACCTGAAGATAGCGTTGCAAACACTAAGAGATCATAAATTGTACGCCAAATTCAGTAAGTGTGAATTCTGGCTAGATCAGATAATATTTTTAGGACATTTAGTGTAGGGAAATGGAATTGCTGTAGACCCTGCAAAAGTTGAGATGATAATGAACTGGCCGAGACCGACGACACCAACTGAAATACGAAGTTTCTTAGGACTGGTTGGTTATTATAGGAGGTTTATTGAAGGATTCTCACAATTGGCAGGCCCTTTAACGAAATTGACTCAAAAGAATGTAAAGTTTGAATGGAGTGGAGAATGTGAAAGAAGCTTTCAGGAGCTTAAAAGGAAATTAACTATAGCTTTAATTTTAACTATACCATATAGATCTGATGGATTCACGGTGTATAGTGATGCATCTCATAAAGGACTAGGATGTGTTTTAATGCAGCATGGCAAAGTCATAGCTTATGCATCAAGACAGTTGAAACCTCAAGAATTAAATTACCCCACCCATGATTTAGAATTGGCAGCTATAGTTTTTGCCTTGAAAATATGGAGACATTATCTGTATAGATAAAAGTTTGAAATCTATACAAATCATAAGAGATTAAAGTATTTGTTTTCGCAAAAAGAGTTAAACATGAGACAGAGAAGGTGGATGGAATTATTAAAAGATTATGACTGTGAAATACGGTTGTCACGCCCCAATCCTTGGGCACGCACACATCCTTCTCATGGTCGATTTTAATATGCGATATCCCAGGACTATATATCGCCGACCCTTTCATTCTATAAGCACATGCGGAAGCAATTATAAATCCCCAGACAATAAAACAATGGGATAGAAAAGCAGGCTATATTTTTCATATTGAAATTTACAACCAAACCTTTATACATGGCATTAGACAGAGCACTTCACAAACTATTCGCAACTTCAAAGTCTCACTCTTTCTACACATATACAAAAGGGTTCACAAAGAGATGGGATTTCAATCCTCGTCTAAGTCATACTCGAGATCATCTTGATCCTCCTCTAATTCCTCTTCACTCAAATCATTCTCTCCTCAATTTCACCTGCGAGTACTCATTCACAAATTCCTCCTCCTCAGCTCCTCGTCGGGATCCTGAAATGTTTTCCCCAAATTGGGATGAGACTACGTCTCAGCGAGTTATACCCCACTAAGCCCGATTAGTAAACTATTATACTAAAGGCTACCTAAACAGGCATAGGTCAGAAGACGTACCTTAGCATCAGATCCCACCTGCAAGTCAGTACAATTTACAATAGGTACTCAAGCAATCATATCACCGATCGAAGCATCGATCAAATCGACCTAGTCGATTACAAGCCAACAAGACCACTCATGGTCATTTCCATTCAGTCAATCAATTTACAATATCAGAATCAAGGCAAAGATCAATCGACTTAGTCGATTACATGTCATCCGGACCATCTTTAGGTCATTCCAGTCATTGCTATACAGTCTCAACTGATAAAACCAATCACCGAGCCTCGTGCATTCTCTGAGGTGATGGGACTGATCATCGAGCCACGATACACATGACCAAATTTCTAAATGACATGCCAAGTCATCAGGTCAACATACATCTTACATACTCACTTTCATTTCCACAATTTCCAGTGTGATCGGTAGTCTACCACAATACCTTTATCACTGGCAACCGATACTCGATACACAGAAATACAGCCACGCAGGCACAATCTATGCCACACTTGCATGATCAACTATCGCCACACAGGCATGATCAACTATCGCCACAAAGGCATGATCAACTATCGCCACACAGGCATGATCAATTATCGCCACACAGGCATGATCAACTATCGCCACACATGCATGATCAATTATCGCCACACAGGCATGATCAATGTTCAACAATTTATGTGCATTCTCTAAGGCATCCTACATGCCAAAGCGATGTAATAATCGCCGAGCCACATCACAAAGCATTTCTTTTCATCTTTTATCATCATTAATAAAATATCGTGCATTAGTACACGATTGGCCTTAGCCAAAACATAATGATTTCGATTCCACAATTCCCACCATTATTAGCGTCCACCAAAACACTTTTGGTTCTGTCAACCGACACTCGGTTATTTTCCAATTAATTTTCCAAATTAATTAAACTAGGAAAATAATCTTGTAATCACAATTAATTCACTTCAGCACAAAACAAAGCTCAATTAAATAAATGAACTGTGCCACGATGATCAGCACGAAATTTCGGTCATCGGCCATCAAATTCTTAATTTCCGAAAAATAATTAATTAATTAATTAATTTCGAAAATTAATTAATAATTATTAAAAATTCCATTTAGCTCAAAATAAAGCCAATTTAAATAAACAAGCTGCACCACAATCATCAGCATAATATTCCGGTCACTGGCCATCTCAACCTTAATTTCCGAAAAATAAATAATTAAATAATAAATTTCGAAAATTAAACAATTAACATTAAAATTCAATTTAGCTCAAATTAAAGCCCGATTAAATAAACGGACTTCACCACGGTCATCAGCATAATTTTCCGGTTCCGGACCATCTCCCTTGAATTTTCGGAAAATAAATAATTATTTAATTTAATTCCGAAAATTAATATTAAAATGCCAAAAATCCCACTTAGGCCCGAATCACCAAATTGAAGCCCGATTACGGGTCGGAAAATTCCCGAGATGCTTCCAATAATTAGTAGACCACGTCTACTTGTTAATTGCGCAATCAATTTATCTAAATCACATCACAATTGACTAATAATTGCTAATTTATTCTAATCTAACAACCTAAACATGATTAATTAAAACTAAACCAACCTTAAGCATAATTAGCCAACTAATCCTGGATTAGTGAGATTACTCACTAAATCGCGCGCAAATCGGATCAATCCGACGGCGGCGACGTGAGGAACAACAAACTCCAAAGCGAGCCTTGGGTTCGGGGCCCGAAAACGGCCCAAAAGCGGGCCCGAAGTCGCTGAAACCCACTCCATGGGTCTGCTGGACGGAGCTGAACGGGGTTGCTCCGGCGGCTAGGGCGGCGAGGGGAAGCCGGCGGAGGGCGAGGGGGTCGCGGGGGAGGTCCGGCGGGGCTAGGCAATGGCCGGAGGTGGCCGGATGGTGGCTAGTCGGTGCGAAACAGGGGCGAACAGCGGCTGGTTCGCGCGGCCTGGGCGTGCGCGGACAGCGGGACGGCGGCGAGCGCGCAGGCGGCGGTGCGGCGGTGCGACGGCGGGACGAGCGGCGAGCGGCTGAGGGGCGAGTTGCGATCTCCGTTTTTTTTTTTTTTTTTTCTGCTTCTAGTTTTCGCTTGCTGGACGTGCGAAGGAAGGAAGAAGAAGAAGAAGAAAGAGAGAGAGAGAGAGAGGATAGGGTTGGACCGGTCAAAGAAAGAGAGAGAGAGAGAATGGGCAGTGGGGAATTCGCATGAGGGGGAGGGGAGAGGAGAGAGGAGAGAGAAAGAAAAGAAAAGAGAGGGAGAGAGAGGAAAAAGAAAAGGAAATGCATAATTCTTTATTTCAATTTTCCTTTTCTCTTTTCCTTTTCCTTTCTATTTTCTTTTTTGGTCTTCAATTTTCTTCCGATAATTTCTTTATTGAAATTTCGGACTCGTCAATAAATTGACGAGCGATGAGACAGGATCCTAAAAATGAATTGTGACACGCCCGAATATTTGATTCCCAAAACCGAATTAAATTTCATGATTAAAATCGACCGGACACGATTTTAGTCCAATCTAACCAATTAGGTAGCTTTTAGGGATTTTACCGCGGTTATATCCCTTAACGGCTTCACCCAATAAGTTAGCTAACTCGTGAGTGATCAGCTCAGAGAAAAAGGACCATAGGCGCGCCGATGATATGCACATTTCACTTTATCGAAACGGGGTCAAATTTCAGGATGTCACAACGGTACCACCCAGGAAAGGCAAATAAGGTGGCAGAGCCCTTAGTCGAAAGTCGGCTATGGACATGGCTAGCCTAAGGATAACGGAATGGAATATGTTAAAGTCAGTAGTAGATTCAAACTTCAAGTTGGAAATAGACCACCTTACTGGTATGCTCGCTGCGTTAAGGATTAAGCCCAAGATTATTCAGAAAGTTAAGATTCTGCAAGAATTTGATCCAGAGATTGTGAAAATATGAAATGATGTGTCTTTAGGGAAAAGATCAAAGTTTCAAGTCTCTGAAGATGGGATAGTAAGGTGTCGGGGACGACTCTGTGTTCCCGATAATGAAGTGAAGAAGGAAATTTTGTCGGAAGCACATAGGAGCAATTATAGTATTCATCCAGGTAGTACAAAGATGTATAGAAATTTACGCCAGCAGTTTTGGTGGAATGGCATTAAGACGAATATAGCTAAACACGTATATCAATGTTTAACATGCCAACAAGTGAAAGCAGAACACCGCAAAACCGCAAGACTATTAAAACCATTAGACATACCATAGTGGAAATGGGAACATGTGACGATGGACTTTGTGCAAGGATTGCCAAGGACATCAAGTGGTCATGACTCGATCTGGGTAATAGTAGATCGCTTGACTAAATCTGCCCATTTCCTAGTGGTCTGCGTAGATTACCCAATGGATAAACTTGCTGAAATTTATGTAAGCCAGGTAATATGCTTACATGGTATTCCTGTAACGATCACATCTGATCGAGACTCTAGGCTTACTTCAAATTTTTGGCGAAGTCTCCAAAATGCCTTATGGACAAAGCTTCAATTTAGTACTGCTTTTCATCCTCAAACAGATAGGCAAACAGAAAGCGTGATCCAAACTTTGGAAGATATGCTGAGAGCTTGTATTATTGAATTTAAGGGAAGTTGGGATGAAAAGTTGCATTTAGTAGAGTTCGCCTATAATAATAGTTTTCAAAAAAGTATAGGCATGGCTCCATATGAAGCATTATATGGAAGAAGGTGCAGGTACCCTGTTTGTTGGAATGAAGTAGGTGGAAGGAGATTGACAAGACCTGAGTTGGTACAAGTTACCACTGAGGCTGTTGAAATTATCAGGAAAAGACTTGAAATAGCTCAGAGTAGGCAAAAAGACTACACAGATAAACGTAGAAGACCTTTAGAGTTTAATGTGGGGGATCATGAATTCCTTAAGGTATCCCCTATGAAAGGAATCTCACGATTTGGAATAAAAGGAAAGTTAAGTCCTAGATTTATAGGACCTTCTGAGATACTCAAAAGAATAGGAGACGTAGCTTATCATTTGGCGCTGCCTCCTAAATTGGAAAATTTACATGATGTGTACCATATATCGATGCTAAGGAGATATTAACCGAATCCTGGTCACATACTCAATCATGAAGCCATCAAAGTGGATGAGAAAGTGAGGTACATAGCAGAGCCAATACGGGTATTAGATCGAAAAGAACAAGTCCTAAGGACGAAGAAAATTCCTCTGGTTAAGATATTATGGCGACATCATGATGTGGAGGAAGCCATATGGAAAGATGAAAATGAGATGAGGGAAAGGTACCCTCACTTGTTTAAAGACACATAAGTGATGTCTAATTTCAAGGACGAAATTCTCTAAGGAGGGAAAAATTGTGGCATCCGAGAATTTCGACGACTCGAAATATTTATTTTGAGGGAAAGAAATTTGTCTTTGAATGGCCAAATGGACAATTTCGTCATCGGCCACTTTGTTGTATTTCTTGGACCAAACCCACCTATGTAAAAATTGGTCATGGGGATGTTAATTGATTTCTATAAATAAAAAAAAATGCCCTAAAGTAGTGTCGGAATTATGGGCTTATTATTATTATTATTATTATTATTATTATTATTATTATTATTATTATTATTATTATTATTATTATTATTATTATTATTATTATTATTATTATTATTATTATTATTATTATTATTATTATTATTATTATTATTTCTATGGGCCATTTAAATTGGACATCTAGGCCCAAAATTTTTCGAGCCCAAAGCAAGCCAAGAGGCCCACAAACCGTCGGCCCATGTGAGGGAGGAGAAACTGGATGGAGAGTCCATGCCACCTCCTCCATTTGTCCTCTTCTTGAAGACACTTGTCTTCCTCTTGGGGCCAAGTGTCTGTTGCATGCAAAATTCTATGATAATTAGTTAATTAAGCAAACAAAATGGAGAGTGGGAGGCGGATTGATCGAGGGAATCGCCAAGAGAGAGAGAGAGAGAGATTGAGAGGAAAGGGAGAGTGACCGAGAGAAAGAGGAGAGTGGTGAGGGTGCTTCGGTGAGGGGAAGAAGGAGACCAGCCCCGCCGTGCATGTGCCCTCTGCCGCCATCGACGCCGCTTAGTTTCGCCGTCGGTTGTGCTGCGCCCGAAGCCCTCAAGTCGCCGTTTGCTTGTTGTGGTTGCGTGAACTTAAGGCATGTAAATTCCCTTGATCTACATGATGCTTATTGTGGTTGTGTGTGAAGTATAGTAGATTTCAGATGTGCTGGATGTTAGAATTTTCGAAATTTTGAGAGTAGTACCTTAAGCTAGTAAACTGTTTTATGGAAAACAGTTTGACCTCTGGTGATTCCGCGAATTTTATGAAATTATCTAATTGAACTCTTACTTTGTGTCCTTGATAAAAGTTGTAGATGACTTCTTGAAGAGTAACATACTAAAATTTGAGAATAAATGGACAAGTATTGGTCGGTGAAACCATTTTTCTTTGAAGATACTAGATCTGGAACTGTTATGTTGACCTCTTGCGACGCCACGAATTTTATGCAATTATCTAGTGGAAATTTGACTTTGTGTCCTTGATGAAAGTTGTATATGACATATTTATTAATAACATACTAAAATTTGAGAAAAAACGGACAAGTATTGGTTGGTAAAAGTATTTTTCCTTGGAAGTATTAAATCTGGAAACTGTTACCGAGGGTTAGGGTGAGTTATGGTGATTATAGCTTTTGATCTATCATGAATCCGACTTCGAGTCCTTCACAAAACTCTTACCTTTACGTTTTTTCTATAACATATCAAAAATTCATAATTTTCTATGTTCATTTATGGGTTTTACCGAATTTGTTATTAAAACTGTGCAATAGTGATGTTTGAAGTTTTATGGCTGTAATGTAGGGACCATAGTGACTCGTATGAAGTTCTCTTGACATGGTGTTCTACATATAACCTTTTTCTCTATATCTTTTTTATAACATGTTAAATTATCATAATTTATTAATATCGTTTATTAATTTTTCCATAATTTTAATTAAAGGAGTGCAATCTATTTTATCCGAAAATTGTTTTATTTTCAAGAACAAATGAATTGCTCTAAGAAATGCGATATCTTAGGTTGTTATTTAGACAGCATATGCAATGAAATTTAGCATATCTTATGACATCAAGAATGAAATTGATGAGGCCTTGTAAACTCATTGAAACTTATGATTGTATTGCATCAATGGTTGTTTTCAAAGTGAGACATATATGTATATATTGTGATGTTAATGATACTGTCGGACGGCTAAGTCGACGATGCCCCGGGAGTGTCGGGATGCCGGAGGTGTGTGTCGGATGTCCTCAGGAGTTTCGAGATGCCCGGAGGTGTGTGCCGGAGGCCTCGTGATGCCAATTGGGGTACGAGATGCCCGGAGGTGTGTGCTGGAAGTCTCGCGATGCCAAATTGGGTGCGAGAGTTAGGAGGGATGCAAAGATTGGTCCCAGAGATCCTTTTGAATATCGAAATGGGAAATGAATCATGTGCATGTGTGTGCATATGGCATGGTGCATGAATTGTCTATGAATTTGAGTTGGTACTATTTGGCGTTGAAGATGTGATCATTAAAGCATTGAATGGATCTCATGGAGATATATGCATGACTACATGGAGATATATGCATGACTGCATGGAAATATAAGCATAACTGCATAGAGGTATATGCATGACTGCATGGAGATGTATGCTTGACTGGATGGATGATATGTGCATTACTCATGATACCTTGGTTGTCTTGCTTGTTGCATTATGTAGTTTGATGGATCTTTACTGTTGAGTGGTTGTACTTACCCATTTTTGGGGACTAACATTTCAGATTGAGAGATGCATCTATTACCCGTCACACATGGCACATTTTACGGTGTTCCCATTGATGTTGAGTGCTCAGGTTCTGAGCACATCTGTGTTGGTGTTTGAGGATTAGTATTCATCCGTGTCCGAGTCTTAGTCATGTATGATGTGGGTCTACTTGATGGCCCCATGGTACAGGAGTTCCTATCTGTGCATGTTTGTCACGACAAGATCATGATGGGAATGCTGCTACCGCCACTAGCCGATGGACCGGGCTGGGTGTGATTTTGCATATGATGGGTAGTCGAAGGCACTTTTTAGGATGGCCGACACTGATCGATGGACCGTTGCACATGACTACTGTGGAGTTGGGTACTTTTGGTTATAGCTAAGCTTAGAAAAGTCTTGACCTTTTGTTGTACCAACTCATGATGTCCACCAAATTATGTAAATAAAAGTGGTTCGGCTCTAATATATATAGTGTGTAATTGGTGTGCATTGCATTATTTAGTTTGAGCGAGGGTAAGGGAGATATCAAATATGCTTCCGTTATATGAACTACGCTGGGACCAATTGGAATAATTCAACCCCCAAGACTTATGGACCTACTATAATACGATGGTATCAGAGTGACAAATGAAAGGTAGCCTAACTATGGCGACCTTAACGGATCGGGGGTCGTTTCATGGGGGGAAGCCACATAATTATTCGAACTGTATTATATTACTACCATAATTCATTACAACAAAAGCTCCTCGAGCCAACCTTTTTTATATAACATTAAAGTTATACATAAGCAACCCAATCTATTACAACTATAGTCAGAGATTCTTCTATCTACTACTTTATTACAACAACAGGAATTCTACAACCTTCACTCAAAATCTTGCTGTGCTACTCTGATAAAAATGCCTAAAACCGTCTTCCCCTAATCGATGCATGGTCGGTCCATTCATGTTCCTCTCGTCCTCCTAGTAGCGCCATACTGCGGTAGTGGTGCTTGTGCTCCTCTAAACCTACATGGGCAATCCTTATAATGGTGGCTATGCTAGCCATATTTAAAACAAGCTCCCGTCCTTTTAAAACACGAGGCAAACCCATGCCTTTTCCTACAAACTCTGCACTCATCTGTTGAGTCTTCTGCCTCCCGTCGGGTGATAGCTTGCACTCTTCCTTGCACTGGAGGACTATTCCAAGTGCCCCACTGTGGCACCCCACCTACGGCCCCCAATCCTTAGGGTCGCCACAAACCACTTGCTATCCTCTTCATGGCCATATTTCTCTGATATCATTAGAATTATAAAAGGTCCAAGAGTTCCAGGGGTTTATATCTTTTAGATTGGTCCCGGCGCAGTATACATAGCGGAAGCACATCCATCAACTTCCTTTTTGCAAATTAAAATGATGCACACCTACTAAACATTTTTAAAGTTAAAGCCAAACACCTTTATCTACATAAACTTGATGGACACCTTAGCCAGTACATCAAAATGCCAAACCTTTTTTCTAAACTTGGCTATATCCAAAAGGTACATGACCATATGACAACCATATACATAGGCCCATCAAATAGTGTCGACGGTCCAAAAATGCTTCATCTGTTGACCATCACTCTTGGTCACACCCAGTCCGATCCATCAGCTGGCAGTGGAGGGAATGGCCCCACCGTATTCCCATCATGACGGATGAACACAGACAAAAACTCCTAAATCGCTGGACCGGTGGAAGAACTAATGTCATACATGACCAATATCCACACTCAAATAAAGACCAACCCTCGTATCTCAAGATGGTGGTGGTCCAAACACTCACACTCAAGGTCGACCGAGATACCATAAAATGTGCCAAGGGTGACTGATAGCAGAGGCATATCTACTAGTCTGAAATGTTAGTTCTCAAACAGGGTGAGTACAACCACTCAGCAGTAAAAGATTCATCAAGCTATACCGTGCACTACCATCAATATCTAGATTCATGCAAGATAGACAAAAACAGGTAATCAAGGAATAAGTATGCATCAAAATCATGAATTTCTTTAATGCAATAGTCAATGCAGTTTCAAAGGATCAAGATGCATCACATCCAGCCACACAAGTCCCGATCATAGGGCCAAACTGTTATGACATGTCCCATTCCATGCCATACAATTTAGTCCCATAACCAGACCACACACACACTTAGTAGAATCACCAGTTTTAACATTTCAAAAGGTTTCATCCCCCAGAGGACCAACATTTGCATCCTTCTGGGATTTCGCACCCAATCTTGGTGTCGTGAAAGCCTCTGGTTTTTAATCACCAAGCATCCGAAGCGTGTTACATCACACCTCCAGGCATCTCGCACCCCACCTAGCATCACGAGGAATCTCCAGGGTTTGCCATGAAAATAGTTACCCCTACCCTCTAGATTTACATACCGACAAGCATACAACCGAGCATCCCAAAGCTCCTAGGGAAAACCTCTAGGGCACTACGTGTGGCATCCTAAAACTTTATAACGATCTCTAGAAGGGTGATGGAAATGCCATCGGACTATATTATAGCCATTAGACCACTGGATTACAATTAATCAAGGCCGAGCATTTAATGGACATTTGTTTTGCTAGAAAATCTATCGTATGTCCATGTGTGATCAAGGATTTTGCTGAAGGATAAATTGACAAGGAAGTTTTGTTCTTGGCCATGAACTTTATAAGTTGGATTTTCATTGATCTATGTTACAAAGTTTTATGGCCATATAAGTTTGTAATTAGGTATTTATAAATAAAGATTAGGGTGGATCATTAGGAGAAGGAGTGGGCCGATTTTTTTTAGGCCGAACCAGCCCACAACCCCCACCCTTTCTCCCCATTTGGTCAACCAAAAGGATGGCCCAAGCCCGGCCTAAAGGAGGCCCATCAACTTGAATGAAAAAAATGACAAGTGGCGAAGGGGATTATCCAAGTGTCCATTGCCTTGCAAACTAATGATTACTAATCGTGAAAGGGAAGAAAGAGGAAGGGCGGAGTGAGTGAGGGGGTTTTCGACCAAGAGAGAGAGAGAGAGAGTGAAGTCGGGAGAGAGGAAGAGTGAACCGAGAGAGAGGAAGCCAAGCGTGAGCCGTGAAGGGGAAGAGGAGACCGTCGACGCCGCCTAGCCCCGCCATTTTGCTTGCTGTGATTTTCATTGAATTTAAGGCAACCAGAGTCCATTGATCTACACTTTGCTTGCTATGATTGTGCGTGATGAATGGTAAATTTCGGATGTGGTGGAGGTGAGAATTTTCGAAGTTATGGAAGTAGTGCCTTAGCTTAGTAATCTGTTTTCTGGAAAAACAGTCCGACCTTTGGTGATTCCGTAAGTTGCATGAAAGTTTCTAGTTGGAATCGCACTTCGAGTTCTTGATGAAAGTTGTAGAGGACTTCTTGGAGAGTAACATATAAAAATTTGAGAGGATATTAACAAGTATAGGTTGGTGAAACCATTTTTCTTTGAAGAGATTAGATCTGGAAACCATTATGTTGACCTAGTGTGATTATGAGAATTTTATAAAATTATCCAGTTGAAATTTGACCTCATGTTCTCAATAAAACTTGTAGATGACATTTTAAGGAGTAACATAATAAAATTTGAGAAGAAACGAACAAGTGTAGATCAGTCAAACGATTTTTATCCGAAATGGTTAGATCTGGAAATTGTTGCCGAGGGTTAGGGATGGTTATGGTTATTATAGCCTTTTATATATCACGAATTTGACTTTAAGTTATTCACGAAACTTTTACCACTATGTTTTTTCTATAACATATCAAAATTTCATAATTTTCGGAGCTTTGTTAGGGTTTTTACCGAATTTGTGAATGAAACTGTGCAAAAGCGATGTTCTGAAATTTTAAAGGCTGTGATGGATGGGCCGTAGCGACTTGTATGAAGATCTTTTGATATGGTGTTCTTCATGAAATATTTTTCTCTAGATCTCATATATAACATGTCAAGTTTTCAGAATTTATTAATATTTTTTACTAATTTTTCCAGAATTTTAACTAAAGGAGTGCATTCTGTTTTATTCGAAAATTTGCTGTATTTTCAAAAATAAATGAATTGCTCTATGATATATAATGTCTTGAGTGGTTAACTATGCTGCTTATGTGGTGACATTTAGCAAGGCATATAACATCAAAAAGTTGGTTTAGACCTTTGACATTATTGCATCAAATGTTATGTTGAAGGTGGAACATATATATGAATATACATTGCGATGATGATGATACCGTCAGAGGTGTAAGCTAACGATGCCCCGGGGGTGTCGGGATGCCCGAAGTGTGTGTGCTAGATGCCAGGAGTGTGTGTGCCGGATGTCCTTGGAAGTTTCGAGATGCCTAGAGGTGTGTGCCGGGGGATTCCTCATGATGCCAGTTGGGATGCGAGATGCCCGGAGGTGTGTGCCGGATGCCCGGAGGTGTGTACTGGAGGTTCCTCGTGATGCCAGGTTGGGTGCGAGCAATATGAGAGATGCAAACATTGGTCCCTAGAAGAAAAATGATGAGATCCTTTTGAAAGATAAAATTGGAAATTAAATCATGCGCATGAGTGTGTGCATATGGCATGATGCATGATCTGCTTATGAAAGTAAACTGATACTATTTGACATTGAGAATACGATCATGAAGGCTTAAATGGATCTCATGGGGATACATACATGATTGTATGGATGATATGAATCATGCGTATGTATGTGCATATGGCATGGAGTGAATCTTATGGAAATACAAGCATAACTACATGGTGGTATATGCACGATTGCATGGTGGTATATGCACGATTGCATGGATGGTATGTGCTTTACTCATGATACATTGATTGTCTTGCTTGTTGCACTGTGTAGTTTGATGGATCTTTATTGCTGAATGGTTGTACTCACCTCTTTGGGGATTAGCATTTCATATTGAAAGATGCCTCTACCACCGATCAAGCGTGGTACTTTCTATGGCTTACCATCTGATGTTGAGGTTGAGTGCTTGGAGCATTCCTGTGTTAGTGTACTTGGTCAGTTGTTTATCCAAGTTCATGTTTTGGTTATGTACGATGTGGGTCTAGCTAATGGCCCTGTAGTCCAGGAGTTCCTATCCGTACATGTTCAACACGACGGGGTGATGATAGGGATGTTGCCGCCACCATCGGCCAATGCACCGAGTTGGGTGTGATTGCGCGTACGACTGGTAGAGAATGACACTTTTTGGATAGCCAGCACTTGATGATGGATAGGTGTACATGTCTGATGTAGGGTCAAGTTCTTTTGGGTTATAGCTGAGCTTAGTTAAAAGCCTTGGCCTTTTTATTTGTACCAACCCGAGATGTCCATCATAGTTATGTAAATAAAAGTGGCGACTCTATCTTTTTATCTGATGCGTAGTTGGTGTGCATTGCATTATAGTTGTTGGAGTATGGGATAGGGAGATTTGATTATGCTTCCGTTATATGAACTACACTGGGACCAATTCAAAAAAAAAATTATTAACCCCCAAGATTTATGGACCGGCTATAAGTGGAAGGTACTTGTGATGACCCTAATGGATCAGGGGCCGTCAAGGGGTGCCACACTACGGACCCCAAGCATCCAAAGGACATTGACTCACTCGAGCCTTCAGACCTCCAGACTCTCAAGGCATTGTTGACCCAAGGGTCCAACGGCAACAATTAACATTTTAATTTTCCAAAAACATGTTCAATTTCTATGACATTGGTAATCACATGAGTTTCATTGAAATCCTCAATGCTGAATGATATGTCGAATGCCAAAAATCATCATGGCCAATAATAACTCAAGATGCCATCACCCCTTTTGAACAAGTTGAGCAAATTAGGAGTAAAATAACTCAAAAAAAAATCAAAATGCACAGTTTTAATAAAAATTTCGAAATAACCCCTAAATGAACTCAAAAAATTCTAAAATTTTGGTATGTCATAGATGAAACCTAAATGAACTCAGATTCATTGTGTATAAAGAGTAATAAATCACGAAACTTGGTTTCAAATTTCCTATACCACCGAATTTACACACCAGCAGAAAACACCATTCATTAATAGAAACTTATACCATTATATGGATTTCGAAAAATCTGAGAAAAATTATATATTATAGTTTAAACCATCCTTTACAACTTTCATGAAGAAATCAGGACCAAAATCACACTAGAATTTTCCCTAGAAAATCTAGAAAACTGCAGAATCACACTTGATCAAATCCAAACATCACAGACCCAACAAGATTCCGCGCCTATACCACAGCTATTTCACTTCAAAAATCCACCATGGGTAGACCCTTCAATCCCTACTTCAGCCAAGAACCGAAACCACATAGAACAAATTCTATTCTTCCTCAATTTCTTAGTGCTACTTCATCTCAATCATCTAAAAACCCAACATACAGTTTCCATTTCAGCATTTTCTCAAATCTACCAGCACTCCACCAGATAATCACAGCATGCATAGCATAGATTAATGAACTTCTACTTACCTCACTCCTAAGCTTGATCGGCAAACAGAACAAGAAGTTTGGGACCATAAGCGTGACTCAACAGCGGCAAAGACTGGCGGCATCGACGGCGGTAGCTCGAGCACGGCAAAAGGCGGTCCTTCTCTTCCTTCCTTGCGGCTCACACTCGCGCGCCCGCTCCTCTCGCTCGAACTCTCTCTCTCTCTCTCTCTCTCTCTGCTCTCGATTCTGCTCGGTTCACTCTCTCTCTACCCCTCAATTCCGAACCCCCTTTTTGTTCTTTGATTAGCAATTTAATTAGCTTTTTGCATGCAGAATTTTTAGGTGGCTGAAGCTGAAATGGATAGGTGGAGGAAGCGTGTCTCTCCTGTTCAATTTCTCCTCCTGCGCTGGCCACCGAAATGAAAAGCAACGTAGCAATTGCTGAGTGCCCCTTGGTCAATAATTTCTGTTCTTAGTTGACCCTAGTGCCGACCAAATGGAGAAGAACTTGGGCGGCATTGGACGTGGATGGTTCTTTTTCTCCGCGTGGGCATGCATGTTCCTCATGCATGGCCGAATTCCATTCTTTCGGCTCTTTAAAATTTATCCATCAAAGTGTAAATTCCTTTCTTATTCCACATACATATAAGTAGTCTAGTTATGTCATCTAACAAAACATGTACATAAATCGGTGGGGTCTAAAGTAATGCTAATGATGACGATGATACGACGAGGTCCAATATCGGTGTCGGTATGAGGAAACTAGTTCTCACCAATGACTTCAAGAAAAAGGATCTCGACAAGATTATAATTCTTGCAATGATTGGACCATTACTAAACATAACGTATTGATCCAACAATAATACGAATCAATGCCCGCAAATGATATCAATGACATAGTCCGAATGATACCTCCATCGCTTAGCTACGGACCATCGCGCATCTAAGGGTTGTCAAAATTTTCGGATGCCACAATTCTCCCCTTCTTAGAGAATTTCATCCTCGAAATTGGACGTCGCTCAAGTCTCTATAAATAGATGAGGGTACTTTTCCCTCATTTCCTTTTCACTTTCCCATGTGGCTTCTTCCATATCATGATGTTGCCATAATACCTTAACTAGAGGAATTTTCTTGGTCCGAAGAATTTGCTCCTTTCAACCCAATACTCGTACTGGTTCTTCTATGTACCTCACTTTCTCATCCACTTTGATGGCTTCATGATCGAGTATTTGACCAAGATCTGGCTGGTACTTCCTCAGCAACGACACATGGAACACTTCATGTAAATTTTCCAGTTTAGGAGGTAGCACCAATCGATAAGCTACATCTCATATTCTCTCGAGTATTTCAAAGGGTCCAACAAACCTTGGACTTAACTTACCCTTCATTCCAAATCGTGATATTCCTTTCATCGAAGATACTTTAAGGAATACATGGTCTCCTACATTAAACTCCAAGGGTCTTCTATGCCTATCTGCGTAGTCTTTTTGTTGACTTTGAGCTGTCTTAAGTCTTTTCCTTATGATCTCAACAGTCTCTGTAGTAACTTGTACCAACTTAGGCCCTATCAGTTTCCTTTCACCTACTTCATTCCAACAGATAGGGGTCCTACATCTCCTCCCATATAATGCTTCATAGGAGCCATGCCTATATTTTTCTGAAAACTATTGTTATAAGCGAATTCTACCAAATGTAACTTTTCATCCCAACTTCCTTTAAAATTAATGACACAAGCTCTTAGCATGTCCTCTAATGTCTGGATCACTCGTTTTGTTTGTCCGACTATCTGTGGGTGAAAAGCAATACTAAACTAGAGCTTAGTCCCAAAGGCGGTTCGAAGACTTCACCAAAGGTTTGAAGTAAATCTGGGGTCTCAATCTAACATAATAGTTACAGGAACACCATGTAAGCGTACTACCTAGCTTACATATATCTCAACATATTTATCCATTGGATGGTCTATGCGGACTACTGGGAAATGAGCAGACTTAGTCAAGCGATCCACTATCACCCAAATAGAATCGTGACCACTTGATATCCTTGATAATCCTTGCACGAAATCCATCGTCACATGCTCCCATTTCCACTTTGGTATATCTAATGGTCTTAATAGTCCTGCGAGTTTGCGGTGTTCCACTTTCACTTGCTAACATGTTAAGTACTGGGAAACGTGCTTGGCTATATCCATTTTCATGCCATTCCACCAGTATTGTTGGTGTAAATTTCTATACATCTTTGTACTACCCAGATGAATACTATAATTACACCTATGTGCTTTCGACAGGATTTCTCTTTTCACTTCTTCATTGTCGGGAACACAAAGTCGTCATTGACATCTTACCACTCCATCCTCAGATACTTGAAATCCTGGTCTTTTTCCTAAAGACACGGCATTCGCACTTTCACAATTTCCGGGTCAGATTCTTGCAACATCTTAATTTTCTGGAAAGTCTTCAGTTCAATCCTCAATGCATGCCGATAAGGTGATCTACTTCCAATTTAAACTCTGAGTCTGCTACTAACTTTAACAGATTCCATTCTATTATTCTCATACTAGCCATATCCATAGCCAACTTGCGACTAAGAGCATCTGCCACCTTATTTGCCTTTCCAAGATGGTTCCGTATTTCACAATCATAATCCTTTAACAACTCCATCCACCTCCTCTGTCTCATTTTCAGTTCTTTTTGCAAAAACAAATATTTTAAACTCTTATGATCAGTATAGATTTCGAATTTTTCTCCATACAGATAATGTCGTCATATTTTTAAAGCAAAAATTATAGCTGCCAAATCTAAGTCATGGGTTGGGTAGTTCAATTCATGAGGTTTCATCTGTTTGGATGCATAGGCTATGACCTCGCAATGCTGCATCAGAACGCATCCCAGTCCTTTGTGAAATGCATCACTATATATCGTGAATCCATCATATCTTGATGGTATAGTTAGGATTGGAGCCATAGTCAATCTTCTTTTGAGCTCCTGAAAACTCTTTTCACATTCTCCATTCCACTCGAATCTTACGTTCTTTCGAGTCAATTTTGTCAATGGTCTAGCAAGTTGTGAGAATCCTTCAATAAATCTTCTATAATAACCTACCAGTCCCAAGAAACTCCGTATTTCAGTCGGCGTTATCGATCTCGACCAATTTATTACCATTTCAACTTTCGCTGGGTCTACTGCAATTCCATCTCCTAACACCACGTGTCCCAAAAATATTATCTGGTCCAGCCAAAATTCACACTTACTAAATTTGGCATGCAACTTATGGTCTCTAAGGGTTTGCAACACTATTCTCAGGTGTCACTCATGCTCTTCAGGACCTTTAAAATATATCAGGATATCATCAATGAAGACAATTACAAATTGATCCAAATATGGCTTAAATATCCTATTCATCAAATCCATGAATGCATGTGGGGCATTCGTCAATCCAAATGGCATAACTAAGAACTCATAGTGTCCATAGCAAGTCCTAAATGCAGTCTTAGAAATGTCTTCTTTCTTAATCCTTAGCTGATGGTATCCTGACCTCAAGTCAATTTTAGAAAAGACCAAACTTCCTTGCAGTTGGTCAAATAGGTCATCAATTCTAGGTAAGGAGTATTTATTCTTAACGGTCACTTGATTCAGCTGCCTTTAATCAATACATAAACGCATTGATCCATCCTTCTTTTTCACAAATAAGACTGGTGCACCCAAAGGAGAAACACTTGGCCTAATAAATCCTTTATTGAGCAACTCTTGTAGTTGTACTTTCAACTCTTTCAATTCCATCAAGGCCATCCTATATAGAGCTTTCGATATTGGTCCTGTTCCAGGCATCAGTTCGATCTCGAACTCAATTTCTCGTTATGGTGGTAATCCATGCAGCTCTTCAAGAAATACATCCTGAAATTCTCTGACCACTCAAATTTCATTGAGCTTAGACTCTTACTTAGTATAGTCCTTTATCACTGCCAAGTATCATTGACATCCTTCATCAAGTAGTGCACGGGCTTCCATTATTGAAATAAGTGCTATAGAGGGGTTGGTCTGACCTCTGAAAAATTCACAATTAGATCAGTCAGGTAAAACAAACTGGATCACTTTTCTATAGCAATCCATCTTAGCTTGAGACTTATGAAGCCAGTCCATTCCGATGATAACATCAAATTCATACATAGCCATCATGACTAGGTCTATTTCCTTATGCCATCCCACTATAGTTACCTTACACCTTTCATATACCAATGTAGACAATACCACATTCTTTAGCAGTGTGGAAGCACAAAGAGGCATCTCAAGAGAGGTAGTTTCTATCTTACTCAATTGTCTATATCTTTCAGACAAAAGAATGTGTAGCACTCGTATCAAACAATGCGTATGTCTTTTTATCGTTTATAGAGATCATACCTAAGATGACATTTTTGGAAGCTTTCACTTCCTCTTGGGTGACCGCATACACCCTTCCCTGTGCTAGTAGCCTCTGTGAATTCCTTGGTAGATTTGGTCCAATAGTACATTGTTGCACTTGTCACGTTGAACCGACATTCTGTTACGGCCTCTGGTGTGGACAATTTCTTCTAAAGTGTCCTATCTACCCACAATCAAAACATTTCGGTGGACTATTACAAAATCCTAGCCCATGATGTCCACCACACCTCCGGCAGATATTACCCTGGTAAGGTACTTTCCCTAAAATCGAGTCACTCCTGACTCTACCAAAATTCCCAAAATTACTCCTCTTCTTAGATTCCCAGGGATGTCCTTGACCAGGATAAGGTCTCTTACCCCTGTGAACATCACTAAAGGTTATCTGCCTCTTAGATTCTGATTGCTCTCTCGCTAACTCTTACTCCACTAATTGTGCCCTCTCATAAATCTCATTATAATCCCTTATATTCAGAGGCACTAGTTGTTTTCTGATATATGTCCTTAACCCTTTCAGGAATCTCTTAGCTTTTTCCTCTCGATCCTTAACTAATCTGGGAGCATATCTAGACAATTCAGAAAATTTTGCTTCATACTGGTCCATTGTCGGCTCCCATTTGTTCTAACTGAACAAATTCTGTGATTTTCTTATCCTTGGCACAATCATAGAAATGTTTTATATTGAAAGCTCTAACAAACCCATCCTAATTTGTGTTAGTACCTAGTGGAAAGATCGTGTTTCTTGAAGCTCTCCACCAAAACTTTGCATTTCCCTCCATTTGGTACTTTGCCAAGGTTATCTTTTCAGTATCACTACAGTTCAACAACCGAATAATCTGTTCCATTCCATCAATCCAATGTTCCGCCTCCTCAGGACTTCCCATTCCAGTAAACTTAAGTGGTTTTATTTCAGGAATTGTTCCACCAATCCTTGAGTATGGCGTTCTACTTCAGGTTGTTGTTGTGCTTGTCTTTCCATCAAATTTCCTATGTTGGCCAATGCCTGCAGGATATCTTCCATTCGAGGTTCAGCCCTTGAAGCAGAGGCTTCGACCCTCAATGAATGAGAACCCCAAGTTCGTACCATGGTTTTCCTACAGTTTCCCAAGCGTTTGCCTCAAGAACAATTAGTGACTCAATGTCACTAGTCAAATAATAAAATAAGAAGGGGTTACTAGAATCACATAAGTAACATAAAAATGTTACTAACACACAAATGTAACATCACATTAGTCACCAGAGATCTACGAGTGAAATCAATCACACGTTATTCAAAGTTAGTCAACTACTCTTGGTTAGTATCCTATGGTGCGTATCATTCTATCCTCAATTCCATTAAGGCACCTTATCACTCAAAGTAAACATTTGCTCTTATACCACCCGCTATGGCACCCCACCTACGACCCTCGATCCATTAGGGTCACCACAAATCACTTGCTATCCTCTTCATGGCCTTATTTCTCTGATACCATTAGAATTATAAAAGGTCCAAGAGTTCCGGGGGTTTATATTTTTTAGATCGGTCCCTATGCAATATACATAGCGAAAGTACATCCATCAACTTCCCATTTTGCAAATTAAAACAACGCACACCTACTAAACATTTTTAAAGTTAAAGCTAAACACCTTTATTTACATAAACTTGATGGACACCTTAGCTGGTACATCAAAATGCTAAGCCTTTTTCTAAACTCAGCTATATCCAAAAGGTACACGACCATATGACAACCATATACATAGGCCCATCAAACAATGTCGGCGGTCCAAAAATGCTTCATCTGTTGACCATCACTCTCGGTCACACCCAATCCAGTCCATCAGCTGGCAGTGGAGGCAATGGCCCCAGCGTATTCCCATCATGACAGCCGAACATGGACAAAAACTCCTGAATCACTGGATTGGTGGAAAAACCAATGTCATACATGACCAATATCCACACTCAAATAAAGACCAACCCTCATATCTCGGGATGGTGGTGCTCCAAACACTCACACTCAAGCTTGAATGGGATATCGTAAAATGTGCCGGGGGTGACTAGTAGCAAAGGCATATCTTCTAGTCTGAAATGTTAGTCCCCAAACGGGGTGAGTACAATCACTCAGCAGTAAAAGATTCATCAAGCTAGACCGTACAGTACCATCAATATCTAAATTCATGCAAGATAGACAAAAACAGGTAATCAAGGAATAAGTATGCATCAAAATCATGAATTTCTTTAATGCAATAGCCAATGCAGTTTCAAAGGATCAAGATGCATCACGTCTAGCCACACAAGTCCCTATCATAGGGCCAAACTATTATGACGTGTCCTATTCCATGCCATAAAATTTAGTCCCATAACCAGACCCCACGTACACTTACAGTTTTAACATTTCAAAAGGTTTCATCCCCTAGAGGACCAACGTTTGTGTCCTTCTGGGATTTCGCACCCAATCCTAGCATCGCGAAAGCCTCCGGTTTTCAATCACCGGGCATCAGGAGCGTGTTACATCACACCTCCAGGCATCTCGCACCCCACCTGACATCACGAGGAATCTCCGGGGTTTGCCATGAAAATGGTTACCCCTACCCTCCGAATTTATGGATCGACAAGCATACAACCGGTCATCCCGAAGCTCCCGGGGAAAACCTCTAGGGCACTACGAACCCTAGGCATCCAAAGGACATCGACTCACTCGAGCCTTCGAGCCTCCAGACTCCCGAGCATCGTTGACCTGAGGGTCCAATGGCTGATAAGACTAGTACATGCACCTAGCGAGGGGATGAATAGATGATAAAAGAAATTTTTGCGAAACTTAACAAGGAAGATTATCCTTTAAGATCAATAGACTGAAAATAGGAAGACAATAACCAGTTATATATGACTGCGATATAACGTAAAGATTTTAGGGATAGAGAATTAAGACACTAGATTTATAGTGGTTCGACTTAGACCAAACCTACGTCCACTCTCCTACACTGACAGCCCACCGGTTGAATTTCACTAAGAACCAAAAGAGATTTTACAATCTCACATCCTTGATTCCACATTGTAGAGACTCTACTACACTTCCTCAAGGTCTCACAATTATCTAATCTCTCTTTTGAGTACAAGTTAGGCTCAACAAATGAAGTAGCAAAGAACAAAGAGCTTCAAACTTTGGAATTCTTCTATCGAGCACTCTTGTACAACTTGAGTGTCTTCCTGAAATACTCCTTTATGCCTTCCTTAAATACTCCTTCATTTCTTCATAACCGTTGGCACTTTCCAAAGGTGTTATTCCAATCAACCCATTGGACAGAATCAATTTATGGTGATCTCGAGTTATTTGAGGAATGTGACGATAGCCCACTAATCTTGCTCGCCCATACAATCAGGATCTTGGTTTCCATAAGTAGAACCTTCCAAGTAAACTTCACCAATCAATCGGATCTAAGTTACTCAAATTAATCTCAATACGAATAATAGATCTTGATGTCCTATTTCCAACCATAGGATCTTCTTCAACCATACGAAACAAATCCTTAAAGATATACTCATCTTATCTAACGAATAGTACTTTTCTTCGTCGGTCTAGAAATTGTCAATGAGAGTAGACTTAAAATCTTGAGTCTAGAGGTCTTCAGATTTTGACGATAGAGTCTACAAGTCTTCAAACTAGACTGAAGGAAATGTTTTGCCAACTTCAAAACCAATAGGGAAGTCTTTAAACCCTTTTTTATGGTGACAAAACTTTCTTACAGATTTGGATACTTTTAACCTGCAAGACAATAGTTAAGTAAACAAAAATATATCATGAAAGATAAGTAGATTAGGATAAGGATAATAGCGATTATGCATCCATAGAAAACAAGTTAGTTCTGTAAGAACAATTATCTTTACAACAATCATCAACATAGCTTAAGATACTACAAGCATTAAAAGGTCAAAGTAGTCCATGCCAGTCCATCCACACAAAAGATAAGTCAAAACACAAACACAACCAAAAATCAAAAATCAAAAAGAGTTAACAAGTGTGAGTCAAACTCAAATCTGCACCAACTTCTCCCCCTTTTTCTCAACAGCAAAAGGTGGAGAATACACAGAGAATAAAATCAAGATGATTTGGGAATGCGAATAAGCTGAAAATCTCCCATAGACTTGACAATCTCTTCCAGCTTCCTCAGATCCTCCTACAGTTGCACTAGATCCTTACCCTTTGCATTTTCTTGAATTTGAAGATTAAGGGCTTGAACTTGATCTTGCATAGAAACCGAAGTAGCTTGATGAGCATTCTGCAAGGTCTACAATTCACATCCCAAAGCATATACCTGGCCTTTGATCTCTTGAAGAACTTCAAGCAATCCTTTAAAGTCTGTTGAGTTGTCAGTTTGTGTGCTTGCTTCGGCATGATCAGTTTGTGGAGTATAGCCAGATGATGGGACTTCAGCATGAGCATCCATACTTGGAGATGAAGCCTCATTACCTTCCTCAGGAAATTGAGAGGCACATACATCCTTTGGATCGGCAGGAGAACGGCTAACATCATCACTGGTAAAAGCAAGTAGAGGAATACCTTCTTTATCAACAGCTCCCCCTGTTTCAATGCCTTCAGGTGGAGAGAAGTACTCTTCTTGCTCGGGCTCTTCTTCAATATCATGATGCTTTTGTGCTTCTTCTGCTATTGGAGAATCACCATGACTTTCTCCTTCTATTTGTTCTCTGTCTTCCTCTTTTTCTTCTTTCCTTCCTTCTTCTTCTTCCTTCATCATCAATTCCCTCTCTTCACTACTTTCTCTCGATCTTTTGTTTCAGGAGCAAGACGCTATACATTCTTTAAGGCAAGAGCAGAGATTGTGATGTCATCTTCATCTTCTTCATCTTGCAAGATAATTGATCTCCTCCTCTTAGATGGAGCTGTCATGGGCTCCTTGCCTTTCCTTTTTGTAGCCACAGGGTCTTGTTGAGACTTGACAGGTGTCTTCTCCTTAAATTTCTCTAAAGTCTTGTTTAGCTCTTTCAAACGCATCTTTGTAACCATCTTCAGCCCTATCACCATTTGATCAATGGTTCGAACACACAGAAATTTAGGAGGTTGAATATTAAAATGTCTGAATAAGTGCATAACGAGAGCAAAATACGAAAGTTTTCCCTTGTCCTTTGCCATTGATCTATACATGTGAAACATGATGGTGTGAGGTAAAGAGAACTTGTAGCCGACATTGATGGCGTAATCAATAGACACACTTATTGACTAGAAAATCCCTCTCTCTACTCCAATCACATCTACAAGAGTGTCTACATCTACTGCATAATCTTGATCTCTAACTGTCACAACCTATTTTTTTGGTGCACCACCTAAAACTAGGTTAATGAACTATCAAATGTTTAAACTTAACTCGAGCGCCCAAGCCCATACCAAATCGCAACTTAAGTCTAAATTTTTAAACATGCAAAAGATTATTAACCAGGATTCGCCACTAATCGGTTTATGGTAGGTTGATTAGACACCTAAGTAAGATAATGGGAGGATTATTTTACTCCTACGAACCAAAAACTAAAGGTACGGGGACTTGGTTACACTAGAATTTTCTAATGCTCTTTCGGTACCATTTTATTTTAATTTCAAAAATATTTTGCAGGCAGTATTGATTAATTTTAACTTAAGCTACTAACATGCAAATGCTGGTCATGCGGGTGCACAAACAATGAAATAACATTCAATAAATCGAAATGCTAAATTCGTATGAAATTGTACACTACAACTTTATTAAGGTCTATCCTCTAAAAAATATTTACAAAAATGCTAATAAAAATGCATACCCTAAACATGGTTTTCTAAATGACATGATAATTTGATATGCATGAATTTTACTTTATGATATGTGAGATACAAATTCATATGACATAACTTGAACTATCACTATATGTATGCAATCTAATTTTTATAATCCTTAATATGCATGCCTTTCATGATATGGGATGAATGACATAATAATTTTATATGCATGTTCTTTTTATGATTTTTATTGATATTCGGAATTAATTAAAAAAACTAATTAAACTATCTAAAAAATTAATTTTCTAATTTATTTAGGAATTAATTTGACTTAAACCCTATCCTATCTTAGAAAACAATTTTTTTTAAATGAGATTATTAAAATATGCAAAGAATATCTAAGTCCTTAAAAATATTTAAATCAAATCCTAATCTATTCCAAAACTTATCTAAACATGCAATGTACAAATGCAACTTTACTTACGAAACTAGCATATCCCGATGCGAGATTCGATTTTTTATTTTTGATTTTTTATATATTTTTAGTGTTTTTCAAGACAAGTAATTATCAAATAAATATTAAATCTAAACTAATCAAGATATTCATCAAATAAAGGATTAAAATAATCGAAAAAATAATCCGTTGTCTCATAGGTTAAATTAACGATTATTTTAATCCTAAACATCACAACATATAAGCAAGCTCAAAATAATTAAACATTTGATCCGAAGTCTTACGGATCAAATTAATAATTATAATGATTTAATAATCAAAACACTATCAAAATGCCCTAAAACCAATATAATTAAAAAAAATGATTCCGACATCTTACAGATCAAATTAGAAATTATAGAGATTTTTGGGACAACAAAATTCTATGGATAATGTCTAAAATGCATGAATAATTAATATTGACATCCAACAAGTAATAATAATGAAACTTGGCTTTTCTAATAGAAAATAAAATAAAATAAAAAACTACCTAAGATGGGACTACAGGAAAGAAAAACGCAGAAGATGGGGGTGTGCACGGCGCTCAAGCGGCATTTGGCGATGGCAAACCGGTGGGCATCAAAGCTTCTGGCGAGGGCTTGTAGGTGGCGACAGTGAGGCCGGTGTTGGTGCAGTGGACGGCAGCATCATATGAGGGCGAGTCACGGCGACACAAGTAGAGCAGAGCCGAATCGTCGGAGTAGAGCAACAGTAGTGTTGCAAGGGACGAGCGGCGGCAAACACGCGGCGAGGTGGCGAGCTTTTATGGTGCCGCCATTCAGAGGGGGCAGCAGTGGATCGGAGCTCTAGTCATCGCCGGCAGTGCAGATTTGGCTAGAGCTAGTGGAGTGGCTCGTGGAGACGCTGCAGGGGCAAATCGGCAGGCGCACAGGTGCTCGTAGAGGCGCGGCAAGGCAAAGTGGAAGAACACCGAGCGGTTGCGGACGAAGCAGCAGCGGGCGTCGAGGTTGTCACGACTTCAGCAAGCATTGGGCAAAGAGTAGACCGGCTCGGCGAAGAGCTGTCGCAGGTTGCCAGAGCAAAGGTAGAGGCATGCGGGCCTAGCTATTGGATGCGGGTGGCTCGTGAATGGAACGGCGATGCGACATCCAACGAGCAGGAGAATCGGGTCGCGGCACGGCCTCCTGTGGGTCGCTCAGGTGGAAGGCTATGGATCCGGTGGTTGCAGCGGCATCGAAGGGGACGAGCGGTGTCGGTCAGAGGGACAGCAGCAACAGCGGAAGATGGGCGGCGGTGAGCAGTGAGCAGTGGTCTTCGGCTCAGGGCGGTGTCGATGTAGCGAGACGGCGGCATCCAAGGGGCAGGGGATGAAGCACGAGCAGATGGCAGCAAGCACTGGAGAAGAAGAAAAGTGTTCTTCTTTTCTTTTTAATTTTTTTCTCTCTCTCTCCTCCTGTCTTCTCGCGTCACTTTCCCTGTGTTTCTCTCTCTCACCTCTCTCTCTGCTTTTCTTCTTTCCTTTTGACTTTTCTTCTTCTTTTTTCAAAAACCAAGAAAGCCCCCCCTCATTCAAGGCTTCGTACTCTCTATTTATAGAGGAAAAATTCAACAAACAAGTGAAGATTTCCCAATATTCACTCAACTTCTCAACAAAAAAGTGGCTCCGAAATCACACGATTGTTGAATTTTTTTTTATTCAAAATTTCTCTATATAATCAAATATTATATTCTATTTCTAAAAGATGAGTTTAAATTAGGTGTCAACAGCTGCCCCTCTTTGAAGGGAAGCTCGTAGAGGTTTCTTTTAAAGATAAATGACACCTAAATTTAAACTATGCAAAATGAATGTGAAATGAAAATGCAAATGTTAATGATTTTAAAAAAATGGACTCAAATAAATTTAATCCCTTTTGAAATGCAAGGTCATGCAATAAAGAAATGCAATGTAAATGCCATGATTTGGTCAGGAACATAGATCTCAAAGTGTCTATGCCCAATGAAATGCAAATGCAAAGAAGAACATGTACCTGTCGTACTTGTTTAGGGATTAAGGTGTGAAATGATTCCTATGAGACTTGACAATCATCTGGAATTCCCTTCAAATAATTGAAAGGCTCAAAGTCTTTAGAGATCTGGAATTCTCATTAGATTCTAAGCACCTGGAAATTGTATCAAGTACTTGAAATTTCAAAAATCAGATTCTTATGTCAGACATTTGAAAACATTTACTAAACATTTGGAAATCACATCAGATGTTTGAAAAGACAAAACACTTGGAAGTCACATCAAGCGTTTAAAGGTTCAAATATCTGGAATTCACACTAGACATTTGAAATTTTTTTTATAAATGGGTACTTGGAATTCTCATCAAGTATTCAAAGATGACGAACAAACTCAGGGCTTTAAAGGTAAACCCTTTGGTCTTTGAATTTTTTTTAAAAAAAATTCAATGAAGGTCCATGATGATGGCTTTATCAAACTTCCACCGGAAAAAGTATCATTAGGACAATTTTCACTAAGTTGTGAATCTCTTGAACATGCTAAATGAGACACTTTTGATGTGGAAAGGCTTTTTCACTCGCTTTCATTTAGGAGGGGTTATTTGTCCCGACCATTGATGTGGGAACATATTACTCAATCTTATCATCATCATGTCGACAAGAGTTCGAATTTTCTTGCAAGCAGTACGATTTACTAATCTTAGGGGTCTTTACTAGGATCGTAATGTGAGCTTGGTCAACGGCTTAACAAATGGACTTTTTGAGTCAAGGGAATTGAAAGAATAATTTATGTAATCATCTCCAAGTTTACAAGTCAAGTACCCTACAAAATGAGAAAGAAATAATCTTATTCGCACTTCTTCGAGCAATGCTTAAAACTTGCGAACTCCCATGTTAATTCAAATACCCTAATCTGAAGAGACTTTGTAAAGGACGTAACATAGGCTGGGTTCATGAGCTGAGAAACGAAAGGATTGTTAGGCTCAAAATGTGTGTAAAGGATGAGAGTTAATGATCATCTTGACATTACCACCAGTTTTTTCTTTCCACCTACAGGGATTGTCTTCATGAAGCGCCTCCATTGATTGTAAAAACTCAGCATTTGAGTTCTTTGAATGTTGCTCAATTGGGATTTCTTTTTTTTTTTATAGTCATTTATTTGACACTTTTTCATCTATGGGCATTGGCCTTGCTTTTTCTAGGCACACTGCTTTTTTATGCCCCTTAGTTCTATTTTGATTTCAATTCTCACGCACAATGCATGCATCAAACAATTACACTCGAACTTATCAAGAGTCTTCAACTGTATTTTGCCTTGCCCCAGTGTGGGGGATGATCACCAACTAGGTTTAAGGAAATGAAATTGCAGGCTCAAGTGGGCTATGCAAAGGATATAAGTGTATAGGATAGTGAAAAAAATGCTCTTCATTATCCTAAGGCACTTAAATTACCACATGAATTCAATGTAATAGCACAACTTGAAGATTGATGCAAGTGAGAGCAAGAAAATTTCTATCCATTTCCTCTCCTTCAATGTCGACTTACCTCCATTTGCCCCGATGTGGGATGGTTCTTGACAAGGGTAGTATGAAAGAAATTCTTCAAGTATTTAGGCTCAAAGAAGGGTTAAACAAGAGTTCATTAGTAGAGAAATGAACTGCCCCTCGTAATTTTAGTTGTCGTACTTTTTGCAATAAAACTCTTCACCTCGAAACACAAAATGTTTCCACACTCACCTCACAATGTATAGACAAAAGACTGTGTATGGGATAAGGCTTGCCTTTCATGCCCCATTTGGCATCATTTAGCATGTTCAAGTAATTCAACATCCTTCACTGAATTATCCATTTTGATAAATTTTAAGTGGAATTGGTGAATTGCACAACATCATGTGAAAGCATTCTATAATGATAAAAAGGGCATGCTCTATTCTTGCGCCTTGAATCATAAAGTCAAAACCATTAGGTGTCCATGTCTTTCCCTCTCTTTGTAATGGAGCTCATAGAAGTTCCTTACAAAGATAGAGGACACCGTCGTTCACATTTGTTCTTTGCCCCTACATAAGAGTTTACAGGATTCATGAATTCACGCCCATCCATTTCTGCTAAGATCAAAGCACCTAAAACATGGAGTAGATAATTAAAAGAAACAAACAAGGTAAATTAGATGCATGCGGGAAAATTGTTTTATTTTGAAATTTTTTTAAAGGAAACATGAAGAAGCCCAGCCATTAGAATTAGCTCATTACCGTTTTCTTTTGGTAGGATTTCATCACAGGGCTAGTTTAATGTACTTCAACATACCCTTAAAACATGAAAATCTCCATGTATTTTATTGGATGAAAAGCAAATTACATTATTGAAATGAGAGAAATCCTAGAAATAAAAATGCAAATACGAAAAGCAATAAATAAAAAAAAAAAAACTCATGTGTGGAGGAATGTGCAAATAATTAAAATTCTCCTACTCTCGAGCTTCGTAGATGGCAAACACTAAATTCTCTTCAAACAATTCAATCATTCCTTCGAGTGCGTCATCTTTTCCAGTGGATCGAATGGTGTCTGCAACATCCAATTTCGATATTCAAGCGGGAGTGTCTTCATGAACAAATCCATCAACTCCTTTTCTGTCGGCTCTGGAGTAATTTGAGCGGTTACCGTCCTCCATCTCGTGACATATGACTTGAAAGATTCCGTCCTCTTCTTCTAAGTGCGAAGTAAATCTTCTCGAGATAGAGTGACATCAATATTATACTTATATTGCTTGAAGAAGGCATTCGTCAAATCCTCCCAAGTCTCTAGAAGATTAATTTTCTTCATAATGTACCACTGTAGCACCGGTCCTGTCAGGCTTGCTTGAAATTGTTGAATCATCAGGGGTATGTTATCAATATATGGGGTCATCCTAACCCCATAAGTCTGCAAATAGATCTTCGGGCAAAAGGTACCATCATACTTTTCAAAGTTTGGCATTTTGAACTTCTTTGGTATCTTGATCTTTGCATAGTGGGACAGATCAGTTGGGTCTTGGCTAAATGCACCCTGCAGCTGCTTAAGTTTCTCCTCGATTTTTGCCAAGCATTTTTCTTGCTCAGTTTTCAGTACAGTCGAATGTATTACTTGTACCTCATCATCAACAACGATTTGAGGTGAGTTAGTAATTTTAATGCTGGAGGGATCATCAGAGGTTGATGGCCACTTACGGATACATTCTTGCCTTTATCTCTCGAATTAGCCATGGGAGCATGCTGTGGTAACACCACTTCAACTTGCGGAGGTGGTGGGGCAGTGTTTGCTTGGAGAGAATTGATTTGTTTAAAGAGCTGCTCAAGGACATTCAAGACTTGCTTCATTTCTGTTTCGAGGGTGAAGATACGAGTTTGTTCAGCAACATGCACTTGTTCGGTGTCATCGGCCATTGTTGCTCTAGAACGAGTATGGATTGGCGATCTTAGGTGAGCCGTGTTGTTACCTAATGGAGTAAAAGAGATAATGTAAGAAATGGTGACAAAATAGGGAAAATGGCTCATGACAATGGTCTAATCGCCTCATTTTATTTGAAATTTGAACCAAGCTCCCTAATAATGAACTAAGAATTGAAATTCAAATCCCTAAACATTGAACTAAAAATTGAAAGCACTGAATTGAAAACAAGGTTCCTAAACATTGAACTAAGAAACCAAAACATCTCATTTTATATGCTTTCGGGAACCCAACGCCTTGCGAAGCTTCTTATTTTCAGCTTCGATCATTTCCACTTTCCGCTTAAGATGCTCAATTTTTGCTCATTGAGTAGGCTTCTCAGTCACATCAGGGACCACTAGACACAAGGCGACAGGAATCCGATGTTGCTGGATGTAGAATGCCGATGCATGGTGAATCTCCTCTTCGCCTTTGAGTCTCTTGGGCACCAAAATCCTCTCTAGATGGCATTCATTCCATGCAGTAATGATCATCTGGATCTCGTTGAAGTAGTCATAGTTCGTACGAACAAAACGAACTTGGAACAATTTCATCTTGAGGGGCAGAGGAACTTCTTGAAGAGCTCTATACTGATGGGCTACCCTATATGGGTAATAGGAAGTAGCACCAGAAAGGCCTAGCAACGAGATTCGTTCATCATGCTTGTGAGAGAAATGAGCCTCCTCAACATGGAGCCATTTAGTGTGCCATAGGAATGCCTTAGGATTAGGATTTTCAAAAAATTAATCCAACAGGCGTACTGTTTATTTGGGGGAAAACATTCCAGGACCGCAAATTTTTGTATGGGGTGCCTTAAATCATCAATCTTAAATTGTTTCATAAGATGCACAAAACCTCTTATGTGTGAGAAAAACCATATTTGTAAAAGTTCAGGGAGGCCACGCATGGTCTTTTCTTTATTTTGTTTGAAACGGGTTAATGACAAAAATGTTTCAGCTAAAACCATATTGACATAATTCAACCCATCATAAACCCGATTAACCACCCATGAAATTGAATGATTAATAGCATTTTTTCGATAATGAAAAACGATTAATCCAAAAAATGCTATCATGAAAATCCTGGCTTTTGAAATCATTGGTTGGTTTGCAAAACACTCTTCCATGAATGAAAATAGGCATGCATAGCAATTGGCTTTAACAACCTTTCTTACCGTTTCGGCCTCAATTTTGAAAAATTGTGATAATTCAGAAATAGAATCAATACCAATAGACGGCCTAATAAGCTCCTTTTCCAAGGGCATTCCAATGGCAACACTATACTCCTCTAGTGTTAGAGTTAGTTCGAACTCACCAAACACGAATGTGGAAGTCTGTGAACACCAGAAGTGAGACAACGCTTGTATAACACCATAGTGAATGTTGATCTCTAACAATGGGAGAAGTCGGGTGATCCGAGCTTTCACATATCTCTGACCTTCTTGATCTAATTGGTCCAACCACATTTTGAGCTCTTTTTGGGGAGTGAAAATGAATTGTACGTCGGTTTTCCCCATCGCATATAAAACAAGACTAACAACAAAACCTATTGTCATGGATCAACAAAATTGCAATAAAGTAAGTAAATTGCGAAGAATTTAGACAACTTACTTTCACTGGAAAGGGATGACAATCACATAGACACACACATGAAATGTGAGGCTCAATTTCTATCTAGATGGCTTAACAAAGTGGAGCTAAGAGGATGATATGACCGTTGCAGTCTCGCATTAATATGTCAGGTCCTCCTAACTCCGGCTCAATCGAATGGAATGCCCAATAATCACGCAATCTAACGGATATGGACAAACACATTCGACACCATGAAAGAAATTTCGGGGAAGAGAAGGTCAACCTCTACATAGCAGTCTCGCTTTGGAGAAAGTATCATTCTCAACACCATCCTAAAAATATTATCGCAACCTAAGTCTGGCCATAGGTTATGTGTGCAATAGTGTAGTGCTAAAACAATAAAACATGCACAATAGTTTAAATGCAAACAACACTTCTATAGTTTAAATTCAAACATTCATCCGTAACTCCAACCTGCAAGACAAGGGTTAGCAAAGACTACTCCCCTTATACATCCTATCTGTAAAAACATTTAACACCTTACCCGGTGTCCTCGCTGTCAAACAAAATATTTTTAAAAGAAAAAGAAAAATTGGCCCAAGTCCACTAAGTGCTTCCACACAAGTCCTCAGTAGAGTCGTCAAGCTGTCGCGACCTATTTTTTTGGTGCACCACCTAAAACTAGGTCAATGGACTGTCAAGTTTTTAAACTTAACTCGAGCTCTTCCAAGCCCATACCAAATCGCAACTTAAGTCTAAATTTTTAAACATGCAAAAGATTATTAACTAGGAGTCGCCACTAATCGGTTTATGGTAGGTCGATTAGACACCTAAGTAAGATAATTGGAGGATTATTTTACTCCTACGAACCAAAAACTAAAGGTACGGGGACTTGGTTACACTAGAATTTTCTAATGCCCTTTTGGTACCATTTTATTTTAATTTCAAAAATATTTTGCAAGCAGTATTGGTTAATTTTAACCTAAGCTACTAACATGCAAATGGTGGTCACGCGGGTGCACAATCAATGAAATAACTGTGGCACCCCCTCAGCACGCTCTCCAATCCGTTAGGGTCGCCACAGGTACTTATCACTTATCCTACTACATACCAGTATAATAACTTTTTGATTAAAGTGGAACCATAGTTCATAGGGGTTGATCAATAAAATTCTTCTCCCCTTTTTTTTTGTAAGGGTCCCAGCGCAGCTCATCAACGGAAGCATAAACGAGTCTCACCATACCTTACTCTAATAACAATAATGCAATTGCACACCAACTATTCACCATATAAAATGATAAAACCGAGTCACTTTTATTTACATTTTCACGATGGACGTCTCGGGTCAGTACAACAAAAAGGCCAAAGATTTTAACTATGCTCGGCTAACTCAAAAGAACACAACCCTACGTTTAACATATACACCCATCCATCATTTAGTGCTAGCTAACTAAAAAGTATCAGCTCCCACCAGTCATATGCGCCATCACACCCAGCCCGATGCATCGGGCGGCGGCGGCGGCAACATCCCTAGCATCACTCCATCACGCCGGACATGAACAGACAAAAACTCCTGGATAACCAGACCATCAGCAAGACCCATATCATACATCACTAAGACACGGATTCGGACAAACACCAAACCAGGTACACTAACACAGGAATGCTCAATGCACCCCACCTCAACATCAGATGGCAATCCATAATAAGTACCACGCGCAACTAATAGCAATGGCATCTTTCTAATCTGAAATGTTAATCCCCAAAGGGGTGAGTACAACCACTCACCAGTAAAGATCTGCCAAACTACACAATGCGTCAAACAGAACAATCAAGGTATCATGAATAAAACACATATCATTCATGCACTTGTACTTATATCATCAAGCAGCCATGATATATCACCATACAACGTGCATATACCACCATGCACTTCATCCTTGCATTCCCATGAGATTCATCCCATGCCATATGCACACATCCATGCGCATAATTCAATTCTCGATCTTTATCTTTCAATTAGATCACATCATTTTTCTTCCCAGGGACCTATGTTTTCATTCCACAATTTATCGCTCGCATACAACCTGGCATCGCAAGGAGCCTCCAGCACACACCTTTGAGCATCCGGCACACACACTCCGAGCATCTCGTACCCCAACTAGCATCACGGGATATCCCCCTGAGACACACCTCCAGGGCTTCCGACACACACCTCTGGACATCTCAAAACTTCCGAGGACATTTGGCACACACACTCCGGGCATCTGGCACCCACACTCCTGGGGCATCGTTGGCTCACACCTCCGACAGTATCATCATTATCATAATTTATATTCATATGTATCTTTATTTCAACATGGCATTTGATGCAACAATATCAAAGGTCTCAACCAGCTTTTGATATCATATAACATGCCATATGTCGTCACATATGCAGTATAATCAACCACTCAAGACATTATATCACATGGAGCGATTTCATTTATTTTTGAAAATACAGCAAAATTTCGGATAAACAGCCTTAATAAATTCTAAAAATTCAACATGTTATGTACAAGATCTAGAGGAAAGTATTCCATGAAGAACACCATATCAAAAGAATATCATACAATTCGGTACAGTCCACACATCAGTCTTTACTATTTTAGAATATTGCCATACACAGTTCCATTCACAAATTCAGTAAAAATCCTACATCAACTCCAAAAATTCTGAAATTTTTATATGTTATAGAAAAAATCCATAAGTAAATATTTCATGAAGAACTCAAAATCATATTTGTGATATATTAGAAACTATAATCACCGTAGCCATCTCTAACCCTTGGCAACAATTCCCAGATCTAACCATTTCGGATAAAATCGTTTCACCAACCTAAACTCATCCATTTCCTCTAAAATTTTAATATGTTACTCCTTAACATTTCATATTCAACTTTCATTCAGAACATGAGATCAAATTTCAACCGGAGAATTTTATAAAATTCACAGAATCACACTAGGTCAGTATTACGATTTCCAGATCTAACTTCTTCAAAGAAAAATAGTTTCACCAGTATATATTTGTTCATTTCTTCTGAAATTTTGATATGTTACTCTCCAAAAAGTCCTTTACAACTTTCATCAAGAAGTCAAAGTCAAATTCCCACTAAAACATCACATGCAACTCACGAAATCATCAAAGTCGGACTGTTTTTCCCAGAAACAGAATACTAGGCTAGAACACAACTTTTGTAGCTTCGAGATTTCACACTTCATCCACATCCAAAATTTACCATTCATCAAACACATAACACAGCAAGCAAAGGTAGATTAACAGACTCTACTTGCCTCTAATCCGAGCACAACACAGCAAGCAAAGACGGCGGGGCAAGGCAGGAATCGGCGGCTCAACAGCGGCGACGAACAGCAGCAAACGGCCTCCCTCTTCCCCTTCTTCTCTCACACGCTCGCTCTCCCTCTCTCGATTTCTCTCTCTCTCTCTCTCTCTCTCTCTCTCTCTCTCTCTCTCTCTCTCTCAGTTGCTCCTCGCCTAATCAGCCCCTTCCCCTCACTAATTTCTTCCCTCAATGATTAACCATCATTAGCTTTGCATGCAATGTGACACTTGGAAGACTCCTCATGCCACTTGCCATTCTTCATGCAAGAAGATGGCTTCATCCGGCTAGGCTTGAGCCAACCTTGGTCGACGGCCCATTGGGCCTCTTGGGCCAGGCCTTCGCCGGTCGAAGGGTGGGGCATTGTGGGCTGGTTTGGTAAAAAAAAAATCAGCCCACTCCCTCCTTTAATAATCCACTATTATTTTCCACTTAAATAAATACCTAATTACAAAATAATATGGCCAAAAACTCGCAACATTAATCCATAAAAATCTAATCCATAAGGTGCATAGTCAAGAACAAAATTCTCATTATCAAATTATCCTATAGCACCAACTTTGATAACCCAAGAACATAAGATATCTTTCCATTAAAGTGTTCGGCCTTAATCTATTACAATTCTTCAGTCTAGTAGCCACAACATACTTCAACGACACAACCATTCACTTTTCCATAGGTCATAATGCCTCTAAAAATTGCCATGAAATTTTGGGATGCCACAATAACATTCAATAAACCGAAATGCTAAATTCGTATGAAATTATAAACTACAACTTTATTAAGGTCTATCCTCTAAAAAACATTTATAAAAATGCTAATAAAAATGCATACCCCTAAACATGGTTTTCTAAATTACATGATATCTAATTTTTTTTCTTTTTTTAATATTAATTAAATGTAATCTTAATTTAAATTTGATATGCATGAATTTTAATTTATGATATGTGAGATACAAATTCATATGACATAACTTGAACTATCACTATATGTATTGAATCTAATTTTTATAATCCTAAATATGCATGCGTTTCATGATATGGGATGAATGACATAATAATTCTATATGCATGTTCTTTCTATGATTTTTATTGATATTCAAAATTAATAAAAAAACTAATTAAACTATCTAAAAATAATAATTTTCTAATTTATTTTAGGAACTAATTTGACTTAAACCCTATCCTATCTTAGAAAACTATTTTTTAAAAGTGAGATTATTAAAATATGCAAAGATTATCTAAGCCCTTAAAAATATTTAAATCAAATCCTAATCTATTCCAAAACTTATCTAAACATACAATGTAAAAATGCAACTTTACTTACAAAACTAGCATATCCCGATGCAAGATTTGATTTTTGACTTTTGATTTTTTTATATATTTTTTAGTGTTTTTCAAGACAAGTAATTATCAGATAAATATTAAATCTAAACCAATCAAGATATTCATCCAATAAACGATTAAAATAATCGAAAAAATAATCTGTTGTCTCACGGATTAAATTAAAGATTATTTTAACTCTAAACATCACAACATATAAACAAATTCAAAATAATTAAAAATTTGATCCGAAGTCTTATGGACCAAATTAATAATTATAATGATTTAATAATCAAAAGACTATCAAAATACCCTAAAACCAATACAATTAAAAAAATGATTCCAACATCTTACGGATTAAATTAGAAATTATAGAGATTTTTGGGACAATAGAAGTCTACGGATAATGTCTAAAATGCATGAATAATTAATATTGACATCTAACAAGTAATAATACTGAAACCTGACTTTTCTAATAGAAAATAAAATAAAAAGAAAACTACGCAAGATGGGAGTACAGGAAAGAAAAACGCAGACGACAGGGGTGTGCACGGCGCTCAAGCGGCGTCGGGCGAAGGCAGACCGACCGGCATTGGAGCTTATGGTGAGGGCTTGCGGGTGGCGACAGTGAGGCCGGTGTTGGTGCGGTGGACGGTAGCATCACAAGAGGGCGAGTCACAACGACACAGGCAGAGCAGAGCCGGATCGTCAGAGCAGAGCAACAGCAGCATTGCAAGGGACGAGTGGCGGCAGACGTGCGGCGAGTTAGGGCGTGTTTGGTAATGATTCTGTTCCCGGGAGTAGATTCTGATCTTTTTTATTCTGTTCCCGGGAACTGATTCTAGGCATTTTAGGCCGTTTGGTAACTATCCAAAATTTTTGATTCTAGAATAGAATTGTGTTTGGTACCGTGTTCATTAATTCTGTTCCAAATCTATTTCTTTTATTTTTAAATAATTTTTATACTTTTTTCCTTTTTTTCTTTTCTTTTTTTTTCATTTTTTCATTTTTTTCTTTTCTTTTTCCTTTTCTTTTTCTTTTTTTCCTTTTTCTTTTTCTTTTTCTCATCTTCTTCTTCTTCTTCTTCTTCTGGCCAGCGACCTCACCGGAGCGTCGCCGGCCCTTGGCGAGGCCAGTCCTCGTCGACCGAGCCTCGCCGGCAGTTGGGCAAGGCTCGCCTAGCCCCGCCAAGACTCGGCCTCGCTAGATCTGTCCAAGGCCGAGCCCCGCCGATGGCCAGGTCGGCCTCATTGGGGTTAGGCGAGGCTCGCTGTGCCACCGCCAGGGCCGGGTGAGCCTCGCCCGGCCACCGATGGGGCTGGGCGTCGCGAGGCTTGCGCAGCCCCTGCCCAGCCCCAGCGAGGCTCGGCCTCACCAGATCTGGCGAGGCCGAGCCTCGCCAGTGGCTGGGCTTGCCTCGGGCGAGCTCGCCGGACCTCGCCCTGGTCTGGCGAGCTCACCGGACGGCGGCCAGCGGTGGTGGACGGCAGCAGCGAACGGCGGACGGTGGCAGGCGATGGTGGACGGCGGTCACGAGATGGCCGAAGGGAAGAAGAAAATTTCTTGATTTTGATTCTCAAATTCGTTCTCGGAACAAGAATCAACTCTTTTTTTGTTCTTGATTCTATTCCCAATCTGTTCCCGGGAACAAAAATTTTACCAAACGCGATTCTAGACCGAAACTGATTCCGGGAACAAAGAATCAGAATTTGGCCCTGTTTGGATGGTTACCAAACAGGGCCTTAGCAAGCTGCTGTGGTGCCGCCGTTCGAAGGGGGCAGCAGTGGTTCGGAGCTGTAGTCGTCGCCGGCAGTGCAGATCTGGCTCGAGCTTGTGGAGTGGCTCGTGGAGACGCTGCAAGGGCAGATCGGCAAGCGCGCAGGTGCTCGTTGAGGCGCGGCGAGGCAAAGCGGAAGAACACTAGGCGATTGCGGACGGAGCAGCAGCAGGCGTCGAGGTCATCACGGCTTCAACAAGCGTTGGGCAGAGAGTAGACCGACTCGGCGAAGAGCTGGCGCAGGTTGCCAAAGCAAAGGCAGAGGCGTGCGAGCTTAGCTACTGGATGCGGGCGGCTCGTGAACGGAACGGGGATGCGACGTCCAGCGAGCAGGAGAATTGGGTCGCGGCACGGCCTCCTGTGGGTCGCCTGGGTGGAAGGCTGTGGATCCGGTGGTTGCAGCGGTGTCGCAGGGGACGAGCGGCGTCGGTCAGAGGGACAGCAGCAGCGGAAGATGGGCAGCGGTGAGCGATGAACGATGGTCTTCGGCTCAAGGCGGCGTCGGTATGGCGAGACGGCGGCGTCCGGGGGGGCAAGGGACGGAGCGCGGGCAAACGGCAAAGAAGCACCGAGAGAAGAAGAACAGTGTTCTTCTTTTCTTTTTAATTTTTTTCTCTCTCTCCTCCCGTCTTCTCGCATCACTTTCCCTGTGTTTCTCTCTCTCACCTCTCTCTCTGCTTTCTTTTTTACTTTTGACTTTTCTTCTTCTTTTTTCGAAAACTGAGAAAGCCCCCCCCCCCCCTCATTCAAGGCTTCGTACTCTCTATTTATAGAGGAAAAATTCAAGGCTTCGTACTCTCTATTTATAGATGAAAAATTCAACAAACAAGTGAAGATTTCCCAATATTCACTCAACTTCTCAAATGAAAATTTCCCAATATTTACTTAAGTTCTCAACAAATCACACGACTGTTGAATTTTTTTTTTAATTCAAAATTTCTCTATATAATCAAAGATTATATTCTATTTTTAAAGAATGAGTTTAAATTAGGTGTCAACACTAACACTCGAAAGAAAATCTATTCGCAATCAAAAAGCTTAGATTAGAATAGAAAGACATGCGGACCTCGAGTGCCATAACTTAGCAGAAATGGACACTTAAGTGACAAAATCGAAGTAAAATGGATCACTTAAATGCCAATCCGGCTAAAATCCGGTCAAAACACCGACGTGTCAATTTTCCAAATGAAGAATTGCAAAACGGCATCGTTTTGGCGCCGACATTGTAAAAAATTTAATTTAAAAATTAATTTAATTTAATTTAAAACTAAATTGATTTCAAACATTTACAAATATTAAATATTTAAAAATTCAAAAATTAAAAAATTAAAAAAAATAAAAATTTTAGAAAATTAAAAAAATTTAACAATTAAAAAAATATAAATTTAAAAAAATCAATTTTTTTTTAAGTTTAAAAAAAACGAAGTCGGCCCCGACCGATCCTCCCCCACCTTCCGGCGACGGCGGCAAGGCGATAGTGGCGAGGGCTCGCCCTCGCCGCCGACTGCCTTCCTACTCCTCCTCCTCCTCCTCCGTTTTTTTAAATAAATATATATTATATTATTATTTTTTAAATTAAATTTAATTAATTTTCATATTATATTAAAATTCAAACTAGGCCAAAATAACATCGTTTTCGTCGATTTAAGGGCTCTACTCTAGCCAACACCCAAAACATCATTTTAGTGCTGACGTGGTGAAAATTTTAATATAAAAATTAATTAAATTTGATTTAAAACTAAATTTATTTTTAAAAATTTAAAATAAATTTTAAAAAATTTGTAAAAAAATTTATAAAAATTTAGAAAAAATTAAGAAATTTTTTAAAAAAATTATAAAAAAGAGGCGGCTGAGGGTTGAAATTTTTTGTAAATTTTTAAATTTTTTTGTAAAATTTTTATATTTTTTGTAAAATCTTTAAATTTTTTGTAATTTTTGTAATTTTTTTTAAGTTTTTAAATTTTTTATATTTATTTTTAAAAATGTGTAAAATTTTATTTTTAAATTTAATTTAAATAATTTTTTATTATATTAAAATTCAAATTATGCCAAAACGACGTCATTTTGGCCGATTTAAAAGTTCTATTTTGGCTAACACCCGAAACGACGTCGTTTGGGGTGAATTCGAGCTGACTCAACTATCCGGCGAGACACATCGGCAAGAAATATTACTACTTTAATGCCACGTATGATTTCCGACCAACTTTGCCAAAGATAGCACTCAGGTGTCCCACTTTTCTTAAAATGTGGCACTTAAGTATACCTTTCATAAGTTATGGTACTTAAGTGTCCATTTCTGCCAAGTTATGGCACTTGAAAGGTTCTTTTGCCAAATAGAAATTTGCAATAAGTTCAGAATGAGCAACATCTATTTCAGAACAAAAACGCTCAAGTTGGAGTCTCGCAAACTTCTCCCGCAACTTGATGTTTAACGAGTCGAGAAAGTCGAAGTCCACACTTCTTAGGTTCATCACCCCTCGTTTTAGCAAATTAGAGTACACTTGTTTATGTTCGTTAGAACGAAACAGATCTACCATTTTTCCTCGAATGTTTGCAGTGATACCCATCTTAGGTTTAAACTGAGTGAACATCTTTTCATCATCATCTTTACCCTCAGGTTGGTTAATCCCTCCAAAACGTGGATCGTTTGGAAAATTCGCAAAGGCCCTTTCTGCTGTACCAACAAGAACTATTCCTGAATGTTCCATAACTCTTGAAAAGTGGGTTTCATTTCGGTGTCCCTTTTCTCTCAAGAATTCATCAATAAATGTCATTGCAAAGCCTCATTCCTTCAAAGCAGTGTAGAGTTTGAAAGTAAATGCAGACTTAAGAGTTCTTACTGGTTCGATATCCTCAATAATTTCTTCCTCTGCTTGTTGTTGTTGATGCTCTTGTGGTCTAGCCTGAGAAGAGTAGCGCAGTTAAGAATGTTGTTGTTGACTTTGTTGCTGCTTTGGATAGTCTTCTTCCTCAGTCAGATCGAAGTGCATAGGACCCTCACGCATATGTTGTGGTCCCTTGCTTGCGACCCTTGATGACTTTCTTTGAGAAGACATTGTCACAGTCGTTGAGAGAATTTTCGAACTCAATTCGCGAAAAAGATAATAACTTTATGGATTAAACTAGAGAGAAAAAGTAAGAAAGTGAGGATCTATGCTCTAGGGTTTGTGGGTAAAAACGAAGAAGAAGAAGAACAGTATATAAACCAATCAAAACAGGGTATATGAATCGACATAAGAGGAAAAAATAAAAATGCCTTTTCAAAAATGAATAACTGCCTTTTTGAAAATAGATAGCTGTCTTTTCAAAAATAATAACTGTCTTTTCAAAAAATTAATTAGCGATTAATAAACAGTCTTACCTTTTCGAGTCTTTATTCGAAAGTTAAAATACCGTAATCGAAATAACTTATAGTCGTGACTTTTGGTCTCCTAAGTCTGAGCTTCTTCAGATTTTATCTCTGAGTCTAAGCTTCTTCAAATTTGGAGAAATAAGATGTTAAGTCTTGAGTGGATAGACTCAAATAAGCTTTTCTCTAGAGGTTTTGTAAATATGTTCGTCAGCTGATTCTTTTAGTCGATGAATTGGATCAAGACTTCTCCATTTTGAACATGATCTCTAATAAAATGATGTCGAATCTCTATATGCTTTACTCTTGAATGAAAATTTTGATTTTTTGTGAAATTGATTGCACTGGTGTTATCACATTTGATCTCGATGCATGAGTCTTCAATTCCAAAGTCTCTTAGTTGTTATTTTATCCATAAAATTTTAGAACAGCAACTTCCAAGAGCCACATACTCTGCTTCTGCTATTGAGAGGGCTATAGTACTTTTTTTTTTTTTGGTAAAGGTAAGATATGAATAGATTTTGCAGAAAATATACAAGGGGGGGATACCAAGCACCAACAAAACAAACACTCAAAGAGACTGAAGTCAAGAAGAGTGTAGGGGTGCCTTGGATCCAATGAACAACAACAAGAATAACACCGAGAAGGAAACCTTAACAGACAAAGGCTAAACTAAGACCGACCAACCCTCCATCAATCAAAGATAAAAGGACTCAAGTCCCAGCTCTGCTGCAGCCTTCTGTTCTTTGGGGTATCCATGACATGCTTGAAGGTCATCGCTTTGTCTTTAGGGCTATAGTACTTTGCTTCCTTAAAAACCAAGAAACTGTCCTATCACCAAGCAATTGACAAGTGCTGGATGTGTTTTTTCTATCAACTCTGCAACATGCTACATCTGCGTCTGAATATCCAAGAAGAGTAAAGTATTCTTCTTTGGGATACCACAGACCTAACTTGCAAGTTGTTGCAACATATTTAATGATGCGTTTGGCAGCACTTAGATGCAATTATTTGGGATTTGATTGAAATCTAGCACAAATGCAAATATTAAACAAAATATTAGGTCTAAAAGCAGTAAGATAGAGAAGTGAGCCAATAATACTCATGTATAGTTTTTGGTCAACTTTCTTTCCTCCTTCATCTTTATCCAGCTTCGAAGAACTTAACATTGGTATATCAGTCTTTTTGTAATTCTCTAATCCAAATTTTTTAACAAGTTCTTTTGCATATTTTTCTTGATGAATGAAAATCCATTCCCTCAATTGTTTCACTTGCAGTCCAAGAAAGAAGGATAGTTCACCCATCATGCTCATCTCGAATTCATCTTGCATAGTCTACGAAAATTTCTTGCACAAATTTTCGTTAGGTGACCCAAATATAATGTCATCAACATAAATTTGAACAAGTAGGAAATTTTTACCTTCTCTTTTAATAAACAAAGTGGTGTCTACTTTTCCTTTAATAAAACCATTTTGAATTAAAAACTTACTTAACCTTTCATACCAAGCTCGATGTGCTTTTTTTAATCCATATAAAGCATTTTTTAGTCTGAATACAGAGTCTGGTTTCTTTAGATCTTCAAATCCAGGAGATTGCTTCACATAGACTTCTTCTTGAATAAATCCATTTAAGAATGCACTTTTGACGTCCATTTGGAATAACCTAAAATTCTTATGACAAGCAAAAGCAAGTAATAATCTAATTGCTTCTAACCTTGCTACAGGAGCGTAAGTCTCATCATAGTCTATTCATACTTCCTGCGTATATCTTTTGGCCACAAGTCTTACTTTGTTCCTTACCACTTTTCCTTTTTCATCTATCTTATTCCTGAAAATCCATTTAGCTCCAATAATAGACTTACATTTTGGTTTAGGAGTTAATTCCCAAACATCGTTAATACTGAACTGCCTAAGTTCTTCTTGCATCGCTTTAATCCAGCTTTTGTCAGTTAAAGCTTCTTCTATACTTTTAGGTTCTATTTTAGAGATAAGTGCCACAACACTATACTCTTCTTGCCTTTTGGATCTGGTTCGAATCCCTTCATTGATGTTACGAATAATGAGTTCCTCGGGATGACTAGACTTATGCTTCCAGTTTCTGGTCAATCTGACAGATTATTGATCTTCTTTTTCAATTGATTCTTCAACATCTATTTGTTGTTTTTCTACTGAAGTTTGAGCTGCTTCAGGAGAAGTAGACTTTATAGAGTTTAGTGTAAGTTCAAATTCTTCGGTTTAAGTTTGAATCGATTGATTTTACAGAGTTGAAATTTGACATTCATCAATTCTTCCACCGTCTGAGTCTTCTTGTTGAATATTCTGTAGGCTTTGCTAGAGGTTGAATATTTAAGGAAGATTCCTTCATAGGGAGTTTTCTCTAGAATAGGCCTTAAGAATACTCGGTTAATAACATAACATACTGTAGACACTGCTTCAGCCCAAAAACGAGAAGAAATGTTACTTTCAATTAAAAGAGTTCTTGCCATTTCTTGTAAAGATCTATTCTTCATTTCCACAACTCCATTTTGTTTAGGTGTAAATGGTGAGAAGAACATATGCTGAAAGCCAGATTCATCACAAAATTTTAAAAAATCTTGATTTTCAAACTCACCTCCATGATTTGTTCAAATGCTTGAAATAGCATAACCTTTCTCATTTTGCACTTTCTTAGCAAACTTTAAAAAATGAGAGAAAGTCTCAAACTTACTTGCCAGAAAGTAAACCCAAGTAAATCGTGAATAATCATCCACTATTACTAGGCAAAACCTTCTTCCACCAATTCTTTGAGTTCTAGTTGGTCCAAAAAGATCCATATGTAGAAGCTACAACACACGATTAGTAGACACTTGATTTATTAGTTTAAAAGAACTTCTAACATGTTTTTCTAACACACATGGTGTGCATAAGTCAGACTTTTGATATTTCAAGTTGGGTAATCCACGAACAAGCTTTTTGGAAGAGATTTTGGCAATTTGCTTCATGTTGATATGGCCAAGCTTGCGATGCCATAGATTCGCTTCATCTTGTAGATTCGCTTCATCTTGTACTGATATCAAGCATTGCGATCTTTCTGGTTTTATATCTAAAAGATAAATATATCCATGTCTACGTCTAGTAAAGGATTAAGAGAGAACTTTATTGATTCCTGAACATGTTCCTTCTTGAAAATTGATTTTGAATCCAGTGTTGCATAATTGGCTTATGCTAAGTAGGTTGTAATTTAATCATTCCACCAAGGGGACATTATTGATCGTTAGACTTCCAATCTTTACCGTTCCACGTCCAACAATTCTTCCTTTGCTATTTCTACCAAAAGAGACTTTTCCTCCATCTATTTGAACAAGTTTTATAAAACAATTTGAATCTCCTGTCATGTGTCTTGAACAGCCACTATCCAAATACCACTCAATCTTTCTTTTGATAGTGACCTGCAATTAAAAAGAGACTCAAGCTTTCTTTGGTACCCATATTTTCTTGGGTCCAGTTGAGTTAGTGCAATATACAGTCTTTGCCCAATCCCTTTTAATAGGTCTCCAAACTATAGGACATTCTTTCTCGAAATGTTCTGAGCTGTAACACTTAGAACATTTGAGAGCACTTCGACCAACAGGTTTTACAAAGACTTTTTGAAAGTGATTTTTATAAAAGGCTTTTGTAAGTCTTTATTTGATTCTTTCCTTAACCTTTGGAAAATCAATTAGAGGAATGGTTTCAGAAGTCATTCCTAAACTAGATTTGTTGAATAAGGTCTTTGTGTTGAAAGAATCTTTTCAAACTTCTCAAATCCAATTGAAAACCTTTTTGAAATATTTGAGATGTCATTTTTTAAACAAGTATTTTCTTTTGAAAGAAAGTCTGCATCTTCTTTCAAAGTAATAAAATTTTTCTCTAAATTTTCAAATTTTTCTTTCCAAGTGTTTTCCTGTTGCTTCAAAGTAGAATTCTCCTTTTTCGTTCGTAGATCCTTTTAAGAGAAGTTTTGAGACTAAGACAGAGTTCATCAATATACTTTGAGACTTTAGTAGAAATTTTTAAATTACTTACCTCAATTTCACTGTCTGAGTCTGAGTCTGAGTCTGAGTCTGTGTTTGACTCAAGATCTAAGTCTGATTCTGATTTTGCCATTAAACAAATGTTGGCATAATCATCATCACTTTCTTTGCATTCAGTATCACTCCATGTTTTTGCTTTGAGAGCCTTTCTATATTTCTCAACTTTTCCTTTCTTTTTCTTTAACATAGGACAGTTGGGTCCGATGTATCCATTTTTCTTGCATTCAAAACAAACCACGTCTTTATTGGATTCATCATCTTCAATTGGTTTGTTCTGAAATTTTTGAGTGCTTTGTTTCTTCCAATTGAATATTCCTCCCTTTTTGTTCAACTTTCTAAACCTCCTTATCATAAGTGCTAGCTCTTCATCGTCTAAATCTTCTTCAGAATCTGTAACATTAGAATCATCGTTAGACTTTAAAGTAATAGACTTCTTACCTTTGGGATCTTTTTCATCGTTTATTTTCTCCACTTCATAAGACTGTGCCAACCAGTTCGTCTACAGAGAGCGACATGATCTTTTGTGTTTCCCTTATTGAGGTCTTTACGTGATTCTAGTCTTTGGAAAGTCCACGCAGCAATTTGTTAAATTTCATAGGTCCCGAGATTGGTTGCCCCTGATACTCTAGACCATTCACAATTTCAGTGAAGTGGCTAAACATATCAGTTATAGATTCTCCTAACTTTATCTTGAAAGCTTCATACTGTCCGAGTAGAATATTGATCCTTGTTTCTTTTACTCGATCAGTTCCTTCATAAGTGATGTGCAGCCTATCCCAGGCTTCTTTGGCTGTTTCATAAGAAGATATCCTATTATATTCAGTAGGAGATAACGCACAATATAAAGAATAAATCGCCTTTGCATCAAGAGCTTGTCTCTTGATTATCTCTTCTTGTGTCATGTCGTTAGGTTCTGCGACTTCTTTTCCCTTCTCTAAGATTGATATAGCTTTAGGAATGATTCCTTTTTCTACCACATCCCATTCCATAGGATCTTTCGATCTTAGAAATACCTTCATCTTGCTTTTCCATATGTTGTATTCATTTCCATCAAAGTAAGGCGGTCTTATGTTGCTTTGGCCTTTAACCAAACTTGGAGCCAACATACTAGCCATAGATCTTTAACTCAGAAGTAAAAACACTTCAATTTGATGAATACATATGCTCTGATACCAATTGATAAGACTAGTACGTGCACCTAGAGGGGGTGAATAGGTGATAAAAGAAATTTTTGCAAAACTTAACGAGGCAGATTATCCTTTAAGATTAATAGACTGAAAACATGAAGATAATAACCGATTATATATGATTGCGATATAATGTAAAGAGTTTAGGGATAGAGAATTAAGACACTAGATTTATAATGGTTCGGCTTAGACCAAGCCTACGTCCACTCTCCCGCACCGAAAGCCCACTAGCTGAATTTCACTAAGAACCAAAAGAGATTTTATAGTCTCACATCCTTGATTCCACAATGTAGAGACTCTACTACACTTCGTCAAGGTCTTACAATTATATAATCTCTCTTTTGAGTATAAATTGGGCTCAACAAATGAAGTAGCAAAGAACAAGGAGCTTCAGACTTTGGAATTCTTTTATCGAGCACTCTTGTACCAAAACCAGCTGCACCACCAACCATCACCATCACCACTAGCCACACTACACACTAGGCGCTCCAGCCACCACCATGCTGGTAGTGTTGCTGCACAAGATACTAGTGCAAGCTGAGCCTTGCACTAGTTTGCATTAGTACACATGGTGTAAGATGTGCAACCGCACACTTGTATCGTGTAGGTGCAAATGCTTAAGCCTATAACCCCCACCACAAATCGATAATCACCAGGCATCACCACCACCACACCAAGACCCCACCACCACATTAGCACCCCAACAACAAACCGACTACCACCAAACATCACCATCCACCACCACCGATACACCAAAGACTCCGCCTATCACCACAACACCAACAAGAGAGCGAATAAGTAAAAGCAGAATCCATGATAAACAACAACATAAATTGACAAGCGGCGCAAGATCATTTCATTGATATTTCATCAAGTCTGAGTCTGACAACATCAATGAATGACAAACTAAAGAAAAAAAAAAGATAACCATCCATAGATAGAAAGTCTGACAACATCAACGTTTACATAACTGTTTTGACTCCTAAGCTCCACAAATCCTATCACATCTCATCTCATCAATCAATATGCACGACACCCCCTGTTCGTGCTCCTTTCGATGGGCCTTTCACTTGATTCATAATTCTGGCACTCTTTCTAACTGGACGTACAACTTCTTCTCCAACCTTCTCAGTATCCACTGACTCAGATGGAGCTGCAAATGTCCTAGGCCGAATTGAATCAAAAGGAGCTGGAGCTGGAGCTAGAGCCGGAGCCGGAGCCGGGTTCTTTCTCTTCTTTTTGTTGGCACAGTTGATGTTTTCTTTTTTGTTGGTGCAGCCGTCGATTCTTGAGTTGGGCCTGAGATAAGAACCTCTAAACTTTTCCCAGGCTACAAAAAAATAATAAATTGTTAGCAAAAATCTACAGCATAAATTAAAATTAAATTAAATGTAGCCAATAAAACTTACATTGAGAATAACTGTTCCAGTACGCTCATATGTATAAAGGCCATAGCCATATTGTCTTAACCTCTTCCCAAGTGCCCCTCTTGTTTGAATAGGGGCGTCACTTTTAGGAACTTGTGATTTGTTGCCCATTTTTCTTGCTTTCTTGGGCCCTTTAACTACAGCCGGGGCTTCTTCAACCAATTGCGTTGGGCGTCTTCTAGATGGCCTTTGTGTACCTGCCCCTCCACCTGGCCTTGTTCTAGTTGTTCTTCTCGTGTAGCCCTTCAACTTCAAAGACACCTCCTTCGTTGGGCCTTCCGGTGGTACCGGTGGTGGTACTTGTGGTGCCCCTTGCAAAGTGATTCTTCCGGTGGCCCCCGTGATGATCCTTGAGGTGGTTCCCGTGATGGCCCTTCGCCAATGCTTGAGTTCCAACTTGCTTTCTTTGAACCCGAGAAAGAGGCCAAAAGATACCATAAATATAATATCGAGACATATAATAATAAAAATTGAATACAAATTGGTTGAATTTACCACTGGGTATTTCTTTCGCTCGAAGAACAAATCACCGACCGGCCGTGATGCTGCTTGGGCTAATCCTTCAGCTGGCCCTGATGCTGCTTGGGTCAATCATTCAGCTGGCCGTGATGCTGCTTGGGCCAATCCTTCACCTGGCTATCTTCTGCCTTGCCTTCTTTGAACAGACTGTTCAGTTTCATGACTTACTGAGGTTCTTCTTGTGACCTAACAAACACATTACATACAAGGCCAAATAGGATATTATGTACATTTTTATGATAAATGACAAGAAAGCAACATAAACATAAAATAAATTTCATGACTTACCGGGGTTCTACTTGTTGACTGAAAAACAGTCGACTCACTTGGCCCTGCTATGTGCATTTCTCCAACTGTCTCTTCACTAGGCCCTTCACCTTGCCTCAACGGTTGTTGTTGCTTCCTCAATTGACAACCTTTAATATTGTGGCCTATTAGGCGACAATAAGAGCACGTGATCTTTGCACCCTACCTGCTCATTCTTTGCTGACCCGAGACCTCTCCCTCTGCCATTCTTCGTCTTCGTTTTGTCCTTCCAATTTTCTTCTTCAGTGGCAAAGGTTGAGGTGCTTCATGATCCGTGGGCTCCCAAAACTTGCTACTTCTAATTGGCTACATCATGAACTGATAGGAAGCAAGATATTTTGATTTATGGTACCAATCATCTATGTAATCATCTGTATTGTCGCCCTTCAACTGGATGGCACATATGGCATGTGCACATGGAATTCCACTTACTTGCCATGCTCTACATGAACATTTCCTACTTCTTAGATTGACAACATACTTATCTACACCCTTCATTATCTCATATCCGTCATCTCCATTCCAAATGGGATGACAATGCGTACTTGCAGCCAAGTTCTCATCCAATTTCTTGACAATCCTAGGACCATATTGTCTTGTCCACTTTGCAGCCTCATCTCTTTGTTTCTACAGCCGAGTCATAACCGCAACTCGTATATCTTCAAGCATTGAGATGACTGGTTTGCATCTGGCATCTATTATCTTCGAATTAAAGACTTCACAAATGTTATTGTCGACGTTATCGCACTTGAACTCCTCACTGAAGAATGCCCTGCACCAATGCTTCGGTTCTAGTTGAAATAGGGTAGCACAACCTTCCTTTGTCAACTGAAGCAGTCCTTCTTTGGCTATTCTAAAGTCAGTCATGTTTGCGCTCTTTGCTAATTGCCAAAATTGCAATTGCAGCTTATCCCCTTTATAATTCTTTGCCCAATTTCCGTATATGTGCCGCGCACACATTCGATGTTCAGCATGGGGCAACAACTTGGCTACTGCCAGAACCAATCCCTGCAATAATTCAAAGTAAGAAATACTAGAGCAAATTACATGTTCATATTACAAAGCAAAGCAAACTATTGACTAAATTTTTCAAAAAGCAAGCATTACCTTTTGCTGGTCGCTCATGAATGCCCACCCTTCCCCGTTTGTTATCTCCAAGTCAACCATTAGATTTTTCAAGAACCAGGACCAATTATCATTGTTCTCAATCTTTACAATAGCCCAAGCTAGTGGGAACATTTGGTTATTCGCATCTCTTCCAATCGCTGCCAACAATTCTCCCTTGCACAAGTCCTTCAAGAAACAGCCGTCCAATCCTATAATCCGTCTACAACCAGCTAAAAATCCTCGTCTGCATGCATCAAAGCACACATAGAACTTATCGAACTTGGTCCATGATCAGGAAGCGGTCTCTCAATCACCTCTACATACACTCTACTTGTAGGGTTTTGTAGCCTACACTCCCAAGCATACTCCCACACTTGCCCATATTCATTAGCATACTAACCAATAAGTATCTTTATCACCTTTTGCTTTGCTCTTTTGCACTGATTCCTAGATACATTGATGCCTACACGCTCCTTCACCAGCATCCTAAAGTTAGTAATTTTCATCTTGGGCATCACCTTGATCAGATCGAAGAAGTGCTTGGACAACCATGCACTTGTTACCCTTTTGTTTTGAAAATTAATGGAACAAGTGTGTTCCTCTTGGTAGGCTCTAGTCTGAAAAGACCCACTCTTCTTAAAAAACGCACCGTAAATCTTCCATGGACAGTTTTGCTGCGAACACCTAGCTCTTACAAATTTCTTAGTATTTCTAATGAAATAAATATTTCTTTGTGCAGCAATGGAGTTCTTCAGTATAGCTTCCCTAAATTGTATCGCATCATGGAATTTCATACCTACTGACAAAGTAGGAGAGGCAACAGATGGATCATAGGAAAGAAACTTACTTTTCCTTCTACGCACAGCTCGTTGATCTTCTTCAACTTCGTCCTAGGAAGTTGCGGTGTCAATGCTTTCTTCATAATCTGTCTCCAGGAACTGGCCAGTAACACCAACATCTGCAGGGCCTTCATCTCTACTTGGATGAACAGCTACATGCAAAGTTGCAAATCTATCAGACAAAAAGTCCTTTATTTTTTCCTTGACTATGTAAGCTCCTCATCGTCGGCGTCACTTAAGATTAATAAATTTTCAGCTTCAGCAACCAACCCTTCATCATCATCGTCATCATCACCATCACTGGATTCAGCTACTTCCCAATCTAATTTAGTGATTGTGACATCACCCATGTCACAATCGCTCTAGTGAACAGCATCTGCGCCCCTCTCCTCCCCATCATGTCCATCATGCCCTACTTCATCCCTAACCTCAGTACTAACTTGAATACCATCTCCTCATTCTCCTACTTGGGCGTTATCTCTGTCATCATCTTCGTCCTCACTATCACTATTGTTTTCAACAAACACTTTCGCCTCTTCGCCATGAAGATAATGATATAAGACATCCCTAAAACCATTATCATCTTCCAAAACTCTCAAACCATCTCTCAAGCCTTTCCTAGGAACACAATACAATAACTTTTGTACTCTACAAGGCAAAAATGTCACTATATCCCTAACAAATCCAATATAAGATGCCTTCTTTATATCTACAAACATAGTACCCTCATTGCCCCCCTCATACTCCCACTCATCCTCCCCAATCACAAAATCTCCACCGTAGTAAACGATGACAGCAACATAGTCTTTATGCGCCATTTCTACAACAAAAGATGACAAATATACAATTAACTTTTGGGACCACATTCACAAAGAATAGACAATTGCAAGTGGAGGTCCCTACACTCTTTATTAAAGAAAAAAAAAAAGAAAGAGAGAGGGAAGATGCGGTCAGACAACAGCTACAGCTTGAAAGCAAGAGGCCTTAGGACAAGGACAAATAAAAATAAAGATGGGACCACCCGACAAATGCTTTGATTATGCCGTCGCATTCCTTTAAAAAATGGAGAGATTCCTCAGCATGGGTCCTCAACAATGCAATTTATTAAAAAAATATCCAGAAGTCCCCATCCCCACAACCTTCGATTCAAACATGTCTAAAGTCCAATACTCTAAACCCTAACAATCACCAATCATCGCACATTTCACATCCGACCACTACAAATTACTTTCGCACATCACAATTCAACACCCTGAATGAATCACACATCACAGTGGATGAGGCGACGTCGAGCCCTACACCGAGCCCTAATTTTCCCCCCGCCGAGCCCTACACCGAGCCTATATTTCAATGCTGCTCCTAAACTGTCAATTCGAACCCCTCAATAGGATTGTAGCACCACATTTGAGCCATAAATCTCACATCAAGCCTAAGCTTTCTCAGCCGACCCCCAAATTTCAAGTCTGAGCCCTAATAAACGAGTCGGAGCCCTCATTTCACCACAGGGGAGAGGAAAAAGAGAAAAAACCTGAGCAAATCGACGATGGCGAGCAATGATGGCGAGCGACGACGGCGAGCGGCGACGGCGAGCGACGACGGCGAGCGGCGACGGCGAGCGACGACGGCGAGCGACAACGGCGAGCGACGAAGGCAAGCGGCGACAGCGAGCGATAACCTGCAAACGGCGAGCTGTGAACGGCGATGGATGGAGAGGACGTCAGACCTAGTGTGAACTGACGAAAGGTTAAGATCCAAATAAACCAAACGACGTCGTTTAACGCTAAGGAAAAACGACGTCATTTAGTTTGGCCAAATACACAGTGGATGGGGCGACGTCGTTTTCCTCCTCCACGTGTGCTTTTTTTATAAATAAATAAAAATTGCCACATCAGTTAAGCATGTCGCCGGAAAATGCCACGTCTGCATTTTGGCCGGTTTTTGGCCGGATTGGCACTTAAGTGTTCCATTTTACTCCGATAATGGCACTTAAGTGTACCATTTTAAAGTTATGGCACTTAAGTGTCCCTCCGTGCCAAATTATGGCACTCCAAGTGTCCCAACCTCTCCATTCATTCATCATCTTATCTGGAAGGAAGATGTTTTCCCTGACCAGCTCAAGACGCTATTATGGTACTTAACCAATAAGTACTTAATAGCTATTGAAATTCCTACAAGAAGATTCATTGCCAATCTCACCAGGATATTCTTACTCGGAAGAAATGTGGAAAAAGAAAACGATAAGAATCTCTTAGACTTTCTTAATTGGTTCTATCATCCTACATGTTGGAAACAAGACTTGGAAAAAGAACTGAGAACCATGACACCGAATCCTGAGGTCCACACCATCCTATTTTTCCGATGTCCATGGCATTTTTTCAGAAATAATGGCAATATTCTCAATGCCCCACTGGAAATAGGAACCACATCCTATAAACCTCACTTGAACAGCCGAGAAGCTCGGATTCACAAATCTTATCCAAAATCTGTTAGATTTTGTGAACACGAGTACCGAGAACTCCAGAGAATCTTATGCCGGGAAAACAAGACCATTCCTGAAGATGTTTGGAATAATGTACCCACTATGTGGGATCATTATGACCTAGCACCAGAAGCTAAGGAAGCACTCAGGCAATACAGACAAGCTGCATCATCCCAAGAGCATGAAATGACAAGCGAAGATGACATTGTCCAGTCTACTCAAGACCCCTATGCACGCTTTGGAGGTCCTCTGTCCCAGAATCCCTATAAACGGGGATCTTCGTCCTCATTCCAAAACATGGACACATCTTTTTATGCACAGCCATCCAATTGGCCTCAGCCAAGCATTCCTGCCAACACTACAAGTGAAAATACAAACTAGGCAGAAGAAGAAGCATCACATTGGGCTCATGAACAAGCATCCTCATCAAAAAGGCTGAATCAAATCCTCTCACCTGAAGACCTTGAAGCCCTTGAACAGAAATAAGAGGCACATCTTTTAGAAGACAACTCAGATGACTCAGTCTGTAGCTACAATGCTCATGACGGACGAGACCGTTGAGTCCGTACAATTTCACTGTAGCAAAATAACTGTTCACTTTTACTGTAGCACTAGGCTAGGGAAGGTACTGTTTACAGTACAGTTACTGTTCATAGTGTGCGAATAATTCCCTCCCGGAAATTTCCGGTGCCTCTGTTTGTATCCGGACCCATGAGCTTGGTCTTTATTTGTTGGTTTGTGACCTCATTTTGCCTATATAAGGTAAGGAGGGTGTATTGTGTTGGGTAGAGTCCCCTGAAATAAAGTGAGTGCTTTGTGAAAAACCTCTCCATGGCTTTCTAAATTCCTCTTCTTCTCTAGCCTGGTAGGATCCTTCAAGAAATGCAGCTTGGGTAGGTTAGAAAAGTTTCCATCCTGGCATCTCTAAGTGTCTCTAGGCTCTGAACTAAAGTGCTGATTAATTTTCTGCTAAAAGGCTGTCCTTGAATGGCTTGAACGGAAGTTGTTCGCCCACTGTGGGATGCATACCTGCAGGAAATTTACTCTCCTTCCCTGGTTCTAAGTCTAGGTCCATTTCATGGTATCAAAGCCATTGGTTTCATTTTTAAGGTTATCCATTCCATGCGCTTGAAAGGTGAATCCAGTGCTGAGAAGATCTTTTCACATCATGACCATACAACCAGAGTCTACACAACCAGAAATCCTCGAAGCACCCATTTCTCTTGCTCCTTCTTCTTCATCCTCAACCCCTCCAGAATTTCGTGTTTCCAACACTTCTAAGATAGATTATCTTTATGAAGTCTCTCTTAGTGATGAAACCAAGATTTCTGAAACCCAACTTCCTCTCATGAACCCTTATTCTGCTTTTGCCAAACCAAACTCATCATTCTCACCCATTCGCTCCATCCGTCAACTTATTCACCAAACTCCAAAGCAAGTAAAGGAGTACGTCCAGTCCTCCAAATTCGACCAGCATCCCATTCCTGCTACTGAAAAAGAGTACTTTGTTACTCTTCAGATTCCTCAAGAATTTCCCAGACAATGGGTCCAACAGGGATATACTCATGTCCATTATGGAGCTGTTCGTCTTGCTCTCACCTTCCATGGTCGTAAAGGTTTGCCAGTTGTCGCAAGAATTGCGTTACTAGACACCAGGTTTTTACAATACCAGCACGCTTGCATTGGAACTGTTCAAACCACTCTGAACGCTGGAACAGTCTTTGTGACTTTGTATCTAAACTTTAATATCGCTCTTTCAGATCCCCAGCTACTTTCCTTCTTAAAGGTCCAAGTCCAACTCACTAGAGCCCCTTAAACTGCTGACTTTATAGCTGCAACCCTACATTACCATATGGTTTATCGAGTGCAGAACCATGCCCTTGACCTCAACTTCAATAATGGTAATGAAGATGCATTGTTCATCTCTATGCAGAATGACCAGGCGTCCTATATCCATGTTCCTAGACAAATCCCAAAGGACACGTTGGCCAAGCTCCTTCCAGAGACTTGGATCACCAACTATGAAAAGCTACACCAGCACAACAAGCCTTTCCAGTCTACGGACTCAAAGTTTGTACAAAAAAAAGATGGAACTGTTTCCATCAAATTTGGCAAGGAAAAGGAAGAAAGTCCTTCTATCTTCCAAACCCTCTTCATGATTGAACCATGTGTTCCTGAATCTATTTCCGAGCCAGATCCAAAAAAACTTGTTCAACATTTCAATAGTGATGGACATCCTGTCCATTACTATAAAGACAATTATGGTCATTATTTTTGGGATCCCTTTTGCCAATGTTCCTACTTTACAAATTCTCCTGACGAGGTAGACCCTCTTGCAAGACCTCCACCTCGATGAAAAAGGCCAAAGGATAAGGTGTACCAAAGGTACCTAAACGGAGATTCCTCCATTGATACTCTTGGTGAGTGTGACAAATATCAGTTTATGGTTTCTCATGCACCACCTCCACCACCAGAGTCCAGTATTTCATCCCAAACCTTACCAGATCCACCAAAATCACCTCCACCATCCCCTCCACAGAAAAAGCAAGCTCTCTCTCCATTTTATAAGCCAATTCTCAAATGGGCTAAGAAACATTCTTACCCACTTGAAGCCCCAGAAGAAGCACCACCCACTTCTTCTATTGCCATGTTCCATGATACTGATTTTCCCCCTCTTGTCAGAGAAAATTCTACATTATCATTTCCTGCTCCGGAGGAATTCATTGATCCTCAAAACAGATATCGTCATGTTCCAAAAATAGCAACCCCCACTGATGTGGATGAACATGGGAGACAGAAAAAAAACCCCTGCTGCTAAAATTGTTCTAAACTGGTAATCAGAGACTCTGTTAGCACAAAACAATGCCTTCAAGGCAATTGATTCCAAAATTAGAAACGTGCAACAAGATCTCCGAAGGAATGATGAAAGTAGCAAGAAAATACTTTCTGAGTTCCAGAAAAGGCTTCATGCCTTGGAATTAGGATAACATCTTGGGTATCATTATCTTGAAAGCCCAAAGCCAGAAATAGAAAAGCTCAAGAAGCAAATTCAACTTCTTGAAGAAAGAAGATTCAGGCCCTTTGATCCATTGGCACCTTCTGTTAGAACCGGGTATTTACCTCCACCGCCACAGACTTCTATTTTTGCCACTATTCCAAAAGATCCTTACAGAAGAGAACCAGATATGGCAGAAATACGAAATCGCCTCAAAGCCTTGCAGAAGGACAAAGGGAAAGAAAAGATGCCTCCCACAAAATCAAGTTCGATTGTTATCAGAGAAAGGCCAGATCATATGATGTTATCTAATCCATTAGAATCTTTTCTAAAGGATTCGGGTACTCAAGAATCTGATCCTGCTACCAAACAATCTGATCTTCCTATTCCAATTCCAGAAAAACAATCCTTGTTTCCAATCGAGCAAATTGCTCCTGAGACTGAATCAGATTCAGTATCTCTTTCCTCCTCTTCATCTTTCTCGATTCCTACAGTTGATTCTCTCCCCATGGCCCCAGTAACTTCCTCAATATTCATGGCTGATCCTCCTGATGATGAGATGGAATCAAACTATTCTGACCTAGAAAATGGCCAAACAAGCAATCCTGCTCGGCATGTGTCCATAGCATCAAAACAATTCTTCACCATCGATAATATTCTTTATCATAAATGGCCAGAAAGACTTGAAGAATTTCATACTTGGTTGAACACCCAGTCCATCACCAACCATGATATGAATGATGTCATTTACAACTTTGTTACGAGATTCACATGAAGCCTTAAACTTTGGTGGCAATCAATTTCGGAACAAGACCAGATTCATTTTCTGATGTCACCTAACTTCGGCCATACCATCACTCTCTTATATCATGTCTTTGTGGGAAAACCCACTGATCTCATAGAGATCAAAAGAAGAGAATTTTTCGAAAGAAAATGCTGCTCCCTCCAGAAGAAACATCTTGATAAGCATTATCGAATGATGCTTCAGCTTTTTTATCAAATTGGAGTAGATCTAAATCTGAAGCATGTTTTCCTTACCTCCATCCCCAAAGAACTATCCCAAATGGTTGAAAGATCTTTCTTTGGAAAACAAAGGAGAGTACAAGATATTCCATTGGGAGAAATACAGCAAGAAGTTCATCTATGCTTAGAAGAATTATGCTTAAAGCGCCAGATGGTCCGTACCTACATCACAGATGACAAGCGCCTTGAATCAGCTTGTTCTCGCCAGAAGTTAAAAATCAAATGCTCCAAGCAAGACCGTGATGGTACTTGTGGCAAGTATTCCCGGAAGAAGAAACATTACAAGAAGTTCTGGATAAAGAAATCCAAACATGGCTCCAAGCATTTCCGGAAAAAGAAGAAATGGCAATACCTACGCAAAAGAAAGGATAGTACAAGCCACAAGAAATCAAATCGTTGCTACATCTGCAACCAGAATAGACATTTTGCCAAAAATTGTCCTCAAGCGAGAAAATGCCAAAATCGTCTAATTCATCACATTGAGAATGAAACAGGTATTTTTCTTGAAAATGATGATATTGAATCCCTATTCTCTGCTGACGAAGAACCATCTGAGCGAACTCTTTGTGTCATACCCTCTTATCTAACTTCCAGTGAAGCTAAGTCAGACTTAGAATCTGAAGATATTTTCCACATATCCCCTACATCTTCAAAACCAAATCTTGACATATTCTCAAGTCAATCTCATTGTCCCCATTTCCCTATAAAGATTCTCACTTCAAAGTTTGCCAAACCCATCACTGTGATTGCTCTCATTGACACAGGAGCAAGTTGTTCAATATTGGACACTAAAATTCTTCTTGAAGAATTCTAGACTCCTTACATCTGATATTTTAATTCTACTTCAGGAGATACTTTCTCCACGAATGTCAGAACCACTCCAGTAACTGTCCAATTTTTTCCTCAGTGTTCCATAACCACAAAAAATTTTGGATCCAGTCTCCCCAATAAAGATTTGATAATTTGGTGGGATATCATGACTCAAATCTCTCAACTCCGCATCATTCCTAGAAAAGGTCTTAGATATAAAGATCAATTCTCTGAGTTTGTCAATATTCATAGGCTATTTTCCATCCAGATGAGTCTACTAGATCCAATCATGCAAAAATTGTTAGAATCTTGTTCGGAATCCCATTCAGAATTTGCTCAAAAGTGTTCCCATCCTCTATGGGAAAATCCAGAGTTCTTTGTTCGCCTCCCTTTCAAGAAGAATGAAGATATAAACCCAACCAAGGCGAGCCATATGGGAATGAAGCCATAACACTTGGCTTTAGCTCAAAGGGAATGCTCAGAACTATTGCAACAAGACCTTATTGAAATTTCCAATTCTCAATGGGCTTGTGAAGCTTTTTATGTCAATAAGCGTGCTGAGCAAAATAGGGGAAAGATGAGGCTGGTAATTAACTATCAACCTCTCAACCTTTTTCTCCAAGATGATAAGTTCCCTTTACCATCCAGAGATTCTCTCGTTACTAGTTTAACCAAAGCCCACATCTATTCCGAATTCGACCTCAAAGCCGGATTTTGGCAATTGGGCATCCATCCTAAAGACAGATCCAAAACAGGATTCTGTATCCCGAATCAGGACTTCCAGTGGAGAGTTCTTCCTTTTGGTCTAAAGGTAGCACCATCCCTTTTCCAAAAGGCCATGTGTCGTATTTTCCAACCAATCTTGGCAAGTGCAGCCATATACATCGATGATATTCTGCTCTACAGTCCTGATGAACAGTCACACTGTTAACTCCTTGAGCAATTTGTAGAAATTGTGAAAAAAAGCATGGCATTATGCTTTCTCAAAGGAAAATGAATATTACCCAGACAGAAATTGAATTTCTTGGTATGCACCTCAATAAAGGTACATACTATCCAGGGCCACATATCGCTCAAGAATTATTGAAGTTTCCTGAAGATAACTTCACGACAAAACAAGTTCAACAATTTCTTGGGATAATCAACCATCTCAGGGATTTTGTCCCAAATATTGCAAAGCTCTTGATTCCTTTGCAATCTATGCTAAAAAAGAATCCCCCACCTTGGGGAAAACCCCAGACTAAAGCAGTCGCTGAGCTTAAAGAGATTATGCAGAATCTCCCGCCATTACAAATACCATCAATAGGAAAAAGAATCCTTCAAACTGACGCCAGTGATGAATACTGGGCAGCTATCCTCTTTGAAGAAATTGATGGTAAGAGACACCTCTGTGCTCAAAAAAGTGGAAAGTTTTCTAAGCTGAAATGCATTATCATTCCACTTTCAAAGAAATCTTAACAGTAAAAAATGGAATAAAAAAATTTGAGTTTCATCTCATCGGCCATCACTTCCTAGTAGAGTTAGACACGGCATCTTTCCCTCAGATGACCAAGTTTAAACAGAAACAGATTCCAAACTCTCAATTGCTTCGATGGGCTGAATGGTTTTCAAAATACTCTTTTGAAACCAAACACATTCCTAGAAAAAAGAATGTGCTTGCTAATTTCCTTTCGAGACCAAAGGCCCCAGCTGAGATCAACATGTACATCAAAAGACCTGCTTTTCATATGCTCAACTATGGAGAGAAATACAAGATCGAAAAAATCAAAGATTTGCCAAGCTGGAAATATCCCCAGGAGATTATTCAGCAAATCCAGAACGACAGTCTTACTGAGAACCTGGAGAACCTCATGTGGCAATGCCACACAGATCTATTTAGATTCAATGGAAGTTCGATTCTTTATGCTTTTGGGTTAAATTTGAATTATCCTTTCATTCATCCTCTTATCTAGAAGGAAGATGATTTCCCTGACTAGCTCAAGACGCTGTTATGGTACTTAACCAATAAGTACTTAATAGCTATTGAAATTCCTACCAGAAGATTCATTGTCAATCTCACCAGGATATTCTTACTCGGAAGAAATGTGGAAAAAGAAAGCGATAAGAATATCTTAGACTTTCTTAATTGGTTCTATCATCCTACATGTTGGAAACAAGACTTGGAAAAAGAACTGAGAACCATGACACCGAATCTTGAGGTCCACACCATCCTGTTTTTCCGACATCCATGGTATTTTTTTTAGAAATAATGGCAATATTCTCGATGCCCCACTGGAAATAGGAACCACATCCTATAAACCTCACTTGAACAGCCGAGAAGCTCGGATTCACAAATCTTATCCAAGATCTGTTAGATTTTGTGAACACGAGTACCGAGAACTCCAGAGAATCTTATGCCAGGAAAACAAGACCATTCCTGAAGATGTTTGGAATAATGTACCCACTATGTGGGATCATTATGACCTAGCTACAGAAGCTAAGGAAGCACTCAGGCAATACAGACAAGCCGCATCATCCCAAGAGCATGAAATGACAAGCTAAGATGACATTGTCCAGTCTACTCAAGACCCCTATGCACGCTTTGGAGGTCCTCTGTCCCAGAATCCCTACGAACGGGGATCTTCGTCCTCATTCCAAAACATGGACACATCTTTTATGCATAGCCATCCAATTGGCCTCAGCCAAGCATTCCTGCCAACACTACAAGTGAAAATACAAACTAGGCAGAAGAAGAAGCATCCCATTGGGCTCATGAACAAGCATCCTCATCAAGAAGGCTGAATCAAATCCTCTCACCTGAAGACCTTGAAGCCCTTGAACAGAAATACGAGGCACATCTTCTAGAAGACAACTCAAATGACTCAGTCTATAGCTACAATGCTCATGACGGACGAGACCGTTGAGTCTGTACAATTTCACTATAGCAAGTAACTGTTCACTTTTACTGTAGCACTAGGCAGTACAGTTACTGTTCATAGTGTGTGAATAATTCCCTCCTGGAAATTTATGGTGCCTCTGTTTGTATCCGGACCCATGAGCTTGGTCTTTATTTGTTGGTTTGTGACCTCATTTTGCCTATATAAGGCAATGAGGGTGTATTGTGTTGGGCAGAGTCCCCTAACATAAAGTGAGTGCTTTGTGAAAAACCTCTCCATGGCTTACTATATTCCTCTTCTTCTCTAGCCCGGTAGGATCCTTCAAGAAATGCAGCTTGGGTAGGTTAGAAACGTTTTCATCCTGGCATCTCTGAGTGTCTCTAGGCTCTAAACTAAAGGGCTGAGTAGTTTTCTGCTAAAAGGCTATCCCTGAAGGGCTTGAACGGGAGTTGTTCGCCCACTGTGGGATGCATACCTGCAGGAAATTTACTCTCCTTCCCTGGTTCTAAGTCTTCACTTAATCACATGGCTATGTCGAGTCAACCTATCTCCAGTCTTTAATCGGTCTGTGCCGTAATGACCCTTGCAGATTTGCACGGTTGAGCAGTCGATTCTTGTTCGAATTCTCAAGTCTATTGCATTAAAATCCCTTAACGGCTTCACCCGATACACTAGTTATCTCATGAGTGATCAGCTCGGAGAATTGAACTATAGGCGCATCAATGAAAAGCCCAACTTATTTAATTGAAAACAGAATCATAAATTTGGGATGTCACGGTGTTATAAATACAACCGGTTAAGAACAAATAAAACTCTAAAAAGACACATTTAAATGTGAAATTTAATGAAAAACCAATTTGAATCCATGGTTTAGGATAGTATGCCCCATCTCCCAAGTAAGGAACATGTCGTGACACTTACTCCTTGTTCCGAGCATGCTTGGCAAGCCTATTGACTCGCTCATACCTCCCTGTGGCCTCTTCTAACTCGTTGAGGACCCTCTCTAGCGGGAAGGCAAGTACAGGCCGGAAGTCGAGTCCACGTGACATGATAAGAGAGTTGGTTTGCAAAAAGGAAGAGAGCAAAGTGATATGGAGAAGAGAAAGTGACAGTATCTAAAAAGAAATGTCACCAGGAACAAGAATCAATGGTTGTACGATAAAGGGGCACTCGTGGAGTATACTAACTGAAATAAGACTTCTGTATTATTTTAATCAAGGTTCTCTTTTAATGTTTATTTCTTTAACTAGATATCATTTTACTATATTCATCCATTGAAACTACATTTTCACAAGAAAGAGCATATTGCTAGCATTCTTAAAACTACTTCAATACATAGCACAAACAATGCTGAATTTGGTGAAATGCTCTGATTACGACACAGCATAGATCAACTGCCATGAGCCTCTACACCTCCCCAATTCACATATGAACAACAAGCCGAATAACTAACTAGGCACACCCGGAGTACCAAAAACTAGAGACACGGTCACAACTCTCGATCGTGATTCACCACTGATTTCAGGACTAAATTGACACATGAAATAAACAAAAACTCTCTCTCATGTTCATTAGCAGATTTATCTGAAAGTGAAAAGTTCTGAATGCAGAGGAACCGCATACAGACAATAACAGAGCATCAATTAACCGAAAAAGAAAAACAAAGAGAGTGAGAAATGGATTAGTAAGTGCAATTTCCATTACAATCTACAATCATCATTATCAACATGTGGCAAAAATCACCTGACATGCCACGGAAATGGAAACCTAATGCAACAAGCGACCACTTCATGACAGAAATGCAAAAAAGGACCAATCACTCACTAGGAATCGATCGAGTCAGGCTACTAGATGTGCTCTGCAAATCACAAGATCGAGGGTTTCGCAGAGTCAAGTAAGTCCAATAAAAGACACAAGACAGACAATAATTGTGACGTCCTAGTAGCATCACGCACTAAGCGCAACCGGAAATTTCATAAATTATTATCTTATAGGGCTTATAAGAATATGGTCTTCAGACTATGGCGTTCACATTTGAAGGTTAGCATGTATAACATGGATTATTTAAAATTTAAACTTTATATTGTAAGGTTATCCTGCAATAGTCCTACCAGTTCATAATATTAGACAAACCATTCGAGTTTATAGATAAAGATCATGAGAAGCTTCATTACTTTTCTGTTAACATCATTTGGGCTTACAAAAACCAACCCGGATCACTTCTAGTTTTTCGCCTATCTACATCATACTTACAGGATCAAAAGTAAAGGCGTAAGTAAAAGCCAGGGATAAGGGTAAGGGGTATCTAACTCCACTAATCCCACACAAGCCCACGTCTATCAAAAAGAAACAAAAGACATTCCTCCAGCTTCTACATGATCAAAGGCATCTAGGCGCCATCCGTCCCAGCTCCAGGTCCATCAACGCTAAAAGGAATAGGGCCAGACATCTCTCCTTCGTGGTTTATGAACCCGCGACAAACTTCATCGGGATCATCTCAGCTCTACCAACATCCATCCACAGCGTAGCCTCATACTTGGAGAAAGTCATGTCAACGTAAGGATCAAACACATCACTAAAGGTAACCTCAATGCTTGATATCACTCCGTAATGAGCTATCGGCAGCATGTCCATACTATCAATCTGAAAAATATAAGGAATGAGCAAAAACTATGCCCAGTAAAGAAATGATAAGACTCTAACCTAGACAATCCATCGCTATCAAGAGTACAAGAGAATCATAACTAAACAACTTAAGATACTAAGACAAGATTGTCACAAGTAGAATCAAGTGAATGCATCATATATATAACCACTTTATATGAGGTATACTAAATGCATCCATATACACATATATACCTATCACATTCTCAATCTATATCAAGATGAAATGCAATAGTAATATGCACAACTCGCACGCCAAGTAGAATTATAGTTTAGTGTGAATATCAAATCCACCCTCGATTAGTTTACCCACCGGAACTCTGCCGGCCCAATCGAGTCACTTCCGGAATTCCATATCCGGACTTCCACAATAATTCTATTATGGGCGTCTCACTCCGAGGCATCCCGGTATCACACAACCGAAGCATCCTTGATCACACACAAGGGCATCTCACTCCGAGGCATCTCAGTAACACGGGACCGAGGCATCCAAGATCACACAGCATGGGCATCCCACTTCCGAGGGGCATCACCGGCATCTCAGTACCGATGGAAATCTCTTACTCATATTTTTTTTTTTGTGAAGGTAAGAAATATATTGACATTTAACCAAAGAGCTATATAAGGCTATACAGCAAAAACTCGGTCCCATTAACTTGCACTCACGCAGACAACAAGTCAGAGCGAGTGAAAAGGGGTCAAGGTAAAAAAAAACCAAGCCAAGGCAAGGGAAGGGGAAGGCCAAACAACGGCACAGAAACAGCAAGCCTAAACCAACACAAGCAGCAAAGAGACAACTCTAATGTTGGTAATGGACCGTCTCGGAAGCCAGAAGGAGGGCGAATCCATCAGCTCACCAAAATGGAGGGGTTGAGCGACCAGCTTTGCAATAATCTTCTGTTAGCCGCAGTGGGAGGGACTTGATGGAAAGACAAGGCTTTGTCCTTTATAACCTGTTCAAGGCGCCTTTTCATGGCCAAAAGGGAGGGAGGTCTACCCCGGAATAGTATATTGTTACGCTCCTTCCAAGTGATGTTGCATAAAGCAGCAAACGCAAAGCGAGCAAGAGAAGAGCGGAAGGAAGGTCCTGAAAGTGAATTGATTGCCCAAAGCAAGTTTTCCTTCCAAGATTGATTCCGTCAAGCATAATTAAATCTTGCGGCCCACAAAGTGGCTAAGGCAGCAGGAATGGGGCATCCAAAAAACAAGTGATCAATTGAGTCTGGGCGACAGGAGCAAAAGGCACAGTTCCCATCCGGTATTCTACCATAGGTAAGGAGTAGTACCTGAGTTGGTAGTCTATTTTTTGTAATCAACCATAGCAAGAATTGGTAGCGGGGTACCAATGAATTGTTCCAAATGAAGGGCGCCCACTAATTTAAGCACACATTTCACACATTACACCTTCGATTAATGTAATCATCGTATGCAAAAGACCTCAAAAATACACAACTATCTCAAGTATAATCTATACACTTAACTCTCATGTATGAAACACATGTGCGTGTCCAAATTATAAGATAAAACCAATTTCGGCACGTCCCATACCATGCCTATCAGATTTTTACCCCATAATCAAGCACTATGCATCACACTCACTGAACACGCATGCCACTATTGGTACATATACTTCAAATAATATATGAGGCTTACTCATGTATAGACTAACAATTATCATAAGGTTACTAGACTCCATGTGTGTCATGCAATTCAAGAACAAGAGGCACAACAACTATTTCTCACTCTCGGGTCAAAACTGTTTTATGGACTAAAATGAGCAGTTTTGATCACAGACACAGAAGGTATACCAAATATTATCTGAATATTACGAAATTTCGGTATGTTATAGAAGAGACATAGATTAACATTTTCTGTGAAGAAACCTAAGCCTATATCTCAATTTATAAGGAGCAGTAATTGATGTCTTCTTTCCAAAATTCTGCAGTAACTTTCAGATTTAGTATCACAGAAGAAAATTCGTTTTACTAACCAAACCTTGTCCGTTTGTTCTAAAATTTTAATATGTTATTCCTAAGGATGTTTCCTACAAATTTTGTTAAGAGTTCGAAGTCCAATTCTATATAAAAAAAAAATAACGAAAAATTCATAGTCATCGAAGGTCTTGCTGTTTTCTACAAGACAGCTTACTGTTTCAAAGAGAATTACTTCCAGTTACATGTTTTTGCATTCATATAACTATAAATAGAAGTCGAACTCAATATAATAGATGTTCTCTCAATTAAAATTGTTCTTTTCCTTATCTTCATCATTAGAAATCAAGGCGACATAAAGCAAAAGGCTTTCCATCTATATTTCTCTAGAACAGAAACATTTCGCACCGTTTTCTTCATTTCTAGCTCAACCAAACCATTCATTTCTCTATCAACCTCTTTTACAACATCTTAAGACTCTTCCGCAGCATCTAAGGATAATCACAGTAGGTCTTTACTTACATAGAAACCTTCCACAGCTCGATACAAAGCAAATATTCACACTTCGGCTCGCCTACCACAACATACATCACTCTACCTCACTTGACAACCACCACTACACCTTGCTCGACCAATACAGCCATCTTACACCCAATTTTTGAGACATGCAAGACTCTAATGTAACATGCAATGACTTATAGCCTCAATCTAGAGCTCATCTAGTTCAATACAACACAAAACAGCAACATCACATCTAATCCTCCACCATTCAGCTAGATCCGCAAGTTCCTTGACAAAATCAATGGATAACTTCTAGTTTAGAGATTCATCTTTCCTTATCTTAGTTCAGCTACTAGATGACTCAAAGATTCTTCGAAAATCAGCACCTAAACTCATGCAAGAAGAAGGAAATTTGCTGGAGTTGCTACTGGTTTTTTTTTGCTGCTCGACCGAGAGAAATAGAGAGGAAGAAGAAGATGAGTTTCGGTGGCTTTGGAGATAGAGATGACGAGAGTTCAGAGGGGAAATGGGGCTAATAGAGCTAGTCTCTAGAATAGGCTAATCATTAGATTTTGCTACTGATGATGTCTCTTTGGTTGTTTCGATTTTAGGGATGGAAAAACCGTGGGAGAAGAGAGAGAGAAGGGAGAAGAGAGAAGAGAATTTGTGGCTTCCATGCACGATCTCTTTCGCCATCTGTCACTTGATATCAATTAGTCTCTAATCCGTGCCGTTAGTTTATTAGTTTTCAAATTTTTTTCACTTAATTCCCTTTTGAATTCACTAAATTTCAATCCTCTTCTAATTATACAAATTTATGAAATCATATGACATATTACTTATTTAGTGTTAGTCTATGGAGAATTTATCAAAGTTAGAAATTGACATTAGCATTACAATCACTAATCCAATTATCATGACTATAATCTATAAACTTAATCGAAAATAGAATTACTCGGGCCTAAATACCCATATCTGGCCCAACACGCTTATCCTATAACAATTCGGTCCACTAAACTAAATTTACCAATCTAACAAATCCGAGTCTTGGCCCGCTCCAAGCCAAGCCCATAATTTATCCTTCGGCTAATCGAGTCCATCTCGATAACTCGTGTGGCCCGTTTACTTCTTAAGCCCACACATTCCTCATGGTCCATCGGGTTTGCTTTCTGGCCCGATCTAAAATAATCTAAGCTCTTAACAATCTAGCTACACTAATAAAGGTCGGTGGAATTTGGGATGTCATAATAATCACAGAGCAGTCTATATTGACTATCCGGATAATAAAAAAAAAAACAGAGAGTGAGGTATAAATCGATCAGTGTGATTGCCTCTACAATCTACGATCATCGTCAACATGCGGCCATAATCGCTTGAAATGCCACGGAAATGGAAAATTAATGCCTATCCACACAAGTTTGTCTTCTGAAGCGTCTGTTCTAAGAGTGATTGTCAGTATTTCGTTCGCTATTTGATCACCAAAGAGACCATGCATCGCCTGTTCATTCCATGCATTTTCCTCTCCGTTATTCTGGCCTTGAATATCTATTTATCAGTGAATCTTGCTTGAATGTGGGTGTAAATTAGTACATTCTAAATAAATAAAAAATGTACTCGCATAATCTTTTAGTAGGATATAAATATTTTAAAAAACAAGTACACTGAAAGTCCTAAAACTTGTTACAAAAATACAATCGCATCCTAAAACTTTCAAAAAGTATAATTAAATCCTGGAACTTGTTAGCATTTTTCGATTTTCAAGTGAAACGGAGTTAATAAAATGAGTTGGTTGCATTAACTTAACAAGTTTTAAAACCTAATTACACTTTCGTTACAAATTTTACAACTTAGTTGCACTTTTTTGAAAGTTTTAGGACTCTCAATGTGTTTATCCCATAGGCCAATAGCAAGGGCTTGCAAGCCCTCAACCCTTGGTCCTCACCGACTGCAAGCCTCAGATCTCAAGTTTTTCTCACAAAAAAAATGTTTTTGTTGTGAGCTCTTATTCTGAAAGATACATCTTTGTGTTCACCGCAATCATTGACGAAATCCGAGGCGGGCTTGTTGACAAAGACCTTTTGGTATAATCCTTCCCGCTTATTCATAGACGAATTTGAAGAGTATTTACATTTTTATGCATATAAATCTAGTCTATATAATTGGGGTTCAATATCAGACTCACTTGATTAAAAAATTTAGAAACGAACAGTATAGTATTTCGTCATCGAAGGATGAAGGGTGGTAGGGTCTCTAATTATCTACTAGAGTATTTCGTCATCGAATATCCGACCTGTCATTCTATATTTTCTCCACATCGGCGTTTCCGTGGCCTAAATCCAAGATTAATCTCTAATGCGAGCGAGTGACATATAAAAATTGACTAGCAAATTGCTGGTTGCAATGGTCTAAGCCATTGTGTTTCATAACTTTGTTTTGCACCATTATTACAAAGCTGGAACGACCAACAACTTTAAGGCAAATAAAAAAGAAGAAATGGTTCAAAAACAGCTACATTTCAATGTATGTGACTTGGATATCGGCCTAATTTGATGAAACTCCAAGACTTCAATCAAGTCTTTTACGATCCGAATTGACGTCGTGTTGACCATTTTTCTTTTTAGAAATTTGATTCAGCCTCAATAAAATCGCCTTTTTAATATGTAAATGAAGGCAGGTTTTCGATTCCACATCCTCGAAAGGCTAGAAACGAAAAGTAGGAGCTCCATCTTAAACTCAACCAGTTTTTGTGACATTTACTATTGGGGAAGTTGGATACTCACAAATCTACAGGCGATGAAAAAGGTTGGCTTGAGTTAATGTCTAAAGGTACGAACTTTCAGTGGATTGATTTCGGAAGAAAGCTATTTCGACCCGACTATACCTTATTAGGGAGGGAGTTTCTCCACATCTTACTAAATCGTGGAATATGGAATTCACATCACCTTGATGAGTTATAGTGCATCATTTAATTGGTACGCTTTTTGCATAATAAAACTGGCCGGGTTGAACTAGGCCAAAGCTTTCTATGTGTGAATGTGAAAGACCACTTTCTCCGGAACAAATTAATCTTCACCTTTCCCTCCTATGGGAGCGTTTGGTTTGGCTTTTAGGGATAGTTTTTGAGAAAATATAGAGGCGTTTAGCCTACGTGGAGCGTCGACTGATCTTTGCTCGTTGTACTCTTAGTTTCGACCTCAGCCGTGGCTTCTAGGCACCCTACTTGCAAGTATGCTGTAGAAGCGTTGGGGCACTCAATTACGTGGCAAATCACTTGATGGGCTTGCGTGTGATATGCCACAGTGCATCAAGGCCATGGTGACAGACAAGTCCTCCACCACTGGCCTCCCAAATCGAGGCTCTTCCTTATTACCGCATCCCGCACCTCAGCTTCCCCATTTCCTCCGGCATAGTCACTACAATTGACAAAGTCCGCAACCGCTTCAAAATCCACAACATGGGTATTCAAGTTGCATCGAGGATCTTTATCTATGTCAGATTTTTCAAATTAATTTCAAAGGTGCTTTAAGAGTAAAGACTTTATCTGCTCATCCTGAATATAAGCATACATCAGATCATTTATGCCAAAATCTGCAACACGGGTAATACATGACGGTAATCTAAATGTCAGACCATCTATGATATAAACATGGTACTAGCATTGACCGACGATGTCATGATCGGAAACTCCAAGGTATTTCTTAGATACACATGACAGGCAAGACCCAACTCTAGCCGAACGAGAGAAAGCACCGTGGCTTGAAGGGCAAAATAGTATCTCCAAAAATAATGGAAAATAAAAAATTCCAGAATATTGGAGGATCTTGTTTTGGACAGCACAGTTTCTAGTTATCAAAATTATTGCTAGCATGCTATTTGGGACTCCTAGTAGTTCCCGGCTTGCTACAAGTCGTTGTTTAGTCTTCGGCGTCTGCAATAAACGACGAGACATATTTGTTCATTTACTTCATGAATCAAAGTCGAACAAAGTCGTTGGAAGCGACACGGAATCCTCAAACACGCGGGCCGAGACTTGGACAAATGAATGATAAAACGCCCCCAAGATTTTGAAAGTCAACCTCCTTTGTTCAAAAGAGGCTTCTCTCTCTCTCTCTCTCTCTCTCTCTCTCTGCGCAAAAGTTTTGCAGAAAACAACGATCATCATTCAGAGTGAACCTGCACAAGATGAAGTTTGATGCATCTATCTCGTCTTTTTCCATGAATAGGGAGAAAAATCCTAAACGCAAGGGTCTTTTACACTCTATAGCAACTCATTTTGCCCATAATGGCACATATAGCAGGTAAATCCGCTTTTAGAATTTCTACACCACAAGTGTGAATCGTGAATTTGATTATGCAAACTTCCAATTATGTTGCCAAAGGCTTGCTGAAGTGGCCGATCATGCTCTTCTCAAAAGCTAGACAACAGCCCCCAATTCGCCACAACAACCCCTATTCAACACAGTAGCTCCCCATTTGCCAACTGATTCCCATCATCAGCAGCCCCATTCATCACCTCATTCCCCACGGCAGCCCCAGATCTGGCACCCACCCTTTCAACACAGCAGCCCCCCCATTCACCAACTCCACATTCAACACAGCAAACCCCCTATTCCCCCCAGCAATAGCCCCTGCATTTGCCACTTGATTGCCGTCATCAGCAGCCTCATTTACCACCTCATTCCCCACAGCAGCTCCCTCATTCACCAACTCCGCATTCAACACGGCAAACCCCCTATTCCCCCCAGCAATAGCCCCTGCATTTGCCACTTGATTGTCGTCATCAGCAGCCTCATTTACCACCTCATTCCCCACAGCAGCCCCCTCATTCACCATAGCAGCACCCCAATTCGCCACCCCCCAATTCAACACAGCAGCCCTCCGCATTCGCCCCGGCAGTGCCCCTACTCGCCATAGCAGCAGCCCCCTGTTCGCCACAACAGCAGCCCCACCAATCCCTGCAACAGCAACCCCAGCAGCAGTCCCACCATCCCACACAGCAGCCCCTGCGCCCCCATTCCCCACAGCAGCAGCATCCCTGTTCCCAGCACCGCCATTACCCACAGCAGCAGCCTTCTCATTTCCCACAGTGTGCCCGCCATTTGCCACAGCAACAGCACTCCCATTCCGTACAGCAGCAGCTCCACCATTTCCCACAGCAGACTCCTATTCGCCACCTGATTCCCACCATCAGCAGCCCCATTCACCACCACATTCCTCATAGCAGCTCCCCCATTCACCACAGCAGGCCCCCCATTCACCACCTGATTCCCATCATCAGCAGCCCCATTCACCACCGCATTCGCCACAGCAGCCCCCCCCATTCACCAACCCCACATTCACCACAGCAGGCCCCCCATTCACCACCTGATTCTCATCATCAACAGCCCCATTCACCACCACATTCCCCACAGCAGCCCCCCCACTCTCCACCTCCCCATTCACCGCAGCAGCCCCCTCATTTGCCACTGCAGGACCCCCATTCACCACCTGATTCTCATCAGCAGCAGCCTCATCCACCACCGCATTCCCCACAGCAGCCCCCCCACTCGCCACCTGATTCCCACCATTAGCAGCCCCATTCACAACCTCATTCCCAGCAACAGGGCCATTCAACTGATTAGGTTGAAGAGATAGCTCATCCAGAAGGTAGTACTCACTGCTTACAAAATAAGTAAAACAAAGTAAGTAAAATATACTACAGGAGCGCACACAAATCACAATCGAAAAGCACAAATTGAAAAACAACTCACTGAAAATCTCCATTCATTATTGTGCGCCTGATTTTTGCCTCTACTTTTGGAGAGGTCCGTACTATTCTGATGCCCTTAAGGTTGCCGTGCTCCTTCAAATGCGACTTCTTGATATCCATGAAAGCTTGCTCTTGCGAAACAGTTGATAAGAGTAAATAATCCTCCTGGCGCAATTTTTCCATTAACAAATCCATATACTCCTCTGCCTGACCAAGCTCACATGCGGCATTTGTCTCAGCCGTCCCCTTTGATGAAGAGGGGCATCCTTGCACGCCTTCATTGTTCTTGTTCTGATTTTTTGCTATTTTCAGTGTCGTCCAAGCCTGCTCGAGACAATAAGTGAGGGAAGTAATCGCATCTGGCATGGGGCAATGGTGATGGCTGAAGAAGACGAGAGAAATGGAACTGAATTAAGAGAATTGCAATCTCAAAATTAAGGCAAACACAAGAAATGCAATGAAAAAATATTAGCAAGATATGGAGCTGATTGTCAAAGGACATTGCATTCTCACGCTGGATGCACAATAGGATATGCATTACACTGACTTCCTCTTTGGAACTCTAGCTTTAAATAGCACAGAGAGGTTATGTGAAGCTGGTCCTAGAACAAACTCTCAAAATAAGACAGACATTGCAAAATCATTTCATCTTTAAGAACAGAAGCTGTACACATTGACCAACAAAGAATGACTACCTCGGCATGGCGATCTCGCCTTAAGTGAGGGCGTTGCAGACTGATGAAGAGGTTACTGAAAGCACAAAAACCTTGTCAGAAAGAGTATCATACTTTTTCCCATTGGAAAAAGGGCATTCAATTTCACATTAAACCGTCGGTAACAAGGATCGTAACCACCACAAAAACCTCATCCCCACGTCACGTCACAAGGAACGATTGATAAAAACAAACTCCGAACTACACCAACAACTCAAATTCCCCCGGCGAAATTCAACACGAAAGTCCACGATCCAACCACCAAAGCCCATCGTCCCCTCAGACCCTGGCTCTCCTCGATCAGCTGCTCGCGTACGAAAGCGCCGGCGAAACCGACCGAAATCGAGCCAACAAAATCCACACGACGCAACAAAGAAGAGCCCTCACCTCGTCAAGAGGAGGCGAGATCCGCAACCAGCTCCGGCGGTCAGCCGGTATAAGGCGGAGGAGAGCGGCGGCGGCGGCACGCGAGAGGAAGAAGAAGGATCGAGGAACCCTCGAACGGACGAGCTGCGGAGCTTCGCAAAATCTCGGCCTGCACAAACAACGTCACGAAGCTGATCTCGAAAGCGCCGTCACAAGGAACGATTGATAAAAACAAACTCCGAACTACACTAACAACTCAATTCCCCCGGCGAAATTCAACACGAAAGTCCGCGATCCAACCACCAGAGCCCATCGTCCCCTCAGACCCTGGCTCTCCTCGACCAGCTGCTCGCGAAGCTGATCACGAAAGCGCCGGCGAAACCGACCGAAATCGAGCCAACAAAATCCACACGACGCAACAAAGAAGCGCCCTCACCTCGTCAAGAGGAGGCGAGATCCGCAACCAGCTCCGGCGGTCAGCCGGTATAAGGCGGAGGAGAGCGGCGGCGGCACGCGAGAGGAAGAAGAAGGATCGAGGAACCCTCGAACGGACGAGCTGCGGAGCTTCGCAAAACCTCGGCCTGCACAAACAATGTCAATGTAACAACCAGACCAGAACAGAAAATGCGAAGCAACCAAAGAAGAGCGCGCGAAAGAATATACATATGTCTGTTCAAAAAAAAAAAAGAATATACATATGTATATACACACATTATAATATTATTACTTTTTTATTGGTTGGTATATTATAATATATAATCAAACACTGCATTTAATTTAAACGTCGGCAAACTTTCACTAGTTATTTACGTCTCCTACCACGTGATTGGAGCATTCGGATGTGATATGACAAATCAATCGGACTTAAGCAAACATTTTCTTTCATGAGCTCTCGCTTGACCCTATTTAGACTTAAATTATTAGATGAACAGGATTTTTTTTAAATGTTGGACAAGCTTGGATAAAAAGAATTAAGGTTCAATATTCGGCTCAAATCATCCATTGATCGGGTATACTCGACATTTCAAGCCGAAAAAGCCCCATCGTCATAAGCTCGTAAATCTATTAAAAGCCGCAAGAAAAGTTGTTGCCTCCCCATCAGTTCCATTAGAAGCCAAAAGCTTAAGACGGGCGAAAAAGAATCCTAAAATCGGAGGAGCTCTCCTTCTGGTTCCTCCGTTCGATCGTCAACCCGACATGGCGAAGAAGCAATTGCAAACCACATCGTCGTTCTCCTCCTCTCATCGATGCAAAACCCTAGGCGACGATGCCAATTGCATCAACCACCTTGTCCAACTTGGTGATCTACAATGTCTTCTCAGTCCTTGATGTCGCACACATTGTCTGAACTTGCGTCTTGTTGAAGTGGTGGCAATCCGTTTAGACCACCGCCCCGGACCTCATCTTCTCCTTCCCTTGCCGGGATGCCCCGGTCGTCGCTAGCATCTTGACCCTCTATTCACCGCCTAAAGTGAGGAAGTTCCCCCATTCGACATCGATTTTCTCGACCATCACGTGCTTGAGCTCAATCCATGGCTTCGGTTAGTTAGGGTTGAGGGTTTTGGGCTGCTAAGGCTATAAAAAGAGAAAATTCTGCCCAAGAGTTTTGATATCTAATTTTTTTGGGTTTTTGACCGACAGAGCTCTATTTCTCGGCTAAAAATTGTTGTTTTTCATTTCTTTCTCTTACATCATCATCTTTAAGCAATTTATAGTCAATTTCGAATAAAAACCCAAAAAATTAAACGATTAACTTTCGGGTTGACTTTTTGGTCAACCGTTTGACCAAAAATCAACTTGGGTCAAAAATGGACTTTTCACCCAAAAAATTTCATTTAGCTTTAATTTCACTTTTTATCAAATCAATTTCTCGAGAATTCAAAAATTTGACCAAAGAATCAACCTTTTAGGAAAAATTAACTAAATGGTTGACTTTTGGTCAAATATTTGACCAAAAAAATGGAAAAAATAAAAATGCATAAATACATTTTTTTTGTGTCAATTTGACTTGTGTGTCAAAAATTTCACAAAATTCGATTAAGGACCTTACTTTTTGAACTTTTCAGTTTTAGGTTCCTAGGAAATAGGAACCAACAACCAAAATGCACAATACTAGTTTCACTTTTTTTTGGAATCGGTAATTGCCGAACTTGGAACTAGACTAGTTCCTTTGGCCGATTTGATCCAATTCCCAATATCATCCGTTTTATCCCACCGTAAATTTTGCTTTTGTCCTAAAGTTTGAGGTTTTCTAGGAATTGATCCTAAACAAAAGACTTATTTTTATTTTTATTTTTTTTGGTTGAAACAAACAAACGACTAATTAGAATAGGGTTTTTTGCTCATTCTTTTTGGAAGGCTAGGGTTAGGGTTTCAAATTACGGATTTCGAGCGAATTTAAGGAAATCAAGCAAATCGTGAAGTTATCTTAGTTTTTTGAAACGTAAATTAGGTTTTCAAATCATACTTTATAATTTAAAAGAAACGTGGTTATACTAGCTCAAAATCGATGATTTCAAAGCAATTCGAGTTTGTAAATTAGGGTTTCGAATCAATAATTGCAAAGTTTATAATGTGGTGTTAGGAAGTTATTAAGAGCTTGGGGTAAGATTGGGGGTTATCCAAGGTTCAGCTATAATTTTTTATGGGCTATCACGGATTAGGATATAAAAGAATGTTTGGGTTATCTAATGGCCTTTTCGATGTATTTTTTTTTTCCCAATGGAAGTTCTACTTAGGACTGGGGATTGAAAAAAATTAAGGCTTCCCACAAAAGAGGTCAGCGGTTACTCATGCTTATTTTCTAGCAACAAATTTTTGTGATGATCTTATCTACATCCAAAATCACCTCATCAAGTGTGAAGGGTCCAACCCCCACGATTACATGACAATGTTCATTGAATGACTGACGAGATTATTGCCCAATTACACTTCCACAACATTTATAGGCTACAAAGAACTGCAAAATTTAAATGGATACCCCTTCTGTCACTCAAATTTCACCAGTCACAGGACGAGGCAAGGTAATGCATCAAGCATGAACCCACATTCCTCACGACCGCATGACGAATGGACGGCTGTTTCATTCCAAACTCATGAGGTGATCTTATGGATACCAATATTCAAGTCAGAAGAGATGGATATGAGAAGAGGGAGATATTGGTGCCAGACGGCTGTAAAGACACGTTTTTGGTGAGCTTTAATAGACTGCGAAGGCCTGCATCCATTGTACCTGATATCAAAGACATGTATGATGGGATCAGCCGAGCCAGATGTTATGAGAAAGCCATCGGGAGACCAAGCTTGATTTATTAAAGCAGATTGTGTTTCGCTACTCTCTTGCTTCCATCCAAATGCATGCAGCTCAGTCTGCCTCAATCTCACGTCAAACAGCCGCAGCTGTGTCCCGGGAGTCCTGTGGACAAATAATGAGATGTGAAATTTTTCAGCTAGTACCAGACAATACATGTGGACTAAGAGAGGCATAATATTTCCTACCCAGTTTGAACCATGAACAAATTAAAGTCGCATGGGTTTGGCAGTACGCTCATGCACTTGCTTTCTATTTGATGCCTAAATTGCGGCCTCCCAGTTTGCACATCAAACCCGATAATTTTCCTGTCAGCCCCAGCTGACAGTACAACCTGCTTTTGTTGCATTCCAGCAACCCCCATTACAGCAGAGGAATGCAGATTCCTGTGCAAAGCCTTTGGTTTCCACTTGCTATCATCGCCCTCCTCCTCCTCATTCCACAGTACGACAGCATGATCACAGCCACCAGTGACAAAGCAATTATCTGCCCAAGGCATAAAGCGAATGCCATTGATAATTCCCTTCTGGTGTGGCTTAGCTTCCACGAAAGATACGCGAACTCTCTGGATTCATGCATAGTCATATCAGTGACATCAACTAGTGATCCAACTTTGGAATAGATCCATGCAGTAAGGGTGCTATAGGTAGGATCAAATCACTCTCATTTTTTGGTTCAAAGAATTTTATGAAGCAGACATTAGCCAGCATTAATTTCATGGCAATCCATACCCTTAATCCCCAGACTCTTCTCTTAAGAACAGATAAGCAATGCCCTCCACCTATGAGTAGATTGTCTTTAATAATTCACATACTAGTTCCGATGTTACAATAGTAGCAGTACCTTCTAGGGTCCAGTGTCAGTATAACTCCTAGTTAGATTTATCCGTCCCATACCAGATGGCACTAGAAAGGGACGAGGCTCTCTCTCTCATGCGCACACGCATGCACATCCACACATCTATCTGTCCAATTTCCATACGCATATTACATTCCACATATACATATATGCGTGCATATAGATAGCCACCACACATATGCACGTACATATACATGCATAAGCAAACCTCAACTTCAAGCTTGGACACAGATTTAATTTCTCTTCAAAAGAAAAAACTACTGCTCCAGACCACAAACTTACATGATTTTAGCCCCTTCCAGGTGTACATGTCAGTAGCAGGTAGGGAAAAGAATAAAGGATCAGAGGAATGTGAAATTCTTTTATCTGACAAGATAGCTCTGTGTGAAAATTAGACCCAATCCCTTACCTCTTTTGTTCTATTGAGATTTAGGATTGAGACTTGAGAGTCCCCACCATCAGCAGTGTATGCACAAAACAGTCTGTTTCCCTGAGGATGCCAAGCTACATCTTCAGGCCATCTTCTCTCCCGTAGTGAAGCACAATCAGAAGTACTGAGCAGAGAGGCAGAATGTCTGCAGTTCAAAAAATGTGAAGAGACAGCTGATTAGAAGAGCAGATTATATGCAAATACAAGCACAGGCTTGTCGTCAGCCTACATTCCATCAAATACATTATCTTTATTTAGATTTTCATCACGGTTTACCCAACACTTCCTCTTGTGTAAAGAATCAGCTTCCTCTTATGTAAAGAATCAGATGTTAACAATGGTTACAGTAGTTCTTCTATTTTCCTACTTTCTCCAAATGCTAGAGCCCAAAGGGAAAATGGATTATGGGAGTATGACTATGAAAGAAACTCGGAATATTTTGGGATGGCAACCGTAGGGAGCTCAAATAGATAGAAGAAGGCTGGAATCTCACTATACTATAAGTATGCAAAATGTAGCATGAGGGCAAAAGGAAATACAGGAGTGCATAACAAGTAAATCAGTGTGAAGAGGTTCTGATCAGAATAAACCAATTCAAGCTATCTCCATACAGATGGGTAGATATGCCATCCCAAATTAACAAGTGACTTGTTCATTGTAATCCAGATCACTCCACATGGTCTCTTAGCAACTTTTCTGGTTTTTCTCATCAATGAAGGGATGAGACGCCATTAGGATTTGAAAGGTCACTTTATGTCACCAAGGAGAGGAACCCAACTCTATATCCAAAAGATTCAGCAAGAGCCTTCGCATCTCCTACTCGACATGTCCGACATCAACCTCCTTGGTTAACATTAATTTTGAACCTGGTAAGCTTGAGTGCATAACCTATTCACATAATTGACCATATGCGATCAGCATATGGTATAAGCAAATGTTTCCCTCGTTTTGCTGAGTTTTACAACCCAACAAGCAGTCTGCAACAGTGTCCTTTTCTACCATATTGGCTAAGGGCCCCCACTTAAAGAATCATGAAAATCTGGAAAAATGGTACTAGACACAAATCCCTTGCTCAAGAAAAATAAATTCAGTTGTAACCAGTCAAAGCTTTACAGTACAAGCACAAAACTAATCGTCTTCACCAGCTCTACTAAAAATTAACGTGGCATACAGAGGTATATACCACTTGACATTGTGGGAGCTCTGCATTTGATACTCCACTTTGGTACTTGAGCCTCATAGTGCAACTTCTATAAAAGCAAACTTTACAAAGGAATCTCAAGACAAATCTACCATCATTCGGAACATAAAGCCAAGGTTACCAGATCATACAATAATAAGCCAAGGAGACACTACTAACAAGGGTTTATTGACACTAAAATCCTATTACAAACCTTGTAGATCGAGTGGCAAGACATGGGGTCCAGGTGAGTGGTATAGAACCCAAGCTTTCCCATTTTCTTACTTTTGTACCCATCTCCGAGAGGGATTTCAATAATCTTCCAAAAAGTGGTCAACACACACTAAAAAGGCAAATTGAATGGCAAAAGATCGGCAGCCATTGAAGTAGGGTTATCCAGATGTTGAACTCATGCAATGACAAAGCTGCCTTGGGTCATGGAAATCATTGCACATGATAGTTGACAGCATTTGGGGTTCCATAGAGAGAGAAACCTTAAAGCTTTTGAAGGCGTTAATAAATCAGAGACAAACATCATCTTGTTTGATCAGGATACCCTAATTTCATCTTGATTTGGGAAAGGAGTCGTTGCTCTACTTGCACCTTGTCAAATGGCTTTTGTTGTCAAATTGTCAAGAAATCTAGAAACAATTGATACCTATGTGATTACAAAAAGATTTCTTGACAACACACTTACCGGATCATACAATCAAAAAGGTCGTCGTATTAAATGACAATCTCATCCTAGGAAGGAGGAGTCAAGGATTCTACAATTTACCCGTTAGCCTGAATTTGCCACAAGTTGACAACTCCATCCAAAGCACTGTAAACAACAAACGAAAACCTGATTAAAAACTTTCCAAACAAACAAATGTGGCATGCGGACACATTCATAGATTAGAATATGAGAAAAGAAAAATGTTGAAAAGCTAAGGAATGGACAATAAGTTGAAGCTGTCTCCCCCCCTGCATCAAATATAACCCATCCCCGTTGGAGACACAATCCCCATTTTCATTAGCATAATACAATGAGCAAAGGCAAATAATGGAACAAGCTCCTAACAAGCTAGCTTCCTTTGACGGTGAGAATGGGGTGGAAGAAATTATTAGTTTATAACTGTCATCTTCAAGCATTAAATTTCAGAAATTAACACATGCAATGATTTTGAAATTGCTGTTTCAAAACTCAAACAACCCATCTCTATCCGTATTAAACTCTATCCCACTATCTTTTAGCACTGACAGTATTAAACTCTAAAAGACACAAATTACAGAGGTCTCGTGAAATGCATAATTGTCCCAAAAATGAGTTTCTGTTTCTATCATTAAAAGCCACTAATCCTAATTTTTCCTGAATACTTGCTAAAGCCTCCTTCTGCATTAAGATGGAATGGTATTAATTGATCCAAGGTCCCCATTGCAAGATATTACATCAACAGGGTTTTCTAAGCCTAACTTAGAAATATGTGTGATTCATACTAGCGTAACAAGAGGTGCCTTGTAACGAAAGTTATACACATGTTCTCCCTCCATCCTCATCCGTTATTTCTTTTTGTTGGATGATTTTAACTGTCGTGGATCTACTAGCTCGTGAGGTCTACTTTATCAAATCTGCTTCCAAACTTGGAATTCATTGCATATGCAATGAGAAACTTAGTAACACGAGTGGCCATGCCCCTCCCTGGAAAGAAAGTTTTGAGCAGAAAAGGGAAGGTGAGCGAGGACAGCTGAACAGATAAGCCCCGACTCTTATCCATGGAGAGGACAGCGTGAATACCTGGTTGCAAAAAGCAGCTCCTGTGCAGGACACAAGGCGAGACTCCTTAGCTTTCTCTTGTGTTGACTGGGAACCTGACTGCTCGTTTGGCACCGAATGGTGAATGGAGAGGACGCGCTGCGTATCAACGGGATGAGTTCTCTGTGTTCTTTATGTTCTGGAAAAGAGAAAAGGGGGGGAGAAAGGAAAGGAAAAGAAAAGGCAGGCGCAGTCAGGTAAAGATACGACGAGAGTCGAAAAGGGAAGGGCCTGGTATGGTAAAAGAAGGAGCATCTTGTGGGAGCGAGCGTTACCAAGCTTCCTTCTGGTGCCGCCCCTATCTTGAATGGCCTCGGAATCACGGGGAGAAGGACGTGCGCGAGGTTTCTCCTCCTTAACGGGCCTGGCGCTCGGGGATTGACGGAGGATGGACGGAGTCGGAGGAGGAGGGGCATTGGAGCGAGCCGATGGCTTTGATCCAGAGCCTGAAAAGAAGGAGGAGGAGGAGGAGGAGGAGGAGGAAGCGTGCTGAGAGTCCTGGTGGGGAATGGGGGCAGGAATGTAGAGCTTTGGTTTTGGGGGGAGGGAATGCAAGAGAAGGTCCTCACTTGTGCCGATAGGACTGGTGGATCGGCGCTCCGTCTTAACGTTTGCAGCCGCCCCATTATTAGTGAAAACGGCTACAGAAGAAGAAGAAGAAGGCGCCGCCGCCGCCGCCGCCGAGTGTTTGCTTCGGAGCAGAGCTAATTTACCTTTGGAATCATGGAGCCTCTTCTGTGCCTCGTGGAGCTGCAAATAAAGCAAAAGAAGTAAAACAACGAGTCGGGACTCCCATCATTATAGAGAGGGGAGAGCGGAAGGGTTTTCATTTTGGACGCCACAAAAGCGATCCATCCATCCATCCTCCTCTCTCGCGAGCAAAATGCAAAAGTAAAAAAGAAAGAGACCTGGGAGGTGTAATAAGAGACGCGATGACGGAGGTGATCGACTTCCTTGGTGCGATGCTCGATCAAAGCCACTAATATGGTCTCTTCCTCGTCCTCCTCCTCCTCCTCCTCCTCCCTCTTCCCAGAAGTAGGTTTGGGCTCCTTCCTCGAAGACGAAGGTGGCGGCGAACGCATTTCACTTCTTCCTGGGGCCGAAAAAATATCAATGAGAGAGAGAATCGGGAATATATAAGAAGGTGAGATCCCGCCAGCGAAAAGGAAATTGGGGACGGGGCCGGCGGCGGAGGTGGAGGTGGAGGTGGGCCTGGGCGCCTCTCCCCTTCTTTATTGTGGGGAACCTTTGAGCCGACGACGTGCTTTGGTGTCTACATTTTCGCATTTTCACATTTTCACGCATAGAAGGGAAAAGGGGGATTTCTGCAATTAGGAAGCGTCGTCTTTCTTTTAATTTATTTTATATCGAATATCTTACCATTATTATTTCTATATGTTTAAGTCGAACTACTCAATCGTCTCCCTTTCCACTTCCCACAATTATACTTCCTTTCTTCGCTCCCACCCAATTTTCTTTTTTCTATTCTCACTTTGAATTCCCAAAACTGCCATTATGTCTCCTTCTTCTTTTTGTCTTATACCCGCCCATTATGCCCTGTTTGGCAACCATCCAAACAGTCTTGCGATTTCGATTTTTTGTTAAATCACCGAATCGGTTGGGACAAAATCGCGTTTGGTAAATTTTTTGTCCAAAACGATTAAGGGAACAAATTTACTCCCGAATCGAGTTTTGGACAAGAATTCAAATCGAAAAAATATAATTCTCCGTCCGAGAATCAAAAAAGAGAATCAAAAGTCTTAGAATCAAAAAAAAAAAAAATTATTTCTATATTTTATTTTTATTTCTTCCTAGTATGAAATATATATTTGTTGTATATAGAATACATATTTAATTTTATGTTATAATTTAGTATTTTTATTTATTACATATTGTAGGGATATTAGTATAGTTTATACTATGGTTTATTATTTACTATATAATAAAAATTGATTAGTTAATATTTTTATTACTTAGTATAAAAATATAATTTATCAATGAATGGTTTATGAAAATTCAATATCAAATTTATTTTAATCTAAAAAGGTAATTAAAAAAGAATTGGAATAGAAATTTTATATAGTTATCAAACGCGTTTCTACTTTTTTTTATTCCGAGAATCGAAATTTTATTTGTTACTGAACGCGTTTTTTTACTTTCGAAATCGGTTAAGAACGAGAATCGAAATAATCATTTATGGTCAGAATCAGTTCCCAGAAACAGAATCGTTACCAAACGCGCCCTTATTATACCATCCCTATTCATTGTCTTTCCTCACATATAATTACCTCCTACATGCGCATGGCCATCACATATTTTAGCCATAGTATATATATATAATAAGGATGGTTTTTGTACAATACAATTGGGTTTGGCCCTTAGTGAGGTGCCATTAATAAATTATTAGTAATTCTTATCATCATCATCATCATCATAAATCGCTCCTAATTGATGAGGCATTTAGCGAATAAATTAGCAATGGCCATTGGGCCGTGCTTCGGCCTAGGTACCCGTTCGGCCACATTGAAAAAACAAATCTACTGAACGGTCACCCCGTTCGGCCACATCAAAAAATAACATTAACTTCCATAATCCAACTCCACCGCCTCCTCCTCCTGTTTCCACCTTATGCCTATGGTTTTAGCTTGTTTGATTTCCACTCATGTCGTTGCAGTTACACCGTTTCCACTCTCAATGAACAAGCTCATTCATGGCGACATAGGGAAGACTGCTCCTTCTACCTTTGTTCCCTTTTCCCTTCCATCTCTTCAATTATTACCCAACCTTTCAATTTATCTCTTTCTGCTTTCATTTCTCCTTTTTTTCTTTTATTTGCGCAACTGGGAGAGAAATGAAGGGGACCCCTCTACAAATTCAAATTGCCCAAAAAGAACAAATAATAAAATCCATGGATCCTGTTTAGTCTAGGTTCCTGAATGGCGTTTTTGATTTTTTAGATTTCACAGAAAACAATATCCAAGAAGTTCATTACAGAAAGACCCATCAAAATAGGATCACCAATAATGCTTGGGCATAATAGTGACCTTCCCTTCGGGCTTCACCTTCGATCTCTCTCGTCCCTCACGTCGCTATCAGTTTTTCACCTTCATATGGATTAGCAAAATACACTCAGTGATCATAGAGGAGGGCACGGACACGAGTTCCAACCTGTCATGTGCTAAACAAAGGTGTGCGACTCCCACAGAAAGTGAAGGAAGCAAGTGATGAGCATCCGCCTGTGACGCTAGATAAAAGAATGAGCCTGCTGATAACAGCAACGGAATTCTAGAGAATGTCAAGTCGTGGCAGCAGCTACCCCTTACTCTTCCAAAAGGAAACCTCACATGGCCCAAAACCAATCACTCAAAACCAACTTCTTTTATGTACAATCCTCGAAAGCTTAATAGCTTGGTCTTATGTCTCTATTCCGCATGTACGATAAAAATTGTGTGGGTAGTTCTGCTAGGAGTTCTTGAACCACAGATATCTCTCCATCTGCATGGGTCAAGAGTAAATGAATAACTAACCAAATAGCTTGTATTAAGGTTGATAGTTGAACCAATCACTCACTTTGCACATCTCGAAAGGGAACAAATTGGACAATGTCACGGGTAGCAACGCGTCCATTGGAACTCTCTAGCCTTTCTCCTTTGTCCGCATCTAACACCTGCCATCAGAAAAGGTCTTAGATGAACTTTAGTAAAGGAACAATACAAGCAGAAAAGGTCCACCTAATATAATTACCTCCATTTCCTTAAAATCAGCTCCACCAACCCCAACAATGAGGATCGACAATGGCAAGTCAGATGCTTTCACCAAGGCATCTTTGGTTTCTTGAAGATCCGTCACAACACCATCCTAATAAGTAGGCCAAAGTAAATGCAACATCAAGGTGTTTCCATGAACTGCGAATAACAATCACCCATAAAAGAAAATTTTGGCTCTACTCTGCAAGAATGGAACCCAGGAAACTACAGAAGAAGAAAAATCAAATTCTCGGAGAGAGAGGTTCTTACCATGAATCAACCCCTCTATAGAAATATTGCTCTATTGAAAAATAATGCCCCTCATTTTTCAGATTTTTCTAAGCTTAGTATGTTTTGCAAGGATATTCATTATGTTGACTACAATGATGGAAATAAAAACCACAATCACCATTTTATTTAAGTGATGAACATGACATGGTGCGGGTAGTCAACCACAATCACCATTTTATTTAAGTGATGAACATGACATGGTGCAGGTAGTCAATCATATAGTGACACAAGTAACTGGCCAAGAAGTCAAAGAGCATTAGCTGAGATCCAATGCAGTGGTGATGGTTAATGTTACAAAATGGTCACAATGTACCAAGTTAAATGACCAGCAGTGAAAATTACCCCAAGTTTTGAAAATGCTTGGCTAACAGCAAAGTAGCCCCTAAAATTACTCCCCTGGTGCTATCCACCATTTCCCCATACTGACACCCTTACTGAAATAACCAATATTTTCCTGCTATTCCATGGCTGGAGCACGAATCTCTTCCTGTGAAGGAGACAAGCCCCCAGAGGCAGTCATATCAAGCACCATTCATTTATGGCCCGATGTCATGTCTCTTTAAATTTCATTCTCTTTTTGTTACTAAGAATTTACAATTTTTTTTTTAACATCATTTCTTCGAATTGGCTAATTAAACAGGCAAAACTGGAAATCACCTCACAAGTGATTCAGTTCCTGGCCAATTTTAAAACTTTCCTGGCAGTTGTTGCCGCATTACCAATTGACATGCTGCAACATTGATAGTCACTAGTACTAAAATAATTAAGAGGAAGTGGCAGTGATTATATAACTTATGACTGTAGAACACTTGATAATGGTCATAAGACACTAAGAAATGTCCGTAAGCCATACCAGCTCAGAACACACTGCAATTGATACAACCATAACTTTTTTTATGGCATCTCATATTGTGAGATTTTTTGTGAGACCACTGCCAACTGTTCTAAAAATTTAAGCTGTTAAATAAAAGCGTAATTTAATATTTAATTATTCTAACACTCCCTCTCACGCTTAGTTTGGTCCTTTTGCCTAATGCTAAGCGTTGATATATTAAATTAGGGAGACAAATGGGGCCTAGAAAGATTTGAACTCAGAACCTTTAGCCCTAATACCATGTGAGATTGTGGCTAAAAGCTTAAGCTATTAGATAAAGGTGTGATTTTATATTTAATTATTTTAACATATACAATCATAATTTTTTAGTGCCGCCAAAATGAAGGGTCATGGACTAAAGCATGCACAATGGTCCTTTTAACCCTTTAAAGTACCAAAAGGCGAGGAAAAATGGGAAGAGGAGAAAGATCAACATCAAAAAGCATTAATTCTACAGTATCTATGACTTGTAGGCACAATTTATATATCAACTATGAAGATCAATCACAAAACACACAGTTTAGCACATACTGTGATTATTAACAGCACGAAGTATCTATGATGACCATTTGCAAGAGATTGGGCAGCAATTTGTGCCGCCTTGCTAATGACAGGTCCAAAAAGAGTTGGACCCGCAAGAGAAACGTTTAGAAGTGCACTCGTATAGGCCATCATGATCCCTTGAATTCCTTCAACCTGTAATACACCATAACTACAACCTTAACTTGAAATATGAGATACAGAAATAAAGATGAATAAATAGTATCTGGAAAACATTTTACCTCGCAGTATGTACTGCTTCCATTCAAGTTAAAACAATGAGAGACTGGACCATCAATTGGCCGGGCTCCAAAACCCCAAGCGGGAAATCGCCTGTCTGAATCATAAAACTGCAATACTTCTCCAACCTCGAAGATTGCCTGTCAGTGTCATCCAAACGTGTTTCAATATACAGTCCTTGTAATGCGCATGTCATTGATCTCCCTCATTGTGTGAGTTCATACCACAAGTTCCAAGAAACAGAACATTTATGTGATGTCCCTTGTTTTCTCCACAAGTTCCAAGAAACAGAATATTTATGTGATGTCCCATGTTTTCTCTCATGAAGGTCCAAACAGAACTTCTGGTGTTGTGGGGAATATTTTTTACCATAATTATGGATAATACATTTAGAAAACGAAATTGAAGAGAAGCATCTCTTACTCTCTGATACGCATTTGGCCGTCCAGAGGGATCAATATAATGCAGGGAATCAGGGAGGCGAGGATTTCCATTTGAAGCTGATGGAAAAGGAACCAGAGCAACAATTGAAGTAAGTACTAGTCCCTGTCTAATTTCAAGTTCAGTTTCGGTACATAAATGGCATAGAGCAATTGCAAAAGGATTTTCACTTTGAACTAATAAAAACTACCAAATCCACAAGCCAAAATAAGTTCGGAGATAACGCTAATGTATGTCCAAGTATAGTAGGCTGCTCGTAGATGCATGACAATCATGTCAGCAAGTTAACTAATTCCACATGCCAACATCTTGAGGAAACTCATCCCCAGATTTACCTTAAAAATCCAAGAAACATGAAAATCCCTTCTTGGCTAAAAGCAAAAATGAGTCAACAGATTCATGAAAATATTGAAGAACATTGGAACTATGTGTGCTTTTAATAAGAACCATAAACTGCAGGTTGCTTCAGCCAACCTATAATTTTAACCTTCAGAGTGAAGGCAAGCATAAAATTCAAGGGGCATGTTGGCAGCAGGCGAAAGACCAAAATTACATGATTGCTAGATACAAGTAGAACAGCTAATATGCACAGGATGCCTGATCAAATCACACAACTGCATACTCTATTTCTAGCAGAAAAACTGAAGTTACAAGTGAAGACGAATATAACTCCACTCTATACCTACCACGAAATTTACTAATCTAAAGCAAGAATTCCTCAATACAGGAACATATGGTGGAAGTGCAGACCATTACCTGTGAAATCAACAGCCACCATGAAGTTCACTTCAAATCCCGCAGCCAAGTAATCTAGAAAAGTATGTTGGGTACTCTCAGAAAATGTATCCACAAATAGCTGGCTCTTAAGGATTTTATCTCCAGCAGCAGTTGGTAAAACTAAATTTTCTCCCGTCCCACTAGAATGTAGCTTTTCCAAGTCCAATAGTGACTTCTGCAGTTTCCTAATGCAGTGACATAAAGTAAGCATTGTCAACATAATCATATACGAGAATCAGGAGATACGAGAATCAAATGTCGACAAGTATTCCATTTACCCAATCAAATCATGTTTTCCACTGCTATTAAAGTTGAAGCATTCTATTACCAATGGACTGTCCTGCACAACAATTTAGATATCAACATATGGATGCAGACACCTGGTATTCTTCAAAGAAAACATACAAGGCTGAAACATGGATTAAGCTTCTCATCAACTGCTAGAGAACAAAAGGAAATGGAAATTGCACCAGAAGCAAGCTTTCTTCTGCTGCAGAGTGAGCAAAAGTTGACAAGGGAGTCAAAATTCTACTCTCTCATTAGGAAAATGTTACTACCTTGCTTCCAACTTGTTGGATATTTAAAAATACTGGCTTCCATGTAGGTTTGAGATCACTTCTGATGACCTCCGTTTTGCAGACTGGAATTGAAAGTCCACCATCCACAAATCTTGAAATGACCAGGAAAGGATCCTACATTGTTGTAATCCAGAAGATGCAAAGAAAATCAGGTTGATGTTTCTCAGAGTACTGACAAGGGGGGATAAAACTGAAGCTTAGTTTCTACGTACAGTCCTTGAGAAGAGATTCTTGTGCTCTAATTCTGAACACCTCAAAATCATCTCAGCTGCAGTCTTAGAGCTAAAACATTCTTCAGCATGAACAGCAAGCCTTCCGCAATTTTGGGGACAACTTAATCCTGTATATTCTTCTCCATGTGTCAGATCTAAGGTCAATGACCTGTTTGATTTGGTAATGATCTGAAAAACAAAATGATGGAGTCGAGTAAAGAGCTTCTATATACAGCATTTGCAGAATCCAATCTCCTCTGAAAACAAATATTTTGGGCATTAATTGATGTTAGCACTTTTTTTTTCCCTAACTAGCAGATAAGAAAGCAGACACTGATGACTCACAGTCACGTCATGTTTCAGGAAAGTGCTCAAAGAAAATCCAGTATAAAGAAGATGAAAATTTCTCATTGCATGCCATACCTCAGAAAGAGCACAGGAGGCCTCACCAAGAAACTGCTGCTCTTCAAGCTTAAGCATCTGTGCCAGTCAAAAATGCTCTTGATAAATACTGTTTGCATTCACTGGAAATGATAACTAAAGTATTCTTCCAAATCACTTCAGGTAGTAACAAGAATATCTTATACATGAAGCTTAATGACTTGGTGAGAAATCCATGATACATCAGACACTCTAAAAGCATACACAAGAACAATCAGCTGCCTCATATATCAGTCAGTCTTTAATATGTGAACACGTAGCTGCCTTCCAGAAATCTTCAGTTCACACCCCTTCATTTTTTGTCAACAACGTAACACATAACCATCACTTGTCAAAGCATTTTACTCTCATTAAAAAGGATCCGTCCATAGATTAAATATAGATAAGATCAAGTAACACACAGGGTCTAATAATACAATAAGTAATGTACATCGTATATCGTTAGCAAACTCGATTTTGCTACTGGGCTCTCCTGAATACCGGATGTAGCAAATAACAAAAAATCCAGATCAATCATCCTAGTTATATATATTTGTCTGTTGACCACATCTAAAGACTCTTCTCCATCAACAAGGACCAGATAAAATAGGTACATTTCTCCACTAATCACATGATCTGAGGCAATATGTTAAGTGTGTAGAAAACTCAAGAAGACAATAGGGCTAAATACAAGGCGGGAGGATAAAAAACCAAGAGCAAATCGACCAAATACAGAATGATTTACAATATAAGAAGTCCAGCAGATCAACGATGCACTATATGTATGCTAAATAACAGAATATAAACATGAAGACTGAAGTCAAATATCCTGTAGGTTCATCAGATATATAAAACATGTCGATTAGATATGGATCTTTATCTTGTTTTCTATTTCTTGCACAGAGGGCAGCAGACCAACATGCAAACCCTTGGTGCCTCATTTCTCTGTTGTCGATTCATAAAAGATATGCACCATTTATCAATCCCAAAAAGAAAGTGCCTTCGGCAGTCCTAACATCCTAAAATTTTTACCTTTACATCTATCTGGTGAAACTGAGTGTCCACATCATACAGACGAAACCTACAAAGTCATTGGTGAAAAAACTTAAAGTTAGAATATTGAATGATATTTAATTGAGTAAACAGATGAGGATTCCATGAAGATGGAAAAGTATACACTCACAACATTGTCTGCACAATTTCAAACTGGAAAGTGACGTTAACGGTACTGATAAACTTGGGATTCAATGAATTGAGCACGACCTCTGTCCGTCCCACCTCCTTAAGTACTCCATCTCTTCCTCTAGTGTAGACAACCAACATAGGATCACTCTAAAGCGAGAAAATAGGCAAAAAGAAAAACTGATTAGACTATGTGACACTTTTTTTCTTCTAAAAGTATCATACATAACAGAAACATGAAATCCGACATAAGAAACTCAATCTAACAGAAGAATTCTCGAAGTCGAGTGCCAAACAATCTCCTCTAAAAGCTAATTCTTGATCTTTCCTAGAAGCTTAAATTACAGTACACAGAAAGTCCAAGAAAGCTTAAATTGAAGCAGCCATTAGATCGTGGGGTGGACAAGTGTAGTGTTAGTGCACTGAGGTAGACAACACTCGTTCCCAAATCGTACACCGCAAACGCCCATTCGCTCACAGTTCCGGGGGAGCAATTCCTCCCGCCTGTGGGTTGTATGCTGGAAAGAAAACAGATATCGCGGCACCAAAAGACAAGGCAGGCGTGCGGTTAAGGAAATGAACAACGTAAATGATGCAGCACGATCAACGGACCACAGCTGACATTCTGCAGAAGCTCGAGGGTCTAGAAACAAACCTTAGAGAGGACGTCCCTATCTCGCAGGCCCGTAGCAGAGAAGGACAGCTGCAGAAACAGAGGTGTCTTAAGTAAAGATGAGATGGTAGAGGTAGAAAAAGGGGACTACTTTCCAGGTGCGGGGTAGAACATGATAGTGGGTTCTAAGAAGTGGAGCCCAGAAACAAGGTCGAAGGTGCACAGGTAGAATGCTCGAATTGGCGAAGAGGGGACGACGTGGGAGAGTGTTTTGGACTCGGAGGTTGGGATCTAGAAGAGGTTGGATAGAGGCTGGCCGCAGCATATGGAAAAAGAAGAAGGGGAAATGAGGAAGAAAGAAAAGCAGCGAAGGAGACCTGGATCTGAGAGAAGAGGCCGTGGTAGCCGCGAGAACGGAGGTAGAGGTGGACAGCGTCGTTGGGGGCGTCGTTGCCGTTGCCGAGGCCGATATCAGTAGGAGTGCCACCGATGGCCGCCCTGCCGCCGCGGTCGTCGGAGCAGCAATTCCCCATTTCTCTCTCTCTCCCTTTCGCGGTCCAAGAAAGACGCGGCAGAGTCAGCGCAATGGGGGGGGGCGAGGTGGTCTTTCACTTCGAAAAGAGAAGCACTCCACCAACAGAAACAGACCCCCCGCCGCCGCCCCCCCAGAGAGAGAAAAGGGAACCAATTCACCAACCAATCAACCAAAACACGGAGCAGAGGAATCGATGGCGAGTTGGCTCCTTTTTCTAAAGCAAGAGGCCGAAGGGGAAGAAGGGGAGAAATGGGAGAAGGCGAGGGAGGAAGAGAGAGAGAGAGAGAGAGAGAGAGGGAGAGCTGGGCTGACTTGGATGGAGTTCAGGGAAGAGAACACTGGCCCCCACTTGGCAGTGCCCTGTCGTGCGCCTCTCAAAGCCGCGTTCCTTCCCCTCTTCCCTCTCTCCTCTCGCCTCTCTCCCCATTTTCCTTCTTCTTTTCCCTCTTCTTTCTTGTTTTTTTCCTTTCGATCAGGGATCACGGATCCCCCGATTCCCCCAATCAAATGGCTGAGCTGAGCTGAGCTGTCCGTAACTTGGTTAAGGATTTTTGTCATCCAATCCAGCGAAAGGGAGAGACAGGGCTGGTGATTGGAATCATTTTCATTTTCGCCTCCAGTCCTGCTTTTGCCAGTCAACCGGCGACGTGCATGACAAGAAGGCGGCGTTGACTCTTTCTAGTTCTCGCTTCTTCTCCCTCCTCTGTCTCCGTTGTCGGGTTCTCCCCCTCTTCTTTCTGCGAAAATGAATGGCATGCGCCATGATGATGCAGATCATCCCCCCCCCCCCTGACTCTCTCATTTGAAAATATATATAACGACACTGTACGGATTACTGCTTGGTCCGTGTCGCTCTCTTTTCGTGTCGATGTGCGCTCCCCCCGCGATGAATCGAACGTGATGAAAACGGCCTTTGCCAAGACCCGGCCATGCATGAAGTCAGGGGATTCAACGGCGGTTGACAATGACAGCCGCATCGATGCTTTTTTTAGGTTTTCTCAATCGGGGTCCGATTAGCATCTTGCCTAGATATGCTTAATGAATTTCAAATTATTGAATGTGTGTATATCATGAAAATTGTAAGTGCAACAAAAATTATTATCTCGCCAACCGAAAATGACGCTTGCTAATCTAGATATAGGCCGAGGAGTTAACCCTGCAATTTTCGATTTGCCGATCGAGTTTTTGACTATTTGACCAATTGCCGAGTCCATTCCTTATTAAGTGCGCCCCCAAGCAACCTCTTTAGCAAAATCTTTTTTTAAGAGGGGTGATGTTTTTCTCTGTCCTTAATTCGAAGAAACTTTTTTTCACTCAGCATCTTGTTGAGGGTTCATACGTATGGACATATGCAGGGTATTCCTAATTTTGTAGCCCATCAACTGCTCTTCAATACATGGAACAAAAGTACTTATAGAAAATTTTGGAATTTTTACATGAAAATAATAAATTTAAGTGTTGCCATTTATACAATATTGAGTGAGAATTTTTACAATCATGGATTTTTATAAGTAATGAGCACATATTTACTTACGCTTTAAGTATAAGCAAAAGGCATTTCTTTCTAAGTTTTAGATATTATTTGAATTCAAAAAAATTATGAAAAGAATTACAGGTAGATCTCCATGTCGACATTTAGTGCCGTGAAAACTTTTTTTTTTTTTTTTTTTTTGGGGGGGGGGGGGGGGGGGGGGTCAAAAGTGTTGTGAAGAACATCTAGAGTTTCGAATTCAAGGGAAGTCAAAATGTTAGAGCGAGCACAATTGACATAGATCCTCAGTAAATGCAGTAGACGAATCCATGAATTTTAAAAGATGCTGCAGAAAAAGGGTCGAGAGGCCATCATCAAATCGAAGAGGAGTTGTGGGAAAGGAGATGCAGTAATCTGGTGGGTAGTCCTGGGGAAATTCCGAGGACAAATGACATTTTTTATCATAATAGGCCGTGTCTGTGTGGGTGAAGAAGTAGAAGACTCCCATTTTTAACAATCGTCGAAGACAGAAACCGGGGGGTGGCAAAGAAGATCCCAGCGGCGGCGGAAGTGGAATGCAGAAGAAGAGGAGATCTTGATCTGATCAAAGCGGAGGAGTTGTTGGCGCGAATTGAATTGAATTAAATTGAATTGAAGAGGAGACATGGGGTGGGGATGGGCGATATGGGAGGGGATCGTGGCGGGGGGATCGGTGGTGCTGCTGGGGTGGGCGGGGCTCTGGTTCTTGAACCGGCGGCTGTACAAGGAGTACGAGGAGAAGCGGGTCCTCGTCCAGATCATCTTCAGCGTCGTCTTCGCCTTCTCTTGCAACCTCCTCCAGCTCGTCCTCTTCGAGATCATCCCTCTCCTCTCCCGCGAGTGAGTCCCAGTTCGAATCGGAGTGAGAATCCTCCCTTTCCCCTTTTTTTTACCGATCTTTCCTCTTTCTTTCCCCCGTCTAGGGCTCGATGGCTCAACTGGAAGGTGGACCTCTTCTGTCTGATACTGCTCTTGGTCTTCCTGCTGCCTTACTATCACTGCTACCTCATGCTCTGCAACAGCGGTACCTCCTCCTCCTCCTCCTCCTCCTCCTGATCCCAATTCCCCCCCCCCCCCCCCTTCCTGGTTGCTTCCGTGACCATCCCACGCACCCCCAATGTCTGTCAATCAGGTGTGAGGAAAGAACGTGCTGCCACCGGAGCCATTCTGTTCTTGCTGGCATACCTCTATGCCTTCTGGCGCATGGGCATCCACTTCCCCATGCCTTCACCAGATAAAGGTCCGATTCTCGCTATTTATCCCTAATGGGCCTTCATCACACAGACCTGATGGTTGAACTTGAATGTACATACGTCAGGCTCTGCCTCACAGTCTTTGCTCGTAATTCTCAGACTCTGGGTAGTCTTACCGCGGGGTTTCTCATCTTTATTGTTACCAGGTTTCTTTACCATGCCTCAGTTGGTCAGTAGGATTGGAGTCATTGGCGTGACTGTTATGGCTATCTTGTCTGGTTTTGGAGCTGTAAATTTGCCCTACAGTTATTTGTCCCTCTTCATCAGGTAATTTACATTACAATGCCTTTCTCCACATTATAATAGTCTGTCTTCCTACTTCTGCTTTGTTATACACCAACACTCGTGTCGACTGTGGACTGGTCAGTTATTCTGGTGTGACCAATCCTTTGCCACCTTATAAAAAAAAACAGTAGGAAAAAACAAATCAAGCAATCAATTCTGTGAGCTCTGGACATCAAAATAAACCGCCTCCCCTTCTATTATCGGTTTAAGATTGAAAATTGAGTTTGTAAAAGATGAACACTTATTTGCAGCACATCCCCCAACAGTTGATATGTCTGGGCTTATTTGGAATTAATATACAGGTCTTCTTTTCACTGATACCTGAGTTCTTCCTGAGTGATCTCTTTGTCTCGTATTCTTTAAATGTTGTAGAGAGATCGAGGAAGCAGAGATTAAAGCGTTAGAGAGACAACTCATGCAATCAATAGAGACTTGTATCCTCAAGAAAAAGAAAATTATTCTTTCCCAGATGGAAATGGCTCGAATGCAAGGATCAGAAGAGGTTCTCTCTCTCTCTCTCTCTCTCTCCCCCCCCCCTCCCTCCTCTATGGTTTCATACCCTTAAATCTTGCGTTTGGAATTTATCTTTTGCTAAAGGAAGATCAAGATAGTAGTATCATCTGTTAATTTTTTTTGGATTAGAGTACTTGCTATTTATGGAACTGTCTTGTGCGCCGTTTTTCATTGTATCTCCCACTGCAAAGGCTAGTATAGATCATGTACTGTTCAACATAGCTCAGGCTTACCCATTGAGGATATGCAAAAACTCTCTATTTTAGCTGGCAACTCTCATTTCTATTATGTGAGTTCATTCCAAGTCAGTGAAAATATGGATGTTTGAACTTTTTTGAGTTAGAAAATTCTGAAGTTTGCAGCTCCTTTAATTGATTTTAACACAAAATGCAAAAGATATGTGGCTGTTCTGTTTTAAAATCTGCATTAAAATTTTAGTACCTTGTAAGTATCGTCTTTCAAGCTCACACAATTAGTGCAGATTTTGATGTGAGTGTAAATGAACTTTCAGACAATACAATAGGAAATTTAAATGCTTAAAAATTTTAACTGTTCTAATGCTGAGCGGAGGGGTCTGTATTTTCTTTTTATCAATATTGAAAGAGCTGAAGCTTTTCCAGTGCCTTGTTGCAGTTTCTACTAAATGTAATATCTTCGCTGATAAAGAAATTCTCATGTTGCAGAAGTTGAAGGCTAGATCTTTATTCAAACGGATTGTTGGCACAGTGGTAAGAACAGTGCAAGAGGACCAAACAGAGCAAGGTCAGCATCAATCTGCTTTCAAACTTCTTTCTGTTCCATTGAAGAGGGAGGAAATGCAAACTATGCAGTCAAGGAAGTATGTAGTAAGCTTGCATTTTATGCACAGAGATATGACTAAACATGTAGCCCACGGGATTGGTTTAGCGGCTAAGGAAAAAAATGTGTGGGTTTAGTGCATGCCACCAGTTTAACTCCTCACAATGCAAACAGTACTTTATCTGAACTTCTCATCAGGCTTTGGTCGTGTTTCATTAGCATGGAATTTACCTATCTGTTGTGGGATTCTTATCGGAAAATGATCTGCATTATGCACTTCTATTCCTCGTTAGTTCTCCATGCCTGCATACCCTTTTATGCTCTGACATGTGAGTGACCTACTGTTTGTATCACCATGCCATTACTGTTCCTGAAGAGATTCTCCTACCTTTACTCAGCCTAACCTCTATCCATCTTGCAGAAACGCATTGCAGTTTTCTGTTTGAATTTAGCTGAAAATCTTTGTCATAACATATATGGGCTGGACAGTAGCTTTATGCTAATGTCTGGGTCTTTAGTGTTAAATCTATTTACCAATTTGCTGCAGAAAAATTTTCCTGGAAATGGAGTTCCAATTGCCACAGATGAAAGATAAACCCCACTGATCCACAGATTAAATATGAATTGGTGATACATATGAAAATGTGAATGGATAATAGAACTCAAAAGTGAGTGCATGATGCAGTTGAAAATTAAATGCCCTGGTATTGTGTGGTTTAAGGTGATCAAATGTCAGTTGCCAAATAAGCCACCTTAAGTCTTCATATATCTCTTCAGTTCTTTCATTGTTGGAATTCCACTGCTCATATGCTTTTAGGTTTTCTTTGCACAACAGTCATTTTATAGTGTGACAATGCCTCATACTGTTTTTGCTTCCTTTTAAGATATTAAGAACATGGAAGCAGAGGTACAAGCTTTGGAAGAGCTCTCGAAGCAATTATTTTTGGAAATTTATGAGCTTCGCCAAGCCAAGGTTTTTTAACTTGCATTTTTTGCTCTATCTTTACATTAGGCTTTCTTCTGTTGTGAATCTCTTTATGATGCAGTAAGTGTTCTTCAAGCTGTTTTCTACATACATGTGGTATAGCTATACGTAAGGCTACTACCTGGGCTGTTAGCTGATTGGAATTACCTAGGAATGGTGGATGCTCTGTACGACTAAATCTTTGGGTTTTTGGGAGCAACACTGTATAGGAAGATATTAAACCTACTTCTCTCTTTTTAGGTCAATATCAGATGCACATTGAGAGAATCTTTCAGTTTAGGCAGCTCCTACTTGAATCAAATTTTTGGCTTCCAGACTACTTTGATGGCATTATGACTGTTATAATACTGAAATTGCTGGATAAAAACATATCTTAGATCCTAGGTGGCATATTGCAGCCTGCGACCACCATTTTTGGCTTGTTGAACATATATTGCCATAAGCATATGCTTTTCCACCTTTGTATTTGTCTTCATAGGTTCTAATGTGGTCATTTCCTCTAATGCAGGAGGCAGCTGCTTATTCTCGAACTTGGAGAGGTCATATGCAAAATCTACTTGGTTATGCTTGTTCAGTCTACTGTGTATACAAAATGATTAAGGTATGGTTATACTTTAAAAAATTATGCTGCAGTATGTGAAAGATATATTATCGGAAGGGGACGCTAATAGGACTTAAAACAGAGAAAAATAAACTAGAATGTAGGCACAGTTTCTACTACCATCATAGAAAATTTTCTTCCGTGGTGACGGAGGCAATTCTTTCTCTTCCTCTAGCTTTCTATTTGTCTCCATCTAAAAGGTCCACATAACATAATAGTTGCGACAATCATGAAAGATTTATAATCTGCAGAAATGTTCAACCAATCTGTGTGATCTTTAGGAACTCTCATTTTTGCCGAAGTTGACTTATTGTAATTGGTATTTAAAAAAAAAAAAAATTGCCTTGTAGTAGAATTTGGTAACCGAGTGGTTATGACAGTTTGAGATACTTCAAATTCCTTAAGAATATGTTTTTCTGTAATGTTGCTGTTCGAATCTACTCCATTCAGATGTTTCCAATGTTGTGCTATTTTTCCAAATGTATTCAGCAGTAAATTCTGATTAGAGGATGCTTTAAGTGCTATAAAGAGCTTGACACAATCATCTTCCTTATTTTACGCCCGCCGCTTGTCTTCTGAGTTAATTCTTTTTAACCTTTTTCTTTGCCTGTAAGTATTGCAAAAATTGCCACAACAATTTCAACGATTGGTGTTATGCCAAAGCATTGCCATAAACTTTCAAAATGCTCTGTGAAGGACTTCCTGGATTAGTTTGGCGCTTAACCTTATCATATTAGCTAACTGCTATTTCACATCCAATCATTGATTGAAAGGTCAGCATGCTTATGATTGCAAGTTTCCTTGGAATGTTACTTATCAGTAAGATCCACGCCGACCTTGTGTGATTACTCAGAGCACTTCTTTTGGGGGGCTTGGCTCTGATCTCATCGCATCAGGTGTGGGCATAGTCCGTCCATGAACCATATACTGCAGGAGGGAGTCCTCCTTTGATATCATGTGTGATGTTCAAGCCTGGTTCATCTGGGCCAAGCCCTCAATAGGAATACTCTGAGTAATTTTACAAGGTGACGACCACTTGGGGGTGGATGCTTATGTATGAGTAGCTCAGGGGTTTTTCTCATCCAATGTGAGACTTGGGGTATTATAAGAGTATTTAGAGATATACTTCATTTCGATTTTTTTCCTGACTTGGTCAATAAACTTTTCCTGACACCTTGATGTCTGTGAGAACTTTTCTACCTACTTATTTCACAAATACAGTGGCTTCAAAATGCTATAGCGGTGTCCTGAATGATAACTAGTCTCAATTTCATATAGTTGTGAAACACATTTATTAGATTTTGCATTAAAATTGTGAATCTCTCTCTCTCTCACTCTCTCTCTCTCTCTCTCTCTCTCTCACTGGACACTTTATGGGTGCTGATTCATTCATTCTATCTTGAAATTTTTTAGAATATTATTCTATAGCATTTTTTTCCTTTTCTTTGGCAAGTGATCCTTCTTCTTCCTAACTTTTTAACTTTCGCTTTTTTATCAATCAGAAACATTCTAGCTTCTGAGCTTGTTTGTATGAAAGATATTAAATTTAAGGATGTGTCTTATCCCACTAACTAGAGTCAGCAGAAAGAAATATGTTTGCAATATATCAAATGTCCCTTGTGACAAAGATGCTGAATATTTGCTTAGATATCGCCCCTTCTGGCAATGAGTTACTGACTCATTTGCTTATGTGAGTTTGAGTATTTCTCCTGCCCAGGAACTTGTGCATTGTTCAGATACCGATTGAATTGATCCCTGAATGCAAGATGCCTAATTGATTCAATTTAATTTCTCTCTGCAGTCTTTACAAAGCGTGGTGTTTAAGGAGGTATGTATTTCAATCTGACATCTCCTGTTGGTTTCTGAATTCATGATCACCCATCTTTTCCTTCAAGAATAGTACAAATAGGTAATTCTATTGTTTTTGAGGTATTTACCGATTTTGGCTTCTGCAGGCTGGTTCAGTAGATCCTGTGACAAGGACGATTAGCATATTTTTGCAATTTTTTGATATTGGTATCAATGTCTCGTTGCTGTCTCAGGTTGGTTTAATAGCTTGGTTTCTGCAATATTTCTGCATTTGTTTGAACACATTTTTTCTAGTAATTTAGTTTGTTGTCATCACTCCTTTGTTTGCACACAGTGTAACAAATTCATCCTGGCAATACTGTGATATAAGTATCTGAAATTTCACAAAGATTCTATTCTTAATCCGTTATCTGGTTGCCTATGAAAAAAATTTTAGCTTCTCTCTTGTAATGGTATATGTCATAGGTTTATGTGAATATTCTGCTTATAAAAGTTTACCTTGTGAGATTTTTGCATCGATAGATAGGAAAACTCATTATTTTTTGGATTCAGTAAGGTGGAAAGCCATTAGCTTCGAAATTTTTCTTAAACTTAAAACCATTGTTCGATGAAATAGCAACATATGTCATTTTGCTCAAGGAGGAAAGTTAGGAACATGAAGATCAGATCTGGTGACACCAGTGTCTATTATTGATTTATTCAGTGACATAAGCTCTTGACATAGAAATTCAGGGTCATAGCCTGGGACATCAAAAAGGTAAGTCTTTGAGGTTGCCTCTCCATGTTTGGAACATGGTGGGGTTTTGGCCATGATATATTAAAGGATCTGCTTTCATGAATGTTAGAGTGCTCGTCTACTGATGCATGTCTTTCCCCCCATCGCCTAGTCATGATTATCCTGTCTCTTTGTAAGGCATAAATATTGTTTAAAAGAGAGTAGTTATTATGGAAAATGGATCAGTGAATATAAAATTCTAGCAAGTAATTGAGCACTGATGATCTTAAAAATTAACTTTGATTTCCCATCTCATATTTATATTTTACTAGTTAACGATTATCTGGAGTCTTGTGTGATTCATTGCTCATAGGCTGTCAGATGCTAATGATTTATGAGTAGGATCCATTTATGCAAAAGTGTTGGAAGTCAGTACCCTATCTGTGCTCGCCTATATGGTAGTTTAGACAGAGACGGTGCTGGGTTTCATCTTCTATATAGATGATTAGACAGTCATTTGATTAAATAATTACCTCATTCAAATAATGGGAACCCAACAGAGAGCATGCTTGATCATTATTGCATGGCAAAATCCTGAACTTTGCTATTATCCCTCCCACAATTTTTTGGCTTGGGAGAGATTTAAGGGCTTTTGGGAGTCTGGCGTCTAATTTTCTTGATGTAAAGGATTGATCTTTACAGGCTCTTAGTATTTTTGGATTACTGAAAATTCACTTTTGACAGTTTATAACTTGTTAGAGTTAGTTGACTCTTTCTATATAAGCTTGGATAGGGGTGGTACCCCCTTGGTACCTCTTGCATAAAAATTTCCTAGTTTAGCTTTATGGATTCTAAACTTCATTGTTTTAAATGATGCTAATGTCTATTTTCTCTTTGTCAATTGTGCAGTACATTTCTTTGATGTTCATTGGAATGTTGATTGTTATATCAGTTCGTGGATTCTTAACAAATTTAATGAAGGTAACTCCTGATTTTTGTAAAGTTGAATTCAATATAGGGTGGAATTTAGAGAGTTTTCTTTTATTATTCATTTAGTGAGTACAATTCAATTAGAATGTATCATTTGAAAGGAATTCTTTTCACATCTTCTGGAAGTTCTATGTTCTATGAGATGGATGGATTTGCCTCAGAATTTACTGGTGGCTCCATCTTTAACAAACTTGAGCTTCGACTGATAATTTTGTTCTTCTATACAGTTCTTCTTTGCAGTTTCCAGAGTCGGAAGTGGGTCTTCTAGCAATGTTGTACTCTTCCTGTCCGAAATAATGGGGATGTATTTTGTCTCTTCTATTCTCCTGATACGGAAAAGTTTGGCCAATGATTACAGGTAATTATCATTCTCCAATAGTAGTATAGTTTTTCCTTTTTGTGGATGTGCCCTACATTTTAGTGTCCCTTAAGGTATCCCACAGAACAGCAGATGAGAGAATTGCGTTCCATTAATTGGTTTGCATCAGTCCGAAATTTGTGTATGAAGTTGCTTAGTGGACAGCAGAAACCTTAAAAACCTTACAACTTTGTGAAACTAACATAGAAAGCGGGATGTAGCTGACACCTTGACCTGAAGCACTTTTTGGCTAACTGCACGAAAGGTCTGATTGGCTCATGGGGAACAAACTACCTTGAATTAGCTCTTTTCCTTGAAGGTTGGCCTTGCATGAGCTAGGAAACAAAGAACTGTTGCAGTGTAGTGTGGTTTATAAGTAATATTTATTTCAGCCACTCAATGCACTCGTAAGTAGCCTGCATAAAGATCCTTGTTTTTGATGTGAAATTGCATTTATCTATAAAAAAGCTCTTTCAGTACATCAGCGAAATACAAGAATTGAGAGAAAGGAAGGATGATTTAAACCAAACATCACTAATACTTAGACTAGGGCTTGCATCCCCCAAAAGCTTAGAAATAGCAAAGACTGAAGAAGATAAAGACTCTGCATATCTCGGAGGGCTTGCAAAATGTCTGAGATGCAAGTAAGATGATTAAACAGCCATTATATTGTTCTTCTGAATGGTTGTTATTGCCATCTTCTATGCCAATGCATTTGACCCTCGCATATAAGAAGTTAGCTTCTGGAAACTGATATATTGCTCAACCATGTTAGGGATTTCCTTTTTGTTGTCAGACCTGGCAGTCATCATCCCATGGCATGCAAAATTTTAATAGGCTTCCTGAAGAGCATTTCTGTTTGTCTTGGCAGGTTGATCATTACTGATGTGTTAGGTGGAGATATCCAATTTGATTTCTATCATCGGTGGTTCGATGCGATTTTTGTAGCAAGTGCTTTCCTTTCTCTGCTTTTACTTTCTGCACATTATACCTCACGCCAGGCCGACAAACACCCGATTGATTAATTTCTTATATTGGTAAGTACTTTTAATTGTGGCAAGAATTTGTTCTTGTGGGAGCATGAATAATCTAGTTTAATACCCTTTGCTATTGATGCTGCAAATTGTTAGATGTATCCTTTTGGGCAATTCTTATTTTGGTCTGCTAATTTTGGTTTCTTGGTTTTATTCTCCACCTTTTCTTCATGCAATCGATTACTCGTTTGATTTGTGCAATCAAGTCTTTTTTGATCAATTTTTACAACACCAACAATGCCAGAGTAACAAATGTTTTTCCCAATGATTCGGGTATTTCTAGGGATGAGGAGCATGGCTTATTTGTATGAGCGGAAGTTGTTCTACAGTCTTCACTCTTCTCCTCCCATGAATGCTGGAGTGAGAATTGGCGGCATTCTTGAAGTTGGATAATAGTGGGAAACACGGTGTTTGGAAACTTGCTCTCATATGTCTAATGGGAGCGAAAAATTTCATCATCTTGTAGATATCGGAACCAGCGGGCAGGGAACTTTCTTTATGTCAAAGAAGCAAGAAGATACGGGAAGCTGTAAGCTGGGGAAGAATGATCACGCTCTCTTGTATATCAGATTTGGGCGTTTGTGTTCTGCGCCAACAATATAGAACTTGACTATATTGGATCGGAATGTAAAAGTTGGTAACCCTGGGGGAAAATATATTTTGCCTTTTTCAAATTCATTAGAACCGAATTATTGAAAAGATACTCTTCTTGTCGGTAAGGATTTAAACATATGGCTTTGAACAAATACGGGATGCACACGGGTCCGGACACACTGATGGAAGAAAGACACAGAAAGATTCATGTGGATGCGGAAACCTGGCTCTTTACATATTGGAGATTCATATGTAATACGCATTATCCTTGATTGCAGTGCTTCTCACGCTCTTTGCCCCGGACTTTGGATGAATAAAAGATTGTTATGATAAGTATAGTGATAAGTTATGGATCTTTCCGTATAGGAGGAATATCGACTCCCTAGGAGAGTTGGGATATGGGCATTCCACCACCTCTTTTCTGTGCACCATATATGCGATGAGAAGTTAAAAGGCCCAATACCATCTTGTAATTCTTGGCAATCCAGAAGGGACGCAACTTCAATTCCCAAAATTTTTCTACGAAGAGAATGTACGTTATCTACTCTACTTTTCGATGATAGTAAGCCGAGCCTCGTCTTAAATTGTCAATAGACAAACTTGCCCTCCGTGAATAAGGCAACTCGTTTCTCCACAAATTCTTCTTCAGTTCAGTCTCCTTGTCGTCATTTGGCTTCCCCGTGAATCGGAAGCATTCTTTACAAACTCAAACGAAAGATACCATGATCGAGAACGAGCCTGAAGAATTTGTTGGCATCTGTTCAATAAAGTTCTTTGTTTCCTTATTGTATTGTCTTGTGCAGCCTTGTAACAACTCATCAAAATCCATCGGGTACCTTAGCAAAAACAAACAAGCTTTTCTAGCTCATTTTAGCCATACATTTACATATGCCTACAAACCTAGGCTCCATTTGTTTCCCGAAATAATGAATAATTTGGAAAAAAAAAAATTAAACAATCACTTATATTACTTAGAAAAATGAATAGGCCAAATATATTTCCATCATTCACAAAAATATTTAAATATAAATTATTGTTAAATAATATAAATATTTTCCATTAACTAATTATTTAAAGCGATATGAGCTATCATTTTTAGGAAAACATTCTCCAAATCATTCATTTTTCCACGAAACAAACGGAGCCTTAATAATCTGACCAAAAGCAATAGGATCATAATAATGAGAAAATTCCAAATAAGAGTCTCAAAAGCCATCATTTTCTCAAATAATAGCTTGAAATTGATATCATTTTAAATAAAAGCTCAAGTAATATCGTTTTTACTCAAATAAGGATATGAAGTGAATGATGTTTCAAATATGAACCTAAAGTAGTTATATTAGTCTAAAAAATGGTTGATTTCACTAGTTGGTGAAGAGCAATTTCGTATTTTTAAATTTAATTTTTTCTTTTTTTTTCTTTTCATAAAAAACTCAAAAAAAAAAATTAGAAAAAAAGAGGAAAAACACAAGCTCCCTCTTGCCTGTGGCCGCCACCCCACCGCCTGTGGGGCGGCGGCGATGGCTAGTGACTCTTGTCCAGACTGAGGCAAAGACTTGCTGGCCCTCGCCAGAGACAAGAGAGGGCTTGTCCTCACCTAGCACCCTTGGACTTCACTACCCAAATTTAAAGTGGTTAGCTACTTAAAAAATATATATCTATGTATTCGAACCCCAACTGGTGAGGCTTAGGAAGTGCATCGAGGGCACTCTTAACATTTTCTAGGGAAAAAAAAAAGAGTATCAAAAAAATATCCGATAGAGAGTTGCATACAGAGTACTTGAATTAGGATATGTTCAAATTATATAATTATCTAAAAAGTCACGTACTTCACGGAAATGTTTGGCAGCAAGATGAGGAAGCTTCACCGCCTCTAATCAACAATTAAATTGCACACGGGGAGAGAGAGAGATGATAATTGATTATCTTCATTAAAATACGAAATTGACAAATAGTATTAGCACTACGGAGTTTTCTTCGAAGATAATCGAAGCTCTTGTTGGTTGAAGAATATTCTCGCAAAGATTTTTTTATTTTATTCCGGCGACCTAAAGAATTGTTGCTTTTCCAGAAAAGAACCACTAATTTTCACTAACTGGAAAAGGGCTGCATACAAACTGAAAAGATAGACAGAAATCAATCCTATCCGCCCCTACCGATTCAATCTTTAAAGGAGATCTTTCGTTACCTCCATTAACCGAGACTTACATAAAGAACTCCGCTACCCGTTACTATCGAACAAAACTAGAATTCTTCAGTTCGTAAAGCTCTTTCAAATTGATAAAACCACGGGAAGGATCAGGGGTTCGTTGTGGTAGAGACATGGCGGCGGCATACAAAGTAAATCGATTTTATTTTAGTTTTACCTAAACCCATATGACACGTCCACATTCATATGTAGATACCACGATTCTCATTATATACAATGGAAACATTCTTGCAAACGATGCTAAAAACAAAATCTCCTTTCGAGGACGACAAGTACACTGACAACGTCTTACAAAAACACTCGTGGATTTGAAAAGCGACAAATACATAGTTAGGGTCCCCATAAGAGATGAAAACAAAAGAAGAGGAAGTAACCCTTTTGCAATCACTGTAACGGCCCGATCCAATGAAGGCGAGAGTGATAGCCGGGGCTAGCGAGAGCCCGAACAAAGTTCGGCTCCGATTGTAGGATGGCATGAGGATAGAAATGAACTGAATCTCACATCTTCTGGGTGTGATGAGGTAAAATACCATATATGTGATATTACTTGTTTTAACTTGTATGGACCTCGGCCCAAAATGGACAATATCATTATGAGGAGAACTTGGGCTTAACATTTTGGTATCAAAGCTAATAGCCCAATGAAAGTGTGAGGTTTGGGGACGAACTACAAAAAAACTGGTGGGCCTCTAATGACCTAGTTCAACAAGGCTAGGAATGATCATCGAGGCTAGAAAGGGCCCACACAAAGTGCGGCTCCAACTCTAGCATCTCACATCTCTTGCCACATCGCTTGGGTGTGGTGAGGTGAAGTACCACATATGTGATGATACTTGTTTTAACTTGTAACAAGGCCTTTCTTGGGGCAAAGGATCACTTGAGTGTAGTGAGGTGAAATATCATACATGAGATGACACTATAGCCTTTCTTGGGCGAAAACCCAAGGAACAAAAACCATGCAGGTTTCAACGGAAACCGCCCGAACTAGGACCAGACCGAACCGGACTGGACCGGCCGGTTTTGGGTGGTTCCCACGACCGGCAGTCCGGTTCCCGGTTCCTAATCTTGGAACCGGCGGCCGGTTGGTCCGGTTCCCGGTTCCAAGGTGGGAACCGGACCGACTGGACCGGACCAAATTTTTTTATATATAATTTATATTCATATAATATATAAACACATATAATATATGAATATTATATATGAAATTTATTGCAATCGGAATTGCAATTTAGGTAACAACCTCTTATGTGACCAAGAGACCACCAAAACTCTTGTTGTTACTCTTTATTTATAGAAAAAACTCTCATCATGCTCACACTCTCTCTCTTGCTCCCCTCACTTGCAAACGACAAGGCACTTCAAGCCTTAAAAAGTCTCATATTGACTAAACATTCAAAGTATATAAGAGAGATTGTCTATAAAACCTAAGCCAAGCACAACCTTTAATCACGTTGTTCATGGGTTTTATGCTTAAAATTAAGCATGAAACACATAAACTATGATTGATATTCACACAAGTGAAGTTTGAATATTTTGCATGTGGAAACATGTGTGAGTAGATTTATTAGATTGCTCGGAAACCGAATTTGATTGATCGGTCCGGAGCATGATTATTCTTTAGTGAATGGTAATTCTTTAGTGAAAAAAGAAAGTGCCAATTCTTTTGGACCAGACCGGACCGGACCGGAACCAATGGTCAGGTCCACGATTCCCAAAATTGGGAACCGATTCTCCCGGTCCGGTTCCCAGTTCCACCTTGGAACCGAACCGAACCGAGAACCGATCACCCCTATTAACCCAATGCAGACAATATCGTGTGCCTAGGAGCAAAACTGTGTGAGTTTTTGGCCCAAAATAAACAATATCTGTCACGCCCCGAACCTCGAGCACGCCAACATCCCACCATGGTCATTCAAATGCGACATTCCCAGGTAGTGTCGCCGACCCCATTAGTTTATTAATGCGCAAGCGGAACGTATTATAAAACCCCTGACAATAAAATACGGGATAAAAAAGCAAGAAGCAAAACCACAACATAACACTTTCATAATTCAACAGAATTACAAACAGAGGTCTACGGCCAAAAGTCTACAAAAGACCGGCTCTTAAAAAGGAATTGTCCTACGACCTACAAGTCGGACACGTCCTCCAATCTTATGATTTTACCTCTGCAACTCCTCAAAGCTAACCAAAGCTATCCGGTCGCTCCGTCCACCAGGGACCTGAAATTTTAATCCCACAACCGGGATGAGACGATGTCTCAGCAAGTTCAACCCCCTAAACCCCTATTAGAAAGAAAATACGCCCCGGGTGGCCTAGCCACATCACACAAGACTTACCTCGCATTAGCCTTCATCTCGCGGTTAACACAATTTATATAATTCAACCACGTACAATTATGATAACCAAACAACCATGGCACAATCACATCATCAGAACAATTCAATAACTTGGATCGTCTCAGTGATCAATCGACTTGGCCGATTACATGTCATTCTAGCAAATCAATCATTACTCTCAATTACGGCCCTATAGGAAGGTTTAACAACCAGTAGCAATCACGGCCCCACTCGGCACGACCTTTAATTAGGTGGTCCATCTCGGCCTCACTGGGCACGACCTCTCATAGGTGGTCCATCACGGCCTCACTGGGCACGACCTCTAATAGGTGGTCAATCACGGCCCCATTAGGCACGACCTCTCTTAGGTGGTTCATCACGGCCCTATTAGGCACGACCTCTCATAGGTGGTCCATCACGGCCCTACTAGGCACGACCTCCAATAGGTGGTTAATCACGGCCTCACTAGGCACGACCTCTAATAGGTGGTTAATCACGGCCAATCTCCTATCAATTTCAACACTTGGATTTTATAAAGAATCCCTATCTATCGCAATCACACTCAATTTGCCACAATTAATCATCAAACTCAAATTCTACATACACAGCAGCGATCGGCACGAAGTTCTGAGAGTTTAGGGTCCCGACGAAATTTTCGAATTTTAATAAATAATTAATTTTATTCCGAAAATTAATTAAATAATAATATCCATATTTTTCGCAATCCACACTCAATTTATAATATCCAACCATCAATTTCAAAATCCGAATACACAGCAGCGATCGGCACGAAATTCTGAGCAATCGGGGTCAAAAATAATTTTTCCGTTTTTTTTTTTAATAATAATATTTTAATAATTTAGGAATATAATATAATATTATAAATTCCAGAATTTCGAAACAATTAAATAATTCAAAAATAAAACCCTATTATGTCGCATCAAGGATTAACATTAAATAAACTCTCTTAGCCTTTAATTAAACATACTTTAACATAAACCAACCTCTTAATCCAATTTATAATTAAATACACTAATCCACACACCTAAACTTACTTAATTTAAACTAAGCACACTTAGGGCATCATTAACACTCTAATCAAGATTTAGTGAGTTAAACTCACCCGATTAACGAACCGAACGGACCAAATCGACGAGGACGCCGAGAGGATCGACTTTCCTCAAGGCGGGCCGAGCATCCGGGCTCGTGAAGACGGATAAAACAGGCCAAATAGGTGTTGCCATACCCATTTTCCAACTCTCTGTCCGCTGCTGGTTGAGGCCGAAAATGAGCAAATCCGGGACTGGTTGGGGTCGGGAATGGGCGGAGAAGCTGAACCGGACCTAGGCGGGGCTTCACGGTGGCCGGAGATGGGCTGGACGGCTTCGGCGGAGCTTCCCCAGATCTGGAATGGTTGCTGGAACAGAGGAGCCGGCGAGATGGAGACTGAGACGGACGGAGCAGCGGTGAGGTGACGGCATGCGACGGTGGCGACTCCGGCTGCCGTGCATGGCGGTGAGGCCTCAACGGCGAGTTGGCTTCGTCGGTCTTCAACTTGCAGGGCGTCAAACAGCAAAGGGACGGAGGAGAGAGACGGAGATGCACGCGGGTAGGGCGACGGCGTCGCGGTGGCGCGTGGAGACGAGCGGCGCTGCTGGCTGTTGTTTCGGCTGTTGGCTACGACGGAAGAGGGAGCTGTTGAGGTCTTCTTCGACTTGCTGGGTTCTTCGCACAGCAAGAACACGAGGGGGAGAGAGGCAGCGACGGGAGAGAAGGGGAGGAAGAAGAAGACCGGTTCTCTCTCTCTCTCTCTCTCTTTCTCTTTCTCTCTCTCTTTGGCCCCACCATGACCTCATGGATGATGTCACCTTCCACTATCTCCCACAACCTCATTCCAATGGGTTCAATTTCATTTTCCGCCGTGGCATAAAATCTTGTACACTTAATTCAATCAATTCTCAATCAATTCCATCCAATTGAAGCTCAATTAAATTAACCCATGTGTCCTCGGCCTTCTCATGACATTTCCCCATCAAATGATCCAACTTGCATCCCGAAGATTCGATTAAAACGGCCCTCTGACAATCCCGAACAAAAACGGCATTACTTTGCTTTTCCGCCAAAAATCTCGGTTTGTAGAAAAATCTTCTGGAGATGAGTCGATATTCCTAAAATGATTTGTGACACACCCCGACTTCCAATTTCTGAATTCGATCTCAATTCCACGGTTAATTTCACTTTGGCACAATATTAGCACGGCAACCTATCGAGTAGCCTCTAGAAATTTTCATGCATTTGACCTATGGTTAATCATCTCAAGCCACAATGTACATCTTTGAAACATTGGCCACTTTCGGTTGTCGGCTTAATCTCAAGATTTCAAATACGAACACAGAGTACCAAATCGATAGAAAAGTCGGTCAAGTGCCGATCGACAAGAATTATGCGATCTGGTGGAATCACCCACACTCGATCACATGCGTCTGTCGAGTCAACCTATCTCCGGTCCCTAATCGATTTTTATTTATGCCGTAATAACCCTTGTAGATTAGCTCGGTCGAAAGGTCGCTTCCTGGTCAAATTCTCGAGCCTGATGCATTAGAATCTCTTAACGGCTTCACCCGATAGACTAGTTTTCACATGAGTGGCCGACTCAAGGAAAAGAACTATATGCGTGCCAACGAAATGCCCATCTCAATTTATTGAAAATAGGATTGGAAAATTGGGATGTCACAATATCATTACGAGCAGAATCTAGGCTTAATAATTACCTCCCCTTGTGCATTGTAAGGTTAAAAAAGGGAAGTCTCTTTTGAAGTTTTACTATTTAATATGGATGTAGATTAGGAGTAAGCAGTTGTAGGTTCTATACATATTCCACTTGGAACTTACCCATTAAAACATATTCCTTATTTTTTGGAACCTAGAACTTATCTTGTATATCCTAGAACCTAGAACCTACCCTATTACAGACTTTAGGGTTTACCTAAATTCCACTTATATTATTAATTGAATGATTGCAGTGAATTAAAAATCTTTAATGACCATCACTTTCTATTATAATTCATTGGCCATAACTTAAATTTAAACACATGAAAAATATAAACATTAATAAAGTAAATGTTTAATACCCCGAAAAACCCAAAACCGGTATACTTGTAACATATTTACCTAAAACTAATTTTTTTACTACCAAAAATACAAAGTTGGTACACCTTTGACAAATTTACTATAAACTGGTACACTTGTGAAAATTTACCCTATGTTAGTTTCCGTTAAATTTTATTATCAAATTACCAAGTTGAATGACATGTGACAGTTGACTAGTGTGCTAATTTGCGATTTTATTCTCCATTTGTCACAGTTATACAACTTTTATGATTTTTTGTGGTATTAATTCAATTTAACGGAGAGTATCTTTATTATAAATATACCAATTTAGGGTTTTTTGCGGTTGAATAAATTAGTTTGGGGTAGAATTATCACAAGTATATCAATTTAAGGTTTTTTTATGATCAATTGAGGTAAATTTGTCACGGGTGTACTAGTTTGGAGTTTTTTATGGTAAAAACATTAGTTTGGGATTAATTTGTCACACGTGTACCAGGTTTAGGGTTTTTCAAGATATTAACCATAAAGTAAATGTCTCAATCATAAAATGGAAGCTCAAATTAATGCTTCCAAATTATACACTTCTCATCGAATGTCATGGAATATCGCAAAATCGCACAAGCATATGAACAAAGAAGAACATTAAACTTGTTCTAGATTCTAGTTTACATGTTACAGGTTCCAAGATCTAAGTTCTAAGTTCTTCCAAATAAGAACCTAGCACCTGCCTGTCAAAATAGGTTTCTCATTTTTTAGAACCTATAATTTACTCTACATACTTGAAACCTAAAACTTACAATTTTCTATCGATTTGATTCTCAGGTTCCAAGATCTATCAAGAAACCATGCTCACCCCTAATGTAGATGACCATTCGACCTTCCCATTTATTTGATTTGAAACAATATAGCCCGGAAAACCCAAAAAAAACTATGACTTGCTTTTTTTTCTTTTTGGAGTATTTATTCGTAATTGTGTACATTGAATGAAATATCTAAGATTAATTGGATCTAGAGATGTATTCCATTGAACTAAATGTTAGTCTTGTCCGAATGATTGTCTAAAAAAATCATAAATTTATTATTCGGTAGCATTAATCAAATCTTAAACTTATTAATTTGGCTAATTTTATAAATCTTTTAAACAATTTGCCAATATGGTCATTTGTGTCAATTTTGAGAGGCCCTGACCACCGATGAAGGGACATAGGAAAAATAAATGAAAAAGAAAAAGGAAAGGAAAATAGTCAATTTTTTTTTAAATGTATAAATGGTCAATATTATTATTGATTGTATCATGTAGGATGATTGACGTCTATATTCGAAAAAGTTATAGTGTAATGTCATATATATATATATATATATGCAAGAAAGAGATCCAATGATAATCAATAAAATAAGAGGGAAAAAAGATGTAAGTACAAAAAAAAAAAAAAAAAAAGGGACAAGAATTTTTTTTGTGGTCGTACATATCGAATTAGAATGGAAATGAAATAGGTACGGCGGTGTATTTCCTAACGAAAGTTACTTCCGCATGTGTGGGGGAATCACGGTGGATGCACACCTATCATGGAATCTTGTTTTCCATTACATTTCCCCACCATTGCAAAATATATAAAATGCTATATAGTGTACAACAAGGTGTTTTCCAATTGGGTCGAGGCAGTCAAGAATATACGTCGAACTGGGTCACTTTTTAGTCATTAAAAAAGAAAAGACAAAACAAAAAAGGGATTGGAGTTTTGTTCGCAGGAGAAACTCATTTTCGATTCGAGTAAAGTCAAATGGACGAAACGTGGAAAAACAGAAAGCTGCCGCCACTCGTTGCTTGCTGCCTTGCTGCTGCCATCATCATCATCATCGTATCGTTCGAGTGGTGGAGAGAGCGGAGGTCAGGTCCTGATTGGTGCGTGGGCGCCGCAGCCTGAATTATTATTATTATGGCAGGCGTTTGTCCGTCTACGGTATTCCCCCGATTCGCTTCTCGATAGTTTATGGATGCCGCAGCAGAAGAGGTTAAAAGAGACAGCAGCGGATCCGACCTCCCCTTCCATCCCCACATCCCCTTTTATAAGCATAACTGGTAATTATCATCATGGCCTCACTCCGCAACCCCGTCCCTTCCGCATCCCTTCTCTCTCCCCCACCTCCACGCTCCCCCCACCTGGTCCACCACTGCCGCCCCTCCTCCTCCTCCCGCTCCCGCGCCCGCACTCCCGTAATGGCAATGGCGTCTTCTTCCCCCCCGCAGCTGCAGGAGCTGAAGCAGGGGATTGCCGACTTCTACGACCAGTCCTCCGGCTTGTGGGAGCAGATATGGGGGGACCACATGCACCACGGCTTCTACGGCTCCGACGCCGACGACGTCTCCCTCTCCCTCACCAGCCACCGCTCCGCCCAGATCCGCATGATTGAAGAGTCCCTCCGCTTCGCCTCCCTCCTCCATCCTGGTGAGTCTCCTAAGACCGCTTCTCTTTTTATCTTTCACGGACGAGATGTCCCCCGTTTTTGTTGGGTATGCAACCCTTTGCTCTTATACCAATTGTTGGAACCAAAAAGATTTGGTACCAATTGTAGAGTGCAATTTATAAAATATGCGAAAATATAAGACTCAAAATAAACTCAGTAAGCCGATACAAGTACACACTCAGATAAGCTAATATAAGCATACATTCAGCTATTCTAATTTTCTTCCCTTCTCGATCACGGAGGGATAACTCGCTCACACAGAGATATTGAGACTACAGTGCCTCTCTCTTGAAGTTCACCGTTGCACCTGGTGACTTCCTGTTCCGAAGCTCTCACTGCTGGAGGCTTTCCCTGAAGCTCACATACGTGTGGCTTCCTTGCTGGCCTGAGGTTCTCCGCCTGCGTGTGGCGTGAGACCCTCTACCTGGCCTGTTGACCTGAGGCTGTGGTGCCTCTACGTGAGGCCTTTCGGCCTGCTCCTGCTCCTTCACCTTGAGGCCCACCTTGTGAGGCACTTTGGCCTGAACTCAAATGCTTCATGTACTGCCATATTTATAAGCATCTTTCACCGCCTGGACTCCACCGTCTGAACTCTACCGCCTTCAACGTGCGAGAGTTGAAGTTGAACTTTTCTTCTAAACAGTCAACAATTGTGGGCTACTTTTCCTTCACGTCCAAGTTGCCAGCCGCAAGTTTCTCTTTCCTTCCTTTCCTTCGTGCTCTTGAAATCTCTAGCAGCAAGTATAACATTATTTTATTGTGTGCCCATTCTTTTTTTTAATCAGCTTGTGGCTTCTTTGGCGGTTTACGAAGTGATGCTGCAGCACACTTCTCTTTGGCTTCTTATTATTATATTAGGTGTTGTATTCCAACAGTTTTCAATTGCCTGTGGCTCATTTCCCTCAATCGCAGCATCACGCTAACGCCAGTAAGAACTAGGATTGATTCCCTGTGGTGAAAAGCGCGCTTCACTGTTTTCCGATGACGCAATTTAACACGGCCGCCGACCGTACACCTCTGGCTTAATGTCCACTAGAAAGTTTGTTACGTGACATTACCGTGCGTACCCCTTTCCGACTTTGAATCCGTGTGTGCGCCTACGTCATATGACGATGATGATAATGGTGATGAGGAGGAGGAGGAGGAGGACGAGGAGATTATGTGAACCCCAGACCCCCACCCGTGGTTTTGATCCCTCCTCCTTGGTGCTAGATTCCAAGATACCGAAGCGAATCGTGGACGTGGGATGTGGGATAGGAGGGAGCTCCAGATACCTGGCTCAGAAATTCGGAGCCCAATGCTGCGGTATCACCTTGAGTCCTATCCAAGCCCAAAGGGCCAACGCTCTCGCCGCCTCCCAGGGACTCTCCGACCAGGTGTTCTACCTTCCTTCCTTCCTTCCCTCCCTCTTCTTTCCTTTCACCAATCAGTATTCTTCCTAGCACCTGAGTGGTAACCCTTACAATCCTACACCCGATCCAGGTTTCCTTCCAAGTTGCAGATGCTTTGCAGCAGCCCTTTCCCGATGACGAGTTTGACCTCGTTTGGTCCATGGAAAGCGGGGAACACATGCCTGACAAACCTAAGGTCCTCACTTCTCCTCTTCCATCTTTTACTCCTCTATACTATGCTATCCAATCTTTAATCTTTTCCTTCGCTTTACTTGTTCTTTAAAATTTGCAGTTTGTGAAAGAGCTGGTTAGAGTTGCAGCCCCAGGAGCCACGATTATTATCGTCACCTGGTGTCACAGGGATCTCAACCCCTCTGAAGACTCACTGAATCCATGGGAGAACAAACTGCTCCAAAAGATCTGCAAAGCTTATTTTCTTCCCGCTTGGTGTTCGGCTGCTGACTATGTCCGCCTATTGCACTCCCTCTCCCTCCAGGTTACTTAAGTTGCTCAACTATCTCCACAATCATTCTGAGGGGCACCTATAACGGCTTATAACAGCCAGAACTAGACAAGGGTAATACTTGTCGAAGGATTTAAGGTCATTCACGTAGAGTTCCTTTGCCGTCCAGGATATTAAGGTAGCAGACTGGTCCCCAAATGTTGCACCTTTCTGGCCAGCAGTGGTGCGCACTGCATTGACGTGGAAAGGCCTGACGTCGCTGCTCTTCAGTGGTGAGTCTCTTGCTTCCCCGCAACTCACCAGTTATTGTCCTGTTCACATATCAATTAACTTTGAACACCATGGTCTTAGTATGCATGGAATGGAGGCATCTAGTCCCGTTCGTGTGTTGGCCACTGGGTCTATAATTCTTGAAACATCGCTTCTACGTGCTTTCACATCATCTTACCAAGTTTAGAAAAAAGGATTTTCCCTTTCTCTGGGTAGCTGAACAGAACATTCGGACGCCCTTTTCTTATTCTGATAGAGAGGGGGGGAAAATGGTACTGAGGGCATTGTGCATTGATTTGAATAGGAATCAAGACCATTAAGGGAGCACTGGCAATGCCTCTGATGATTGAGGGATACAAGAAGGGAGTCATCAAGTTCACCATCATTACATGTCGAAAGCCCGAACAAGCTCCGGATGTATAGATGGAATAGATGTGGGGAATAAGTCTTCCGAAACTCACATCATTATCATCATTACGCTGCTGTCGGCCTACTGAAACTCTGTTGTTGAAGATTACATTGTGCTGAATAAGATCAGGTGCCTCCTCTTTTTTGGCCCTGGTTGCCTGTACATCGGTGCCTCTCTAGCGGTATGTAGAAGGCAACCGTCTGCGTGGATACAGGTGCTAGATCGAACTTGGTTTCTCATTCTATAACTTAGATGTTGTTAGAAGGATGGGGGCGATGGAGATGGTTGGAGTCCAGGAATGGCCCCCCTCCACGATGTACTCGTTCAAAGCATCTAGATGGACAGAGGAAAGGACTAGCGTGTAAAGCTTTCCGGCTTTTGCCGGCCGTGGCCTCTGCTTAAAATTTGCAATTGCTTCTCATTCTCTCCTTCCCTCACCCTATTTTACCTCATTTCTTTAAAAATAAAAATAAAAAATGAACGTGAATGCAATTCATTCGGATTTGTTGCGATTTTAGACATTCACGTCTCTCTCAAGATATTCGATAATTTATTTTGCTCGTATAAGCAACGTGTCTTTTGCTAGTATTTTTTTTTCTTTTTTGCACAATTGTCTTTTGCTATTTACCAAAAAGAGAAAGTGGTAAAGTCAAAGCGGAAAAGTTGTCATATATTGGCGAATAAATTGCTGATATGCATATGCATATTAACGATGGAAAACCTACCGGGAAAGAAAACCAAAGGAAGAGAAGGAAAAGAAAAAGGTAATGACTAAGCCAGAATTCACAATGCTTGATAGGGGCTAGTTATTGTCCATCATGAAAATGAACAAATGAAAAATATTTTTATTGTCCAAAAAAATGTATAGACATAATTTATTGTTAATCATGAAAATATTCTTCATCGACAAGTAATTTTAAATAATATGATTAATCTTTTTTAAGAAAATATTTTTTAAATTATTCATTTTTCACAAAATAAATGAAATATTTACGGTGAATAAACACGAGTGCACTTTGTTTGAATTTGATTATACATATGACATATAAGGGGAAAAGTGCCAAAAAAGTTGTAAACCTCTTGTCTTTGTGTCTATTTAATCTTAAATCTTTTTTTTTGTGCCGATTTAGTCTTAAACCTTTTTACGTTGTGTCAATTTAATTCTTTCCGGCCAATTTTGGCCGAATTTTGCTGACTGGACGCCGGTTAGCTTACATGACCCGATCGACGCTAACTTGAACAACTTTTAATAATATTTTAATATTTTTGATTTTTCTTTTCTTTTTTTTCTTCTCTTCTTCTTCCAGTGGCCAGAGGCGACAGCCGGTGAGGTCGACTTGTGCTAGGTGACAAGGCTCGCCACCCGGTGTGAGGTCGCCCTCGAGGCCTAGGCGGCGAGGGTCGAGCCTCGCCCGTGGCTCGCCAGGCCAGCTCGAGGCCGCATCCTCATGATATAAGCAATTGATTTTTTTAAAAAGAATATTTTTAAAATCATTCATTATTTGATGTCGCGGTTGATAAAAACAGCATTTTTCAGCAAACCCAAGAACGGAGCACAGAAAACAAAGAAGAAAACAAGAGCAAGAAATGATTTTTCCACAATACCATGATCCTGCGGTTCTTCGGCTTGATTTCGCGGACGGTGGTGTCTTGATTTCCGATCGCCAGCTTGAAGATTGAGCACTCCAAGTGTCTGGAGAGGGAGGGAGGTGGAGGTAGAGAGAGAGAGAGAGTATTAGTGGGAGTAGCAAAGCTTCCTAAAGAGACAGGGAGCTGTGGAAAGTGGAGGAGATGGTTGTGGAAGAAGAGAAAATGGGTTTCTCCGTAGCGAGAGGGAATGAGAATAGATCGTTCTTATCCGCTCGTGCTCGTCATCCGACCCAGCGCCCAAGCCCGAACCGGACCCAAACCTGCCCCCTCCCGCAACAAGAAGAAAAACAAATAAAAAATAAAAAATATTAAAATATTAATAAAAATTATCCATATCAGTAATCAAACCACGTCAACCATAAAGATCCAGGTAAGTAAAATCCGATCAAAATTGGCTGAAATGACTGAATTAAGACAACATAAAAATATTAAAAAAAATTTGGCACTTTTCCCATATAAGGTACGCACATGACAAAATGAGAATAATCTCTCTACTCATCATCGAGCTAGAGCAAACACAACAACCCTACATTGCCAATTCATCAAAGAGAGACGACCTTTTTGTGAGGCCTGATTCCTTAAAATATTTGCAACTTTAGGTCATTCGGAACTTTTTCCACACTTTAGGTCTAGCTTCAAATTTACTCGGATTTTTTATCTAAGAAAATTCACTAACTTTAACTTCAATCCCAAATTTTTCCAAAACTTTTTTTTTACCGAAAAAAAATCACCAACTTTGAATCAATCCTCACATTTGTCCTTGACAACCTTTCGTCCAAAAGTTGTCATTAATTATTTGATGTTGCAATGCCACATCAGTAACAAAGAGACATCAACATGGTGACGTTGAAAATTATCTCCAAAACAAAACTATTGTTCAACGTGAAAAATTGGGGAAACTAGGGACGGCTAAAAGCAATTTTTGGACAGAATGACTACTTAGGCAGATTTGAATTGAGTTTTTTTTTTTTTCAAACAAAAAAAAGATAGGGGCAGATTAGTATTGGACTTAAAGTGGGTTTTTTTTTTTTGTTTTTAGAAAAAAAGGGGGTAGAATTTAGACTTAGTCTAAATTTGAGATTTTTTTAGAGGATTAAGTCAAGTTCTAGTCTAAAATCACCTTTGCAATTCATCGGAACTTTCTCTTAAATTTTTTTATTGCTCAAGAAATTATCGCGTATTTACGGATCACCAACGCATTGAAAAACAATGAGGACATAATGTCAACGTTAAGAAGAGGCCCAAATCGTTGCGTGTACAATACTTTCATGGGAGTACATAACCTCATTAAAGCACGTGTCTGGACCATCCTTTTTAACGTTGGGAAAAAATGAACAAAAGAATGAAAAAAATTCACAAAATCTCAACTTTCACTCCACCCCCAACGAAAGCCAAGCACAGTGCAAAAGAAACCAAGGGGAGAGAGATTTGATTTGAGCCCCCAAAAAAGAAAAAAAGAAAGAAAAAAGAGAAAATTAAAGATGGGAAATAATGGCATTAATAATATATTAATTGGGGGGAATTTGGGGGAAAGAAAGAAAGAAAGAGAGAGAGAGAAGAAGGGTGGCTATGATCAAGCGCATGACAAAATTTAAATAGAAATTGATTTACGGCCGAAATCAATTTCTTAATTTCTATTCTCCTGACAAGTTTAAAAGAAAGAAATCCGCTTGATAACAACTCAAAATTTCTATTTCGAAAGCGAAATCCGTTTGATAAAAGAACAAAATTTCTATTTCTAAGAATAGAAATTTATTAGATAACAATATAAGAAATCCTCAAATACAAAATAATAATCGAAATAATACTAAAACAACATAGAAAATCCTCAAATACAAAATAATAGTCGAAATAATACTAATACATTACAAAAGTTGAAAATATAATTTCATTGAATTTCCGGCATATTATTTTCCCTTGCCATTTTATTAGCAATTGTTTTCCTAAGCATATTTATTTGGTTTTCCTCATTGGTCAATGTATAGTTTGCAAGCTCATCCTACGTAGGTTCAGATAAGTACTGCGGAAGCATGAATATGGGCGCCATTAATGGTGCTTATACAGCCTTGTCATTTTAAAAACTAGTATTATACAAGATTATCAACAAAATAAAATTAATGGTGTAAAGGAATATATGATAATTCTACCTTAAAGTAACGTTTATGGTTAGGAACCAATCGAGGAAAAGTTGATTTATTTTGATTTTCGAATTGAATCAGTCTAGTTGCTCATCCCTAATTTCTTTATTGTTGCTCAATGAACCTTTAATGGTAATTCTTTACCAAAAAAAAAAAAAACCTTTAATGGTAATTGTATAACAAAGAGAGAGATTCTCTTGAATCTTTTATCTTCAAATTAAAATTCAAGATTGTGTAACAATCTAATTATTTTGATTTTGCAAGAATTTTGAATCCGTAAAAAAATAAGGTTAAATTTCTATGCAAGTTTTTTATTCATCTATTACGTAAGAACTTTTTCTTTAACTCCCATGCGCATGCCTTTTCTAGGAGGAAAGAGCCCCATTGTTTTTAAGTAAGCATTTAAGAACTTTGGTCGTTTTTTAAAATTGGGGACCCATTCGATTGCCTTTCATCCTAAAGAGGAAATTATTAAAAAAAATGCAAAAAAAAAAAAAAAAAAAAACGAGCAAAATAAGAAAAAGAAAATTAGTAATAATTTGTGAAGTTGTGGTTATGAGTAAATTAAGTTAGCAAGAAAGTGCAATATTCTTTTATATGGTTTGATTTCAATTTATGATTTCTATTTCGAAACGAGTAAGTTAAAAATTTCAGTTTACGATTTATTCAATTTCTCTATTTCTGAAATAGAAATCTGTTTCGAAAATAGAAAATCAAATTGTGTTACTGAAACGGATTGCTCCAAACCTGTTCCTAAAACAAAAAAACGATAAATCAAGAAACATAAATTTTATTATGCGCGCCCTATATCTGACCCGATTTTGTTCCACTTTTCACCGCCTTTGCTTGCCTCCTGCTTCCTGCTTCCTGCTTCATCTATCATCCTCTTTCTCTTAAATCTTTATTTTAATTTATATTTGGTTTTTCGTGTCTCTCTCCTCCTTCCATTTGGTTGCTTCAAGAATTCGCTTCGCCCCTCCCCTCCCCTCCCCTCCCTATTCTCCGAAACAAATCCCCAATCTCTCTCTCTCTCTCTCTCCTAAACCCGATCGATCGCTCCGATGCCGCCGTGTCGACGTTGATCATCGTGGTCGATCGCCCAATCGAAAAATGCTGGTGATGGGATTAGATTCCATCCGTGGCGGAGGGTTTCTGCACTCGGCACTCCCGTCACTCTCCCTCCCCCCCCCCTCCCCCTCCCTCCCTCCGCCGCAGACCTCACCTCCTCCTCATTCTCCTCCTCCTTCGATTGATCGCCCTCTTTCTCTCTCTCTCTCTCTCTCTCTCTCTCTCTCTCTTTCGACCTTTGCCGTCTTTCCCAGCTTGCTCGTCCTCCTGGCTGTCGTCGTGTCTGCAGATGATACGTGATGACGAATTTCGTGGATGAGGTCAATTCGTGCTTTGGGGAGTAAGGAAGGCCTTTGTCATGGAATATCGCAAAATCGCACAAACATATGAACAAAGAAGAACATTAAACTTGTTCTAGATTCTAGTTTACATGTTACAGGTTCCAAAATCTAAGTTCTAAGTTCTTCCAAATAAGAACCTAGCACTGCTGCTTGTCAAAATAGGTTTTCATTTTTTAGAACCTATAATTTACTCTGCATACCTGAAACCTAGAACTTACAATTTTCTATCGATTTGATTCTCAGGTTTCAAGATCTATCAAGAAACCATGCTCACCCCTAATGTAGATGACCATTCGACCTTCCTATTTATTTGATTTGAAACAATATAGCCCGGAAAACCCAAAAAAAACTATGACTTGCTTTTTTTTTTCTTTTTGGAGTATTTATTCGTAATTGTGTACATTGAACGAAATATCTAAGATTAATTGGATCTAGAGATGTATTCCATTGAACTAAATGTTAGTCTTGTCCGAATGAATGTCTAAAAAAATCATAAATTTATTATTCGGTAGCATTAATCAAATCTTAAATTTATCAATTTGGCTAATTTTATAAATCTTTTAAACAATTTGCCAATATGGTCATTTGTGTCAATTTTGAGAGGCCCTGACCACTGATGAAGGGACATAGGAAAAATAAATGAAAAAGAAAAAGGAAAGGAAAATAGTCAATTTTTTTTTTTTGTGGTCGTACATATCAAATTAGAATGGAAATGAAATAGGTACGGCGTTGGATTTCCTAACGAAAGTTACTTCCGCATGTGTGGGGGAATCACGGTGGATGCACACCTACCATGGAATATTGTTTTCCGTTAAATTTCCCCACCATTGCAAAATATATAAAATGCTATACAGCACAACAAGGTGCTTTCCAAATGGGTCGAGGCAGTCAATAATATACATCGAACTTGGTCACTTTTTAGTCATTAAAAAAGAAAAAAGAAAACGAAAAAGGGATTGGAGTTTTGTTCGCAGGAGAAACTCATTTTCGATTCGAGTAAAGTCAAAAAGCTGCCTTGCTTGCTGCTGCCATCATCATCATCGTTCGAGTGGTGGAGAGAGCGGAGGTCAGGTCCTGACTGGTGCGGGGGCGACGCAGACCGAATTATTATTATGTTATGGCAGGCAGGCGTTCGTCCGTATACGGTATTCCCCCGATTCTCTTCTCGATAGTTTTTGGATGCTGCAGCAGAAGAGGTTAAAAGAGACAGCAGCGGATCCGATCTCCCCTTCCATCCCCACATCCCCTTTTTATGAGCGTTAAGTGGTAATTATCATCATGACTTCACTCCGCAACCCTGTCCCTTCCGCATCCCTTCTCTCTCCCTCACCTCCACGCTCCCCCCACCTGGTCCACCACTGCCGCCCCTCCTCCTCCTCCCGCGCCCGCGCCCGCACTCCCGTAATGGCAATGGCGTCTTCTTCTCCCCCGCAGCTGCAGGAGCTGAAGCAGGGGATTGCCGACTTCTACGACCAGTCCTCCGGCTTGTGGGAGCAGATATGGGGCGACCACATGCACCACGGCTTCTACGACTCCGACGCCGACGACGTCTCCCTCTCCCTCACCAGCCACCGCTCCGCCCAGATCCGCATGATTGAAGAGTCCCTCCGCTTCGCCTCCCTCCTCCATCCTGGTGAGTCTCCCAAGACCGCTTCTCTTTTTATCTTTCGCGGACGAGATGTACCCCCGTTTTCAATTGGCCTGTGTCTCATTTCCCCCAATCGCAGCATCACGCTAACGCTAGTAAGAACTCTGATCGATTCCCTGTGGTGAAAAGCGCGCTTCACTGATTTTTAATGACGTAATTTAACACGGCCGCCGACCCTACACCTCTGGCTTAATGTCCACTAGAAAGTTTGTTACTTAACATTACCGCGCGTACCCCTTTCCGACTTTGACTCTGTGTGTGCGCCTTCGTCATGACGATGATGATGGTGATGAGGAGGAGGAGGAGGAGGAGGAGGAGATTATGTGAACCCCAGACCCCCACCCGTGGTTTTGATCCCTCCTCCTTGGTGCTAGATTCCAAGATACCGAAGCGAATCGTGGACGTGGGATGTGGGATAGGAGGGAGCTCCAGATACCTGGCTCAGAAATTCGGAGCCCAATGCTGCGGTATCACCTTGAGTCCTATCCAAGCCCAAAGGGCCAACGCTCTCGCCGCCTCCCAGGGACTCTCCGACCAGGTGTTCTACCTTCCTTCCTTCCCTCCCTCTTCTTTCCTTTCACCAATCAGTATTCTCCCTAGCACCTGAGTGGCAACCCTTACAATCCTACACCCGATCCAGGTTTCCTTCCAAGTTGCAGATGCTTTGCAGCAGCCCTTTCCCGATGACGAGTTTGACCTCGTTTGGTCCATGGAAAGCGGGGAACACATGCCTGACAAACCTAAGGTCCTCACTTCTTCTCTTCCATCTTTTACTCCTCTATACTATGCTATCCAATCTTTAATCTTTCCCTTCGCTTTACTTGTTCTTTAAAATTTGCAGTTTGTGAAAGAGCTGGTTCGAGTTGCAGCCCCAGGAGCCACGATTATTATCGTCACCTGGTGTCACAGGGATCTCAATCCCTCTGAAGACTCACTGAATCCATGGGAGAACGAACTGCTCCAAAAGATCTGCAAAGCTTATTTTCTTCCCGCTTGGTGTTCGGCTGCTGACTATGTCGGCCTATTGCACTCCCTCTCCCTCCAGGTAACTTAAGTTGCTCAACTATCTCCACAATCATTCTGAGGGGCACCTATAACGGCTTATAACAGCCGGAACTAGACAAGGGTAATACTTGTCGAAGGATTTAAGGTCATTCACGTAAAGTTCCTTTGCCGTCCAGGATATTAAGGTAGCAGACTGGTCCCCAAATGTTGCACCTTTCTGGCCAGCAGTGCTTCGCACTGCATTGACGTGGAAAGGCCTGACATCGCTGCTCTTCAGTGGTGAGTCTCTTGCTTCCCCGCAACTCACCAGTTATTGTCCTGTTCACATATCAATTAACTTCGAACACCATGGTCTTAGTATGCATGGAATGGAGGCATCTAGTCCCATTCGTGTGTTGGCCACTGGGTCTATAATTCTCGAAACAATGCAGAGAACGTTCAAAATAACAAATCTATTTTAGAGGCTTCTACGTGCTTTCACATCATCTTACCATGTTTAGAAAAAAAGGATTTTCCCTTTCTCTGGGTAGCTGAACAGAACATTTTGGACGCCCTTTTCTTATTCTGATAGAGAGGGGGGGAAAATGGTACTGAGGGCATTGTGCATTGATTTGAATAGGAATCAAGACCATTAAGGGAGCACTGGCAATGCCACTGATGATTGAGGGATACAAGAAGGGAGTCATCAAGTTCACCATCATTACATGTCGAAAGCCCGAACAAGCTCCGGATGTATAGATGGAATAGATGTGGGGAATAAATCTTCCGAAACTCACATCATTATCATCATTACGCTGCTGTCGGCTTACTGAAACTCTGTTGTTGAAGATTACGTTGTGCTGAATAAGATCAGGTGCCTCCTCTTTTTTGTCCCTGGTTCCCTGTACATCGGTGCCTCTCTAGCGGTATGTAGAAGGCAACCATCTGCGTGGATACAGGTGCTAGATCGAACTTGGTTTCTCATTCTATAACTTAGATGTTGTTAGAAGGATGGGGGCGATGGAGATGGTTGGAGTCCAGGAATGGCCCCCTCCACGATGTACTCGTTCAAAGCATCTAGATGGACAGAGGAAAGGACTAGCGTGTAAAGCTTTCCGGCTTTTGCCGGCCGTGGCCTCTGCTTAAAATTTGCAATTGCTTCTCATTCTCTCCTTCCCTCACCCTATTTTACCTCATTTCTTTAAAAATAAAAATAAAAAATGAACGTGAATGCAATTCATTCGGATTTGTTGCGATTTTAGACATTCACGTCTCTCTCAAGATATTCGATATTTTATTTTGCTCGTATAAGCAACGTGTCTCTTGCTAGTATTTTTTTGGGATATGTGCAACACAAGTTCTAAAACTTATAAAGAAAGTGCAATTCACTCACTAAAACTTACAAAAGTGCGATCGAGTCACAAAACTTGTCAAATTGGTTGAATTGAGTCAAAAGTTGACACCGTCAGATTTATTAACGGAAAATGCTGACGTCATATTTTTAAATAAATTTCTATTTTCCACGTGGCTTTTTAAAATTATTTTTTATTCAAATTTTTAAAAATTAGATTTAAAACTAAAAATCAAAAACTAAAATTTATTTAAAAAACAAAATTGTTAAAAAAAATAAAGAAAATGGCACCGGCGGACATTTCCATCGTAGCCACCGCCCATCGCCGGAGGGGCCGGCGACGGCCGCCGCCCGGGGCGAGGCCGGCAAGGCCTCGCCGCCCCAAGCGAGGCCCGACCGCCCCGCCCGGGTCGGGCGAGGACGCCCAGATCTGGGCACGCCGGCCCTCACGGGGGGCCGGCGACCCTCGCCCTCCCTGCAGGAGGCCTCGTCGGCCCTCGCCCGGGGTCAGCGATGCTCACCCAGATCTGGGCACGCCGATTCAGCTCTGTCGCACTCCCGACGCCGTGCCCCGACGCTGTCCAGATTTGAGTGAGTGGGTTCCGGAGGGCAGGGGTTCCGTCGCCGTCATTTGCACGGACTGGCCCGAACCGTGCCATCGTAGCCCCGACGCCGTCCCCGCAAACCAGCCCGTGACCTTTTGCGGTCTTTGGGCCGCTATCGTTCCCCCGACGTCCTACCGCCGACCCCCGACGCCATCGCTACACCGGACTACCGTCGTCGCCCAGCCACCACCGACGACTCCACCTGATCTAGCGTCGGGGACGCCCAGATCTGGGCGTCCTCGCCCGACACCGACGGGGGTGGCCAGCCCTTGCCTGGGCCCTGCGAGGCCTCACCGGCGAGGGCGGCCACCCGCCCGTGGCCGGCGACGTCGCCGGCCAATCCGGCGATGGGCGGCGATGGAAGCACCACCAGTGCCTTTTTATTTTTTTTTTTGCACAGTTTTGTTTTTTTAAATAAATTTATCTTTTTCTTTTCTATTGTTAAATCTAATTTAAACAAGAATAAAAATAATGTTAAAAGCCACGTGTATAATAAAAAATAATTTAAAATGCCACATTTAGCATTTTCCGTTACTCGGTTTGACGGTATTAACTTTAACTCAATTGAACCAATTTGACAAATTTTAAGACTTGATTGCACTTTTTTGTAAGTTTTAGGACTAAATCGCACTTTCCTTGTAAGTTTTAGGACTTGTGTTGCACATAACCCTATTTTTTTCTTTTTTTGCACAATTTGTCTTTTGCTTGTCACCGTAAGAGAACGTGGTAAAGTCAAAGCGGAAAAGTTGTCATTATAAATTGCTGATATGCATTCATATTAACGATGGAAAACCTACCGGGAAAGAAAATCAAAGGAAGAGAAGGAAAAGAAAAAGGTAATGACTAAGCCAGAATTCACGATGCTTGATAGGGGCTAGTTATTGTCCATTATGAAAATGAACAAACGAAAAATATTTTCATTGTCCAAAAAAATGTATTAGAAATAATTTATTGTTAATTATGAAAACATTTTTTTATTGGCTAGTAATTTTAAATAATATGATCGATCATTTTTAAGAATGTATTTTTTAAATTATTCATTTTTCATGAAATAAATGAAACATTTAGGGTGAATAAACACGAGTGCACTTTGTTTGAATTTGATTATACATATGATATATAAGGGGAAAAGTGCCAAAAAAGCCTTAAACTTTTATTTTTGTGCTTATTTAATCTTAAATCTTTTTTTATGTTAATTTAGTTTTAAAATTTTTACTTTATGCCAATTTATTTTTTTCCTACATGATTTGTTCGACGTTAATGTGAATAATTTTTAATAATATTTTAATATTTTAAATTTTTTTTTTCTTTTTTTTTTTTTCTTCTTCTATTCTTCCTCGAATGGCCAGAGGCGATGGCCGACGAGGTCGACTCGTGTTAGGCGAAAAGGCTCACCCACCCAGTGTGAGGTCGCCCTCGAGGCCTAGGCGGCGAGGGTCAAGCCTCACCCGTGGCTCGCCAGGCCAGCTCGAGGCCGCATCCTCATGATATAAGCAATTGATTTTTTTTTTTTAAATATTTTTTAAAATCATTCATTATTTGACGTCGCTGTTGATAAAAACAGCATTTTTCAGCAAACCCAAGAACGGAGCACAGAAAACAAAGAAGAAAACAAGAGCAAGAAACGATTTTTCCACAATACCATGATCCTGCGGTTCTTCGGCTTGATTTCGCGGACGGTGGTGTCTTGATTTCCGATCGCCAGCTTGAAGATTGAGCACTCCAAGTGTCTGGAGAGGGAGGGAGGTAGAGAGAGAGAGAGAGAGAGAGAGTATTAGTGGGAGTAGCAAAGCTTCCTAGAGAGAGAGGGAGCTGTGGAAAGTGGAGGAGATGGTTGTGGAAGAAGAGAAAATGGTTTCTCCGTAGCGAGAGGGAATGAGAAGAATAGGTCGTTCTTATCCGCTCGTGCTCGTCATCCGACCCAGCGCAAAAGCCCGAACCGAACCCAAACCTGTCCCGTCCCGCAAGAAGAAGAAGAAAAAAAAATCTAAAATATTAAAATATTATTAAAAATTATACACTTCAAAGGATGCTTGTTCATGAGCCCAATGAGATGCTTCTTCTTCCGCCGGTTGTTTCTTCGCTTGTAGGTCCCATGTTTTGGAATGAGGACGATCCCCTCGTTCGTAGGATCCCGGGGATTGAGGACCTCCAAAGCGTGCGCGTTTGTCATTTCATGCTCTTGGGACGATGCAGCTTGTCCGTATTGCCTTAGCTTCGGTGCTAGTCATAATGATCCCACGTCAGCCTTGACATAGGATCATTCTCGAATGATCCTACCGGATCTTGGATAGTTGGTACATCATTCCAAATATCTTTTCAAGTGGTGTAATTGTTTTGTTCCATGGACGCTGACAGATGGTATAGACTTCGTGGATTCTATGTCATGGTTCTTAGTTCTTTTTCCAAGTTTGTTTCGATACTAGAACGCTTTCACATTCCTTTTCGAATTTCTTCCAGCAAGAATCTTGGATAAGATTTGTGAGGATTTCGAAAGTCATTCCATAACAACGTTTTGAGCTGGTCAAGTCAGGCTTATAGGATGAATGGTTCAATCGAGAATACTAAATCCGATCAAAATTGGCTGGAAATGACTAAATTAAGACAACGTAAAAATATTTATGACTAAATCGATACCAAAAAAATGTTTAAGATTTTTTTTGCTTTTCCCATATAAGAATAATCTCTCTACTCATCATAGAACTAGAGCAAACACGACAACCCTACGTTGCCAATTCATCAAAGATAAACAACCTTTTTGTGAGGCCTAATTCCTTAAAATATTTGCAACTTTAGGTCATTCTCGAACTTTTCCCGCACTTTAGGTCTAGCTCCAAGTTTACTCGGATTTTTTATCTAAAAAAATTCACTAACTTTAACTTTAATCCCAAATTTTTCCAGAACTTTTTTTTTTACCAAAAAAAATCACCAACCTTGAATCAATCCTCAAATCTGTCCTTGACAACCTTTTCGTTTGTCACACTCACCCAAGAGTCAAAAACAAAATTATTCTTCAACGAGGCGTGGTTCGCACTCGATAAACCATCTGTAATGTAGGGTTGCGCTGCGATTCGATGCGTCCTGATCCGTCGAAGTCGTCATTAATTATTTAATGTTGCAATGCCACATCAGAAAATAACAAAAAAGAGAATGCATCAGCATGGTGACGTTGAAAATTATCTCCAAAATAAAACTATTCTTCAACGTGAAAAATTGGGGAAACTAAGGACAGCTAAAAGCAATTTTTGGACAGAGTGACTACTGAGGCATATTTGAATTGAGTTTTTTTTTTCTTTCAAACAAAAAAATAAGATAGGGGCAAATTAGTATTGGACTTAAAGTGGGTTTTTCTTTTTTTTAGAAAAAAAGGGGTGGAATTAAGACTTAGTCTAAATTTGAGACATCAGTAACAAAGAGACATCAACATGGTGACGTTGAAAATTATCTCCAAAACAAAATTATTCTTCAACTTGAAAATTTGGGGAAACTAGGGATGGCTAAAAGCAATTTTTGGACGGAGCAACTACTGAGGCAGATTTGAATTGAGTTTGTTTTTTTCAAACAAAAAAAAGATAGGGGCAGATTAGTATTGGACTTAAAGTGGGGGTTTTTTTTTTTTAAAAGAAAAAAGGGGTGGAATTAAGACTTAGTCTAAATTTGAGATTTTTTTAGAGGATTAAGTCAAGTTCTAGTCTAAAATCACCTTTCCAATCCATCGGAACTTTCTGTTAAATTCTTTTATTGCTCAAGAAATTGTCGCGTATTTATGGATCACCAACGCATCGAAAAACAATGAGGACATAATGTCAACATTAAGAAGAGGCCAAAATCGTTGCGTGTACAATACTTTCATGGGAGTACATAATAACCTCATTAAAGTACGTGTCCGGACCATCCTTTTTAACGTTGGAAAAAAATGAACAAAAGAATGAAAAAAATGAACAAAATCTCAACTTTCACTCCACCCCCAACGAAAGCCAAGCACAGCGCAAGAGAAACAGAGGGGGAGAGAGATTTGATTTGAGCCCCCAAAAAAGAAAAAAGAAAAAAAAAAAGAATATTAAAGATGGGAAATAATGGCATTAATAATAATATTAATTGGGGGGAATTTGGGGGAAAGAAAGAAAGAAAGAAAGAGAAAGGGTGGCTATCTCTCTGACCCGATTTCGTTCCACTTTTCACCGCCTCCTGCTTCCTGCTTCCTGCCTCCTGCTTCATCTATCATCATCTATCATCATCCTCTCTCTCTTTAAATCTTTATTTTAATTTATATTTGGTTTTTCGTGTCTCTCTCCTCCTTCCATTTGGTTGCTTCAAGAATTCGCTTCTCCCTCCCCTCCCCTCCCTCCCTCCCTCCCTCCCTATTCTCCGAAATAAATCCCCAATCTCTCTTTCTCTCTCCCTCTCTCTCTCTCCTGAACCTGATCGATCGCTCCGATGCCGCCGTGTCGACGTTGATCATCGTGGGTCGATCGCCCAATCAGAAAATGCTGGTGATGGGATTAGATTCCGTTGGTGGTGGAGGGTTTCTGCACTCGGCACTCCCGTCACTCTCCCTCCCCCTCCCTCCGCCGCAGGACCTCACCTCCTCCTCCTTCGATTGATCGCCCTCTCTCTCTCTCTCTCTTTTTCGACCTTTGCCGTCTTCCCCAGCTCGCTCGTCCTCCTGGCCGTCGTCGTGTCTGCGGATGATACGTGATGTCGGATTTCGTGGATGAGGTCAATTCGTGCTTCGGGGAGTAAAGGAAGGCCTTTGTAATGGATGAGGTCAGCCCTAACGATGAAGCTGAACCTCGGGCCCACCACCTGGGCCGCCCCACCGATTCGCCCGAGCCCTCTTCCTCCTCCTCCTCCTCCTCCTCCTCCCCCTCCTCGTCGTCCTCGTCGTGGCATCCCAGGCCGCTCGCTTTCAGAGGTTACGTCGCTCCCACGTCCCCGAGTTTGCGAGTCGTTGTTAGGAGACCTGTGAGTGTTCTCTCTCTGTCTTTCCTTCCGATTCAGCTAGTCGAATGCCCCCTTAGTCTTTCCCCCTCCCCCCCGTTGCTCTTCCGATCGAGAGTTTTCCTTCGTAATACACTTGCTGTTCTGTGGTCCGAATGATGCATGCTGCTGGAAATACAAGCATAACCATAAAATCTGAATTTGTATTGACCTCTAGACTGAGCATCAGGGATTTGCTCCTTCCTGACTTGATCATCCTGGTAATTCCAGTTCCTCCCACACCACAGTCTTTGGTAATGGTTAAGAGGATCCCTCTTTCTCTTTCTCTCTAATATGCGATCGAGGATATGATCGAATTACTGGAAGGCTTTTCTTGGAGTTCGATGCAGCTGCGAAATTCCAAAATCTTTGAGTTTGATTGCTTGCTACAAGAGAATGCTAGTTAGTCTAAAAATGTCGATCATCTGAAACTGTAATTTTTCTTAAGGTAGCATAAGGAACAATGGCCAGTTTTCCCAGGTAGAATGTGGTATCGTTCAACTCTTTCTTTTTGTGCTTCCAGCTTTGTCTTGTTCATCCTACTATTTGTTAGGAAATTTTTCCCCCCTCTCCAGGCGTTAATTCTTTGATGTAGATTACCTAAGCACAGGGCTTTCTGGACGAACTAGATGACTTAGGTTTATGGACTAGGTCAGTATAAGGATTGTCTTTAAAAAGTTAATTTCTTCTACTCTGCAAATGAGCCTTCCGTCTGCTTGGAGAGAAATCGAGGAGTTTTCAGAGGTGCAGCATGCGATGTTTGCTGAGAAATACTTGGTGTTTTCTTGCAACATTTTCTTGTGAAAATAGTAGCACATGTCTAACTCATTATCATTTAATTGTGAAAGTTCATGTTGGGTGATTAAATAGATAGCCACCATCTGGAAGAATGCTGCGAATAGTCTAGGATATGCAGTACCTTATGCCCAGTTAATGGGAATTCCATTTATCTAGTTTACCATAGAACTGAAAAATTTCAATGTTCATTAGAAAAATTGAGGCTAGAAAATAGATGCATTAGCACTTGAAAGAGTTGATTTTGAGGTAAATGTTTTGAGTAATTGAACATTCAATGTGTGATCGACTACCTTGGAGTACTTGATTTGGATTTCGAGTGTGGTTAATCAACTTGGTATCGAGTGAAAAAACTTAATTTTGCTGCCAATTTCTCCTTCAGTTTTGTTTTTACTGTGCAAGTGGCGCAAAAGGAAGTAGAATTCCCATTTGTTTCTATCAATCACCTGGCTTTCCCCCCATTTTATCATAGGAATGGCCTCCAATTTTAGCAAGTCTCATAACTCCTTTGTCCTCCATTGTTTCTTGATGTTATCAAGTCTCTTGTTCTGTCAGTAGTGGCGACTTCGGATCTGCTGACTGTTTTGTGGGTCTGTTAGGCTGGTAACTTCATTTGTGCCTGCAAATTTAGTAAAGCATGTTGGCCCCTGGACAGTAGGTTAGGCTTCAGTTATGTCCGAGGCACTTCGGGCTGTCTAACAGGTTAGGGTTGTGATTGGACATTGTCCATTAAAACATCACCTTTCCTTTTCTTCTATAACCTTTACTGACATGACAGCCTTTTCTACCTTTTTATGTCACTTAGTTGCATCTGCCTTTACTATTGATTTTAACCTCAGGTCAATGATCGCATGACAACTACAATGCAGCGTACTCTTGTCTTGACAAATGTTTTTTATGTTTCTTATGGAACTGAATATTTAGCATTTTAATAGACCTTGATACCACTAATTTCACTGTTGCAGTTGGTGGTGAGACTAACCAAGGAGATAGTGGAGACATATCGAATATGCAACCCTCATTTCAACTATTCTGAAGAACTGAACCCAAAGCGGTATTTGACCACTCCATCAGTTGGAGTTCTTAATGATGGCTATGACAATGCAAACTCAGACCTTATTTTGACAGTAAACTTTGTCCTGGTCAATCCAGATACGAAACGAAGGTGGGTGATCGTTGAGTCAGTGAAGTTATAGTTGTTGCTAGTGCTGCCGATTCTCTCTCTCTCTCTCTCTCTCTCTCTCTCCATTTGTGATTAATGAGTTTGGGCCATCTCATTACTTCAGTCTTCTGTGTGTCAAACTTCCTATCACTGTCTATGCTCATTAGCAGAACTAACCGGGATGCTTTGGGACCATTTTTCCCCCTTTTTGAATTCCTTTGACAAGTTTGTGATATAATCGTTCTTTATTTGTTTCTCATAATTTGAGAGGAATTAGATTTTCCTGGGGAGGGAATTATAAGTGGCATTCTAGATGTAGAGATGCTCTTAGAAGTCTGAATTTCTAGTTGGCTCCATTGATGAACAAGGTTCGGTTTTTTTTTTTTTTTTTTCCCAGTTTTTCTTTATCTTGCTTCACCAGAATGCCTAAAAAGCTAAATCTGCAGGAGTAATTGATTTTTCTCTGTGACTTTCGTGAAGTCGTTTACTACACTGGAATTATGATTGAAGTTCCTTATGTAATTTGGTTAGCTATTGAATTGGTATGCACAATAAATAGGATCCAACTTACTCTAACTTTATCATGGGCATTCTAGTTTCTCAAAGTTGTGCATCCATCATTGAAGTTATGTGAGTAAACAAGCCTTCACCGGGTTATAATTCATGTGATTGGAATCGAGTGTACTTGAAATTCTACTTTTCTTGCAGATATATTGTCAAAGAAGTCCTAGGCCATGGTACCTTTGGTCAGGTTGCCAAATGCTGGGTTCCTGAAACTTGCAGTTTTCTTGCTGTCAAAATTATAAAGAATCAACCTGCATACTCCCAACAAGCACTGGTTGAAGTCTCTATTTTGACAACGGTAGTTCAATGTGACATTATCTAGCATGCAGTGTTTGTACTACCTGTTTTGATTCTGCTCAGCTTACCTTTGTTTTTCCGTTTGCAGTTAAATAAGAAGTATGATCCTGAGGATAAGCATCACATTGTCCGTATCTATGATTACTTCATATGTCATCAGCACTTATGCATCTGTTTTGAGCTGCTTGATACAAATCTGTAAGTTATTCTGAACGACTCATTAGAACTTAGGTTCTTTTCCTCTTGTGAGAAAATCCAACAAAAAATTTTAAGTGATTCAATGGAGGGAGACCATATGTACATAAAGAGCATTTAGACCCGTACATAAGTGAGTAAATACTTGAATACCCCTCTCATGGGCAGATTGAACTGAGAACGGAATGTGGAATTGATGAATGGGGAGCCTCACATGTGAAATAAATATGAGGTGGAACCTGTTTATGATACCATGTTTGGAAGTCCTACTAAAACATTTAAGCCATTAGGGGGAGACCAAATGTAGATAAAGAGCATAGGAATCTCATAGATTAACAACCCTCGTATATCACCGTATAGAGACTTGCAATAATGTTACATTTTCTCTCTTCTTCTTTTTGCCGTCTTCCATAGATGTACATAATAGTATTATAATTCTTTTCTAATCATGCAGGTATGAGCTTATTAAGCTTAACCACTTTAGGGGATTGTCGTTGAGCATAGTGCAGCTGTTCTCCAGACAAGTATAGCAGACTTTTCTAAACAATACTAACTATTATTTCTCATTTTATTATTGTGAAAATTTATGCTTCTCCACTTAATTATATAGATTTTACGTGGACTGGCTCTTTTAAAAGATGCTGGTATCATTCATTGTGATCTGAAGCCAGAGAACATACTCCTATGCACAAGGTGAGCTATTTTTCTTAATGTCTTTTATATCTTTCAATAAATTATGAAGTGATCGCAGCTGCTGTAAGTGATTGTTACGCCTTGTAATTGCCAGCACGAAGCAAGCAGAAATAAAGATTATCGACTTTGGATCTGCATGCATGGAAGAACGAACTGTCTACTCATACATTCAGGTTTTCTTCCATGCTTGACGTTGACATGAATTTTCTCTGATCATTCTAATGAAACCTAACATATGAATTACTTCCTTCTGCAGAGCCGCTACTATAGATCTCCTGAAGTTCTTCTTGGGTATCGGTATCCTTGTAAATGAATATCTAGCTTTGAATTAGTCTATTTATCATGTGACATCTTGGTTGATATTTTTTCATCCTTTATATTTTGTATTTGGTTTTAGTTTCTTTGTTCCAGATTTCTTTGTCATTTCCTCTTGTCAGTCTGCAGCTTACTCAAACTTTGCAAAGTAAAGTTCCATTAAACATGGAAGCCAGCTTAATTCAAATGTCCTTCGGACCATTAAATTGTCTATTAAGAATGATTTGCTTTGACAATGGTTGTGATTGCCTACAATTGAAGTCATCGATAAAGCTTTGCAACCGGTTCCAGCTGTTCACATTGAGTTATTTTAGTTTTGGCACAAGAATTGTTTTATTGAAATCCACTCAATGACCAGTCCCTGACCCTGATATAATTAATTCTGATGTAACCCATCAACATTTTGGTTGACTTGGGTTGAAAAATCAATGAGGCGGCAGGTTCACTATTTCGCAAAGCAAAGACACAGATCAGGTTGTAGGACTTCTTCAAGGACTTCAATTGAGAGATTAGTTCAGCCAGCAGCCAGCTATCTCAATTATTGAGTATGCTGATGCTGAATTTATGTCAATCGTGCTATCGGCATGAGGCAAAATGCCAAAGAAAGGCACCTTCGTACCAGAACTGAAATTTGTCACCTTTACTTTCATTTGCTTGACTTAATTGAAGCTTTTGCTTGGAACATACACAGCTATGAACCTATTGACATGATTCAACACTGCATATCATGTACTAAGGATTTTTTAACAGATAGAGCCTTCCCTTTGATGAAGATTGTCGCTACTTCAGTGCAAATCCCCTCTCTCTCTCTCTCTCTCTCTCTCTCTCTCTCTCATGTGGGTGTGAGAATTAGGTTGCACCTTGACCCCTCTTAGATACACAACGGCTATTGACATGTGGTCTTTTGGCTGCATAGTGGCAGAACTGTTCCTGGGATTGCCGTTGTTTCCTGGAGCATCAGAATTTGATCTTCTGCAGAGAATGATCAAAATACTTGGGTACTTTTCCTTCTTCTGTCTTCTGATTTCATTATTTTGTTGTTTCCAACCTTCTTTATTAAATTGGCTTGCTTCCATCCTGAACACATTTTTGAAGACAGTTATGATTCTTGGCTGCTTGATTCTGGATCTCATGCAGCTTCCTTTAATTATTCATCTATTGTTTCTTTTCCTTCCCCTCCTCCTTAAATGAAAAATGGTATGAAGAAGCAGAGATTTTATTTTTCTTTTATGTGAGAAGTTTGTCATGCAGCAAAATGAATTTCATCATTATTTGTAAACATTTTGCATGCTGTCTTTTCCTCCTCAAATGTAGAAATAAATGAATTAGTAGCAATTAGTCTCTTTCAGTGAGAAATTTTTCCTTCATTTTTAATGGCTTCTGCTTCACGTCAAATCATAGGGGACTTGTCATACGTGTTCATCTATTAAACTCCCATCACCTAAAACTTTTTCAAAACCTATTTTGTTGCAAATTTTTTGAAACTTTAAATATTTTAGTTTCCATTTTTAAAATTGATTAAATACTTTCTAAGCCCAAACAATTGGACCCTAGAGATAGTGGTCCATGTAAAACGGTGTAAAGTGGACATGCATAGGAATTCTAAAAGGGGCCGAGTAACTTGATGCAAAGGAAAAGCTGCAAGATAGAACATACTGATGTTATTGTAGAAGTACCCACATGTATGTCCATCATCAATTCGTTTTTAAGAGCATTCATTTGTACCCTTAATTAAGGGCTTATATTGAATACTTTTACTTGATACGTTAGTCATTCAGAATCAATGTGAATACTTATACATGATAAAGCACATTGCATAGTGATTCATAAATGTGATTGTTTCCCTTAGAGATTATATGGTAGTTGTCATGTAAGAAGGTAAAGAGGAAAGTGTAAGAGGACACAATTAAAAACTCTAAGGAGGCCTAAGTAAGTGGAGATATAGGAAATGCTACAAGATAGAATGTACTGATGTATAAGTACCTGCACATATATCTATTGAATTGTTATCAAAAGCATTCTGTTGCACCCTTAACTAAGGGTTAGATTGAAAGATACTTAATCATATCTTAGTCATTTGGGCTAAACTGAACTCTTATACACAACATAGTAAGTTTAGTTAATCATAGTGATGAATGTACATTTGTATGGACACTCGCTAGCATCTTATGCAAGGGACTCCATCTACCTCGAAAGTCCATAATGGTTCTAGTAAAATCAATGGGGAGTGACGAAGCCATTAGCTTGTTTCTGGATTGAGTAAATCGTCCAAAAAATATTCCAAATATTTTTTTAGCAGTTTCTAATGGCTGACGTGAGTGCTCTAAGTCGGTTTCCTGCACGTGTGGAAATATTGCAGAGGACAGCCCCCTGATTATGTACTTAAGGAGGCAAAAAATACGACCAAGTTTTTTAAGTGCATTGGAAATGTCCATGATTTGGAGAATTTTCAGGCTTCAATTTGTCAGAGGAGTGTTTATCAAGTTTTAGCAGAAGAAGAATATGAAGCTGTAAGTTATCCAGCTTGGACAATGTTATTTTTCTCTCTCTCTTTCTCTCTTTTTTCTTTTTTTTGTCTTTCGTTCCCATTTTGGCTTTCTAAATTGATTCTTTTCTGGTTCTTTTGTTTTAAATAGAGAGAGCTGAAAAAGCCTTCGATTGGAAAAGAGTATTTCAATTATATGAATCTTGAAGCAATTGTAACAAGCTACCCATACCGAAAGAACTTGACTAAAGAAGATATGATCAAAGGTTAGCCTTTCTGATACCAACTGTACAAGATGTTGATGGCACAACCGTTTTGGGAAGATTGCTACACTGCGTAGTTCCTAAGATGTCTTGTTTCTATTTCCCTTCGGCAGAGTCTCAAGTACGGTTAGCTCTAATTGACTTCTTAAGAGGACTTGTTGAGTTTGATCCTGCAAAACGGTGGTCGCCATTTCAGGTCATTATTTGATCATCTTAAAGTTATTGCAGTAACCTCATCTGGCAAGTTTGCTTCCATTGCATTATTTTTTATTTCACTTTGGACATTTTTTGGTAATTCTGGCTAGGTCCTTTGTTTTTCCAGGCTTCAGGACACCCATTTGTCACTGGTGAACCTTTTACATGCCCTTATCAACCGCCTCCAGAGACCCCTCGCATGGTAAGATACTAAGAACATGCGAGCTGGACTTCTTATTCACTAAGAAGGCGACCGACTCATTATCAAATTGGAGAAATGAAACTGTCAAAACATCGGAGGTCCACTATGAAAGAACATGGGGCTGTGCTATTATATGAAGTTATATAATGCTTATTTCATTAAATTTGAGCAAAAATGATTGTTTGAGGTTTCTTAGCTTTTCTTAGCTGTCCTATTGGTTTACAAGTGTTTCAATATAGCAAACTGAACAAGGATGACTGCTAGTACTGTTAGTGAGATGACTTGCCAATGAGCTGGTGGTGCTGTATATCGTCTGAGCACCTTACAGTTTTCGCCATGCCATTGCTTTGTTTTATTTTCATATTTTAAGGTCTAATTAAGCTACAGGCGTAATTGAGTTATAAATCAATATATATAATTAAGTATCTTTTCTCGAGTATCGTGTCTTTTTTTATGTTACCCGTCCTGTTATGCTATATGGCCTGTGTTAGCGAAATATAGACATGACACCTCGGAGTTCCAACTGTTTCTCCTGTTTTTTCCTCTTTCTGTTGTATAAAGTCTGATTGTTTATACTCATCTTTTCCTTTTCTTTCTTTTTGTTGTAGCTGGTTGCTCAAAATATCAAGGTAGATCATCACCCAGGCGGAGGACATTGGTTTGCTGCTGGTTTGTCTCCTAATGTGAGATTTTTGCCCCCTCAAAGTACCATTGTTTTTCTTGTTTGAGGTCGTAAAGTTTTTCTTTTCAATTTCTATGAATTTAACATGATTGAATACATTCTCCCCTCACAAAGATCACTTGTGTAGGTAGTTAGCAGGAGCAGGGTCCCCCTGCATAGCAGCCCTAATTTTCAAGCGGTGCCATATGCTCATGCAAGTAGCTATGGCAGTTTAGGAAGTCATGGGAGCTATAATGATGGTGCTGGGCTTGGCAGCAGCTATGGAAGTTATGGTGATAATGCAAATCTTTTCGCATATTATTCACCTGTTGGTCCATCTGCTATGAACATTAGTTCACAAGGCAATGGGAAAATGCTTGGAAGCAGTCCTGATGCGAGATGGAGGAATTTTCAATATTCCCATGCAAATGGACTTGGTATGAGCCCATCTGCAGGGAACATTGCCTCCTTGCCCCTAGGCACTAGTCCTTCGCAATTTACTCCACCAAACTCCTATGGCCAATTTTCAGCTGGTTCTCCTGGGCAGTTTGGCCCACCATCTCCAGCAAGAGGTAGTCTGCAGGGATCACCACTGGGAAAGACGGCTGCAGCTGGACAGTTTAACAGAAGAAAGGGTTGGACTTATTCTGGAAGCTCACAGTATCAGGAAAGTTCATCTTCACTGCATTGGCAAGGGCATCATAATGAAGGAGGCAACTCTGGCCAAGCTGAGGGTAGTTCTCACCTGCCTAATGAATCAACTCTGCATTTGCCATCAAATCTTATTGCTGTAAGCAGGAAACAACCGCAAGTGGTCAGTGGAATTTCTTCTGGATTTCCTGCCATGCAGAATGTTTCTGGATCCTTTGCGCAGGTTTCCAATAGGCAGTGGCACCAAACTCTAGGAGCCCCTGATGACATGCATGATGCTGGTTCATCATTGCCCAATCCTGGAGATTGGGATCCCAACTACAGGTTAGTTTATAAAGACTTTGACAGATCAGTTGAATCTGCATAAGCCAGTCTGTTGGATGAAATACAGTGCTACTCCTTGCATGCCATAGCATAGTCATCCTCTTGTAATATAGTTGAAACTAAAAATAAACAAATACAGGGGCAATTGATTCTAGTAATGTCAACTTTTGGGGATATACATTTCCCTTGGTTTATTTTGGAGAGAATAAGGGTGTTCATACATGTCTACTGGTAGAGTATGTGTGTATATGAAATGTCTCTTTTGGTTTGCTTATTTGTAGTTTCCATACTTAATTGAATTTTTTTATGTTGATGATTGGACTGATTATCCATTTATTTGGCAATCAGCTTAGACTTTAGAGAGAATATTCTAGTCTATTGTTTGCTGCAAATTGAGCCCTTGAAACCCTAGTAGACTACCAATTCTCAGTTGTGTTATTTTTAGGTATAAGCTGTAAGGAAATAAGCCTTTTAACATATCTTTTCAACACTTCCCCTCTAGTAAGCCAGGCCTTGCATTTGAAACAAATTAAACAGACAATCGGAAGTGTCAATTATAGAAATAAATAGTCAGGCGTTTGGTTCACCAGAATAACTATGTATTCTTAATTTATTTTTATAGAATAGAACTATTATTCAATTGAAAAAAAAAAATCCAACAGATACAGCTCTTCTAGGAATAGCTATTTCCATGAAATCAAGCACAATCGTTGCTTGCTGCCTTTAGAAATAGAAATTCCAAGAAATTGTCACGACAATTATCATAGAAACCATTATTTATTCGGAAAGTCAATAAAATCATGAAATATTAGATTATTGATTACATTTTAAATTATTTATTAAAAAGTAAATAATCACGCATTATTCTAAATTAGTTGCATTTAGTATCATAGGATCATTATGTGTATTTAATTTATAGTATAGCTAGAATTACCTCAAATTTAGTTGTGAATAATATATTATATTTTTAATGTCTTTTATAACTTGTTATAATCTATATTTATGTATAAAATTTATCATAACTTTAATTTAAAGTGTGATATTATATAGTGAGAAGCTTTTTATGGCTATGCTTGATTATTATTGTAATATCCGTATATGATGTAAATGTTTATGAATAAATTTTTGCATTGATAACTAACTTATAGGATCTTGATTATTATGAAATAATGATATTTGTAATGTGAAAAACCAATTATTATAATTTATGATACAAAACATTTGCAGCATAGACATATGTAAATACATAAATTTATTTATACATAGATAGATATATATGTATACAAATTGTAGTTAATATTTTTTTTTTGGTAAAGAATTGTAGTTAAATTTTAAATCGTAGATTTATACATAATTAAAAAAATTTATTCAAATTCAGTTAGTAGAAGGCAATCCATAATAAAAAAATTTTGACAATGAAGTCATTTTTTTTTTTAATTCATTATTATTATGGTGTGTGCATTGGAAGCTCTAAAACTTTTCATGAAAGTAAAGTTAAGTCCTAAAACTTGTCATGAAAGTGTAATTTAGTCCTAAAACTTTCAAAAAAATGCAATTTAAGTCTTAAAACTTGTCACAAAAGTGCAATGAAGTCATAAAACTTGTCATAAAAGTGCACTCAAGAGTTGCCAAATTGGTCCAATCAAGTCCTTCCATTAATTGCAATTTTTGAAAACTTTAGGACTTGATTACACTTTAATAATAAGTTTTAGGACTTGATAGCACTTTTTGAAAGTTTTAGGAGTTGGTGGCCTTTTTTTGAAAGTTTTATGATTCAATTGTACTTTTATGATAAGTTTTAGGACTTTCAATGCACTTATCCCCTATTATTATAATAAGATAAATAGGCATTGTGCTGCTAGCAGAGATAATTGAGGTTTTATTGTCATATGGATTAAACTTGTTGAATGGATATGGGGGGTACTTTGATGTCCCCTCTCTCTCTCTCTCTCTCTCTCTCTCTCTCTCACATATTTTTGGGGATAAATAGGGGATAATATGATTTTCACATGGTATTCTCAATTTATGGGAAGGCAAAGAAGACAGTCCTTAGGACAGTGATTCCATTCTGCAACCCAAAAACTAAGAAATGTCTATTATATTGCTGTTGTTAGGCTATTTAGTTTCATGCTATTCTATTCCTGTTGTATATAATCCTGCAAAGAAAATGAACTATTATGATGACTTCCTAACAATTAAAGGAGTGTCTGGATCCCCATTCTTTGGTATCATGTTAGATGTAGAAAATGATCTAAATTAGCATCTTTCTTAATGAACTTAAAAGATAAATCTCGCTTCTCTGCTTTACAAGCTTGAAATGGGAGAAAAAGAAAATAATATATGATGTAGGTATTAGATATGAGTAGTTATTCATATGGCTAGAAGGAGGATGTAATGTTAAAAGTTGGACTCTAGGAAAGCAAGGGTGAGAAGGGAGAATGAATTGGAGGATTTTTCAGTTATTTGGATCTCATTAAAAGACCTTAGACTTAATGAATTCTGGTTGTAAATCCATGAGTGAAACGATATAATGGCAATTAATATTTTTGGTCTTGACACATGATAGACATAAAATCATAGCTATCTAAAATGTATATGTAAGTCTCCAGGTAGCTTGGCCTCTGCGTTCATGCCCATGTTATAAAAAAGTAATTTCGTCATGATTTCTGGGTCACGACCTAAACAAATGACCAGTTTCATAGAATGAAAACAGCAAGCCTTTTCTTGACAAAAATCCAAATTAACTGGAATTTTGGTTTATTTGAATTTTTCTTTATCTGTGCACTAGTTATTCCAGTTTGTTAGTGACAGAACTATTGATGATTTAAGTAGCTTATCCTCTTTGGTCTATTCTGTACAAAGTCATAGATTAGAGCTCTTAGTGTCTGCTCAAGGCTTTTGAGTTGCTTAACATTCCTTCAGTGGGAAATCTTTTCCCATTGCACATACGGATACGTGACTGCATTTCTTGAGTTTCATTTAATTTGCTATCTCTGACCACAGTGATGAACTACTACTGGAAGAAGTGGAAGAAGAATCCTCAGATAAAATTTGCCTAGCCACTGAGTTTGGGAAAGTGATGCATCTCAGTTCTGCAGAGTCATTAGTAGGTGTCAGGAGGTCCACCAAGGTCCCCACATCAAGTACAAATTCATTCATAAGGTAGCCAAATCTCTTTCCTTGCTAATTCACTGGGGAATGGAATGTTATCTGCATTTAATCTGTTACATGGGAAGTTTTTGTTTCCGCTTTTACTGTTGGTTAACCTATAGAAAAGAATTCTTTACGTTATTTTATTCATGGACACATGCGCATGCATGCAATAAGGTTACATCTGCTTACTTATGCTTCTCTGTACTCCAGACACAACGGTCCTGCTCAATCATTTATACATGTAGAGCCAGGCAATCCTCCACCTCATGATCAGTATTTTGGACAAATACGTGGCTTGTCAAACCCTTCCCATTTTATGCCGCCGTCCTCTCATAATTCTTTGAGCCGTTTGGGGCAGCATCGTGCTCAGCGACTAAATTATGGAAGAGCATCCTCTGGGCGTGGAAACGAGTGGAATTACAACAAGATGCAGGCTCCTTCTTCAAGCTTCAACAATGGGGTCACACATCCTCATGGAAACAGCTCTTTCATCAATGGCATGTCATGGGGTACTCTCTGAATTCAACACTCTAGGGTTATTGCCATTGCTTAAGTGGCAGAATCAAATGGTCTTATATCTTTGTTGATGCAGGGCGAAGGGCCAGTGATGCTTTCACAAACATACCTCCAACCACCCGTGGAAGAAAAGACTATGGAAGAATTGCCTAATAGCAAAAGATTGATTAAATTTTTACAATGAGGAATCACTGCTTTGGATGGCCAAGAAAGTCAGATTGATAGTTCACCTGTCTCGTGGGCTTGTGCAACGAGCTTCTCAATCATGTGATGCTCATTGTTGTGGTCATGGTGAATATAATTTATTGTTCAGGTTTGAGGAGCTCTTGTGACTTATCTACTGAATGATGCTTTCCAATTTGTGGCCATTTAATCAATTTATCTGCCTTTGAGGTGCCAAATCCTATTTGATTCTTGTGTAACACTGATACTGCTCTGGTATAGCATCTTATTTTATTTGTCCTGGTAATCAAAGAAAGAAATGTAGATTCCTTGTGTTCGAAGGGAAGTGCCAAGAATTTTGGTGAATGGGAATGTGGAGGGGATTGTAATTGAGGTCACAGAGGAGTTCCATCAGCTTCTTTGAAACTCACTTGTCACATTTTTAAATGTGCAGTCTCTTATGTGCGGAATGTCTGATTGTATCAGTTCGATGAACTCAACTTGCCGCATGGAGCAACAAATCTTCTGGTTACCTTGATCCGGGATAAATGTTGGTAGTTTGGGGATCACCATTTAGCAGACCAAGATTACTTCTCGTGGATGTTGAACTTAAAGATAAGTTGGATTCATAGTGATAGGTTTGGTTGTCTACTGGTTTCTGTGGTTGTGGGGGTGTGATCCGAAGTGATCCAGGTTCTATCGTTTTAACATAAACTTGAAGTCGTACTTGACTCTCAGGCTTCAGCGTTGATGCCTGGTGACTTCTAAAAGATTCTTTTGATTGCAAGTTTCAAGGAAGATGCACCTTTCAAAGAACGGGTAAAAATTAGGTAAATTTCTGGAGGTTGACTGAGAGAAGCTAATGCAAGATGTGCTGCAAACCGGAAGATGATTGAGAGTGGATTGTAAGTTGGTTATACATCCTATTTCATGACCCAGCATCCTCGACGGTTGGGGTAGGGAAATGAGTTGGGTGAAATTTCTGCTTTTTTAGGATTAGGGTCCTGTGAACTTGCTCGACATGCTACTGCACATATTTCTCTGTACTATCATTCAACAGCTCTCGAAGAAATTAAGGGACATTAACCGCATCATAACAAGAATTCTCATGGAATTCAAAATTGAGGGAATCAAACCTAATTAATCAGAGATGAATGCCATGCATCTCTCCCTCTCTCTAACAAGTGCGCGCGCGCACACAATGGGCCGTTTTAAAGATCTCGAGGTGTTGGCTATTTCTAACTGCATCATGTTGAATACTAGTTTGAGTTAAAATTGGATGTTGAGGCCATAACTCCATAAAATGGAAGTCAATCGAATAAGGAATATTTGACAAGTTGTAGAGTGAATGTGCTTCTGGTAGTCCTTTGTCACAATCTGTTGGGTCCATCGATTCGTTATATAGTATTGGAATTTCACGAGTAAAAGTACACAAAACATGGTCAAAGAAAGGGGAGGAGGCAATAGGCAAATGGAGCGTTAAATCTTGATCAAAATCTTGATGCAATTTGACTGCTTAAGTATCTCAGGAGCTTTTGGTACGTCTTCCAGTTTCATCTCGTGGGTTAGAAGTTCATCAAGTCGTATCTCCTGTGGAACAAAAGCAAGCAAATTCAGTGATTGTGTGCATATTGACTCTGAAGTGGTGTGGCATGAAAAAGCTCATTAAAACCTTAGTTTTCGATTTGTGGAGGAGGAGGGCGAGGTGGGTCTTGCTTTTGAGGCCTCCAAAAATGGTTCCCTTCAATGTTCTCCCCATAATCAGATTCAGAAAAGTAATCCGCACAAAAGGGTTCAGCCCCTCACCCACTACCACTGCTTTGCCTTTTCCCTGACCACATAAAATATATATTTACGAGACTTGAAAGGAGTTCTGTTGTGTGAGAGGACATACTTATATAAATGATATGATGATATGGATTCATCACCATTTTAGTGGCTTCTAGGGCCTGGTCGATCAAGTCAGTAACTCCAGTGCACTCAAAGCAGTAGTCCACGCCGACTCCGCCCGTCAGGTCTTTGACCATTTGGGAGATGGATTTCGAATTATCGGAGGACTCGTGATCATCTGGATTAATGAAATGAGTCATTCCAAAGGCTTCTCCCTTGTCCTTCTTCATGCTGTTTTTGTCCACGCCGATTATGGTACTCGCCCCTTGCACTCTTGCTCCTTCTATGGCCTGGTCAAGATCAATATCAATTGAACTATTACGGTGCTCTCTCTCTCTCTCTCTCTCTCTCTATAACTGATGCTCTCAAAACAGCATTTATATAGAACACATGTAAGCTAGTACAAAACCAACCAACCACATACCCCAAGTCCAACAGCACCGAGGCCAAACACAGCCACGGAGGAGCCACTCTCGACCTTAGAGTCCATCCAAGCGGCCCCAAACCCAGTGGAGAATCCGCATGACAAGAAGCTAGCATGCGGGAGAGCTACACCTGGGTCAACCTTCACAACATAATTGGCGTCGCACACCGTGTACTCGGACCAGGTGGAGCAAGAGAGGAGGTGGTACAGGGTCTGGCCTCGGATGGACATTCGCGAGGTGCCATCCGGCAGCACGCCACTAAAAGAGAGCGGATGCCGGAGGCATAAGTTTGTCTTCTCCGAGTTGCAGTTCTCACACTCTCCGCATTCTCCAAGAAACAGGGGAATAACCACATCTCCTTTCTTCCACTCTTTTACTTCCTCTCCAACGCTCTCCACAATCCTGCCATTTTCCGGTCAATCACATGCACACGTGTATATATCTGTGTGCGTGTAGACAGCAATGGATTTGCCTATGTTGAGAGCAACTGAATCTTATGCTGGTTAAATGCTTTGATGAATAAACTATATTCTAACGTAACAATCAAGGGGTGTATCTGGGAGGCTTAATAATATAATCGGATCGGCCATGGATGTTATCCTCCCACCGAGGTGTTTGATAGTCATTCACGAAATCATTTTTCCATCAATCTATTTTAAATGCCAGAAAAACCTTAGCCAGACAAACACGCTCAGTTTTCAAACCCAATGTTCAACCGTCGCTGACCAGGCCACCAAAAAAAGTTGCGTTCTCGCTGGCCAAGCCACTATCGACACCGTTAGAGGCTTCATAGGATCGTCCATGGCCATGGACTACCTTATAACTTCTAGAGGAACCTGAGGCGGAGATGGATGTTGGGAGCTAGAGAATTGCAGCTATAGCTAAGAAGAGAGCTCATGCTTGGCGATTAGCTTTGTGAAGATTCAGATTCATAGATGAAACTAATGGGGTTGTAGAGTCCCATTTCAAACGCAAAAAGTAGTTTGTTGTAAGCAATCACTTCCCAATAGGTCACCCATCCCGCTAGTGGCATACATGTCCGTTTCTGACTTTAGAAAGAGTTTTCCATGTAAAAATTCTTACTCGTTTTTTCTTCTCTATTTTCTTTTCAAAAATTCACGTTCCTAACATAAACAAATTGCAATCTGAAATTGGCTATTCTTTTTCCTCTCATTAACGATGGGCCTTAGATGCCGGCAGTGGAGGCAGCTAACAGTGGCGTTGGTGGCTAGCCGAGGATCGCGCAAGACACTTAAAAATCGACCGGAGGAAAACATAACCCTAACGAATGAGAGAATATTCAGTGGTTCGTGCGCGCCACGTCATCAGCTGACGTGGCGCGCACGTACCATTCAGATACCGACACCTGTTATGTGGGATCCGCTGAAAAATGAAAGGACTCGGTCGGCTCGGCTCGGCTCGGCTCGCTGGCAGAAGAAAGGACAAGTCACGCAAAGCTCCCGCCCAAAGGACTATTCTCTCTCTTCAATTAAATCTTCTGCAATTTTTTCTCTCTCACTTTCTCTCTCCTCGCGGGAGAACATACACAGAACGATCGAGACTGCTTCCGCTTCCGCCTTCGTCTCCGGCTCCGCCTCCTCAAAACCCTCGCCGGTCATCTGCTTCTGGCACATCGGAGCCTCACCAGTCGCAGTCGGGTCCCGACCCCCTCCACCTCCGATTGTTCCCGCGGAGATTGGGTACGGGGTTTGTGTCCGCCTCCGGCTCCGGCTCCGGCTCCGCCTTCCTCCCCCAAAATTTGCTTCTGGCACGTCGGAGCCTCACCAGTCGCAGTCGGGTACCGACCCCCTCCACCTCCGACTGTTCCCTCAGAGATCGAGCAGAAGGTTTGTGTCTGCCTCCGGCTCCGGCTCCGGCTCCGCCTCCCTCCCCAAAAGCCTCATCTGCCTCTGGCATCCTCCGTCTCCGGCATCTGCTCGTCCTCCCCGTCCTGCCGGCCTCCACCGCGAAGCCATCGGCCTTCGGCAGGAGGGAGGCAGCCTCGGTCTCGTTCCCGAGCGACACTAGGCTCCCCGCCGGTGACCGGGCGCTGTCCGTAACGCTGGCCCGCTCGGTCGCGAGGGAGATCTCGGACGGCGCGGAGAAGAAGGAGAGGCGCGGGCTGGAGAAGGATTCCCGCCGACCTCCGCCGCGAAGCCATCGGCCTCCGGCAGGAGGGAGGCGGCCTCGGTCTCATTCCCGAGCGGCACCAGGCTCCCCGCCGCTGACCGGGCGTTGTCCCTGACGCTGGGCTGCTCGGTCGCGAGGGAGATCTCGGCGGACCTGGGCGGGGTCGACGGCGCGGAGAAGAAGGAGAGGCACGGGCTGGAGAAGGATTCCCGCTTGCTGTGGACCTGGGCGGGGTCCCTGCGTTTCTCTCTCGACCGGTGAGTTTCCTTCTTCCTCCCCTCTCATGGGCTGGTTTCGGAATGCGCAGTCGAAATCCCGAATGGGTTGTTTCTGCATCTTGTTGGGCTGTTCAGTTGCCAGCGAATGCGCGAGTAGTGAGGGAGCACGAAAGTGGAAGATTTGAAGGTTAATTTACTTCACATGTCTTTGAGGACAACCTTCATTTCTTCTACGTAGGCTAAGCACTGTAATGCCGAGGCTCTCTGTGATGGAATAATATGTTGTTTCGTTTATGGCAAAAAGAAGATAAATATTAGTGGGAATATGGGCAATTGAAATTCAATTTTTCGATGAATAAATGATTTTGATGTGCATGGAAACACCTCACTAGAGATATTCTGCAACTACAATAATAGGTATTCTTACATGACTTGATCAAAACTGCAGAGCCTAAAATAAGTATATGTCCTGTTGTCCTTGGAAGACCGTACCAGTTTCGACTAGTTACGTTGCTGGTTGAACATGGAATCTACGTGTCAGTTTAGTCCTCAATTGCCTTCACTTTTTCCCCACCGACAATCTTTCGGTGCTTCATTCGGTATCATAGGATCAATAGTCAAGTTATTCACTGACTATATGGTTGAGGCGAAGGAAAACGTTGACAGGAACCTTTTTGCCACCATTGCTAATGGTACACAGGTAAGAAGTCAGACTTTGACAAAATCACTACGAAATTGCAGGCCTGGTTCCTGATATTTCTTCTATGCTGTTTTCTTCTGTCATAGGATTCAGTCAAGCTCTTCATGAAAATAATCTCACGTCATTTGGAGGAGCAACCTCAAGGCAAGCACCCCGTGGTAAGAAGTTTGATTTTCTTCCATAGCAGCATTGGTTGCTCATTGCCTATATGCCTCACATCTATTAAGTATTTCTTCACAAATGCACTAGAAGGTAGAAAGAGTACAAATCACACAGCTCGTAGATTGAGTGGGAAGGCATTGCTTTCTTCTATCGCATAGATAGAGCAAATATCACCTGTAGGAATTTTGCACACGCTTTTTGTGCCTGGTTGATGTGTATGAGATTAAAATTGTAGTTGTAAGACTAACTAGAGGGGTAAATATGTTGTTTTTTTTCCAGTGCTTCCTTTGCATCCATGCAAGAAATGCAGTGCACTAAACGTCACAGGAGTGGCATTTCCATTTTTTTCCTACAAATAAAATAAGCAGCTAATCTTCTTTGCTGAACTAAATGTCATGTTCAACCATCAGGGAAACATTTTGTACTCAAATCTACTGCCCAATTTTTTTTTCTATACTTGGATGTGCTTCTTTTATTTTTTTCTTGATTCGAAATATGCATAAGTAAAAAAATGCATCTCTATTCATCTTTGCTGCTTTTACTTCCCTTGGGTGCGTATTTCCTTCAATTGCTATTTGATGTGTAAACATTTTCCCTTGTGTTTTCCTTTTGTTCTTTTACTGTGTGAACAGTTTCGGTGAATCATGGTGAGAAGGATGGTTTCACTGCGGCCAGAATGATCTTATCTGGGATTCCTCTGGACGAAACATACCTACAAAATCGTCTGTCCATCCTGATGAATGATGAAAAGAAGAGTTTGAAAGGAGGAAGGATTCCTATTCCAGATTCTTACTATCTAATGGGGACAGCCGATCCCACAGGAATTCTTAAAAGTGATGAAGTTTGTATTATCCTGTATGTACTCGTAATCTCATCTTTCTGTGCTTGATTTATCATTTAGCATGAGTCTGCTAAAGAAAACTCAAGAAAAACGGTCATTTTTGTAATTTTAATTTTAGAGTGCATCCCTTGGTTTTTAGTGGCTTGGTATGGTTATGGAATAATTTCTAACCATGCCGTAGGGTAAAATTCAAAATTTAGGTCTGCATATGATTTGGCTTATTTGACTAAGCTAACATTGTACTTTTATCCAAATTCAAAGAATTTCATAGAAATAAAATGAATTCTGTGAGGACCCCATGCAAGTGATTTTGCCTGTTCGAAGATCATTAAAAAGTAGTATTTTCTATTTTGGAAATAGATCTCTTTTGGCAAAATTTGGTCAATGATCATCCATACTTATAGATAGTGGCTTGGTTAAGGGAACCCACCGGAGCCATAGCGAAAGCGAGGCTTTATAGGGCAATTGTCACTGCTTATGGACCTAAACCTGAAAAACAGATAAAGCAGCTAAACTATAAGACAAGTAGGCCTTCTCGGACCATACAAGTGCTCGACAAGCCCGTGCAATGGTGTTATATTGCTTTGATGACATCCCATCTCTGGTTCTGTTCTTGTTAACCCATGTTTGAGTTTGATATTCACAACTTTGGGGAAAAGGTGTAATGACCAACTGGGCTTTAATGTCATAATGCTATTTCGGGTGTCTTTACTATTTAATAGTTTGCTTGAATCATCAATGCAGTGACAGTGGACAAATTTCAGGGAAGGTATTAGTATACCGCAATCCTGGTTTGCACTTCGGAGATATTCATGTTTTGAACGCTACATATGTGGAAGCTCTGGAAATTCAAAAGTTGGAAATACAAAAAGAGCATGCACTTCAACCTCAAAAAACACTGTTTGTCTCTGCTGCTCATGCAGCTCTCTCTCTCTCCCCCTTGAGAAAATCCCTGCACACCCGCTTCCAATCTTCCTGGATTTATGTATTTCTCTCAATTATCACAAGGCTTGAAACAGAGGAAGAAAAATCTGATTTTTCAAAAACTATATGCGGGCAGTGGTCCGAGAGAGAGAGAGAGATGGTGCACTGCTGGAGGTTCCATCAATGGAGAAAAGGCGAAGCGCATATCTTTGACGATGAAGAGTCACATTGCAGGAGGAAGCCCAAGCTCTTCTACCACACACACATTGCTTCACATTCGAACCTAGAGATCAGGAGAGAATGCGTGACTAATTATGTAGAATATCTAGAAGGAGCTTTTCGGAGTTAAAAGATTTCATTTCTCTAAGCTGACTCAGGAAAGTGTTATCTCCTTTTTCCATGAATTTTTCAATGATCCTGTTGAAATCTACTGCAGTTAATCTCTTTAGTTTTGGCAGCTTCCAGATGTTTGCCGCTGATTCTAAGAATCTCACGAACCTTTTCATAATTTTCTTTTGCTCCATCAAGGTAAATGAGGAGCTCGAACAGTACTCATCGAACATTTCTGGGGTTCCGCATTTCGTGGTAAATGATGTTCTCTCTCTCTCCCCCCCTGGCTCTCTGTCTCTGTCTCTCTCTCATATTTTGCCTTAATTTTTTGGATGACATAGAGATACCTTTTCTGAGATCATTATTTTCAACAGATAAATGGGAAGCACAGATTGAGTGGTGGCCAGCCCCCCGAGGTGTTCCTGCGAGCCTTTGAGATTATCGCTAGTGGAAAGTAGATGAAATGGAAATGTCATGCTTGTGCGTTTACTTATAAATAAATAAAAAAGCAGGTTGTGTTATCTGTTTTACTATAAATACCATATAGGAAAAATGAGTGAATAAATTCTTACGGTTCTTGGAGATTTTGCTGGCTCTGTTTTTTGCCATTGCCTGCCAACACCTTGTTTCAACAGATAAACGTCCACTTGTGATGTGCTTTATGGTTATGCGAAATCGCTTTTCTCACATACCTGACGATTGATTTACTCGTTTCAATTACCCAAAGCCTGGCAAAGAAATGAACATCCGATCTTTTGCTCTCGTACTCTCTTTTTCTGAGTGAACAGAAAGTGTTGCTAGCTTCACTTGGCCGGAGTCTGAAAAACTACGGCATTTTGCTTGAGAATCCATAGGTAAATCAAGCTGCCGTTCGCTAAACTTGTTACTTAACTACAGAAGCGAAGTCATGCACTGGGACCGACATTAAGCATTTCATTGTAAATCTAACCCCAGAAGCCCAGCAAGCACCGAAGTAACAAGTCGCAGAGTCTTACACGTCGCTCTACCAAGGGCAAAGCACGAGCATCAGCAAACTCAGAGAAGAGAACCTGACAGCGCCTTAACGCGAAAGCAAGACAGCGTGTCGTTTGGTTGGCCACTTATGCACTTTCCTTCATATGTAGTTTCTATAACAAAACCAAACCCAAAAATGGAAAGGCAACGACCAGACAATTACATTTACCAATATGCACTTGAGATATTGCACATATTTACAATTGCAGTTTCAAGCAGCATAACCAAGTCTAAACAAAGTAAAAGATAATTTAGAAGGAATGTATAATGGGTCTTTGGAGAGAGAGTCTGAGAAATTGGAATATGCACAGAGACTTCTTTACATTTCATCAAGTATATTAACAGGATTCTTTTTCTCTTCCCAGTGCTGACAGTATCGTCAACATGGGCATTCACCTAAGATCAAGTCTCTCATCGAACACCATCACCTGTCAAACAGAAAAAGGTCCAATTAAGCACACAACTAGGAGAAGAAAACAGTTGAAATACCAGAACATCTTGATTTTTCTCAACTGCCCACACAAAATGGCACCACCTCTAAATCAATATAGAAGACATATAGCAATCCCATAACTTGTGAAGCCGCAAAATCATAGGAAGCCACAACTATCAGTCGGTGAGAGGCTGCCGAAATGTTGGCAGCATGCTCAACCCATAGAAGCTCATGAGGCTAGAAATGTACTACTATTTTCTGCCATTGTTTTAGGTAATTGTTCGATGATCTTTCTTTTTTATGACAACTACCCAGCCTGGCAAAATCCCCAAGAAAAGGAAAGCCTCCAATTATAAAGCAATAAGCTGCAAGCATAACAGCTTATCCTGGGTGTCAGTAGGACTTGTACAGGGATTAGTATGGAGGTTATAACCATTCAAAAGTTACCGATCCCAGTTGAAAACCAAATAGCATATCATCTTTTGTAAAAAGCTCTTAACGTGTCCTTAAAATGATTGCAACCCAACGTGCATAAAGCAGAGGGAGAAACAATCCCAATTCCTACCCCAAAAAAGAGTTTCCCTGAGAAAGGTCACTCTGTGAGGTCAGACAACAACTAAGAATCGTGGTCTGTGCCACGGTGAAGCAATCATTGGAGCACAGTAATCACATGTGTATGCATGTATGTATGCATGTTTGCTGTTGGGATCTAGGAAAAGAATTACCTTGCCACATACAGGGCAGATGTCACTTCTCTCCTTCCACTCATATATGCAACCAAGATGGAAATGGCGAGAGCATTTTGTCATTATTCTTGGATTCTCAGGCGTATATTCTGCATTTAGTAAGCAGTAAAAATTGATAGAATTCATCAAGAACATCAACAATTTAATTAATCACAACATTGCAGTGACATGTTACAAAACTATAAACCAATACTGAACAAGCCAACTTGCACACAATACTTCTGCTGCCACTGTCTGAGGCAATAATCAGACCCAAATTCCAAGTTCATGGAAGTACTTCCCTAGTTTCCACATAAGCTTATTGTCAATTTTTATTCTTTTTTCAGATGAAAGTTCTCTTCAAAATTTTCTCTAAAGAATCTGCATCTGTGCCAGCATATTCCCAGGAAAAAAAGGAAAGCACAAAAGCATACAATGGTAAGGTAATTTCTTTCAGAAAAAAATCAAGTTCACCAGTAGATTGGATCTCTAAATAGTTTACAAGCTGAAAACTCAATTACATCTAGGCATGAAAGTGAACAAGTTGAACTAGCCTAAGATTATGTCTCATCCCTATTCTAAAACTTATTCAGCACTTCACGTTATTCAGAATTAGCTTAGCCCGCTAATAATTGTCAGCTCAATAAGAAAGCAACAAGCAACCAATCTTCTAATACAAAAACTTTTATCTTCAAGACACGTCGGACAAACATCTTCCTCTCCTGATGTCGTATAAATATGCCCAATATCAGCATTCACTTTTGCCAAGGATAGTTTAAGTGAGGTCTTATATGGTTGCTCTTTAAAACCTTTTTCATGTGCATAGTTAGTCCATTTGCCTTCTGAGCAAATATTATCCGATTCCCCATCCTTGTCACTCCTAAGAGGTTCTGATTCCTCATTGGCATGACTTGAACCCTTCTCATGCCTTGGAACCAGTCCATCCCTCTGCATGCACAAACGCCTTGGCTCTACGTCATAGGGCAAAGGCCTTGGAGGAGAGTGGTACATGTCAGAAAAATAATTGTCAGGTGACGCTGTAGAAGTCATTGTGGATGCTTCCTGAATGGAAGAAGGGACGGCATGAATCTCTCTCCGAAATAACACTGTGTTGTACTGCACATCATGACAAGAGAGAGTCGAAATAGATTATCAAAATGCCGAGCGCAGTTAAAATATCCTCTTCAAGGTAATTATTTTTATTACTAATTGATGATCTCATGAAGGCTCAGCACAAGACGTGGGCTCGAAGCTCAAGTATGCACAACTCTATCAGATAAGTAGACCTAGCTAAACATAAATCTCAAGAATACCGTCTACCAAAAGGCGGGATTGACCATAGAGCAATATTGCTCTACAGTAACTAAATAACTTTTTTCAGGGTTACATTAACCCATTAATTGTTTTTCTCGTTTCTTACATTCTCTTCTCATCTTGTCCTCCAACTGGTCGTATGCTTGTTCTTGCTCTCTCACGCTCGCCATGTGTCTGGTAGCAGGCAGCAATAAAGTGCTCTTAACCATATACCTTGAGCATTTCAAGTATCTCGTTATTACATGCTTGTTCTCAGTACAGTAAATGTTGAATATTAGACTAAGTAGACATTAGAAAGCCATATAATGCCCACGGGCAATGACAGAGAATCCAAGTTCTTTTTCGATGTCACTTTTTCTCCCCTTGTTGTCATTTGAACCATGCTTTCCAATCTGACTAATGCGACAGAAAACAATGAACTGCTAATTCCATGGGAACAAAAATTTGCCCTGGTCAATCTCCAATTGCAGAGGTGCACTTATCAAGGCAACATAAAAGCAAGGGCATGAAAGCAGGCATATTTTTAACTGAACATATATATTTTCAGTTCTCAGTAACAGGCTTTATCTGGGTGATTAATCAACGACAATTGAAAACCAATTTTATCACTGACTTTTGTGGAGCTCATCATCCAAAGAAATGCTCACTGTTAAGGCATTAAAAGAGTAAGTGCGAGGTGCAACATACCACGTAAAAAAAATTATCAACCACGCAATTAAAGCAAATGCAGTTCCTATATGCAGAACTGCTCCGGAGAACATCTTCCAAGTCTCCCCTAAAAAGAAATTCAATTTCTGGAATCGAAAACAACTTTTCGCACAAGCCACAGCCTCCGCTTCGATAGCGCCAGATAAATCTAGTTCAGTTCTAGCAGATAACCAGCAAAGCTCACAATCAACCTAGCCTTCAAAATGCATCGGCGATTATACTCCAGTAGTTACCTTTTGACAGCGAGAGGTCCGAGAACAAGCAACAGCAAAGGAGAACCGTGATACATGGAACCTGTGGAAGGGATCAAAGCATCAAACAGCGACACACAAGTAGGCAAACAAGCAGCTTCCTTCCTACAGAGATCGAACGGAGCCGAACCTGCGTAGAGAGACATCACCGACTGCTTCAACCGGTAGCCTTCGCCAACTGCAGGCGGCACAAACAAGAATAACCAGAAATCGTATCAGAAAATGGACCTCCAAGATTTCAAGGGAAGAGGGGGCGGGGATCGGGGATCGGGAATCGATCGACGGAGCGAAGAGAGGCGGCGTTACGGCGGCGAATGCTGGTGAGAGAGCTGGCGACCTCGGGGCGGGTGGACAGGCCGAGGTTCCTGGGGAGGTAGACGAGGGCGAGCCGGAACGCGACCGACGCGACGACCCATGTCCAGAACCCCGAGCGCGCGCTTCTGCTTCGTCGTTTCTCTCTCCTCCATTTTCGCCGTCGTGGTTCGACACGTTGGCATCGGGCGCGTAGGCGGAGGCAGAGGAGACGGGGGCGACGGACTCCGACGCCGACGGAGGCAACCGGCGGAGGGGCGTCGGCGTCGGGGTTTGCTGGAAGAGAGGCGCGACTTCGAGGACGAGAGAGAGAGAGCGGACTAGAGGTCGCGAGAGGGAGGCGGAGGGGCGTCGGCGTCAGAGTCGGGTTCAGGGGAGGAAGCGGAGGCTGCGTCGGCGTCAGAGTCGGGTTCAGGGGAGGAAGCGAAGGCTGCGTCGGCGTCGGCGTCGGACGACTTAGCGGTGGGGGGAGAGAGAGAGAGCAGAGCGGACGTCGCGAGAGGGAGGAGGAGAGAAAGTGAGAGAGAGAGAAAATTGCAGAAAATTCAATGCAGGAGAGAGAAATCTTTTGGGCGGGAGTCGTGACCTGTCTTTTCTTCTTCAGCGAGCCGAGCCAAGCCGAGCCCGCCCCTCCATTTTCCAGCGGGTCCCACAGGACGCGTGTCGATCTCTGAGTGGTAAGTGCGCACCACGTAGGACGATGACGTGGCGATTGCTAACCACTGAATATTTTCTAAGAATAAACTGCAATTATCAATATTGGCCGACTATTAGAACATTTCCGATGTGGGAGAATACTTCTTTCCTTTTTTCTTTTTTTTTTTGGTCGGGAGGGGGAGAACACTTGTTGCGAAGTTGGTAAGTGGGGATTTTTAAAGAATGAGAGATATTAAAGTGCCTGGCCTAGCTATAGCTAGAGGTATCCATCCATATTTGGAGTATGAATGAGATGGATGCTGCTCTTGGGGAGAAGCAGAACTCGGGAGTGGATCACGATGGTTGTCTTCATATTTCATCAAGAGCAAGTCACAAGTTATGATCATACATACAAGGCCCAGCCAATATGTAATGAAGGGAACGCAACTCCTCACTGACATATCTTACAGGGAGTAATTAGGGGTAATCAAATTAAGAAGTGAACCAGACTTGGCATGCTGGAAGAGTGAGAAGATTTTACCCGACACCTTCGTGGCCGAGAACTCGAGGGTAAACTGGCTGCAACGCCAACAAATTGGAGAAGAGTGAATTGTATGACAGAAAAGAAAAGAAAAGAAAAAAAAGAAATGCAGAGGAGAGAGTAGAAGTGAACTGACAAAAGGGAAACCCCGGGAGCATATGACATCCGTGTGGCAAACACTGGCAAACAACATCTTCATCCTCACTTCGCTCCCCTTGGGAGGATCCACTTGTATCTCCTCCACTTTCCATTCCTCCTCTGCTCCCCAGCACACCACTCCTTTGCACGTTATAACTTGCGAGCTGTTCATCTCTTTCTCTCTCTATTATGGTATCGCTTTTCTATTTCTCTCAGCAGAAGCATCAATTTGCTTACCTTCAGTCACCTTTACCGTCCATATGGGTTTCACTGTTTTGCACTGGGGAACGAGTCTTATCTTCTTTTGGTTTTACTTTATTTATGTTGGACGTATGCACCTTTCGTATTACGTATCCTCATGATTCTCCTATAAAATTATCCAATCAGTAGTTACTATTATATTTAAATCATCATCCAACGGGCTATATTATAGCTTTGCATCTTATCTAATGCTACCAGCGATCCTTCAACCCTTGATGAGAATACTATCATTCAATCAAACATGAAAACAGACAGGCGCAAAGTAAATGTTACTGGACCAAATGCGTCATTATCCATCAGCTGATCTGATTTGACCTTGCTTCTTCTTCTAACCATCCATCGCTTATCCTTTGCTTGAAGCTGCAATCACTTTCGATTTTCTTCTCTTCTTGGCTCTCCATCCACGTCGAATGGAGAAGTCACTCAAACGAGGACAAAGCCGTCCATTAATTCACGAACCATGTGCAGACTTTTGCTATCGTGTAGGAAAAGGACGTCTTGATAAATTGCTCAACCATTAAATAATGGTAAAAGTTGCAATGAGTGGTGTCCGGGGAATTAACGTATTCTATTTATCGAGTGTTCGATTACGTGACATTTGTCTAAACATGACTCTTTAAAATCGAGATTATAATTTAGTACCTATCTCATCCACATGTTCTGTTAAATTAGGAACGATAATTTTAATATCCGGGGCGCAATTAAATCCAATAATGACACGACACAATAACGGTATAAAATTGGATTTGTGTAAGAAAAGTTATTTATAGCTTTTAAAGGAGCTATTACTTCATAACACCGTTTTCTTACAAATAAAGTATCGGACAAAGATTGGGATAAGGAAATGAGTTGGGTAGAGCTTCTGCTCTTTTAAAATTAGGGTCCCGTGAACTTGCTCAACATGCCACTGTGAATTTTTCTGTACTATGATTTAACTAGTCTAGAAGAAAATTAAGAGTCATTGACCACATCATAAGGAGGATCTTCATGGAATTCAAAATTTTGAGGGAATCAAGCCCTAATTAAACGGAGATCAATGCCATGCATAAAATAGTTGTAGAGTGAATGTGCTTCTGGTAGTCCTCGTTACAATCTGTTGGATCCATCGATTGATTATATATTATTGGAATTTCACAAGAAAAAAAAGTAACTCAAAGCAAGGTCAATATCGTACTGGACAAACTCGAGAAAAAAGGGGAGGAGGCAATAGGCATATGGGGCGTCAAATTTTGATCAAAATCTTGACGCAATTTGACTGCTTCAGTATGTCAAGAGCTTTCGGTACGTCCTCCAATTTCATCTCGTGGGTTAGAAGTTCATCAAGTAGGATCTCCTGTGGAACAAAAGCAAGCAAAGTCAGTGGTTGTGTGCGTTGCGTCTGAATTGGCGTGGCATGAAAAAGCTTATTAAAACCTTATTTTTGCATTTGTGGAGGAGGAGGGGAAGGTGGGTCTTGCTTTTGAGGCCTCCAAAAATGGTTCCCTTCAATGTTCTCCCCATCAACAGATTCAGGAAACTAATCTGCACAAATTGGTCCAGCCCTGCACCCACTACCACTGCTTTGCCTTTTCCCTAAACACATAAAATATATAAGTGTGAGACCTTTTTTTTTTCCTGGTCGGAATAACGAATGAGACTTGAAAGATGGAGCTTTGTTGGGTGTGTGAGCGTGCGAGCACGCAGTATATTTTCGTGGACAATGTGACAATGTAGATTAATCACCACTTTAGCGGCTTCTAGTGCTTGGTTGATCAAGTCAGGTACTCCCGAGCATTCAAAGCAGTAGTCCACGCCGACTCCACCCGTCAAGTCTTTGACCATTTCGGAGATGGATTTCGAATCCGCATTACCGGAGGACTGTTGAGCTTCTGGATTTATGAAATTAGTCATCCCAAAGGCTTCTCCCTTGTCTTTCTTCATCCCGTTTTTGTCCACGCCGATTATGGGAGTCGCCCCTTGCACCCTTGCTCCTTCTACGACCTGCTCATCATCAAATCAACTGCACTATTACCGTGCTTTCACTCTCTCTCTCTCTCTTTCTAATTAATTCTCTCAAGAAAGCATTTATATAGTGCACATGTAAGCTAGTAACACAACCGACCAACCACATACCCCGAGTCCAACAGCACCGAGGCCGATCACAGCCACGGAGGAGCCACTCTCGACCTTGGAGTCCATCCAAGCGGCCCCAAACCCAGTGGAGAATCCGCACGACAAGAAGCTAGCATGCGGGAGAGCCACATCTGGGTCAACCTTCACAACATAGTTGGCATCAGACACTGTGTACTCAGACCAGGTGGAGCAAGAGAGGAGGTGGTACAGGGTCTGGCCTCGGATAGACATTCTCGATGTTCCATCAGGTAATAAGCCACTAAAAGAGAGCGGATGCCGGAGGCATAAGTTTGTCTTCTCCGAGTTACAGTTCTCACACTCCCCGCATTCTCCCACAAAAACAGGAATAACCACGTCTCCTTTCTTCAACTCTTTTACTTCCTCTCCAACACTTTCCACAATCCTGCCATTTTCCCCCGTCAATCACATATATATAGACAGCACTGGATGTGCATATGTTGAGAGCAGCGGTACCTTATGTTGATGAAATGCTTTGATGAGTTACTATATTCCTATTTAACTATCAAGGGATGTACCTGTGAGGCTTAATTTCCGTGTTTTCCATCATCATTTGACTTAAATCTATTTTGACCGCCAGGAAAAGCCTAGCCAGACAATCAAGCTCCCTTTGTTCAACCGCTGGTGACCAGGCCACCACAAATGTTGCCTTCTCGCTGGCCAAGCCACCACCAATCCCATTAGAGGCTTGATAAGCTCGTCCATGGCCATGGAGTATCTAATAATTTCTTAAGGAACCTGAGGCAGAGATGGGTGATGGAAGTCTTGAGCTAGCGAATTGCAGCTATAGCTAAGAACACGGCTCATGCTTGGGGATTGGCTTTGTGAAGAGTCAGATTCATTGATGAAACAAATTAAAATGTGAAGTTGGCTATTCTTTTTACTCTCACCGGCAGTGGAGGCAGCTAAGAGTGGTCTTGGCTGGCCGTGGATCACAAGACACTAGTAGGATTTGTAGTTTGTGGGTAAAGTTACTTATTATGTGAGCATAACTTTATCGAGACTGACTGGAGGAAAACGGAGTCCTAATTATATCAAATTGAATAAACTGCAGTCATCCATATGGGGCGATTGGTAGAACAGCTGCGATACGGGAGCACACCCATTGCAAAGCAGGTAAATGGGAATGTTAGAAAAATGAGAGATATTAAGTGCCTGCCTGAGCTAGCTGTAGCTAGAGGCATCCAGCCATATTTGGAGAATGACCATGAATGAGATGGATGCTGTTCTTGAGGAGAAGCAGGACTCGGGAATCGATCCCGATGGTTGTGTTGATGTTCATTAACGGTAAGTCACAAGTTATGATCATACATACAACACCCAGCCAAAAAGTAATGGAGGGAATGCCAACTCCTCACTGACATATCTAACAGGGATTATTAGGGGGAATCAAATTAAGGAGCCGATCAGATTTTGCAGTCACCAAATTGGGGGGGGGGGGGGGGGGGGGGAGGGGGGAGAGAGAGAGAGAGAGAGAGAGAGAGAGAGAGAGAGAGAAGACTTTACCCAACACCTTCATGGCCAAGAACTCGAGGGTATATCGGCTGCAACGCCAACAAATTGGGGAAGGGTAAATTATAAGACAGATAAGAGAAGGGAAGAAGAGTAGAGTAGAGTAGAGAGAGAGAAGTGAACTAACGAAAGGGAAACCCCGGGAGCACAAGACATCCGTGTGGCAAACACTGGCGAACAACATCTTCATCCTCACTTCACTCCCCTTGGGGGGATCCACTTGTATCTCCTCCACCTTCCATTCTTCCCCTGCTCCCCAGCATACCACCCCTTTGCATGTTATCACCTGCGAGCTGCTCATCTCTCTCTCTCTCTTATGGTATTGCTTTTCCGGTTTCTCTCACCACCAAGTATCAGTATGCTTAGCCTCGATGGATTTGCTCATATTATATATAGATGATCACCTGATCACCCTCACCTCCACACCTCCATGCGCGTTCCCTCTTTTTGGTCAACGTGGCATCTCCAATGTTGGTCATATGCGCCGTCGATATCACGTGTCCTGGTGCTTTTCCTATTAAATTCTCCAATTGCTTGCTACCACCATGCATATACCAAACCAAACCTCAATTCCCGGTGCAATAATTGACTTTCCTGACGGATAAGACTTGTTTATACATAAATACATACACATAGGTTGTAAGCGCACGTCATGTTCGACTTGTCTCACAGGCTTATGTTGTCAACGTGCAAATTATATTTATGCTTGAATCAACTATCCAAGTCAGCTAAACTTCAGCTTTGTATCTTATATAATCTATGGAATCCACAAAAACTTTTGAATAGCCCGATTATTATATATGTATATCGGGATTTCTCGTCATGAAAAAAATAACTTCATAAATAAATAGGTCATTAGGAGAACCATCGCAAGCAAGCAAGCTGTTGACGTGCTACGCTACCGACATTTAAAACAGATTGGTGAAAAATGGAGTATGGGGACAAAATGAGTCATCATCCGACTTACCGTCTTACGGCAATTTGATCCCCACCACTTATTAGTGGAAATCGATAAGATTTGAGCTCGTTATCTTTATTTTGTCATTGCGTGAAGCTGAAATCATTCGACTTTTTTTGGCTTTGTTCACGGATAATGTCCAAGTTCTGCAGCCGTGGGCGAGAAGGACATCTTCATAAATTACTCAACTACTCAATTAACAATTGCTATTATCGAGTGTTCAATTATGACCCACTTTGTTTAAATATACGATAGATTTTTATTTTTCAAGATTGGACGACTTAGTTTGTCCCCTAGTGATGTGACTCCTGGTGATTTATGAAATGCCATTTTGCTAAATAAGAATAAGTGCTCTAAGAATTCTAAGATTTATCATGAAAGTGCAATTGAGTCTTTGAATTTTTTAAAAAATACAATCAAATCATAAAACTTATCAAATTTGTGTAATCAAATACTTTCATTAGACAATTTTCTCTTTACTACGTAGCATTTATTATTATTTATTTTGCAGATCTTAAAACTGGAAAAAAAAAAATGGTAGGACCTCATCGTTGATGGCACACCATTGCCACTGCCCATTTCCAGAGGGTTTGGAGATCGCCAACCTTGGGCGAGGACTCTTCAGGTCTAGGAGAGGGCTGGTGACCCTTGCTAGGTTCATATGAGGGCCGACATTTGCCCAAATCTAGGCAAGCCTTGCTCAAGCTTAGCAAGGGTCATCGAGCCCTCATGTGATGTGCAATGGCGGCAGCACCTTATCGGTAAGACCCTATCTTTCTTTCTTTCTTTTTCTTTTTTGCAATTTTATTGATAAAAACTTTGGCCTTTTTTAGTTATTTTAATCTAATTTAAATAAGATTTCAAAAAGAAAATAAAAAATGCCATTTAGAAAAGAGAAATTAATTAAAAAATGTTATGTTGAGCTCGGTTGTAATAATTTAATAAGTTATAGAACTTTATTGTATTTCTAAAGAAAGAGAAATTTAAATTATACTCTCACCATAAATTTGAGATCCACATGTCGAAGGACATGGATCCTACACTGACCTTCTGGTCAAATCATGGTAGTTGGGGTTTCTTGATTTCATTGTCGGAAAAGTTCTCTCTACCATTCAAAGAAAATATCATTCACTGATCGAAACGTAACAAAAATCCGGGCCCACCTGTCAGTTAAACCAGCAAAATTGCCCCGTTCTCTCCGTTAACGCTCCATCTCTCTCACCTTTACTCTCTCTCCTCCCCTCCGTTTTTTGCCCTCCTCTCTCTCTACTTTTCTTTTCTTTCCCCTTGCGTATGCCATGTCTTGAGCTCGAGTCGGCTCACGGCCGCTTCAGGTCGAGGAGGGCTGGCACGCCACTGAACGCGAAACTCGAGCGCTACCCAAAAGCTCCGGGTTTGAGGTCGAGATTCATGGCTGGCCGCGAGCGTCGTCCATGGTGGATGGGAAAAAACGGTACCCAGAGATCAATAGCATACCCCAATGAACGAATGAACAAGCGAGCGCAATAGAGCAAAGACGGACGAGAACGACCCAAGTGATGAAATCACATTAAATAAGGAAACCGTCGCCCACCCCATACGCCTATGCGTCCGTTTACAAAACCCACCCGCCCATTTCCTCCTCCCAGCTCCACATCCGACCTTGCCTGCTGAGATTCTTCTAAAAGGTTCGGGTTTTTATTTTTCTTTGGAAAAAAACCACGAAAAATTGCTCAAAGTAACAAATTTACCTAAACTTAACTTCTTTTTTTATGACGTAAAAAACCCGAACTTTACCGGCCATGACACATTTACCTCCGACTTCTTTTTTTTGACACACCCAAACTTCTGTCGTGCAACATGTTTACCCTAAATTATAGGGTATTTTGATTTTTCTTTTCTTTTCTTCTCTCTTCCTTCCACTAGCCATAGCAAAGCCGGCGGAGGGAAGCCAATGTCTGACAGGAATTGCCCTCATTGGCATTAGGCGAGGGTCACCCTCACCTAGGTTGGCTAGGGCGACCCTCGGCTGGGTCGAGCGAGGGCCTCCCTTGCACCCTCGCCTAGATCTGGCGAGGGCACCCCTCGCCCGAGTTCGGCGAGGGCATCCCTCACCAAGCCCTTGCCAACATCAAGCGAGGGGTGCCCTCACTGGCATCGGGCAAGGGCACCCCTTGCCCAACTTAGCCAAGGGCTATCCTCACCCAACGCCGGCGAGGGCAGCCCTCGCCAGACGCCGGCTTCCTTTCGCTGGCTCTTCCTTGGCCAACGGAAGGAAGAAGAAGAACAAAATAAAAAAAGAAGGAAAAATAGAAAAAATAAGACAAAAATACCGTAAATGTGTCATAGTTTGAAAAGTTTGGGATTTTTCACGTTACAAAAAAAAAATTTGAGATAAATGTATCATTTTAAGCAAAGTTTGAGGTTTTTGGTGATTTTTTCCTTTGTCTTTTCTCTCTCCTCGTTCATCCGTCCATTCGGTTGTCATCCCGGAGACCTTTCGGGAGCTGTGTTTCATCTTCTTGAGCGAGCCTCTGCATTCCTTGCCCCCCATGCTGGCCGCAACGGCCATGGACAAGCGTTAGGGTGCTCGTGAGCAGGTTGGCCATGAGCCGACTCAAGCTCGAGCCATGGCAGACGCAAGAGGAAAGAAAAGAGAAGTAAAGAGAGAAGAGAGAGAGAGAGAGAGCGATGGGCAGAAACGGAGGGGAGGAGAGAGAGTAAAGGGGAGAGAGACGGAGCCTTAACGGAAAGGGTGGAGGCAGAAATTTTGCTGGTTCAACTGGTGGGCTCATATTTGCCACATGTTGATCATTGTATGGTTTAATGTATCATCCTACCATTGCGCTCGCTCTTTTTGAAAACGCAGCCTTCTGACTCAAACTTCGCAGTACTCGATCCATTAACTTAAGCCACAGGCCCTACCCGCAACAGCCATAAACTCGGAGAAAGATATGACTTTTTTACAAACAAATGAATCAAATTCAACATTGTACAACAGGGCCATGTACAAAGCAAGAAGAATGAAGGAGTACATGTTGAGATCCCTTAAACGTGGGTGTATTGGTCGCCTGAGATGCACCGGGTTTCAATTGGACATTCCTCGGAACATTGTTAGCTTATTTCTCTTCCTCCACAAGGTAACATCTTTGCAGCAATGAATTCAAGCCTGCCTTCTAAACTGAAGCCTCTCGTGGCATGGAAGCACATGCACTTTAACTGGAGAAAAATCCTCACTCGTCTGCAATGTTACCACCATTGGTCAAGTGCTCTGCCCTGCATTATTCCAATGGTAAAATATTTAACAATGAAAAGTGATGAGCCGTGGGCTTAACAGCAGCCGGTCAACATAAGTGGAGCTTGGAAGCTTCCACAAACAACACGCGATGGAAATATACAATTCTGTGGAAACAACTAGAAGAAATTACCCTTCTGATGGATGACCAATACCGAGCCCATTACAGGTCAATATCATTCCTTTGAATCTGGCAAGATACTCCTGCTTGCGGTGACAAAACATGGAATCAAGGATGTTGAATGAAAAAGTTCCAGTTTAACCCGAAATTCGAAAATAATCTATAGCCTCACCCTCAAGGTATACTTCTCGATCTCATAAATCCCAGTTAAGTCATAATCAAAGCGTTTGACAGGATCGCTCAGCACTGCAAAAGGATCATTTTAAAGGGAAATATAGCACAGCATAAATGCTATCAACCTAGCAGAAACTGATGTCTGAATCTAAATTACTTTTCCTTATAGTCACCTAAATCTCACATGAGGTATACCTTCATTAGCGTAAAAAAGAATGACCACTGTGTAAAAAAAGAATGACTACAAAAAATATCCCATTGCCCAAGGCTCTTTGTTGCCGGTATCTGCTCAAGTCATTGAATGTAAGCAACACTTCCCCTGCATTGCACAGAGACAATTCCCTGTGCCAGGAACTCAATTCCTATGTCCACATTAAGGTCGAGCCATCACTATTATTTTTCATACTCACCCTGATATACCAACTATCGTAGCAAAGAATATCATCGGGAGTAGCTCAGCATATATCTTTCTATCAATTCCAAATTATCGGCATACATGACTTGCACCGACCAAAAGCTTTTATATTCTTGTGATGATCTGCCCGAGGATTCAGATTTGCTTCCGTGACATTGACAAATTTCATCTACTGTTAAATAACCGTGCCATTATCCTCAGGGATCCACTGATGAAGGCAATGAAAATAACATTTTTCATGTACTTGTGTTGTAGGACCAACTATCCTATTCTAGGGTTGAGTCAGTTGAAAGCAATAGGCACCAGGCTACATGTAAGCATTACCACCATAAGCTTCATTAATCTCTTGGAATTTTGAGGTCACAGCACCATCGCCCTTGTGTTTGTCAGGATGCCACTTCTATAAAACAAAGTATTGTGTGAAGTCAGCAAATTGTGCATTATAGAGAACCAAAGATAGTAATCCACTGACCAGATACTGTTTCAATAGTAAAGAGTAAAAGGAAAGCATTTAGAGCCGGCCGCAAGAGAAGTAGACACGGACCAACGCAAGCTTCCGATAGTTTAATCTGATTTTTTCGTCAGTTGCATCATAATCCACCTCCAAAATTTTGTAGTAATCCTTTGTCAAAGCAAAGACCATTTGTCAGATCAAACAATGAAGTAGACCAACATATTGCAAAAGTAATGCTTAGAATTGAAGCTGTTATCATCTATTAGTATAAAAGACAGTTAATAGACAGAGAATCATTTCCGTCAAAGCTATTGTTTTTGTTTTGTTTTTTTTTTTTTTTCTTTTGAGCACATGGCAATCGAATTGAGAACTTGACGACAACTCATTTGGCTGACATGAGACACACGTCACAAACAAAATGCCAAGTTAGACGACGAAATAATTGACAGGCAATAGGGTTGCTGACTGCATCCCATAATCCGTAACCTTAATCAGCAGCATTTTGCCAACCCAGATTGCCATTCCCATGTATCAGTGTACTACTACACTAGAACAAACTTAAAGCAGCAGAACCGATGCTAAGTTTTGAAGTGGGCAAATGCTAAATTTTGGAACTTGACATAAAAGAGAGAGAGAGGTTCCTGTAATCTAATTCTGGCCCACTCTCATGTTCCCTGCCCACCCATCTCTCTTCCTTTTCTTTTTTTTTTTCCATGGAACAACCGATAACTTGCGTTAGAGAGCGGGAACCCAATTATGTGGGAAAGGAGAGGTCAGCAAGAACCCCAATTTTGTTGGGTGCCCAAAACAAAAGGGAACCCAGCCAATCCAATCCAATCCAATCCAATCCACCACATTTGTGGAGTAGAAGCTCGGATTGAGCTGTCGAGAGAGAGTAAAATTGGCTGGGATAAGAGGAAGAAGGGAGAAAAGGGGGGGGGTGTCCAGTCAGAGGTACCTTGGGAGGAGCGGGATCATGAGCTTCCATGGGTCGCGGCACAAGGACATTTAGCTACGACGAGAGTAACGGAGGCATGCCACTTCATCTGATCTCGAAATGGCTGGAATCCAGCGCCGCTGCTTGCTGCTCCCCGGGGCGAATCTCTTTGGCCGATCGCGAAAATCACCTGCACTGGATGAGGAGGAAGAGGAAGAGGAGGATGAAGTATGAAGATGAAGCAGAAGAAGAAGTAAGATGACGACGACGACGACGCAGTGACTGACCAGACAAAAAATATGGCGATGGACCACACTGGATTAGATAATGGCGGTCACGTATTTGGGCCCCCAACCCATCTAGAGAATTGCACTCACGGCCCAATTCGTAGAAAACTTCGTGTACTCCATCTCTCCAAGGTTTCGATGACTCGGTCATGGGTTGGGTTGGGTTGGGCTTTTGGTCCTTTGCTTAGCGCCGAAGCTTTATTCGGATACGCGCCTCTAAAAATGGGGCCGTGTTCACTTGTGATCCAGCAAGCTCCAAATTTTTTAATCTCTCCACAAATTAGCAGTTTAGTTTGCGGAAAATATTTTCTTCATTTTCTGCTTTGAAAAATGAGTAAACAAAGAATCTATACTCAAATTTAAGAAAATGAACCAATGTCATTCATCTTCCTCTCTCTCCCCTCCATTTCTTCAATCGGGCTCTTTCTTTCTTTTTTTGCTTAGTTTCACAAAGTCTATTCTCATGCATAGCATAGCATGGTAATAATTGCGATATTTCTTTAGTAATTTAGATGGTTAAATTGTGGATCTTTTTAATTTGGATTATACTAAGAAAGGATAAAAATGGGCAATTCGGTGGAGATTTAGGGTTTAGAGTTAAAGTTTAGGGGAGAGGGACGTAAAAACTATCATTTTTTAGAATTTTTTTTGTTCGACGTCCCATTTACCTCAATTTTCGCACTTAATGAACATGTTTTGGGTTGATGTGTTTTTTTAGACAAATTTAAGCAAATTTAAATTGGGCATAAATTTTTAATCTAATATTCTGTTAACTTGATTTTGGCACTTGCAAAAAGCCCATAATTTTCAATTTATAAAATTTTATAAAAATCTTAATGGAGCATAAGTTTTCTATCTGACATTCCACTCACTCGATTTTTGGATTTACGGACCCAATATTTTCCCTTCATCAAATTGAGAAAATTTTTGAAAATTTTTGCCATTAATTTGACCATACTTTGACTACCCATAACTTTTTTGCTTAACAAACTATTGACTCGATATTTACACCTACGGAAGGCTTAATTTGATGAAATGAAAATATCAAGTCACGATTTCTGTAAGTCTAAACTTCGAGTTAATGGAAATAGTATGGAAAACTCATGCTCGATTAAGACTTTTCAAAATTTTGATAAATTAAAAATATCGAGTCACGGGTTTCCATAAGGCAAAAGAATATCATATAAAAAATAATGCCCAATTAAGACGTTTCTAAAATTCGATGAATTAAAAACATTAAATCACGGGCTTTTTGTAAATGCCAAAGTCGAGTCAATAGAACATTAAATGGAAAACTTATGCTAAATGAAAGTTTGGTCAAATTTGTCTAAAAAACACATAAATATAATTTTTCAAAAAAAAAATCCCAATCGGATGAATTGAAAACCTGGAGTAATGGCATTTCGTAGGTGTAAAAATCAAGTTAATATAACGTAGAACAAAAAAAAATTCTAGAAAAAATGATTATTTTATGTCCTGGGTAGTATCATCTTTGAAGATGTGACTAACCTTCTAGATATGGTAGCCCGTGAGTTCAAAGAGAAAGAGAGACTCGTGCATCACGAACTAATGTCCAAGAAAGAATATCTGGGCATCATGAGTTTTCTTGATCATGACTGAGGAAGCGACTTAATGGACATCGCAAAAATTCTAGAAATTGATAACTTTTACATCCTTAACCATTATAGGTTTTTTGTTGATTAGCAAAACACTTTTCGTTAACTCATTTTCCTAAGAAAATCAAACACCAAAAAATGAGAAAAATGTTTTCCGCGAGATAAACGGAGCCTAAATTTTTAGTTGAAAATTCAATATGAGATGTTAATGCAAAATGCTTGAAACTTTCTCTTTTCCTTCCTTTTAAAAAGAAAAAAATTATGACAACAAATTATTTTAGTCATTGATATCTTGTCTTGAATTTCTAATTTGATTTTAAATTTATGTTTCGTTTATTTTCCGGAAAATAAACAAAGATGTAATTGTATATCTAACGAGGCAAATAAGGCGATGGATATAAATTGGATAATCCCATCACAAGTTTGGGCCGTTGCAATCCCCAACGAGGGAACACAATCCGGATTCATCAGCACACACGGCCCAATCCACAAGAAAATCTTGTGCACGAAGGTCATTGTTGACGTCTCCTCCGTGTTCGGACGATGATAAAGGACATGCCATATCTATTTTGACAAATAAATCCATTCACATTCCATACAAGTTCCGTCTCGTTTTTAATTGGTTTTATGTTTAATGTTTTGTGGTTTTAAAAGTACGGGGATCGGTTACAAGATTTGCTAGTTAACTCTGACGGCCACTCTCTCATCTTCTCAAAGTGTTCCCCAACCAAATTTGTCTGAAAGAAAAAAAAATACATGAATATAATTTTTCAAAAAAATTATCACTTTGATTAATTGAAAATATTGGGTCACGAGATTTCCGTACATATAAAAATTGAGACAATAGAATACTGGACAAAAAAGTTATGAGTGATCAAAGTTCGATCAAATTAATGACAAAATTTGGCCGTTGGGACACTTGTTAACAATCTTTTATAAAATATCAAAATAGAACATGACCACAATCAAGCAACTTGCAGTAAGTTGATGTTTTAGAAATTTATGACTTTGTGGTGACCATGGTTTAACAAAATCGTAGTCTCTTGGGCTGTACTATCTTACTTTGGCCTTGGCGGGATTAGCTCAATTTTGTATGTAATAGAGTTAGGATTCTGCTTACTTGTAGGCATAAAGGGCGCATTTGGTTGTGTTTGTTTAAAAATTGTTCCAGGGAACGAAATATAAAAAAATGTTTCGTTCCGAGAACAATTTTTGAACAAAAAAACGTGTTTGGTAAACTTTTCCTAATAAAAAAATAAACGAAATATGTTTGGTAAATTTAGATAATTTTTTCTATTTTTTCCTTTTTTTCTTTTTTTCTTTTTCATTTTTTTTTTCTTCTTTTAGCCGAGCTCGCCCCGGCGGCGAGGCCGAGGCTTGCCGGCCGGCGGGCGAGCTCGGCCTCGCCGGATCTGGGCGAGATCGAGCTCGCCCGGGCCGGCGCGAGGTCGGCCTCGCCATGGGCGGGCGAGCTCGCCCCGGATCCGGCGAGGCCGACCTCGCCCGGCCGGCGGCGAGCCTCGGCCTCGCCGGCCACCGCCAGTGAGGCCGAGGCTCCCCGACCGCCGGGCGAGGTCGGCCTCGCCGGATTTGGGCGAGATCGAGCTCGCCCGTGCCGGCGCGAGTCGGCCTCGCCCGGCCTACGACGGCGTCGGCCTCGCCGTGGCGGGCGAGGCCGCCGGCCCTCGTCGGCCGGTCGCCGGCCATGGCCGAGGCCGGCGACCGGCCAAAAGAAAAAAGAACAAGAAAATAAGAGAAAAAAAAAAAAAAAAAGTGTTTCTTATTTGTGTTTTTGTTTTTACATTTCTTTTTTTGTTCCGGGAACAAAAAAACAGAAAAAGTGTTTAAAAACAAAAAAAAGAACACAAACAAACGCAGCCAAATTCACCATGAGCTTTTCTTTAGTACCTGAAAAAGAAAATCTGTTATTTTCTTTGTTCTTTATGTTCAATATTGTAGCATTTAGTAGTGCTTTCTCTTTCCTAATTTTGCCAAAACTTGAAAAGCTCCCTCTATTTATTGGTTGGTTCAAAATGGTCCCTTACTTTTTCTGAAAATGTCACGCTTAATCAAACTATGCAGTAAGAGGAGTGAGAAGCTGGTTGATCTTGGTTGGCGAACCAGAAAGTAGTCTCAAACTCTGAAATTCAGCATCGTCCCTAACGGAAGAATTCCCCTCTCGCTCTTGTAGAGTTCTCTCTACCGTAATGGTAGTTTTCTGTTGACAAAACCCCTTCTGCCCTCTTTCGCTGACTTTATCTTCATCAACAATCTACACTTTCCTCAACAATCTACTATCCAGGACACCGAAAATGGAACACGAGTGTTTCCTTCTCAATCTATCCCAATACATAGTAGCACCCTGACTTCCTTAATCTCTCTCGCTTTCTTCATTGAATCCCTAATCCTCAACCTCTATTTTGTTGTACGATTGCTAGCATTTTCCCTGTTTCTTTCCTCCCATTTGGTCGCCACTATCAGCGCCTGTTGACCCATAGCTCCTCGCTGACAGGTTTGCAATGGCGAGTCCTTTTTGTGCCTTGCATGTCTCCGATTGTTCTCGTTTTGCCCTGTAATTATGAATATCTTAGTATTTGAGCAGTTATCTTTATCTACCTGCGAAGTTTTCCTCTTCGACTTGGTTCGTACTACTCTGGCCTAGCTATTGGGGCAGCATGTATGGTTTTCACTTGGATTAGATAGTACCTATCCCAATTTGTTTACTGGTATTACCTGAGATGGCGTCAGCAAACGACCCTGCTTCTTCCCGCCTGGTAGCTCTATGTAATAGTCTAGGTCGCCTCACCACCGAACAGCTCATTGATGATTGGGATGAAGATCCTTCGCCTGAAAAATTAAAGGAGTGTCGTTTATCTCTTGTGGGCAAAATTCTGTCAAACCCATCCATCAATTTTCCAGCTTTTCAAACCACAATGAAAAAAGCACGGAGGACGATCTAGTGGATTTTACACAAAGAGAGGAAGGTATAGACATTGCTACCTTTCATTACGAAGCGACAACCGAGAATTCAGGAAGGCGGTCCCTGGCTTTTCTCGGGCAATATGGTTATCTTTAAGCCCTGGATTCCAAATACTTCTTTACATTGCTATGATTTCTCTACACGTGCCTTTTGGGTGCAAGTGTTTGGCTTACCTTTAGAAATGTATTCTAAGCGGATGCTCCTCAGGGCAGTGCAGCATGTGGGTCAAGTCATTGCAGTTAAGGTTGACTCGAAGGATGGCACATCATCTAGAGCAAGTCGAGTGAGGGTTAAATTAGATATAAAGGAACCATTGAAAACAGGACAATTGATAAGGATAGCTGGTAAACCTTTTTGGCTTGATTTTCGCTATGAACGTCTATCACATTATTGCTATTCATGTGGTAAGCTCGGTCACTATGCCACCTACTGCATAGACATACTGTATACTGAGGATAAACATAAGGGCAGAGAGAAGCTGGCCTATGGCCATTGGCTTCGGGCCGAAGCAAACGCACATAGTCCATATTGGTATACATTTTATGATATTCATGACTCATCAGACAAACCAGAAGATGTTATACCTAAAACTCCACCTTCCCAAATTTTGACAGTTCCCTTATTACCCCCACCACCAATGGTTATTGCCAAGTCCACAATTTCGGCAGGTCTAGACTCCACTGATACTCCCCTTGCAGAGGATCTACCCATTCAACAGCTTTCAGCAGCTCATCCTTCCCTTGCTATTCCAACCCTTCTACCTGCAGACACAAAAATGAAAGGTATTCAGACTGAGTCAGAGGCTATTCCAGTAATTAAGAAGGGTAAGAACATAAGGTCACAACCCCTTTTGGGTTATGCTAAGAAATAACGACGCTACAGCCCCTATGTAGCAAAAGGTGTGGCGATAGATGATCATACTAATTCGCATCTCATGGATACTCCCATATTGACTGTAGATGAAGCAGAAGTCCGGGCATTGGTGGCTGGCCCTAAACAGCCACCCGTATACAAATGAAAATCCTTGCCTAGAACTGTCAGGGTCTGGGCAATCCCCTGACAGTTCAGGCTCTAAAGGCCATAATGGCTAAAGATAAGCCCGATGCCGTTTTTCTCATGGAAACCAAACAACCTGAATTGAAGCTTCAACGAGTGCAGCATAGTTTAAAGTTTCAACATGCTAATATCCTTAATCCAGTTGGTTTTGTTGGGGGTTTAGCGTTGTTCTGGAATGAGCCGCTTAATTTTAAGGTACTATCTTTTAACCCCTACTTGTTTCATACTAGTGTAAGTCAGGGGATAAGAGGGAGATCCACTAGTATTACTTTTATTCATGCCCTTACAAATTATCAATAACGTCAGTCTTTGTGGGATGATATAAGACAAATACAAGTCAGCAATAGCATGCCATGGATGTGTGTGGGCGATTTTAATGAGATCCTTTATCCATGGGAAAAAATGGGTAGATGTCCTGCACAACAGTCTCGGATGTTTTCTTTTAGAGCCTTTATGAATGACAGTGAATTTACTGAGCTTGGAAGCCATGGTTGTAAGTATAAATGGATGAATAATTGAGAGGGCGAGGATCTTGTGAAAGAGAAATTAGATAGGGTGCTATGTACTATGGACCGGCGTCTCTTATTTCCAAAGGCAGGAGTGTATGCCCTTCCAACAGTGGGGTCTGATCATAGCCATCTACTTATTTACACGTCAGCAGACTATCGTCGAAGTAAGAAACCCTTTCTTTTTGAAAGTTACTGGAATGAGGATGAGGAATGTCAACAAGTTATCTCGTGTACCTGGAATCTAACTTGTCAGTTATATCTCACTTTTCTTACCAAAGTGGCTAGGGTCACAAAGGCTTTGACTGCATGGAGTCGAAATAAATTCTCTAATCGACGCAACAAGGAGCTTACTCTTCAAAATAAGTTACAGAACCTGACAAAGCAGCCACATCTACAGTATGACAGGGTAGAGGCTTCTAAAATCAAAGCTGAAATCTCTCGAACTTGGGCACAGGAAGAGCAGTATTGGGCGTCACGTTCTAGAATTCAGTGGCTGAAATGGAGCGATAAAAATTCACGTTTTTTCATGCTACTACGATTCAACGAAGGCAAAGAAACCGAATTACGATGCTGCAAACAGAGGATCAGCTATGGGTTCGTGATATCCCTACTCTTCAGGAAATGGCTACCACTTTCTTTTCATGTCTATATACATCAGCTGGCTATAGAAACTATCAACCTTTACTTGATCAATGTCACCAAGTGGTCACTAAGGAAATGAATGATTAATTAACTGCACCACTTACAATGGATGAGGTCAGGCTAGCTACCTTTCAAATGGGGTCAAATAAAGCCCCTGGTCCTGATGGTTTGACTGGATTATTTTATCACAAGCACTGGGACATTGTCAAAGATGATTTGTTCCTATTAGTTCAAAATTTCCTGATCTCAGGGGTATTACCTGCAGGTCTAAATAATACTATTATCACATTGATTCCCAAAATACCTCAACCCGAGAAGCTTGAGCAATACCGCCCCATTAGCCTATGTAATTTTGCATATAACGTCATATCCAAAGTGCTCGCGAATCGTCTCAAGCCATGTTTGCCTACTCTAATTTCTCAAGAACAATCCGCTTTTGTGCAAGGAAGACAGATCCAAGACAATATACTAATTGTCCAAGAGGTTCTTCATCATTTCAGAACAAGAAAGAGAACAAGTAGATTCAATGCACTCTTAAAAACCAACATGACAAAGGCATATGACAGAGTGGAATGGGACTTTCTCAGGAACTACTTCCTCAAATTGGGCTTTCATTCTATTTGGGTGACCTGGATTATGCAATGTATTACTACAGTTGCTTTCACTGTGAAATTCAATGGGGAATTATTACCTTACTTCCAACCATCTCGTGGCCTTCGCCAGGGGGATCCACTATCACCATACATTTTCATTCTGATGGCCAATGTCCTCTCGAACCTCATTACACAAGCTGTAAGTATCGGACATCTAAAGGGCATTCGGTTGAATAGATGGTGTCTTACCCTATCACATCTCTTTTTTGCCGATGATGCGATCTTTTTCTTGAATGGTACCATCTCTGAAGGTCAGAACTTGGCTAACATTCTAAATCTATATTGCTCGGCAACTGGACAGCTTGTAAACCGCAATAAATCTAGCCTGATTTTCAGCAAACATTGCCCTACCACTCTTTAGGACAACATGTCTCAAGAACTGAGGACTCCTATCATGCAACGTTATGGTTAATATTTGGGTATACCATCAGAATGGGGTCGATCAAAGAAGGAAATGTTCTCTTGGCTGTTGGCTAGAGTTAATGCCAAACTCTAGGGCTGGAAGGAAAAATTTATATCAAAAGGGAGTAAGGAAATTCTCATAAAGTCTGTTGTCCAGGCTCTTCCACACTATGCCATGTCTATATTTAAGCTGCCTGTTTCTATATGCAAATCTATTGAACAACGAATTGCTCGTTTTTGGTGGAGAAATGATCAAAATATAGTCGGTATACATTGACTGCAATGGGACTTTATGAAAGCTCAAAAACAACAAGGAGGTATGGGCTTTAGAGACCTAATCACTTTTAATAAAGCGATGCTTGGCAAGCAGGCCTGGCGCCTACTGCAATACCCTCATTCATTATGGAGCACACTTTTCAAAGGCTTATATTTCCATGCAACAGATTTCCTTTCAGCTAACAGAGGCACAAGGTCGTCCTGGGGATGGCAAAGCATGCTATTGGGACGAGAAGCTATTCTACCTAATCTTCGCTGGTCAGTTGGGAATGGTACCAAGATCAGAATTCGGGCAGATAGATGGTTACCGATGGGTATTCTATATGGACCTTCAGCTAGGGCAGAACCTCCTATGGTGGCAGATCTTATTGATCCCATCCACCATAATTAGAATCTGACTTTGCTTCAGCAATTCTTTGATCAACAGATCATGGCAGAGGTTCTTACTATCCCAGTAAGACCTCTTATATCCGAAGATAAACTCATTTGGTCAGCTAATGCAAATGGCAATCACACGGTTCGCAGCAACTACCATTCTCTCAGACAAGAATGCACCATTCTACAGCATAGTAACCCCTCTATCTCTACTCATCAATCCTCAGCATTATGGAAAAGCATATGGAAAATGCATACATAACCAAAAATCAAATTGTTCCTTTGGTCTGCTTGCCATAATGCACTGGCATCCCGAGCAAATCTCTTTAACAGGCATATACTTACGGACTCTACATGCTATCTCTGTCACCAGAATGTTCCAGAAACCACAACACGTATCTTCTTAAAATGTACTTGGACGTTTACTATTTGGACAGACCCACAGATCAATCTATACCCAACAACACTGACAAGTGATCGGTTTGTTACCTGGATTATAGCATGGGCGACTGATTCTCAGCATTCACCTCCTCTTCCTCTCGTGGCTAATATCCTCTGGCAAATCTGGCGACAGAGGAACAACTTCCTCTTTCGAAATCAGTCTCCGGATCCATCTATGGTTGTGCAGACAGCTTTGGCTCATCTCAGGGCGTATCAAGTTCACTCAGCTCCTTTACGCTTTAGATCTCCTCTGGCCTCCACCGATCAGTCTCATCTATGGCGTCCCCCTGCAAAAGGAACCTTAAAATGTAACATTGATGCCAGCTATCAGCCGAGTAGCGCTGAAGGTCGAATTGCGTGTATCTACAGAGACAATCAAGGGAGACTTACCGACGTGTACACGAATAGAGTCCAGGTGCACTCCGCTTTTGAAGCCGAACTTCAAGCCCTAACATATGCTCTTCACCATCTGATCGATCAACGTCTTCACAGAGGGTTGCTAGAGTTGGAAACTTACTGCTTGAATCTAGTTGAAATCATCAAAGGGCATCGATAGCCACCCTAGGAGTTGCGATCGCTGGTTGACGAAGCAGCCGCTCTGCTTGTTGATTTCCCGAACCTCATGCTGCAACACTGTTACCGTGATGCTAACCTACCTGCTGACTAGGCCGCGAGAGCCCACAACTCTTTTTCGGCCCATGATAGCTTTTCTTATCTCCCGCAGGCTTTACTTGATCTTGTACTCGTTGATGCTTCTCTTTCAAGTTGTAATATATCTTTATCTTAAATGCAAGTTTATTTCCGACTAAAAAAAAAAATCAAACTATGCAGTGAGGAGAACCACTAATATGATAGTTAGGTGTGACATCCCGATTTTTCAAGTCTATTTTCAATAAATTGAGACGGGCATTTCATTGGCACGCATATAGTTCTTTTCCTTGAGTCGGCCACTCATGTGAAAACTAGTCTATCAGGTGAAGCCGTTAAGAAATTCTAATACATCAGACTCGAGAATTTGACCAGGAAGCGATCGTTCGACTGAGCTAATCTGCAAGGGTCATTGCGGCACAATTAAAAATCGATTAGAGACCGGATCGGGTCATTGTGATCAGGTGTGGGTGATTCCACCAGATCGCACAATTCTTGTCGATCGGCACTGGACCGACTTTTCTGTCGATTGGGTACCTTGTGTTCGTATTTGAAACCTTGAGATTATCTCGACAACCGAAGATCGCCAATGTTTCAAAGATGTACATTGTGGCTTGAAATGATCAACCACAGATCAAATGCATGAAAATTCCTAAAGGCTACCCGGTAGGTTGGGTCGCGCTAGTATCGTGCCAAAGTGAAATTATCCGTGGAATTGAGATCGAATTCAGAAATTGGAAGTCTGGGTGTGTCACAAATCATTTTAAGAGTATTGACTCATCTTTAGAAAAAATTTTCATGTAATCAGAGTTTTTCAGCAATTAAATTAGAAAATGGTTAATTTGACTCGAGAAATTAGTAAGCCCGCTTTTAGTGGTATTTTTGAAATCAAGATGGTTCTATGATCAAGTAAACATGTGAATTGAAGGGTTGTGACATTGGATTAATTTTACGAACTTTAATTTGGTTCGATTAGAAGAGAATCGAATAATGGATGTATAAGATTCTATGCCCCGACGGAAAATGAAATTGAACATATTGGACCAAAGTTGTGGAAGGTTGGAGTTAGTGGATGGTTGATGTCATGGGGGAGGCAAGATGGGCTAGGATGATGACAAGTGGATGGTGGGAATGAGCTATTGGAAAGGTGGGATGTCACTTCCCCCTTGTCCCCATCATCTTCTCCATTTGAACTTGGAAGAGAGAGAGAGAGAGAGAAGAGCTGCAGCCGTGCGACAACCAGTCGAGCCCCCCTTCATCCACCCTTCGCCCGCTCGACGCCGTCGTTCGCGCCGTTGCCGGAGTCGTTGCCGTCCACGCCCGCTCGCCCGCGTGACCGACCAGCTCGCTGCTCTGCCTCTACCCAACCGTTGTTCGTGCGACCCCGACCCTCCATCATCTTCATCAGCCGCTGTTTTTGGTCTTCCAGCTCGTCGGAGAGCTACCGTGAGCCAGCCGAAGCCAACTCGCCACTCGTGCCGCTTCTCCTCCGCTCGCACGACCAGCCGGCTTATGCTCGGCTCAGCCGCTGCTTGCGCGACAAGGACCCTCCAGCGTCATCGTCCGACCGTCCAACCGCCCGTTTGTTGTCACCAAGGCCGCCGGAGGCCCCACCTAGCCGCCATGTGCCACCGTCTGAGCTACCATCTCCTTCCTCCGTCGTTCCTCCACCCGATTAAGCTCGGATCTACCCTCCTTCGACCCCAAACAGCAGCAATTAAAAATGGGTATAGCAGCGGACGTTTGGCCTATTTCGGCCGCCTTCCCGAGCCTGGATGCTCGGCCCGCCTTTAGAAAAGTCGATTCCCTCATCGTCCCCGTCGTTTTGGTCCGCTCGGCTTGCTAATCCGGTGAGTTTAACTCACTAAATCTTGATTATATGGTTAATGATGCCCTAAGTGTGCTTAGTCTAAATTAAGCAAGCTTAGGTGGTTAGTTTAGTTTATTTAAATGTGATTTAGATTAAGATGTTTGTTTAATTTAAAGCATGTTTAATTAAAGGCTAAGATAGTTTATTTAATAATAAACCTTGATGTGACATAATATGTTTTACTTTTGATTTATTTAAATGTTTCGAAATTCTGGAATTTATAATATTATATTATATTCCGAAATTATTTAAATAAAAAAACGGAAAAATTATTTTTGACCCCGATTGCTCTGAATTTCATTCCAATCGCTGCTGTGTATTCGGATTTTGAAATTGATGGTTGGATATTATAAATTGAGTGTGGATGACGAAAAATATGGATATTATTATTTAATTAATTTTCGGAATAAATTTAATTATTTATTAAATTCCAAAAATTTCATCGGGACCTTGTTCTCTCAGAATTTCGTGTCGATCGCTATTGTGAATTTAGAATTTGAATTTGATAATTGATTGTGGCAAATGAAGTGTGATTGTGATAAATATGGATTCTTTATAAAATCCTAAGTGTGGAAATTGATGGGAGATTGGCCGTGATTGACCATCTATTAGAGGTCGTGCCTAGTGAGGCCGTGATGGACCACCTATGAGAGGTCGTGCCTAATAGGGCCGTGATTGACCACCTATTAGAGGTGGAACTTGAAGTGATGGATCACCTATGAGACCGCGATTGACCACCTATGAGAGTCGTAAAGACCGTAATGGACCACCTAATAGGGCCGTGATTGACCACCTATGAGAGGTCGTGCCCAATGAGGCCGTGATGAACTACCTAATTAAAGGTCGTGCCGAGTGGGGCCGTAATTGCCACTGGTTATTAAACCTTCCTATAGGGCCGTAATTAAGAGTAATGATTGATTTGCTAGAATGACATGTAATCGGCCAAGTCGATTGATCGCTGAGACGATCCAAGTGGTTGAATTGTTCTGATGAAGTGATTGTGCCATGGTTGTTTGGTTATTATAATTGTACGTGGTTGAATTATATAAATTGTGTTAACTTGTAGATGAAGGCTAATGTGAGGTAAGTCTTCTGTGTGATATGGTTAGGCCACCCGGAGAGTATTTTCTTTCTAATAGGGGTTTAGGGGGTTGAACTTGCTGAGACATTGTCTCATTCCAGTTTGGGGATTGAAAATTTTCAAGTCCCCTGGTGGTCGGAGCGGCTAAATAGCTTTGGTTGGCCTTGAGGAGTTGAAGATGTGAAGTCATAAGGATTGTAGAATGTGTCACTAGTTGGTTTTAGGATAATCCCCATTTTTGTCGAGCTGGTCTATTTTGTAGACAACCTAGTGTTGTATTTAAACCATTTGTGTTTATAAATGAGTATTTGGTATTGTAATTGATTGCCTGCTTTTCTATCACAAGTTAAATGTTGTTAGGAGATTTGTTTTGCTTCCGCATGCGTAATTAAAAGAATGGGTCGACGGCATATCCTGGGATGTCGCATATTTGATCGACCGCAATGGGATATGAGCGTATCTCGGGGTTCAAGGCGTGACATTAGGGATGGTTACTCTTAACTCTTTTAAGAAGCTCGGTGAGCTTTTCTCAAGAGTATGGCTGGGGAAACTTAATCCACTTTTGAAAAATTTGATAAATAAAAAACATCGAGTCACTAATTTCTATAAGACCAAACACTGAGTTAGTGTATGATGACAAGGTTGAGGTATCCGAGTCACATCTTCAAAGATGATACTAAAACCTAAGACATAAAAGTTATGATTTTATATAAATTTTTTGTTCAACGTCATATTGACTCAACTTTTGCATCGACAAAATGTCATTACTCGGTTTTGAATTCATCGAATTGGGAATGTTTCTGAGAAATGTTTTTTTAGACAAATTTGACCAAACTTTCATTTAGCATAAGTTCTCCATCTAATGTCCCATCGACTCGATGTTGGCATTCATGAAAAAACCCGTGATTTAATGTTTTTAATTCATCAAATTATAGAAAGTTCTTAATTGGGCATAAGTTCCTTTCCTTCAAAGAAAAAAGAGAGACTAATGCATCACAAACTACGTCAAGAAAAAGAATATCGGACATTGTGAGTTCCCCTTATCATAATGACGAAAGCAAGTTAATGGACGTCGAGCAAAAAAATTCAAAAATTTAATAATGTTTACATCCTTCTCCAATGAACCTTAAACCGTTATAAGTTTTCCATACTCTTCATTGATTCATTTACCTAAATGAATAAAACGCCGATTAAAAATTCGCTATGAGATGCGAATAAGATATACTTGAAACTTTCCATTTCTCTTCTTCTTTTTTATGACAATAGATTATTTTGGTGATGATATCTTGTCTTGAAGTTTTTAATTTGATTTTAAATTTAGATTTTTGTTTGTTTGGCGAAAAATAAAAGGAAGATGTTGCTGTACGTGTACGAGGCAAATGAGGCTAGTTGGGGCAATCTCCAACCACAGAGCGCGATCCACTCGTGTATGAAGGTCGTCGTCCGTGTCTCGTCCGTGTTCGGACGGTGACAAAGGTTTCGAGGACTCGACCGTGGCTTGATCGGTCGGGGGCTTTTTATTCTTTTTTTTTTGGCGTAGTGCCTAAGTTTTTCCAGTAAAAGAAGGGGGATCGCGTTCACTTGCAACCGAGCAAAACCCCCCCAGTTTGTTCGTGTCTTCTTCTCGGCATCTCAAAAATCCTCCTCGACGGCATTTCCAATCGTCATCTCGTCTCCCTCAATCTCTTTCTCTCTCTCTCTCTCTCTCTCTCTCAGCAGCAGCAGCAGCAGCAGCAGCATGTGGGTGGAAATCGTATGTGGGTTGGTGATCTACAAACTGTTTCGCCGCCTCTTCTCCGGCGACGACGACCTTCTGGACTTCGACTCCTCCGCCTCCAATGCCCTCTTCTCCGTCGCTTCCCGGTACTTCCCTCCTCCTTCTTTGCTCTCATGTCATGTGATCGGAGGTCCGGCCTCCGTTCATCGCTAAGTTAAGCTAAAAGCTGAATCTTGAAAGTGATAGTCCATAGTTTGGTTGATTCGTGATTCTGGGTGACAGACTTGAGAAGCTGTATGGTGGGAAGGCTTACGTCGGTCTCCGGATTCCTGACCCCGACACCGGTTCCAGGCAGAACATCGACTTGGCCCTCGTCACTAAAGGGTCTCTCTCTCTCTCTCCATCACGTTGGACTTTCTCGAAGTTTTACTTTTTCCAGTTTCCTCTTATTCCTCGACAATTTGCACCTCATTTTCTTTTGTCCCCCCCAATTGCAGGGAAGTTGTGGTGGTTTCTGTTAAGAACTTTGCGGGCGTCGTTTCTGTTCGCGCAGATGGAAGCTGGGTCTGTATAGATGAATCTCATTACAAAGAGCAACTGCATCCTGACCCTGTACGTCCCCATTTATTTCACTCTCGCCGTCTACTTCGGGATTTGATTTAATTTGATGGTTCGTCTGTTCCTTTAAATTTCAGGCTGCAGAGGCTAAGAAGGCAGCTTCGGTTCTTGAATCGTATCTTGAACAGAGAGGAGTTGCTTTGCCTGATGGATACCTTTCTTATAAAGTTGTTCTTCCTAACCCAAAGTTCTGGTATGTTATTAGGATTTCCACTGATAATGTCATTGTCTACAAAGTGGTTTCACCCACGTTTTCTGGACTTTTACATTCTCAAATATCAGAGGCGTGTTGCATTTTTGAAATAACTGCTGATTTGCATATGTTTTTGTTGCATGGGGTAATTATTTTTGATTGACCAAGTTTAAGTCTCAGGAATTGCAACTTTTCAAGTACCTTCTTTATGAGCATTGCGTTGCTCTGGAATAGATTAAGAGAATTCTCATGACTGCGGCATGGCAGCTATTCAAAAGCAAATAGTTGATTGGAACAGGCCCTTTATAATAACCTAATGCACCACTATTTGTCTTGATCTTGATCGACTGTCTTTCATTCTATGACTGTTGGTGAGTGCAATTGCTGGTGAATGAGAAGGAAACTTTAATAAGGTGCATCTCACGCAAATGCAAGTCCAACAGTCAATTGATGTACTAAGAGAAGAGATTCTCATCCACCATAGATTCTGCTTGGGGGTTGACGACGAAAGTGTTTGGAGGGATTGTGACTTAGTCTGACAATTGAATCTATACATTGATTTTAAGCCACCATCATATGTAGGATTATGGGACAACATGCCAGAGATTGCTTATGTCTCTGTTTCTTTTCTCAGTTCCCATAATTTGGTGCCCTTGGACTATTTTCCACCAGAGGTCATTACATATGAACAATGGGCACAGTTGAAACCTGAATCAAAAAGTACGCTTTCTGGTTGGATCAAGGGAGCTTTCCGTGGTGCCAAGAAAGATATGCAGGAAACCATGCATCAGCAACTTAATTTTGTTCTCAGCACTGCTCCGATGTGGGATAGGTTTGTTTCTTATGCTTAATGAATATGATTGTTTGGCCAGTGTGTGGGTGCTGCATGTTTTGTACACTATGGTGATACTGCTGTCAATCTTTTCTTGACATCCTTGTTAAGTTGCTTGACTCACAGAACCTGACCTGTTAGCCTCATGCATTATGCTTGTAATCAGCAAATCAAAATCCAGACTAGTCTGGTTGGTATATCTAGTTGAACCAGGAACTAGACTTTAGTCTGCTGCTCCTTTTCTTTGGCTTTTCTAGATGAAAGATGGGATGAATTGGGTTTGATCTGATTGAGCCAATAGTGCAATCATCTCCGGCCGGCATAGGGAAGCTGTGGTGGCTTATTAATTTTGGAGTATTACATTTCAATTGCAGCGTCTTTCTTGAAGTACTAATTTTTCCAGTTTACTCTTTATTCCTCTACGATTTGCACCTGATTGAGCCAATTGTGTGATCGTGTCCGGCTGCTATAGGTTTCTGTAAAATGATGGACCATACAAAAAGAATGTCAACTTATATCCCCTTTACTAATGTGTTTGTGCATGGCAACCTGTGTTCTTTGTTCTAAAGGTACTAATGACAGATACTAGTTTTTAAAGCTAACAAGTATGGACAACCAATAGGAATAGAATAGAATCCCTCCTAGATTCGAGCTAGAGTAATGTGCAAACTCTGCCGGGCCTTTCTTTGTTTGTTGATATGTGGATGTTAATAATTTTGTATTTAACACAAAATACCAGTATTTAATATGGATTAAGATATTCTGACCACCAAAAAAAAAAAAGCATTAGGATATATTGAACTGGTGGCTTCCTTCACTGGTTTATAGGGGTTTAGTGTTATAAGCTCTGCTTTTAACTTGATAGCTAATGCAGCACACATTATCACCTATTACAACTTCTATCATATTTTTAGGACTTGGTCAATGTGGTATAAAGATATCAGCTACCTGTGCTTTTTTGTATGGTAGATGTTAGCTTCATTTGCTGGAAGTTAAACCTTCGAGGACCCTCCTCTCAATTTAATGTGAGACTAGGTGATTGCCAAATGATGATGTGGAGAAAGAAATGTGTGCGAGAATTGGCGAGAATTGACAAGGGAGAAGGAGAATCAAATATTAAGAATGGTACTTAAAAATGTTTGAGAAGGCTGGAAAAAATGGGCAGGCCATGCAGGCACATTCTGGAGTCAGTCCTAATATTGTTGCCTGAGCTCGCCCACTAATAAAAGAAGAAAATTACATGCTATTCTGCAAGGCTGGTGAGGTTGGGCTCAGATTTTCCTTAGGTCTGCCGATTGGACCTTTGACTCTGGCAAGCCGCTAGGCCTGTGATTGATATCAAGACTGCTCAACATCAGTTAATAAAAGGAACTTTCTTTTTTTTTCAAAAAGGTCGGTTTTATTTTTGTTATACATGATCTATAGCAGAAGCGGTCTTCACAACTGTCATCCACAAGTTTGTTATAACTTGTTTTGAATGTATGTCTGATGATTTAGGCAGATGTTTTTAGAATGACTTTTACGTTTTATTCTTTTTTTCCTTAAAATCTTGCAAGGCAAGCACTTGGACTTTTTTAAACGCAAAACCCTTGAAACCTCTCAAAACATATATATTTTTTACATGTAGATTCAGATATTATTTTTTTTTTTTTTTTTTTTCACTTTCTTTATGAATTTTGTGCTTCTATTTCCCTCTCTCTAGAAAATGTGATGTGATGTGTCAACACTTGCTTGTAAGGAACATTGCAATGGGACATGAGAAGACCAATGGAAAGGATTAGCCCATAGATTTTGCGTGGCACTAAATCATGTTTGGCTATTGTCATGAACCATGACATTCCTTTGAGTTCTGTGCTTTTATGAAGCTCTCTATTGCATTCTTACCTTATGTAGGTTGGAGCTTAAAGGGAATAAGTACGTCTTGGGTGAGTTCCTGGAATTTAAAGGGAAACAAGAAGACGTCCAGATTTTGAAAAACATCCGAAGATCAAAAATTGGTCGTTTGATAATTCAGAAGACAAGCATGTTTGGATTTGGTAATCTCATGAGCATTTCTTTAGTGTATTTACCTTTCTAGACTATTTCTTTAGGGCTGCAATTTCCACCACTTTTAGTTGGAGGAAATTTGCTTTGCCCAGGCTCTTCCGATTGATGGGTTACAAAATTGGCAAGACCCACATTTCTTTAGTTGAGTTTTCATGTGGGTAATGTCTATATTTGTGACCCACCAAGTATATAAGACCAACCAAGAATGGAGGAAAAAACAGCCCTTTCTTTCAGTCCTGATTTTACTATAGAGCATAATCTTGGGAGGCTAGCCTCGTAGAACAAAATGTCTGGGGACGTGAAGTAATAGAGTAATTATAGGGTAATCATTTTTTATATGAGGGTGCTATTTGAATATATATTGATGATTTTTCATATGCAAATGGCAGCTCCATCAAGGCTCCAGGTTTTGTACTCTCCTCGTGATTATCGAAGTGAAGGAGCATCATCTTCAGAGTGGGTGGAAGTGACAGTGAGATCAAGCACCGAAATTCTCTTCCAACCTGCCAACTCCAGTAAAGTCAGGAAGTTCAAGCTTTCTTCAATTGTGTCCATGACGCTGAGTGGATGAAGATTTTTATGACGAATGGAGATTCAAGCAATGACATTTACTATGTCATTCTTGAACATGTCATGAATTTTATCGGCTCGTTTGCGCTGTACAGATGTTCCATGTAAATGAACTCTAAAGATCCATTATTAACTCGGATACAATATCTGCGAGGAAGAGGAGTTTCACTGTAATTGGCTTGAAAGGAAGCTTTAAGTTGCGATATTTCAGCCTATTTTTGGTTTAGGCAATTATTGATAGTATTATGACTGGATGATTTTCCCTTTCTTTTCGCTACGCTTACAGTTTTCCCGTGATGGTTTGTCAGGACAAAATATTAAGAACCTGGTGTCGGACTCTATGGCTAGAAAGCTCAAATAGTTTAAAAAAAAAAAAAAAGAATTCTCCATTGCATAATGGCATTTGTTTCTTATAGCAAAAAAAAATTTATACTTATAGCAGACTTGGCCGTACAACAGCCCTGGGAAGAATTAATGTTTGGATAGCCAGTGCTCCGAGGAGGGGAAAATTGAAGCACCAAGGAGAAGGCATACTGCACTGAGTTAACCTTTGTATAGGGTACATGCCTCTGGCATTGAGAATGCAGGATGGGAATGACCTCAACATGGTCCTCGCTGCAATGCTCGTCATAATAAACACTTTTTAACTCTGGACCCGGTATTCAAGCTCCGAAAGAGATTGCTGCTGCATCTGCGTACACGACATTCTTTGATTTCTTCTTAGAACGATCTTTAGATCTCGGTAATTTTCTTTTCTTGTATGCACTACTTTCCAGCTCCTCCTCGTTCTGGTTTTTCTCCTCAACATTTTCTCCCAAAAGACCATCCTCTAGTTTCTCGAGACCTGATTTATCTGGAGACCCATCATTGACTGCTGACCTGTCTACTTCAGGTTCAATAACAGACATTCCTGTCAATGTGTAATCCAGTAAATACGTGCTTCTAACAAGCCTGTCTATCCTGCTGAAATGCCTCTGAGAATATGGAATGAGACCTTCAAGGAGCTCCCCGATGCCTTTAATCTATAGACCAAAGAACCAAATTAGCGAACTGATCATCTATAAAGAATGCCACCAAGGCTGGTTGCTCTTTTCTGTCTAGATTCAACAAAGCACAGAGACAATAAGATCACAATTCATTAAATGCACGTTCCAACCAACCAAAATCTCCATCCAAGATATCTTTCTAGATTACATAGGTCAATAAAACTCGTCCACAATAATTCAGAAAGTGATTTTGCATATGTGATATCAAAAGAATGGCTAATCAATGTCAATATACGCAGCTACTATGTACAGCATTAAGGGAAATGGGAGGGTCAAAGGAAGAGATAAATTAAAACAACCACCTCAACTATCTCTGTTGGAGAAAGAATTCTGAAGACTTGTGATAGCACGGATTGGGCAACGTGGCACAATTTTGGCTTCGCATTCCACTCCCTGATATATTCAAGAAGCAGACAAACCTCTTCGCCGCTGAGAGCAGAAAGTATTCTCTCTACACGATCTCCTACTTCTCGCGTCCTGCAAATAACTTTATTAAGTACATGGAAAGAATGCATTCTGATTAAAAGTAGTATACAACTAACCTGCAAAGTTCGGAGAATAATTCAAATAACTTATGAGGCCTCCGAAGTTCAAGAGCAAGTTCGATTGCCTTGGTGTAGTCAGCATCAGATACTGCATTTTCTAACTCTTGACCTTTCAAAACACCTTCTTCCTGCATCAACATTATCGTGTATATTTTGTGTCAAACCCAAGTTGAAAGTTCAACCATATTTAAAGACCAAGTTAAATCCAAAGAGCAAGCTAGTCACCAATTATAGCTTAGTACTAAATGCTAACTAATCACATCTTCACCATACAAACTTGTCTTTATTTTACCAAAAATTCATCCTTGTTCTATTCACACCAATGCTTAGAAAACCAGCTAGTTCGACCACCTTAATGAAGAGGTTGAAAATGTCTCCAGCCAGTTTGACCCCCTAGCCAACTTGGGAACAGTGTCAGTCAGGGATCGTACATAAGGCTCAATTGTCAGTCTAATGACCAAGTCATTAAGTTAATAATTTCACCAGGAAAATTCTATTTTGGGTTGCTGCCTTCAAGAACTTGCAGACTTCTTTATCTTGTTGAAAGAAAAAAGAAACTTTGTTGATAAGAAACCCAGAGTTATCACCCTCAATGCAAACTCTTTGTAAGTCATACAGTAATATACAGAATGATGAAGTCAGATACCCTAGAAAAAATTGGATCTTGCATCTAGGTGAATGAATGACCCTAAGCCTATGTAACTCGTGCATACTATTGCTGCCTTGTCAAATGAGACCACCTCATGAAAAGAGGTTACAAGAAACAAAAAGGGAGAGAATGAAAAGGAAAAGGGAATCAGAGAAAACTACCAAAGTGGAAGGATGGACAACATATTAACGCTCAATAACAGAAATCAGATGCAATGCCCCCCTTCCCCGGCAAGTCTCTCTCTCTCTCTCTCTCTCCCCCCACAGACACAGAGACACATAGCAATTTGATGGACTGGAAAGATGATTCACCTCTTTACGAAAAGCATCCTCTTTGTCAGAAGCAGTTGAATCGTACCAGAGATTTACAACAGCATCACTGCCACCTGTAGCAAGCATTTCGGTCTTCTTTCCAACAGCCAAAGCCCATACCTGATCATTGCAAATCTTATCAGCAAAAGAAAGGAAAAAAGTAGCAGAGGGAAGATGGTAATCTAAAACTGGAAACTAATTGTGCAAGCTCTGTTACATCATGAGCAAGGGACACTAGACAAGAATCACCATTTCTGAGTGGGGAGATGAGATGCATCCGAAAATGACAAATAAACAATATGGTAAATCAAGCTGACCAAGCACTTCATGTGTCAGTGTAGCATCGATATTTGAACAGGAGAATTTCCCTTCTTTTTTTTTTTCTCTAGCACCAACAAGGAAACAAGTTATGAGCTCAAATCTGGTTCAGCACCTTATCGCTATGTTGATCATATGTAGCAATGCATTCATTTGTCCTAACAGTCCACAGTTTTACCAAGCCATCAGCACCTGAAAAATTGCAGGCATTTATCATGGGCTTAATGACAACAATTCAAGAGCATCACCAGATTAAATATCTTACCACAAGAAACAAACTGCGTCCCACGGGTGAGAAATGATGCTCTTAGTACGCTAGAGACATGCCCTTCAAAGGTCTTTAAGCAAGAACCATCAGATATGGCCCATATCTTCACCGTTTTATCGCCAGATGCAGTGAGCACACATTGATCAACTGGTGAAAACTCTACAGACCAAATCCCCCTCTTGTGCCCTTTAAGTACAACTACAGATACCAGGTCTGGAAGCCTCCAAACACAAGCTGTGCGATCCTGATCACAGTTGAGGTACAATGAAACTAAAGATATCCATAGGAAGAACATCATTCAAGAAAACCATCTCCAAATATGAAAGTCCTCTCACTTTGACAAAATATCTATGCATGATCAAGATATGATCTCAGTAACTCCTTGTGAGAGACTAACCTGAGAACCAGAACAAACTAAACTGTCATTTGGTGCAACAGCAACAGAATTAATATCTTTATCATGAGCTGCCACAACAGCTTTTGCTTTCAAATTTGTTGAGTCTACACCATCCTCTGAGATGCCATCCAAGCTCCAAACCTTAAGTGTACGATCGCTAAACAAACACTCAAAAAGAGAAAACTAAATGTTACTCTCATCATTAAGAATCACTTAATTGTAGGATGTTGGAAAGAAACATCATGCTACATATCTGTAATATTAGCACACATCTATGTCACAATGATCATATATGAAGAAACTGACAGAGAACCCAAAAATAAATAAATAAATAAATAAATAAATAAAGACAGAAACTCAAACATTTATATGCAGAACTTCAGGGCAGAATTCACAGCACAACAAATTTACAATAGAGCATCTCCTAGTTTTCTTGTCAAAATTACTAAAGGGCACCCACTTAGTTGAAGAACAAATAAAGGGGGTGGTATCTCAACAGAAAATCTACCAACCATACAGCACAAAAGAGGAAGACAGAATGTCCACTGTTCCTAAGGCATCACCAAAAGGCCTCTCATATATAAAAATAAAGTCGCTTTGGCAATTCCTTCTTGCTCCCCCTTCACCATCCAGTGCCCAGTGAAGATTAGACAATGTCTCCTTCTATATGCCACAACACATGGGCAATCTCTCTCTCTCTCTCTCTCTCTCTCTCTCTCTCTCTCTCTCTCTCTCACACACACACACACACACACACACACAGGTGTTATATATTATCTCTCTCTCTCTCTCTCTGTCTCACACACACACACACACACACACACACACACACACACACACAGGTGTTATATATTCCTTTGCTATATCAGTTACAATTTTGTTTACTTGCAACTTGAGAGTAACTTTAGGTGTTTGTTCCACAATTCAGTCTTTTTTGACTCCCAGCTTCCTGGGCATTCTACGAAGGCTTACAGACTTCCACTTAAGTCCTTTGCAAAGTTATCATAAATAAAAAATGAGGAATTTTCCATTCTATTGTCTTATTGCACTCAATAACAAAGTGACTACTCAGAAAGATAACTCATCTTCTAAGACAGAAATAAATTTAGAGCCAAGGCCAGATCAAGACAGATAATCATAAATAACGGCAAAGCTTATCAGGATAAATGATCAGTCACTACCAGCCACAAGCATAGGAAGAATTTGTGGCAACATAACACCCATAAACAATCACCTGCTGCCACTAACAAAAAAATCTTGTCTCTTCCTTGAGAAAGCAACTGCACCTACAGCGCCCATGTGACCTACTCCAACTCCAATGCAATGTCTGCTTTCTGAATCCCACAACCTAACCTGCAACATTGAACAACATGAGGAAATCTCCAATAAGCACCCCCAGAGAGAGAGAGAGAGAGAGAGAGAGACTTACAGAGTTGTCCTTACTTCCCGTGACAATAAGCGTCCTTCCAGAACTTGAAATACAAGTGTCAAGGCACAGGACAGTTTCAGTATGACCGGCCAAGACGTACGAACATGACATGGAAGCAAGTTCATAAACCCGTACCTGTTGTTGGAATGAGATACAAAAAACTTTAAGCTTAGTAATGGAGTACAGAATGGTCCCAATGCACAAGCAGAAGCACTTCATAGATCCTGAGCTAAGCAAGAAAAGCACTGATAACTTGAACATAACCCAAGGATGGATTCAAGCAGGAGACTTAAGCTAGTCATTCAGCTGCACCTAGCTGCTATTCTGAGAATGGATTGTGAAGGTGCAACAATTGGTTGGGAAAGGAATCAATGTGGCAATTGGCTAGCCAACAGAGAAGGAAGTTGAGATTTATTTCAATGCCTCCCATAGGTTTGAGGACTCGGAAATTAGGAGTTTCATTGCCAACAAAAGTTTCAACATGTATCGAACTCTATCTTAATGTTTATGTATTCTTTCATACCCATAAAAAAAAGGTGAACAGGAAGAGCCTTACAAGCATTATAAATGCATCTGAGCAATGCTTAATGTATGGACAGGATAGACTGCAGTTGAAGATCTTTACCCCAAACATTTCTAACCTCTGCATATTACAACGAGTATAGTACAGCTTATATCTTTATTTAAGTGTCAACGTGGGGGTGACTCAGGCAAGCCTAATCCATGCAGAGTTAAGATGAATCACACATATTCATATCAAGGACCACCGCTATAACCTTTGTATTCTCACAGGAAATTCAAGCTTTGGAAGGAAAAGTAACTTGCAACATGTAAGGGCCAAGATAATGCAAGTCATTCTTGAAATGTTTATGGCATTGTAAAAAATAATTCTTCTCCTTTCAGTGTGAAATATCTGACATATTTGAGACTCTAGAGGTTGAATATCAAGCATAATTTCGACATGAAATACAACTTTCACTCGTTCAAGAACCACAGTGCACTACCTGTTCGAGATTAGTAGCAACAGCAAGGAAATTTTCCTCCTCCCCTAGGAACTTCATATCAACTATTTCCTCATTGTAGCCTACAAGTCTTCTACATAAGGGTCAGCGAGAACATCCCTTCAGGATGTTTCTCTGGATAATAGAATAAAAACTGTTGATCAGCTGTCACGCATAGCAATCCTTGATCCAAGGGTAGCATGACAGCAGCAGTGAAGCCACTCCTTGAGTCGTCCTCATCTGAGATGACAGTTACATCAGAATGTTCTTGCTTAAACAGGCAAACTGAACTGTGAAGATGAGAGCAATATACTCATTAGAGTTTATCCAGACATAAAGCATATTTAGTGCCGTTAAACACATAGTAATTCCAAAATTAAAATTGAAAACCCGTACCCTTCAGATTTCCATATCCGTAAAATGCCGCGTTCACCAACAGTAATAAAGTGAATATTCTGTGCACTTTCTTTTGTCACTTTCAGCTGATCGTCTAACCCCAGTTGTGAAGCCAAAACAGTTCCACTATGTATCACGCATACAGATTCAAGCACCTCATACATAGGTATGGTCTTCTTGCAGGCATAATTACGAAGGTCCCACAAAGATACAACCTGAATAAATTCATGGATCCATGTCAACCTGACAGTTTTAGTATGAGATCAGAGTCCGCAAAATTATGAACCACAACAGGAGAGATTGTTGGCTCATTTGCGTAAATTAGAAGCATCTTGTTATATATATGTAACTGCAGAAAGGAAACCCAAGAAAATTTGCCATTTGAACACCACAATCAACAACTTATGCTCGTTAATCTTCTAGCAACAATCCCAAACGAAAATAGACCTTTTTTACACGAGAATTTAGTTCTATGCAGCCTTGACTAAAAATGAAAGACAACGTCCAAGAATGATATCTTCTGCTACTTATAAATCTTGTCCATAAGTGACATTGTCAAATAAATTTAAAAGGAGAAGTCACCAAAAAAAAAAGAATAAATAAATTCACAAAAAGAATCAAGATAAGCACTGGAAATGAATTAGAAATAAAGCATAAGGCATTTGACCAGTCTGGCCTAAAAAAACTCATGGTGGCAGAATCCTCTAAAAGAAACTTCTACAGCTAAAACTGTGATACTATTGACACCCCTTACAGATGTTTCCTCATTTCCGCAATAGTAGGACAGCCACATGATGAAACCAATGATTAATAAAACAAACTCACATAGAGCATTCACTATATCCTTAGCACTGTTGATATGCACAAACTTCAAACAGCAACTTCAACACTACTATACACATCAAGGATATAAATCTGATATTCGCAACCCAATAATATGAAGAAACGAGGAATTAATTGACTGCTAAGCATGCCTTATCTCTTCCAGCGGCAAGCAATGTCAAGCCATCCTCGGAAAAAGCCAGAGAAGTAACTGTTGAATCATGTCCTCTCAGTGTTGAAGCACACTTCTTTGCCAAGAGATCCCAAATCCGTATAGTTCCATCATCACTTCCAGAGAACAGCTGTTGATTGCCCCCCCCAAAACCCCAACAAAATAAAAAATAAAAAAATCAGAGGATGAAACAATGAACCAATATATGATACTTACTGCTCATCAGTTCTATGTAGATGTATCTTATTCTCAAAAAAAGATGCTCTAAACATAGTGACATCTGATAGTCAGTGTCATCAAAGTTGCCACAGGCCCTTGCCCAGGCTTGCGCAGGCTCTAGACACATTACCACAGAGCCAACCACAACATCCCCAACTAACAAAAACTCAAAACCAATTCAGTCAGGTTTCAACAGGGATCAATGGTTTCATGAGTTCATCAACTGAACTGAAGGTCAAATCGATGCAATTTACATTGCAGTGGTTCAATGGAACCACTGCCAGTGTCTGTTTCAGATAGACTCCAAGAATAAGACTAAGACCAAAATTAAAGAAAACCTTCAAGGGTTAAGGCCACATTTTTTAGTCAGTTTTATTACGGCATAACTACCCCAGGTTTGGACTCCTTGAGTCTTCACAAACACATAACTCATAGGAAAGCCTAGACGAGACACTTGCTACAGGATGATGAAACCTCAGAAGCATTCTCCTAAAGGATAAGTTCTCCTTGCTCCACCAATCCCAGACCTATGCCAGTAAAAACGATATGATACACACGGGCCAAGACGAAAAGAGAGGAGACGATGAAACTATACAGCATTGGAGGCCTACTCACAAGAGAGCGATTCGAGTCGGGATGGAAGAGGACAGTGCTAACGACGCCGTCGTGACCTTTGAAGAAATGGGTGCAGAAACCACCGTCGACGTCCCACACCATGACTTTCCTATCAGCTCCTCCCGTCGCCAGCAAACCCCCAGAGACGTGGCAGGCCATGCTCATCACCGGACCATCATGCCCCTACACCCCCAAAAAATTCACACCATCAACAAAGCAGGAATCCAAAAACCCCCGCCAACTCAATCGCGGGGGGGAGCGGAAAGGAAGAGAATACCTTCCAGGAGCGCAGGCAGGTGGAGGTGGACAAGTCCCAAACCCTAATCTGGCGGCTGTGGCCGGCGGAGAAGAGCAACTTGCCATCGGGGCTGAGGGAGAGGGCGGTGATGGTGTCGGAGCCGCAGTCGATGGAGGACCTGAGGGAGGCGTTGGAGGAATCGACGATCTTGATGGAGTCGCCGCAGTTGCACGCGATGAATGAGCCGTCGGGCGAGACGGCGAAAGGGCCGCCGGCGTAGAACTGCTGCAGAGCCTGGGAGCTCCTGTAGTTCTTCTTGAACGGCAGGGACGCCGCCGCCGCCATGGCCAATTGCCCAGAGAGAGAGAGAGAGAGAGAGAGCGCGCCCGAGCACTACGAGAAGCAACCAGGGTTTAAGAGGGGGATGGAAGATGGAAGGGTTTAACGGTCGGTGGGAGATGCGATGCAAAGACCAGTTTAGACCCCACGCGCATGTCACGATTGCAACAGCATCATCATTCAATTTATGCACATTTACTAATTTTTAAATGAGTGACCATTATTTCCTATCGTGCGACGCAACGATATACAATACTTAGATCGTCTTATATTGACACCTACAAATATAAGGTAGATTTTCTTGTGATTTTGTATGGATTTCTATGGTTTACGACCCATGAATAATGCAAATAAAACCTTCATTGGCCTGACTCCATGCGTTAATCGAATTAGGCTTGATTTGGAAGTCAAGTTAATTTTATTGGGCCAAGCATGTTATGTTTTCGATAAGTATTCTTTTGACAAAACTTTTGAGTGACGATTATCCGTAAAAAGTTGAAGAATCTATGATTACACATAAACTACATTGAATTTAAGAGCATGATCATTTGAATAAAACACCTCCCGTTACACTAAAATGTTATGAATTAATAGCTTTGGGTCAAAAGAACAATCTTAGAAGATGCATCAGGAGGCAGGTGACCTCAAAGGCCGATCGAAGTGATATTGTGTTCTTGAGATTGAAAAGTAATGACCGAGTAATTCCAACCACGATATTAACAATAGAAAAAGGTAAAATTGGTGGGTAAAATCTGCAAATCATTATAAGCTGTATAAGCTGTACAGCGCAGTCATTTTGGAAGCTTTTAAGTCGAGTTCCTTCGGTTACGCATGCCAACCTTCTTAGCTAGGGAAGAGTTTTTTTTTTTTAGAAATAGTTCTTTTCTATTTCCATTTCGGAAAACAATTTCTGAGGAAAAAAACATGTTTGGTAATTACACAAAATTTCTACTCTTATAATGGAAAAATAATAGAAATGCGTTTAGTAACGCAATCTGTTTTTTTTTTGTATTTATTCATTTTTTATTCTTGCTCACGGATCATCGACCGCTAGCGCCACCCGCCGCCGCCCGCCATCGCCATCCATCGCTTGCCACGACCGCTTGCCACCAACCGTCACCGTCGACCGCCGCCGCATAGCCCATCGGCCGCCGACGCCGCCGGGCCGTTGGAGGCGGGCAATTGTGGGAGGTGGCGGCCGATGAGCGTGGCGGCGGCCGCGGTGATGGTTAGGTAGCGCATGCAAACGCTTCGTTAGGGAAGAGTTTTTTTTTCGAAAATGGTTCTTTTCTATTTCTTCTCCTAAACAATTTACGATAAAAGAACCCGTTTGATAACGACACTAAATTTCTACTCCGGAATAGAAAAAGAATAGAAATGCGTTTGATAACGCAACAATTTCTTTTTTGTATTTATTCAATTTTTAATCTTCTTAGGGATTACCGCTGCCTCCTCCGGCCGATCGCCATGCCCAGTGATCGCCGATCGCCGCCCCGCCATGACGCGACGCCGACCATCACCGTCGGCGCCGCCGAAAGCCCATCGGCGCCGAACCGCTGGCCGGCTAACCATTGGCGGCCGGCGGCAACCGGCGGGCCGCGACAATGCCCGGAGACGACGACGGAGGGGCGGCGGCGGCGCGCGCGGCGGTGGGCGGTGGCTCCGGCGGTAGACGGTGGTCGCGAAGAAAAGGAAATAAAACAAAATTAAAAAATCAGTTTATTTCTACAAATTGTTCCGGGAACAAGAAGCAACTTTTTTGCTTCTTGTTTCGTTCCCAAACCATTCCGGGCTAAGTTTTTATTCCTGGAACAAAAAAACAATGTGTCGTTAGCAAACGAGGTTTTTGTTCTTTTTTTTTTTGTTCCGAGAACAAAAGAACAGAAAAACCATGAAAAGCGAAACGTTTGCATGCGCTACCTTAGTGGCCGGCGATCGTGGGGGCGGTGGGCGATGGCGATCAGCAATGGGTGGCAAGCGGCGTCGACTGGCGAGCGAAGGCAAGCGGGAGGCGGCAACGGCCGGCAACCGGTGGCGGTGGTGGTGGCGGTGGCGATGGCGGTGGCGGCGGGCGGCCGATGGCGGTAGCCAGCGGTGGATGGTGACTCCAAGCGATTGGAGGTGGCCGCGACAAGAGAGATGAATAAAAGAAAAAAAAAATGGACTTATTTCTAGAAATTGTTCCCGGAAACAAGAAATAGCTTTTTCATACTTCTCATTTCTGATCCAAATCTATTCCCGAGCTAACTTTCTATTTCGGGGAATAAAAAAATAACTTGGCGTTACCAAATGGATTTTTGTTCTTTTTTTGTTTTAAGGAACAAAAAAACAAAAAATTGGAGGAATATAAACGTTACCATGCGCTACCTTCGTGTAGAGCATGGCTAGAAAAATCTTGAACGCAACCTTTCATTCTTAATCTATATTCAAGAGGCATTTAGTAATATGCACACGGCAATATAGATAAGAAAAAAAAAACGAGTGTCGTTATGGGCAACTCTTCAACGAATGGAAAAAAGTACCTTGACATGTCCTTTAATATGTACACCCATTATCAAACAACATCCGTATTACATGAGAGTACGAAAAGTGGCCATACTTCCCAGAAGGAGAGCAAGTTAACCAAACCCCAAGCCCAAGGGCATTTAACCTTATTCTCCACAGCAGCTCTAACCTTAGGACCAAGCGGCACTGATTCAGGCCAAGGCATTGTAGGATCAGTTTCAGTACAGAGCTGTTCACTGGACAAAACAAGAACCTTCTGCAGTAGCCTGGCCTTAATCAGGAACTAAAGGATTGCCAATTGCCCTTGCAACAATTCACTTCACAGTCCAGCAAGAGTCGCCAGTTGCAAAGGCACATTCAACAACTTGGTCCAAACTCGGAGATAATACCCATTCGCAGGCAATAGAATTTGGGAATTCAAAGAGGAATAGGTCTTTCCATGTTTCTCACTAGTTCTTGATTAAAAGTCAGCATGCGCGGCAATGATTCCAGCTAATGAAGAACAGCAAAAGTAATAACATTCGGGCATTGCATCATTAATTAGATGAGCATATTAAGTTTGTTGGGAGATGATTACTTAGGTTGGAATATAAAGAGATTTGGCAGGGTAGGTATTGGGTTAGTTGTTCTTTTGAATGGGATGCCCGGGACAGTAGACATCACCTACCTACTAATTACCACATATATAAGCGCCTTCTTGACTAGCATATGAGATTTGACTGCAAGTCCCCTTTGAATCCGAAGGAGAAAAAGTGATTTCCTACAAATGCTTCCAGACAGGCGGTGGTGAATTGAATCGGATGCATGAACTCGAATACAATTTACTAATTTAGATGTAACACTACAAAAGGAAAAAGAGAAAGAAAAAAAAAGGAGCAGTTAGCTTCTTCCATGAGATATGATTACAAGCTATATGTAAACATCTCCTTTAATGCTTTTACCTAATGAGTTACGATGACATTTGACTTTTTTTCTAGGCTACGCCATTAGCTACTTCCGGGGGAATTTTTCGTCTTGAGCTACGTGGGAGAGAGAGGGAGAGATTACTTGTTGGGCTTTCTAAAAATTGTACGTCGAAGATATATATGATGAGATGAGTAATTGTGCAGGACTCTCAAATGCATGCAAAGGTCAACCCCTCGCTCTCTCTACTTTCACCAAAGACAAACAGCTCTTGCTCACATCCGTATCGATTCGGGGCCTCCAGTTTTTCCACAACTAACTCCCTCTTCAATCGTACTACTTCCTTCATTTTCTTCGCCTTGTCTGCATCTTCCTCATCATCGGATATATGAGCACGCAACGCAACGTAAGCATATCTATACCGCATGGAAAAGAAACAAAAAAATTTACAGAATGCGTTGAAAATTTTCTGTTGTGGATCAATCTACAGATTCGTAAGTATCATGGTACCTGAGTACAAATGGAAAAAAAAAAAAAAAAGGCTCTCATCTCGCATCGGTGCCTTAATTTTGTGGAAATTGTGGACGTGGTGGTACTTAAAACATCGGTTGTGACTTCGCCTAAATTGATCAGGAGAGATTCAAACGCAATTAGCACGAACCACTTATATGAAAATCGCATTATAAAGATCTGCACTTTTAACACTTTCAAATCCTCGTGATGTTGGAAATAAACAAAGACCAAATGAAGAAATCGTATGCGATGCACAATAACTGTTCAGTAATAGAAATATCCACACGAGTCTTATTACAAACAAAGAGAGAAGGTCCTATAAAATCGTAATCCAAATTCCCTTGACCGTAAACTAGCCTCGACCTAAATGGTTATACATAAAAGAAGAAAACATAAAAGAAAGAAAGAAAGAAACCTCCTACATGACTTAATTGTACACTGTGAATGTTACGGTCTTAAAATCTTCGAAAATCCCCATCTATAGAACAACCGCCCTGCATGGAGCTCCAGAATACAAAGGATTGACTTTGGTTGCACAAATAGATGATTACTCATTGCCTGCAAAACACGTTTATTCGTTATTAGACGGAATCGAAACAAGCAAGCCGTCTTGAGTAGCTAAGTGACTTAAGTGGATCTATACTGTCTACCATTCTTGGAAAAGATTACATTTCATAAAATGCTGTGCATGGCATGTGTGAACATTTAGTTATTAATCCTGGAAGTAGGCTTCAAAACCATATGTAGTTGTCATTCGGACTCATTGTATGGCAACATTTAGGTAAAATAATGTTTTCATTATAGAGAACACATTGTGAAAATTTTAAGTCATATAAATTGAGGGAGACAATAATACTAGGTATGCTGAAGACTGTCACATCATTTAGCATATCAATTTTTCTACACCGATTCGTAGATGCAATGCAGACATTCATTGCAACAAGGAATCTTACCGAATGAGTTCGTTCCAGAAGGAGTCGGACACCTCATCATCCATGAACTGATGATGATCTCCCCAGTTGTTAGCTTCTAGCTCCAACCGATCGAAGGTCGTTGTCGAAGTGGATGAAGAATTTTCGTACATCTTGCTCTTCTCCATCTCACTGATGGACGAAACACGATGACCCGGTGAAGCACATACGAGTGGAGGGATCGAATTTTCGAATGGCATTGGATAATCGCCAGTGTTCAACATGGAATTACAAGGTAACTGAGGCTCTTTCACTTCGAATGATGTCGAAGCAGAAAAGGCACCAGACGGTACCAATCCATCACCAGCTCCAAACCGATCGGAATATTCATTTGTGATTCTATTATTTTTCAAGTAATCCTCCAGACGGTGCTCGTGACCAGAAGACGAAGAAGAAGATGAGCCAACCAAGTTCATCAGGAGTGCATCGATATTATTCACGGGTGGTGGATTACAATTACCAGTAGCACCGAAAACTTGCGAAAGCAATTGGATTCTAGCAAGCAGTGTCGAGTCCGACTGAAACTGTAACGTCCTCATAGCATTATTAATTTCCAAAGGGGAAGCAAACTGATTATTGCTATTGAGCAAGTTGGCGAGGGTGAGCAATTGTTGCAAGTTGGAGAAAATATTGAGGTCGGCTCTGGGCTGATGAGTCATTGGGTCTATACCCATTTGGAGCAGCTTCTTCTTGAGATGGGTGTTCCACAGGTTCTTTATCTCATTGTCGGTACGCCCAGGAAGATGAGTGGCTATGGCCGACCACCTGATCAATGACAAGCGGACACGAGATACACCAAGACCGCAAGTTAGTTGCTGATGAATCGCAGAAGGAAGAAGAACGCTTTCTCCTAGCTAGCCAGGAGTCGATAATATATAGGGAGCATATGAAATTAAAACACGAACTCATATGGATTTAATCGTGCAATCGATCGAGTCAAATCATGTATATGTGCATGAACAATACTTGTTTCCATAAACAGCATGCAGGTTGATGATCATCTGCTTCTCTTCATCGGTGAAATTGCCTCGCTTGATGTCTGGCCTCAAGTAGTTGATCCAGCGGAGGCGGCAACTCTTGCCACATCGGTTTAGACCGGCAAGCCTTGGGAGAGATCGCCAACTGCCATGGCCATGTCTCTCTATGTACTCCATCAGCTTCTTGTCTTCTTCTGGCGTCCACGGCCCCTTCTTCAGCGATGACCCGTTCAACTCCTCGCCTTCCATCGGCACTTCACTTTGCATCTGCAGGCCAAACGCAAAAAAATGTGACAATTATTCAGTGGCTAACTACGGCTTCTAGTTTATCGTTAATGCAAGCGATAGAAACCTTTTGGAAGTGGACTCTCTTCAAACTGCTGGATTTAGCTGTGAAGTGAGGGGGTTTAACTGGGTATTTATATTGTATAACAGGGTAGTGCATAAAGTTTTCATGTGCGGGCGTGTCATGATTTTGACGTTGGAGTAATGCACAAGTATTTTCCCAGGAGGATGTAAACCGCTAAGTTCCAAATATGTCCTCGATCCATGGTCAACTACTTAAAGAGTCCTGCATTCGATTATTCATATCCCCGTGCATGCCAGAACTGCCTATTTAAAATTTCTATTGTGAAGTGCAATTTAATAAGCAGCACAACTAACATAGTTAGAGCAATCTTTCTGTCCTCTGTCCTCACTCTACCTTCCCACATACCCTTGATTAGTAGGGAGACTAATTGATAATTTGGCCATGATAATGAGTTGGGTTTTCATTTATGTTGGCACGTACATGTTTGTCAGCAATGCATGTTTTGAAATTCAAATAGATGGTGGATAGATAGTAGATAGAGGGTTAAGAAGGTCAAATTGCTCAGGTATTGTAATGGAGAAGTTATGCGGGGCAATAATTTCAATCGGAAGTCCTCACACGAAACTGTCGAATGTAATCGTCTGGGAACCGACCTACCAACCAAACTTCTAACGGTACCCGGTTATAATATTGCTAGTTCGCTAGCTATTCCCACATCACCTTCTTTGGCTCCTCACGTAGCTGCACCAACTTGCTTGCATGAAGATTCATGTACATCAGCTTCACCTTGCATTGTAACCGCAACCCCGATTTTATCGGCTTTATTTTCCCCCTTTTTAAGAGTCATTTTCTCATCGTGGGATATTTTTTGAAAATCGTAACAAAAGGGTTCGTCTTGAGCATGTACAATATCGGCACCATAAAAGTACGGATTGTTTTACCTCTATTCGGTAATTTGTACAGCATATTCACAATCACTATCGCATCGCATGCCTGCATGCCCGATTATAATCATCATGTATATACGTTGAAAACCTCTCTCCTCAAGCTCATTTCGGATCGTAAAACGTGGGTCAACTTGACTCCCCAACTCATGTTTGACTATAGGAATGAATAATAGATACAAATGCAGTTTGCATCTGGATGGGTTTTGTAGACAGAACTGCTCTCACTTTAGTGCTGTGAGTCGGGACATACGTATGCTATTTAGAAACTGAATCTAAAGAATATAATAAGAATGCTCAACGACACAAGCAAAAGAAGTAGGGATCGTGGTTAAGCTGCCATGGAATAAACTAATGTCCTCCTCTGATGAGAACCTGCCGGGTCAAACGGAACCCGAATTTCGTTATGGTTTTGTCCAAATGTCCATATTGTCCAACAAATAAGTTGTTATGAGATATAAATTAAGTCCCGGCATCCTTGCGAGTTAATGTACACATACAATAGGGGAGACGATGCCAATGTCCCGAACCGTGCTATCTATTTTATACAGAATTAACATACATGCAATGTCTTTTATTTTGAACAAAAGTAAAAAAAAAAAAAAAAAAAAATCATTATACTTAGCATGTAGTGTTTGATTTGACAGAATCGAGAATCACGAACCCACTAGTTGGGGACTCAATTCTCACCCTGTGTGCTGGCATGGAAATGTCTTATTTTTGCGTGGAATCAGAGAAGGTGCATGACGAACTGCTAAAGATCGATTCCTGCACAAAAGTAGTCAAATAGTGCTGAGAAAGGAAACAGAGGAGTTATGCCCAGATTTGACGGTGGATCGTTTTACGTACTTCCCTCTCTCGATACCCTCTTATCAACCTATGTAAAAAAAAGCAAACCAGCTAGAATGCATAGTGTCGGCTCTAAAAAGCGTATCTGCATTAGTTCTTTCTCGTGGGGGATTTAAACTAGCGTTCTGTCAAAAGAGGTTTTTGCCCAGTTGCAGAACTGAAAGTCATCCTTTCTTATCCGTTGAATCAAACCTCACACGCTTCGACACATACATTAGCTCACGCTCGGTCAACCGGCTCGTCATCCCATTTTTAAAACCCACACGGGAAGAATTATGATAATATAATGATGATCATCAGGTCTTACGCGATCCCCGTTATTATTAATCATAAAGAGATGATGCTTGCATTCTGTGTGTGTGTGCATAAAGAGTAATAGCCTCAAGGCCGATATAATGACTTCAGTATAGGCGACGGAATGGAATTCTGTAAATTACCCGTACAAATACGTGTATGTGCATATGTATAAAGTTACTTTCTTATGAAGGAATTTGAATTATTAACTCTAGCGTAGTTGAAGGACTGAATTTGGATAGGGTAGTGGATAGAAACATTAGGGAGAAACTGAAGTCAAAGAAATGGAAAGATAAAGAGATGGACATGACGGCCAACGACAAGAGAGAGTGGTTTCTAAAGGGAATCGCGACTGCTCATCAAGGTCTACGCCAGTCCAAACGATAGCATTTAGGTCCTCGCTGTCTGAGGGCTGCATTTTCGGAATGCGTCCGACTACGTCTTCTAAAACAGCACCTTGTACATTTCGACTGAAACTTGCTCATCTCCCATTCTAAGCATATCGCAGAAGTTGACACCGAGCGCACGTGATAGATGTATAATCCATGTATGGATGCAGTAGAGATTAGAGAAGAGATGAATCGCCCCGAGTGCGATTCCGTGACGTAAAGACATCCCCTGCTCCCCTATAAATAGAAGGGCTATGACGAAGAAAAGGAGAAGGTGGATCCTCTACACATGAGGAGCTGCCAATTGGCCAAATGATTGTAGGATGCTATTTGTGGACACCAGTGCGGGTTATCACGTAAAAGACTTGATGGACATATCTTTAGACTAATTCAGCGACCCGTTGCCTAATTGCTTAGGGTTTGCATCGTGGCATGTCACCTTCACTTCTATTTCTTCTTATCTTCTTGTTGTCTTCACAGCATGAAATGGATGGCTCTTACGCATCGCCCAGTTCCCCCGCTTAAGACGGGGGATTCACCCAAAGATTAATCTTCATCGAGTGTTGTCGTCCCACGTCCTCACTTTCTAGTGCGAGGATACTCAAATTTCTAATTTGTTAGGATTAATGTGCACACTGGCACACCAAACGAACATGGGTGAAAATGTGGGCCACGGATGTGTCGATATCTCGATCTAATCCGAGAAACATGGGAAATTTTTTCAAGATGTTGAACCAAATGATTGACGAACTGGGCATTTGTATTTAGAATAATTCATGGCCAAGATGGCCCCAAATACGTGGTGGCATGCCCTATTAATGTTAGATTCTTCATTGAGCAACCCTCTCCAGGGAGGTGGGAACAACCCATTCAAGCACCACCATCGAGCTCTTACCTCCAACGCGTTGGGAAAGATCGAGAGCTCAGTTAAAGAAAGCATTTTTTTTTCCTTTTTTATTAGAGGCGCACTCTAAGGTATTGGCTAGGAGAACTCCTTGCACGCTAAACACAAATAAGAGCCCTTGGCTATTTATAGCCTCTCCAGGAGGGTGGTTTGCTTCCCTAAATTACGCTAGAGATTAGTCGCTTACCCCTTAGATAGTAATTCGCCCCCTTATAAACATCTACAATTCTTTGGAAAAGAGATTGGTGAATCTTCTTCCCCAATACACCCTCCCCCTCCTTAGCTAATACGCTAACAAGTCCCTATAAAAATTCAAACCAATATATATTTGTAAATTAAAATATGTTATTTCTATTAAAACAAAAAAAACCAATAATTGACAATGACATTACCTTCTGTTGGTTGCTTTTGAATGCAAAATCTCCCCCACTAGCGATATCAATATCAACCATTACATTATCTAGAAACCAAGATTAAGTATCCTTATTTTCTACCTTGAAAATAGCCCAACCTATTGAAAACGTCTAGCAATTAGCATCTCTCCAACACCATCAATAACTCTCCCTTCCATAAAACCTTCAAAAAAACATCCATTCAACCATACTACTTTTCTGCAACAAGCCAAAAATCCTTGCTTGCATGCATCAAAGCAAGTATAAATTTTATCAAACTTAGTCCTACAATCAAGTAGTGATCTTTTTACAACATTTACATACACTCTGCCGGATGGGTTATGAAGCCTATACTTGCTAGCATAATCCCAAATCAAAGCATACTCTCCCTTGTATCTACCACCAATGTACTTATCACATTTGCTTAGCTTTTTTGCATTGATTTCTAGACACATTAACCCCCACTTGCTCCTTCACTAATTGTTTCAACTGAGAACTCTTGATCTCAGGTGTCGTCTTGATGGTGTTGAAGAAGTGCTTCTACAGCTATGCACTTGTTACCATTTTATTGTTAAGTACAATGGAACAAGTGTGTTCTGTTAGGAACGCAAATATATGAAGAGAAAAAATAAAGAAAAAAACAAGTGATAATTTTTATGTGGAAAACCTTTGCCACAATCGGAAAAGGGGAAAAATCTCAGTACCGTACTAGGCAATCTTCCATTATCAATATTACAAGCTCTAGGGTTACAAGTTTAAGCATTACAACTATAAAAGATATTGTCCTATATATATAGCAAGAGTCTAAGACATACATAATTAATATGAAAATTACATTTATGCCATTAGCAACAATAAAAGCCCCTGCTTCAACATTACAAGATGGGTAACTACTTAAAATAAATTATTTTTGTACTTAAACATTATTTTCCTCTATCAAATTCCATAACTCCATCAATCTCTCACTTAGAGGTTGATATTCAAAAAACAACAATAATTTTTCATAGTCTTTATCTTTGTAGCCCAAATTGTCGTGCCCCCCTCATCACTTACCATGGAGGCCAACTAAAGCAATGCACAGCCTCAATTTCTCAATGCTGACAACCTTTGTTAACATATCTGTTAGATTTTTTATACCAAGAATTTTCTTCAATGACAAAGATCCATCATCTATCAATTGACGAATTTAATGATATTTAAACTCAATGTATTTTGTCCTTGAATGAAATATTGGATTTTTTGCAAGACAAATAGCACTTTGACTATCACTGAAAATAACATTATTATATCCTACTCCTTGCCTATCTCCTTCAGAAAAATTTTCAACCAAATCATCTCCTTATCAGCTTCAGATATAGTAAAATATTCTACTTCAGTGGTTGAGAGAGACACGCATGTTTAAAGTTTAGACATCCAACTAATTGCAATACCACTTACGGTAAAAACATAACCCAATGCCCAAATTGTGATTGCTTCTTCCTCTACCTTCAATATTTTAAGGCAGCACCCAAAAGTTCACCCAATTCTCTTCTACGAATATCTTCACTAAGAATCAAATCTCAAATTACTTGAAGTTTTAACTTTTTCTTTCCAGACAAACTGCTCACTGTAGTCAGGTTGCACTCCAACTTTCAAGTAGAGAAGATAATAAAATTAAAGCCTTTACCTCATCATTGAATTTGATACCCACCGAACTCAACAAAGTCATGATCATGTTGAATTCGTAGAAGTGATATGTCAAGAAAGTACCTTCGTCCATCTTCAAATTGGATAGATGACGAGTCAAATATACCTTATTTGATGCAAAAGACTTCTCGTACATATTGGACAACGCCAACATCAAATCCACCATCGTCGCCTCATTTGCAATGTTGAAAGCAATGTTCTGCGACAATGTGAGACGAATCAAACCCAGAGCTTATCAATCATAATTCCCACTCTTCTTGATTCATAGAGTCTGGTTTCTTTCCACATAAAGGTTGATGCGAGTTCTTCTCGTACAACGTATCCTCGATCTATATCTTCTAGAAACCAAAATACTTGCCATCGAACCGATCGATCTTCACCTTCCCTTCATCCATATTCACTCCCACCATTTTGCCAAACCAAGCTTTGATACTAGTTGTTAGGAACGCGAATATATGAAGAGAAAAAATAGAGAATAAAACAAGCATAATTTTTATGTGGAAAACCCTTCCCAAAATCAAGAAAAGGGAAAAACAACAATGCCGCACTAAACAATCTTTCACTATTAGTATAAGTATTACAAGCTCTCAAGTTACAAGTTTTAACGTTACAACTGTAAAAAAAATATTGTCATATATAGCAAGAGTCTAAGGCATAATGGAAATTCCATTTAATAAAAGCCTTATTCCTATTTTAACATTACAAGATGGGTAATTGCCTAAAATAAATTGTTTCTGCACTTAAACATTATTTTCCTCTATCAAACTCCATAACTCCATCATATTCCTTCTGCAAGAACCCAAGTTAAAATGAGTTACTCTTCCTACTTAGCGCGCCATATATTTTCCATGAACAATTTGGTTGTGAACACTTTACTCTAAAAAATTCCCTAGTATTTTTAATGAATTTAGCTGTGACATCCCGATTTTTCCAATTCTAATTTCATTAAATTGAGATGGGCATTTCATTGGCACGCATACAGTTCAATTCCTTGAGTCGGTCACTCATGTGAAAACTATTCTATCAGGTGAAGCCGTTAAGAGATTATAATGCATCAGACTTGAGAATTTGATCAGAAAGCGATCTTTCAACCGAGATAATCCGCAAGGATCATTACGGCACAAATAAAAATCGATTAGAAATCAGAGATAGGTCGGCTCGACAGAGGCACGTGATCAGGTGTGGGTGATTCCACCGAATTTCACAATTTTTGTCGATCGATACTAGACCGACCTTTCGATCGATTGGGTAACGTGTGCTGTATTTGAAACCTTGAGATTACCCCCAACAACCGAGAGTTGCCAATGTGTCAAAGATGTACACTGTGGCTTAAATTAATTAACCACAAGTCAAATGCATGAAAATTTCTAAAAGCTACCCAGTAGATTAGGTCGCGCTAGTATTGTGCCAAAGTGAAATTAACCGTAGAATTGAGACCAAATCTTGAAATTGGAAGTTATGGGGTGTCACAAATCTCATTAGGATCATTGGATTAATTTATGGACTTTAATTGGACTCAATTGGAAGAGAATTGAATGGAATTGAAGAAATTAACACACAAGATTTTATGCCCCGGCGGAAAATAAAATTGAACCTATTGGACCAAAGTTGTGAAAGGTTTGAGTTAATGGATGGTGACATCACAAGTGATGTCATGGGGGAGGCAAGATGGGCTAGGATGATGACAAGTGGATGGTGGAGATGAGTTCTTGGAAAGGTGGAATGTCACTTCCCCATTGTCCCCATCATCTTCTCCATTTGAACTTGGAAGAGAGAGAGAGAGAGGAGCTGCAACCATTCGACAACCAGTCGAGCCCCCTTCGTCCGCCCTTCGCCCGCTCGATCATCGCCGCTCGTCGTTCACCGCCGGAGCTCGCCGTCACCGCTCGTCCACGCACGACCACACGCTGTCCCGCGTGTGAGCTGCCCCGCCTCCGTCCGCCGAGCCTCCAGCGTCGTTGTCCCTCCTTGCCAGCAGCTGCTCGTCGTCGCCGGAGCCTCCATCACCACCACTCGTCGCCGCTAGTTGCCGTCCCGAGCCCTAGCTGTTTTCGCCGATCCTCCTCCGCCTTTCCACCACCCGTCCAGCCGCCGTGACACCTCCCTCCAAGCTCGGTCAGTGGCTGGAAGTTCCAGCAAGATTCGGCTCTTCCGAGCTCAATTTGGCCACCCTTTAGTTCTCATTTGGTGTTGATCTGTGTAGGTTTGTCGTCGGCGTCACCGTGCTCTTCACCGGAGACTCATCGGAAAGCAATTCTGGTGAATTTAGCTCATGAAACCTTGATTAACGAGTTAATGATGTCTTAAATATGTTTAGCTTATGTTGATTGAGATTAGGTGGTTAGATTAGTTTATTTAGTTGTGGGTTAGATTAAGGTAATTAATTAAGGTAAAGCATGTATAGTTTAAAAGTTAAGTAGGTTTATTTTAATATAAGTCTTGCTGTGACTTAAAGGAATTCATTTATGACTTAAATAAATGTTTCGAAATTATTTGATTATTTAATAATATACTATATTCCGAAAATCATTAAAATATTATTATTTAAAAAAAAACCCCAAAATTTATTTTTGATCCTAATTGCTTAAAATTTCGTGCTGATCGCTTCTGTATGCTTAAAATTTGAATTTGATGAGTGAATATTGTAAATTGGGTGTTGATTGTGAAAAATAGGGATTTTCTTTATAAATTCCCAAGTGTCGGGTTTGACACCGAAATCGAATTTTGAAGGGTTAATACTATAATTGGAGTGTGTGAGTGAAATGTAAAATATCTAAGGATCGATTTTGAATTTTCGTGTGCGGGTTGAAAGACTCAGTCGCAGTAATGACTAGACCAACTGGACCTTTATTCTTCAAAAAATGCCGTCAATAGAGTGACGTGGCTCGGGTCGCAGTAAAGGCTAGGCCAACTGGACCCATGCTCCTTCGGGAACACCATCGATGTACTGACGAAGTCGCGCTCCAAGGTGGGGAGGCGATGCCTGGCTATATGTCAGTAGATAGCCGAATTGCGAGTAGGCTATGTCCTTGTGTGGCAGTGGATAATAATGATTTGGAACGCTTGCTGTGATTGCGAAATTGAGTGAAATTGATTGAGTTCCGATAGTTTACATTCTTATTATTACTTGTTTTGGAGTGATATGAATTGTACTAACCTGCAGGAAGGCAAGAAGGCGAGATAAGTCTTATGTGCTGTGTGGCTAGACCATTATGGGGCGTATTTTCTTTCTAATAGAGGTTTAGGAGGGGTGAACTTGCTGAGACAAAATCTCATCCCGGTTTGGGGAAAATATTACAAGGCCGTAGATGGCGGTACCCCGGGAGATGAGTGGCTTACCGACGGAGATTGACCAGACGATAGAGAGTGCTCCTGACCCTGGAAGTCCTTGGGTCTATCAGTTGGTTAGGTCCCTTATCTGGGTCCAGGTGACTGTGGATGTCAGAGTACTGTATAGGTTTAGGGCTTGGTTTCGTTCTAGAGTTGATGGCATTAGGGTTGGCCCCCTGGATAGCATGGACATTCCGTTGGCGGTGATAAATGCCATTTTGGGTGAAGGCGTGGCGGATCTCCCAGACGGTCGAGTGATTAACGCTTCGCCCCCGGCCTCTTGGGTGACAGATCCTGAGGATGTGGGATCGTCGAACGGGGCCGACCAGTAGTCTTAGGACTGTTTCTTTCCTTTTTACCAGATCGATCCATGTTGTGTAGGCTAACCCCTTTTTTGATGCACATAAACTATGACCCATTTTTTGTGCATATAGTCTCTGGATCCTATTGGTGTATGTAAACCATGGATTGATGATGATGTATGAAAGTATGTTTGTTTGATTTTGAATTGATATTCTTGCTATCCTATCCCGTATGTTTTTTCTTTTTTGTAAGGGGTTTCTTAGCACGTTCCGCATGCGTATAATAATTTAAATGGGATCGGCGACACTACCTGGGGATGTCGCATTTACATGGCCATGGCGGGTTGTTCACATGTCTTAGGGTTCAGGGCGTGACAACCCCATTTAAGTGGTATCAGAGCATGGTTCATGTGTGGAGTGATAAGGTGCGTGGGAGTCATGGGATAGTTGGTAGGAAAGGCTTTTATTATACTGATACAAATAATTATTAGCTGTTTGTTAACTTGTTGTGAGGTCACTTAGATTTTAATGTGGTATTAGAATTTACAAATAGGCATCTATATTGAGCCTGTAGCACAAATGACCGAGTACCGAGTGCCGAGAGCTGTTAGGAAGAGAGCAGTAGGCCCCGTGTTTCAGGGTGGGCCGCCAATGAGAGTTGGTGCCCGAGGTGCCTTGGGAAGAGCGTAGGCTGAGGCCAGTACGAGTGGTGCAGCGTCACCTCCAGAGGATGTAGTAGCCCTTGAGGATCCGAGGTTTGTTGGAATCATGCATATGCTTGAGTTGATGGGTGATAGACTAGACCAGCAGGTCGCCGCTTCAGCCACCGCTATCGCCGCTGCCACTAATGCTGCTAATGCCGCCAATGTTGCTGCCGCCGCTAATGCCACTAATGCTGCCGCCATTGCAGCTGCTGCCGTACCTGTTGCCACCGTACCAGTCGTCGAACCTGAAGAGGAACCTGATGAAATCCCACTTGAGAATGTGGCCGCTGGGAGGCCTAGGCAGAAGTTGGTACAGCATTTTCTGAAGTTGAATCCACCAACGTTCACGGGAGCGGGAGATCCCGAAACTGTAGCACTATGGGTTCAGGAGCTAGAGAATGCCTTTGAGTTATTGATGTGCACCGAAGCAGAGAAGGTCATACTGGCAGCCTATCAGTTGAGGGGGATCGCAGCCACATGGTGGAAGACTAATAAAAGGATAGTGTTCCTAGAGGGTGTAGCTCTAGAGTGGAATGCATTTCTTGAGGTCTTCAATGAGAAGTACTTTTCTGATTGTGCTAGAAAGTTGAAGATGGCGCAGTTCCAGCGCCTTCGTCAAGGTACGATGACAGTTGATCAGTATGAAGCAAAATTTGCTGAACTATTGCAGTATGCCCCTGAGTTAGTTCAGAAACTGGCAGACCGAGCTCAAAGGTTTAGAGATGGGCTTCGACCGGAGGTGAGGAGCTTTTTGGTGCCGTTAGATCTGAAAGAGTACAAGGATCTTTATAAGTGGGCCCAGCTGATTGAGAAAGACCAGAATGAGAGAGCTACCGCATCTGGGTCGCGGTTTAATTTGAATAGAAAAGGTAATCGGTTTGGGAAGAGACCAATGTCTGGAAGAAGATATCTTGTCCCACTCAACAAGAAGGGTGGGATCGGAAAACCGGCGCTGAGACCGAATGGTGTGTATTGTCTATGCGGAAGACGACATGGTTCGGCCCCATGTCCTCCTAGGACGAGCGCTTGTTAAGAGTGTGACCAGCAGGGTCATATAGCCAGGTATTGCCCCAGGAATTAGATGGGACAGCGTCAGTTGCCGCCGCCGCGACCATTGGGTCAGAACAGAGGAGTCGCGCCGCAGATCATGCCGCAGGGTGGATTGAACCGACCTCCAACTCAAGGAAGGACTTATGCGATCACTAGAGGATAGGCGGATGATGCGCCTAACGTGATCACGGGATGGTCTTACTAAACGACCAACATGCTTATGCTTTATTTGATCTTGGAGCTTCTCATTCATTTATAGTCGAAAAATATGTTAAGTTGGTAGAATTAATTCCTGAGTTGTTGGAGTCTGTGATTAGCATATCTACGCTGTTGAAGGATAAGGTGTTAGCTACAGTGGGTTGTCTTGGTTGCAAGTTAGTGATTGGTGAGCGAGAGGGGAGGATAGACTTGATAGTCCTATCCATGTTTGATTTTGATGTGATAATTAGTATGGATTGGCTCACCAAGCAATGAGCTAAAATGGACTGTTATCGCAAGGCAATTCAGTTTAGCCCGTTAGGGGGTGAGAGTTTCGAATTTATTGGGAGTCGAGGAGGACCTTCGGTTACCTTAATCTCATCACTCGAAGCAACTCGCTTGCTAGACAAGGGTTGCCAAGGTTACCTGGCGACTGTTGTAGACATGATAGTGGAGGAGTTAAAGATTGAAGATATCGCAATGGTACAAGAGTTCCCAAACGTGTTCCCGAATGAGTTACCGGGTTTGCCGCCAGAGAGAGAGATGGAGTTTGTGATTGAATTAGCCCCCGGGACAGAGCCAATCTCTAAAGCTCCTTATCGGATGGCCTTATTAGAACTTAAGGAACTAAAGGTGCAGATACAAGGGTTGTTGGATAAAGGATTTATTCGTCCTAGTGCATCACCTTGGGGAGCGCCAGTTCTGTTCGTAAAGAAGAAGGATGATTCCCTGTGCTTGTGCATTGACTATCGCCAACTCAATTAGGTGACGATTAAGAACAAGTATCCATTGCCGAGGATTCATGACTTGTTTGATCAGCTTCAGGGAGCGTCGATATTTTCTAAGATCAACTTGAGGACAGGGTATCATCAGTTAAGGATCAAGAAGGAAGACATACCGAAGTCGGCGTTTCACACCCGATACGGCCATTATGAGTTTACCGTGATACCGTTTGGGTTGACGAACGCCCCAGCTGCTTTCATGGATCTAATTAATCAAGTGTTCAGAGAGTACTTAGATCAGTTCGTAATTGTTTTCATCGACGACATCCTTGTGTATTCAAGGAGTACTAAGGATCATGAAAGGCACTTAAGGATAGTGCTTCAGACTTTGAGAGATCACGAGTTATACGCCAAGTTTAGTAAGTGCGAGTTTTGGTTGACTCGTGTGGCTTTCCTAGGTCATGTCATCTCCGGAGAAGGAATCTTAATAGACCCAGCAAAGATTGAAGTAGTGATCAACTGGCCGAGACCGACGATAGTGATAGAAATCAGAAGTTTTATGGGTTTAGCAGGGTATTACAGACGGTTTGTGGAAGGGTTTTCAGGGTTAGCATCGCCGATGACGAGACTACTGAAAAAGGAAGAAAAATTTGTGTGGACGGATAAGTGCGAGAGTAGTTTCCAAGAGTTTAAGCATAAGCTAACTACTGCACCTTGCTTACTATTCCATTTGGTCCAAGAGGGTTTGAAATCTACAGTGACGCGTCGTTTAAAGGATTGGGTTGCGTGTTGATGCAGCATGGTAGGGTTGTTGCATATGCGTCCCGTCAGTTGAGACCTCATGAGTTGAATTACCCGACGCACGACTTAGAGCTAACAGCGATCATCTTTGCCCTGAAGATTTGGAGGCATTATTTGTGTGGGGAAAGATTCCAGATCTTCACTGATCATCAGAGTCTCAAGTACTTATTCTCTCAGAAGGAGTTGAATATGAGGCAGCATTGATGGATGGAGCTCTTAAAGGACTATGACTGTGAGATTTTGTATCACCCGGGAAAGGTGAATAAGGTCGCGATGCACTGAGTTGGAAGTCTTCAGTTGCTCAGATGGTACTCAAGGAATGAGGTCTAATTGAGAGAGCACGATATTCGAATTTCAAGTTCGACGTAGGCCACCTTTCGAATCTTGTGGCCACCCTTAAAATCGAGCCGGAAGTGCAGGTCAGAATCAGAACGCTTCAGCAGACAGATTCGGGTGTTCAAAAAATCCTGCAAGAGGATGCAGAGAAAGAAATGCTAACTTTCAGATTTCTGAGGATGGAACATTGAGGTTCCAAGGACGATCGGTGGTACCGTATGATGTGGAGCTTAGAGAAGAGATTCTATCATAAGCGCATCGTAGCAGTTACAACATTCATCCTGGTAGTACCAAGATGTATCAGAATCTGCGTCAACACTTCTGGTGGTGTGGCATGAAGGCGGACATCGCCAAGCATGTCGCCAAGTGTTTGACGTGTCAACAAGTGAAAGCTCAGCATTGCAAACCGGGAGGACTTCTGCAACCCCTCGAGATCCCAGAATGGAAATGGGAGCATATCACGATAGACTTCGTGACGGGACTACCGAAGAGCCAGAGATGGAATGATTCGATTTGGGTAATGGTCGACAGGCTAACAAAGTCGGCTCACTTCATTGCAGTTCGAAGGGACTTGAGTTTGGATAGACTCGCAGATCTATATGTACGCCAGGTGATTCGTATGCATGGAGTGCCGGTTACAATTACTTCAGACAGAGACCCGAGGTTCACCGCCGCTTTTTGAAGAGCTTGCAATCCGCTTTAGGAACAAAGCTACAGTACAGTACGGCTTATCACCCGCAAACTAATGGCCAGTCTGAGAGGACAATTCAGACTCTCGAGAACATGCTGCGAGCTTGCGTCTTGGACTTCAAATGAAGTTAGGAGGAACAGCTTCATCTGGTCGAGTTTGCTTACAACAACAGTTATCAACAGAGTATTCGGATGGCTCATTTTGAAGCATTGTATGGCAGAGCATGTAGAACGCCAGTGTGTTGGGATGAAGTCGGGGAAAGAAAGATCACCGGTCCAGAGTCGGTTCAACAGTCAGTGGAGGCAGTTGTAGTTATCAGAAACAGATTGAAAACCGCTTAAAGCTGTCAGAAAAGTTATGTCGATAAGCGTCGAAGGCCATTGGAGTTCCAAGTTGGTGAGCACGTTTTTCTGAAGGTGTCACCAATGAGAGGTACTTCCCGCTTTGGTAAAAAGGGGAAGCTAAGTCTGAGGTACGTGGGTCCCTTTGAGATTTTGGAAAGAATAGGGACTATAGCGTATCGTCTTGCACTACCCCCGAGGTTGGCACAAGTGCATGACGTCTTTCACGTGTCAATGTTAAGGAAGTATGAACCTGATCCGGAACATGTTTTAAATTTTGAGGAATTAGACGTGGATGACAGGGTGTCGTACGTTGAAAGACCGATTCAGATAGTGGATCGCAAGGAACAGGTTTTGCGCACCAAGACCATCCCGTTGGTCAAAGTGGTCTGGCAACACCACGGCACTGAAGGAGCAACTTGGGAAACCGAAGATTCGATGAGAGAGTTGTACCCTTACCTTTTTGCGCACCAAGACCATCCCGTTGGGAGCAACTGAGGTACGTGGGTCCCTTTGAGATTTTGGAAAGAATAGGGACTCTAGCATATCGTCTTGCACTACCCCCGAGGTTGGCACAAGTGCATGACGTCTTTCACGTGTCAATGTTAAGGAAGTATGAACCTGATCCGAAACATGTTTTAAATTTTGAGGAATTAGACGTGGATGACAGGGTGTCGTACGTTGAAAGACCGGTTCAAATAGTGGATCGCAAGGAGCAGGTTTTGCGCACCAAGACCATCCCGTTGGTCAAAGTGGTCTGGCAACACCACGGCACTGAAGGAGCAATTTGGGAAACCGAAGATTCGATGAGAGAGTTGTACCCTTACCTTTTTGCTTCAGATGTGTAATAATTTAAATTTCGATAACGAAATTTTTATAAGAGGGGAAGAGTTGTGACATTCCAATTTTTCCAATTCTAATTTCATTAAATTGAGACGGGCATTTCATTGGCATGCATACAGTTCCTTTCCTTGAGTCGACCACTCATGTGAAAACTATTCTATCAGGTGAAGCCGTTAAGAGATTCTAATACATCAGACTCGAGAATTTGATCAGGAAGCGATCTTTTGACCAAGATAATCTACAAGGGTCATTACAACACAAATAAAAATCGATTAGAGATCGGAGATAGGTCGGCTCGACAGAGGCATGTGATCAGGTGTGGGTGATTCCACCGAATTTCATAATTATTGTCGATCGATACTAAACTGACCTTTCTACCGATTGGGTACCCTGTGCCATATTTGAAACCTTGAGATTACCCCAACAACCGAGAGTTGCCAATGTGTTAAAGATGTACATTGTGGCTTGAATTAATCAATCACAGGTCAAATGCATAAAAATTTCTAAAAGCTATCCGGTAGATCAGGTTGCGCTAGTATTGTGCCAAAGTGAAATTAACCATGAAATTGAGACCAAATCCTGAAATTGGAAGTTATGGGTGTCACAAATTTCATTAGGATCATTGGATTAATTTATGGACTTTAATTGGACTCAATTGGAAGAAAATTGAATGGAATTGAAGAAATTAGCACACAAGATTTTATGCTCCGGCGGAAAATGAAATTAAACCTATTGGATCAAAGTTGTAGAAGGTTGGAGTTAGTGGATGGTGACATCACAAGTGATGTCATGGGGGAGGCAAGATGGGCTAGGATGATGACAAGTGGATGGTTGGGATGAGCTCTTGGAAAGGTAGGATGTCACTTCCCCCTTGTCCCCATCATCTTCTCCATTTGAACTTGGAAGAGAGAGAGAGAGGAGCTGCAACCGTGCGACAACCATCCGAGCCCCCTTCGTCCGCCCTTCGCCCGCTCGATCATCGCCGCTCACCGTTCGCTGCTGGAGCTCGCCGTCGCCGCTCGTCAGCGTGCGAGTTACCCCGCCTCCGTCCACCGAGCCTCCATCGTCGTTGTCCCTCCTCGCCAGCAGCTACTCGTCGTCGTCGGAGCCTCCATCAACGCCACTCGTCGCCGCTAGTTGCCGTCCCGAGCCCTAGCTATTTCCGCCGGTCCTCCTCCGCCTTTCCACCACCCGTCCAGCCGCCGTGCCGCCTCCCTCCAAGCTCGGTCAGTGGTTGGAAGTTCCAGTAAGATCCAGCTCTTCTGAGCTCGATTTGGCCGCCTTTTAGTTCTCATTTGGTGTTGATCCATGTAGGTTTGTCGTCGGCGTCGCCATGCTCTTCATCAAAGACTCATCGGAAAGAGATTCCTGTGAGTTTAGCTCACTAAACCTTGCTTAGCAAGTTAATGATATCTTAAGTGTGTTTAGCTTAAGTTGATTGAGATTAGGTGGTTAGATTAGTTTATTTAGTTGTGGGTTAAATTAAGGTAATTAATTAAGGTAAAACATGTTTAGTTTAAAGGTTAAGTAGGTTTATTTTAATATAAGCCTTGATGTGACTTAAAGGAATTTATTTATGACTTAAATAAATGTTTCTAAATTATTGGATTATTTAATAATATACTATATTCCGAAAATCATTAAAATATTATTACTTAAAAAAAACTCGAAAAATTATTTTTGATCCTAATTGCTCAAAATTTCGTGCCGATCGCTGCTGTGTGCTTAGAATTTGAATTTGATGAGTGAATATTGTAAATTGGGTGTTGATTGTGAAAAATATGGATTTTCTTCATAAATTCCCAAGTGTCAAGTTTGACACCGAAATCGAATTTTGAAGGGTTAATACTGTAATTGGAGTGTGTGAGTGAAATGTAAAATATCTAGGGATCGATTTTGAATTGTTGTGTGCGGGTTGAAAGACTCGGTTGCAGTAGTGGCTAGACTAACTGGACCTTTATTCTTCTAGAAATGCCGTCAATAGAGTGACGTGGCTCGGGTCGCAGTAAATGCTAGGCCAACTGGACCCATGCTCCTTCGGGAATGCCGTCGATATACTGACAAAGCCGCACTCCAAGGTGGGGAGGTGATGCCTGGCTATATGTCAGTAGATAGCCGAATTGCGAGTAGGCTATGCCCTTGTGTGACAGTGGATAATGATGATTTGGAACGCTTGCTGTGATTGCGAAATTGAGTGAAATTGATTGAGTTCCGATAGTTTACATTCTTATTATTACTTGTGTTGGAGTAATATGAATTGTACTAACCTGCATGAAGGCAAGAAGGCGAGGTAAGTCTCCTGTGTTGTGTGGTTAAACCACTCTGGGGCGTATTTTCTTTCTAACAGGGGTTTAGGAGGGGTGAACTTGCTGAGACAAAGTCTCATCCCGATTTGGGGAAAATATTACAGGGTCGTAGATGGCGGTACCCCCGAAAATGAGTGGCCTGCCAACGGAGATTAACTAGACGACAGATAGTGCTCCTGACCCTGGAAGTCCTTGGGTCTATCAATTGGTTAGGTCCCTTATCTGGGTCCAGGTGACTATGGATGTCAGAGTACTGTATAGGTTTATGGCTTGGTTTCGTTCTGGAGTCGATGGCGTTAGGGTTGGCCCCCTAGATAGCATGGATATTCCATTGGTGGTGATGAACGCCATTTTGGGTGAAGGCGTGGCGGATCTCCTCGATGGTCGAGTGATCAACGCTTCGCCCCCGGCCTCTTGGGTGACAGATCCTGAGAATGTGGGATCGTTGAACGGGGCTGACCAGTAGTCCTAGGACTGTTTCTTTCCTTTTTGGCGGACCGATCCATGTTGTGTAGGCTAACCCATTTTTTATGCACATAAACTCTGACCCATTTTTGGTGCATGTAGTCTTTGGATCCTGTTGGTGTATGTAAACCCTAGATTGATGATGATGTATGAAAGTATGTTTGTTTGATTTTGAATTGATGTTCCTGATGTCCTATCCTGTATTTTTTTTTTTTTTTTTGTAAGGGGTTTCTTAGCACATTCCGCATGCGTATAATAATTTAAATGGGGTCGGCGACACTACCTGGGGATGTCGCATTTACATGACCATGGCGGGTTGTTCACGTGTCTCGGGGTTCGAGGCGTGACATTAGCAATCCTCTATTTAGCAGTTAAGTTTTTGACAATAACTACTTTGAACTAAATTTCATACCAACAGAAAAAACAGAAAGAATCGGATTATAAGAAAGAAACTTAGTATTCTTTCTACTCACAACTAATTCATCATCTTCATTCTCATTGTTTGAACTGCGACTCACAACATCACCGCCACTTTTTTTATATTTAGTTTCATTATCATAGGTGGAACTCTTTCATTCCTATTTTAGATTGAGATTTTTGTTATTCTCCAAATAATACAATTTTATTTTTCTAGAATTTCCTCTGCTTTTGCTTTGACTATGCAACTTGCTCATCATCATTGTAATTTGGGCAATTTACATTATGCAAAACTTCTTCATATTTTTGACCGAATAGGGCAACTTCCCAATATAATCTAGTCAACTCTTCATCACATATGTCTTCACTAGAGACTCTAAGGCTTGTCCCCATTTGCTAAACTCTCTCTAACACACTCACGATATGCCTTGCCTCCCTCTCTTGCCTCTCCTTCGCCTAAAATAGATCCATCCCCAACCTGAGTACTTGGTTCATTACCATCTCTAGAGTGTTGTTATCATCATCTTCATTATCACCATAATACACTTTTACTTTTTCGCAGTGAAGATAATGGTAAACTACATCCTTAATATCATTATCATCATGGAAGTATCTCAAACCATCCTTCACTCTTCCCAAGAACACAATAGTACAATTTTTCTATCTCGCATCATAATTGTTGCACTATATTGCTCATGAAATCAATAGACAATGGCCTCCTTATATTGATAATAATAGTGCCTTCATGTCACTGACATATTCCACTCATCGGTACTAATAACAAATTCCTCACCATAGCAAACAATGATGCATATAGTACTGTCTCCCATGCCAATGCTACAACCAAGAAAAAAAAATAGTTTTTAGGACCATAACACATAAAAGATGACAATTTCACATAGAGGTTCCCATAATCACACCTAATTGATTAAACAATAACTCAACAATTGTCATATAATGGACACAAAGCAACAAAGTTAGCATCAAATTGATAGAACAAATTGAGGACCGCTCAATAGAAACTTCACCATTTCTCAATTCATCCTCTAGCACCGTCATCCCCACAGTTGTACCAAAAACCCTAATTTTTCCCTCCTAGTCCTAATTTTTTTTTCCTCTGAGACCTAATTTTGGCCTTGAAGTCCTATTTTTCCTCCAATTGAGCAACTAAGAGAAGGATGATGGACCTGAGTGAGTGAGCCATAGAGATGGCGAGTGAGCAACGATGAGCGACAAGGAGAATGATGCGATAGTTAGACAATATTGAAGATAATCAAGCTCTATAAACTTCCTTGTGTGCGACATCATTTTTGCATGGTTGAATTGAGTGACATCATTTATGCCCTACCTAGCCACATTGGATTGAGCAATGTCGTTTTGCACGTTCCCATGAAAGGGAAAAAAAAAAAGAGCCAACTCATTTAATTTTTTTTAATTATAAATGTCATTTGATATTTTTAGCTTGAATTTCTCACTTGAGGCATTTAATTGATTGTTTCTTCTTTGATTCGGCATTTAAGTGAGTCGGCAAAAACTTTTGTCACTAAAATAAGCGCCATACAAAATTTTTGACACTTCTCCTGAGGAATAAACCCTTCTTCTTGTTTTTGGGGAGGGGGGATACAAATCTACCTTTCTTATACAATTATAGCCTTTGAGTTTCCTTTGTTAACAACGTTGCAAGTTTGAATTTCTTTCTCTAGAACTATTATAATAATGTGACATTTGTTAGGTCTACTATGCTAAGAAATTATTTTATACCCGATTCCATTGCAGATACGAAGAAACACATGTATCGCAATTTGACAGAGTGATTATTCATTATATGGTATGATAGAAAATCTATTTTAAACTTGAAATTCCGTCTTCTCTAGTTGAGGTCGTGTGGCAACTATTACATAAAGTACGGATGATGAAATGTTTGTCTGTAATTCAAAATGTACCAATTCAGTGATATCATTAATTATAGTAAATCTTAGCTAACATCACATGATTTAAGAGCTATGATGAAATCTAGCCATGATAATTAAAAATAAAAAAATCGGGTTTATAATGGCGCGAGAAAAGGTATTTCCCCATGTGAAGGATTCCAAATGGGCCAAATTAAGTTATGTTTTTTTAGGAGACCAGGTATGATATCTTATTCACTTTGTCTTTATTCAGTAATTTGTTCAGTAAACCCGATCTTCTTTTTCATAAGCATAGCTTGGCGTCGATATTAAAGTGTGCACAAATTGGAAATGGAAGAATAAATTAAGAAGAAAAGCAAGAGAATGCGCCGATTGTTTTTGGGTGAAAATTTGAACGCGATTTAATTTTGTGGATAACGTGCAAGAAGATGAGGACCCTGGATAACCCTCTCGTTTCCCTATAATGAATTTACAAGGGAGTCCAGCAAGAGGAAGTTCTCGGGTTCCAAACCGCGGGAAGCAAGAACTTCTTGCCATGGATCCCTCGAGCATTAAAGGCACCGCCGTTGGCGGGGTCGACCCGCACCTTGCCGGTGTAACCGGGGAAGGCTCCGCTTCCGAACATGTTAGGGCATGCCGTCCCAGCCTCGATCTGCTCGGTTAGGGACCCTCCGTAGAACCCACTGTTATAAGGATTGGTGACAATTCCTGCCAATGCCGAGGCAAAGGATACGACCATGGCGTCTGCACCCACGTTCCCACTCGGCGGCTGCAACGTCACACCTTCCGGCCCGTAGTCGGATGGGTAGAATGGCCATGCGCACGTCCCTGGGCACTCGGTTTCAGGGTCTCCTACCAAAATGTAATGGCTGCCTCCCTGCAATATCGATTTATCAGCAGCAGTTTGTCATGTCATCTCACTTAATAACCTTATACCTTGCTGGAATCCGTGTACCTAGAGTTAGTCGTCAATACAAATAGACTGATTGATCATGGTACATACCGAGGATTCCGTGTTGAGAGCACTTGCCCATTGCAAAGGCCTTGAACGGTGACACCCCTGGCGGCAAAGATGACGGCAATGGTATTCTTGTCCCCGCCCGTTGCCTTTTGGACGAGACCAGGGATGAAGTCCATGATCAACACCTTGCCGACGGAGTAATTCTTGTCGGCGATTTGGCGCACCACCTTCACTTCGATGGGAGCCACCACGCCCCTCCTCCTTGGCTGGTAGCTCTCAATGACACACCACCAGGCGAACACCTGAGGCTCCATGTAGGCGCCGCGCTGGCCCCTGTAGTTGAGGGACTTGATGAAGCTCCGGATAACGTTCTTCTGGACACGACCAGAAGGTCCGTACCACACTAGCCCTAACTTGACATTCCCGGTGAGGAGAGGTCCTCTGTGGTACGTAAGGGAAGCAGGTCGGCCGCCTCCTCTAGATGACCCAAGCACGAGAGGCGACAAAAGGAGCACCAGGTACAAGGAGGAGATGAACAATAGTAGAGGCTGTTTCGGCAGAGAAGACGCCATGGTTGAAAATCCCTCAATGAGGCGCGCTAGTACGTCTCCCCTATCCCCTCCTCCGTTTGCGCTTCAAAGGTGTATATATAAATGTCGAGGGATAGGGATTTAGCTTTAGATAAAGGGACAAAGAAGCAACTGATTTCGCACCGCACGACCTCCTACATTGGTGGATTCACCTTAAAAACTTACTTTACTAGAGGGTTTAATCAAGAAGCAGTCGACAAAGAACAGGGCATTGCACGCATGCATGGGGGTGTCATTTAAGAGATTCACGTCAATACATTGGATTTGTAGAGCCGGAATACATGGAGTGGACTCTATCAAGTGCAACAACTCAACAACTCCCATTAATCAATAATCCGTGAATGACAGGAGTGGACACTGCACGTCTGTTTTCTCAATGTCCCCAAAAAACCAGCAAAAACTTATTTCGACACTCCAATTATCTATATCACCAGCATTGTTCTCTGTATACGTCGTCATCAGATGATGAATTGAAAAACACAACAACAAAGTTACTCACTTTCATTACAGGCACATACATCCTACGTTTGCAAATAAACATTGTATCTCACCCTCGAATTTTGGAAAATAAAAACAAACCAAAATGAAATGGCCTTGATATTATTTCAACTCACCACGATTAATAGGTCTAAACATGTACAGCGAAGAATACAAGTAAAGGCAGATAGTACATCTGCATCCCTCCTTCAAGTACCAACAACCAGTTGATAAAACATACCTATAAGATACACTTATCCCTAATTCTCTGAGACTCAAAGATTCTCTTGTTCTGGGCCACCTATATTAGAGAATGAGCTTCTTTACATCTGCACCATCTACCGACCTTCCTTTCATCGCTCCAAATCTTTGCGATAATCGACTGGAAACCAATCCGTATGTATCTCACGACAACCATGACAAGCTCCCTACAAGACAAGTATTTGGTTTTTGGGTTTTAGACAACTTCAAGTCTCAATTTTCAGCATGATGACACCTCAGACAACTAATTTATTCAGTCTTTTTGATAGAAAGAAGAACCCAAGATCATCAACACTATGCTGGTAGTCAAAAAACAAGAGCATAGTAGGAAATGGATCATTGCCAAAGTTTTGCAAAAGAAATTGCCATCAAACTGAATCTAAAAAAGGAGAACAAGCAGAAGAATATGTATTTTCTGCTTTATGAAAAGAGCAGCTGGCAAATAAAGCATCATAGATCCACGTAGCTGTAGGAAACTTACAGTGGTGAGCAAGGAGATCGACAGCCCTTCACAAAGTAAACAAACAGGTATGAATCATAATGCTGGCCATCAATCAGATAGAAACCAGGCAACTTCCGTATACACTTGAATGACATTTTCTTGTACAGGTGGATGGCAGGAATATTGTATGATATCACATGCAAATAAACAGCCTGACAAGTTTGAATACTGGAGGCATACTTGATAACCTCAAGAATAAGTGAAGAGGCTGCACATCAGAAAACAGGCAAGTTAGTTCCTTTGGCGCTCACAGAAACAGGATAAAGAGCCATGGAGAATGAGAACAAGAACCCACCTATGCCAAGATTTCTGTAACTATTCATCACTCCCAGCGTCAGAATGTAGACTAATGACCATTCCGATTCTGCAGAATTATAATTAAGCAAATCCACAATCTGCGAGAACAATTTCAATTAAAAGAAGTCATCATTCAGGAGCCTATGTTCGTAAAGTTCCAGGCCATTAAGGTGTAATCCCCTAAAGAATCTTCTTCAGCTTCTCAACACAGAACCCATTTCTAGCTATGATCACGCTTGAGGAAGAATGACATACAAAAGGAGCTTTAATACAAATGATCACTGGATGACAGTATACACACCTCACTGTCTTTAGCAGGAACAACCCTAGCTGTGACAAATCCAATTAGCTCATCACTTTTTCCGTCATCACGGCTATGGTCAACGGCTGCCCAAGACACTATACCACGTCCATGGACAACATTTTGGAAGAACTCAGATTCGTACCTGTAAATCCAACTGCTCATATAAGAAAAGCAACCACTCCATCTAATATCCACATCACTAAAATATCTCAAAGGACGAAAGTGTTTACAGGGCTCAACTACCTGATGGGAAATAATTCCCCGTGAATCTGCTCTAAGATTTCCAGATCAGATGGACGTATGGGCCTATAGCTTATGGTCGGATGGCAAGAAGTTAGCGGGACCATCGTCTATCCAGATCTTAATCCCCTGCAAAAACTGGATATATGTGGAGAACCTGTAGAAAGACCGCTCTTCCCATTTATGCCCCATCAGCCGCCACATCCATGCAGTAAGAACTGTAAACCAACATGGCAATTCCGCTTAAAGCTCTCTAATTACTTAGGGCCATATACAAGTTCATAAGTAAAGCGGAAGCAATAGAATAATATATGGCACTGTATCAATTATCTTAATTACAGCTAACCTACACAATGGAATGATGCAGAGCATCACATCACAAGCCAAAACAGATCCTAGGGTGTCTTGTTCCGGAAAAAACTTCATGATAGAAGAAAATGGTTTCCCCTTTTTAGGTTGGTGAATTCATTTTCCTAGCTTTAAAGATGCATATTTTCTGTGATGGTAAACGGTTTTCCATTGACTGATCATATTTAGCAAAACAAACACATAAAAATTCAGAAAACTAACTTAACTTGCAGGATATTCTTTCACTCGAACAATCACATGCTTAGTGTTTTATTTGCATAGAGAAGAAAACGAAAGGCCAAAAGCAACAGAAAGCCAAAAATTGGTTCTTTGCAATGAACCCCTCAAAATCCCAAAACTTTTTACTCCCTATGTTTCCTCACATTTTCTCGTTAGAAGGTTCACATGAGTAAGGTCAGACAGTGTCAAGTTATTCCCTTTGTGGAGGTGCAAACACTAGAGAATAACCAAAGGCTGACTGACCTTTTGCACCATAGAATTCACTTTCACTGAGAATGTAACTGCAGCCATTAACAGAAAATTGGAGAAACTCGAAGCAAGCCCAATAAGCCAGATAGCACAACAAGGTAAATACGACAGTTGAATGAACAAGTAAGTCGAGAAAGTGACTCGGTGGATGTCTTTTGTTTTGTCAATAGGGAATGCGATCGATACCACCAGATTTCAGTCTCTTCAGACAATAAAAGCAGCAACCAGGCCACTCATATGGCTAATAGTCGAAAAGTCGATATTCCAAATGCTATAATCACCTTTTGTTGGTTAAAAAAGAGCTACGCTCAAACTTCTGGTGGGCAGCCATAGTGAAAAGCATGATCAAACGATACTAAACAAAGGTGTAGAAGAAGTGTTTATGAGTATAGAAGCATGGAGCTGCAATCTCATTAAACAGCACGTGATTCCTATAACCGGCACATGTTCCGTCGTCACTCTATCACTCCCTAGACACACACAGAACACCGCCGGACCACCAGCACAGCACCTACTTTTCAAGGCGAAATATTTCGGGCCGATTGCCAAATTGCCTGAAACAAGGGCATGTAATGAAAACTGCAGCACGTAGAGAAGCTATTTCTTCTCAGAGAGCATCGAATCGATTTCCAAGGGACGGGTGACTGCCTCAGAAGTAAACCTACGGGACGAGCGCCGCCACGCTTAGGAAACCGACCACGAGTCCCATCATCAAGCAGCCCAAACAGCACAAAGAGAAGGAGGGAGAAGTAGAACTTCAAAGCTACAAAAATCCACATGTTACGACAGCTAGGTCCACGATGAAGAAACGATGATCACCAAAAACCCAACGAATATTCACAGAAGCTCCAAGCGAATGCCGAATAGGCTGATGATCCTAGACAAAACAGTAGACATCCGCGAACGAGAAACGGCGCCGACAAAAGGCAGGGGAAGCCGAGGCAAGCGGCGAAATCGGAACGAAATCAGTGAAGGGACTGGGGGAGTAGGTGACACACTGACGTCGCCATGTGGATCGGGGACAGGACAATCCGGAGCAACGATCGGAGACGAGACGAGACGAGACGAGACGAGACGAAATCGATTGACGAGATGAGGGAATAGAAGGGGGGGAGGGAAGGAGGATTACCTCATCGATGAGAAAGAGGAGGCGGAGCGGACGACGATGAGGAGGATGATCGGTGGACGGATGGAAAGGAGATGAAATTGGGGGGGAATGGGAATCTGGAAGTTGCTTGCCTTGCTGCTGCTGCTGCTGTTCCTTGCGGCTTCTCGAGGACTTGCTTTTGCTTCCCCCCGACTTTCGTCAACGGACGACTCTCGCTTCCCAACCCGCATCGAACATGTTACCAAACCCCCTCCTCCCCTCCTCCCTTCTCCCTTCTTTCCTTCCCAGTTTCCCTTTTTATTCTTTCCCCTCTTCCCCTCTTCCCCTCTTGCAATTGGACCCCCCTGAACAGTCCCCCTTTTTCTTCTTCTTCTTCTTCTTCTTCTTCTTCTTCTTCTTTTGCAATTTTGCTTTCCATTCAATTCGTTATTAGTATGGAAATTATAACATGAATTTTGTCTCCAAACTTTGATTTAATATACAATATCTTACCTATTCAATTTAGTATCTACATTATATTGAAATGTTCAATGTTATTCTCGAATTTGAAAAAATGAATGAATAACGTTGAATATCTTGATATTGTCTAGGGATTAGACTAAAATTTACTAAAAATTTAGTGATTATGTTGAACGAGTTAAAAATTCAGAGATTAACATTGCAATTAAGTTAAAAGTTCAAGAATGACATTAGACGAATTAAAATTTCAAAGACCATGCTGCACGTTAGGTCAAAATTTAAGAATCGTTTGTATCATTTTATAATTTTTAGAACCTGACAATTTTTTATGAAGAAGAAAAGTATTCTGTCATTCTAATATTGTAGTTCTAATAAAGAATAATAAACAGAAAAGAAGAGAGTTGGTGTGTCGCGTGCTTTGCTTCACAATGAAAGGATCTGATCTGTAAAGCGAGACGGGGGATTCGATTGAACCTGCTAAGAAGTTTAGGAATCCTGGTGCAAAAGCTGCACCAAAATAGATTTTCGGGGGCGTAACAAAGACCTCTTCTTCTTTTTTTATTTATTATCACGTGCAACTTTAATCTCAATAAAGTTAGTTCTACCAAAATCTAAAGGATATCAGAGGGAATGACAATCTAAGGTCCGTTGGTCGGGTGAAGAGAAGAGCTACTCATGTCATAGTTTACTTCTCCTTCCGACATAAAGTCGGGTAAGTTTCATCTCTCATCCTGGAATTCTGATGTCATTGATTCGGCCATATCACCAAAACAAAGATCGAATACAAAGGTAAATTTCTTTTAGATAACATAATGAACCTTTGTCTACGTATAAGATGAGAATCGCTTATCATCATCACGAGCGACGACGGTCAGACCGGGTCTTCTTTCATGCGCAAACTTTACATTCTTTCCTCAATCCACGAGATTATTGAGAAAAAAGTTGAAGCATTTGAGAGAGCATGCTTCATAGAGGATAAAACGATATTCACCGAGCAGACTCGGCGGATGAAAACAAGAGAGTTGCACATTACATAGAGGAGGAGACACTGGGAGAATTCTAATCCGTCGAAGCTTCATATTCAACTTCTCCACCTGTATCCTCAATCACCAACGATGGCTGATTGCCGTCTCTCTTCATACTGCCGCCATTTCTTTCCTTATCTTTTGCAAAAATAATCCTAAAGTGTTCCATATCCTTGTCAGACGAGTCCACCTCATCGGACTTCAGGACCTGATACTTCGACTTTCCTTCTAGTTCAGCCTCTATCTTTTCGCAACATTGGTCGGCACACAGGCTTTGCAATTGAGACTACAGCTCCAATACCCCGGGCCAGAGCACTTAGGCAGAATAGTTTATAATAGCATAGAGTTCCTCAACTTGCATGTAATTGCAGAGCGGCCGGCACCAGTCATGGATCACTGATTCCACATTCAGAGAACAGCACCAGTCAAGAATCGGTGCTTCGCTACAGCTTCTGCTATTGGCCGTTTTCGATAGTCAGGATTGAGCATAGCCTGCGAGAAGGAAGAGGAGAGCTGTTTATCTTATTCATACGATAACCAAGAGGAAGCAGAATCCTCGCAATAGAGAACAATGCTTCATATACCTTAGATTACTATAAAATGGAGGCAAAGGGGAAAGTAACAGACAAATAAATGAAAAGAAAAGAAAAGAAAACTGGCACTTCAGTTTTGAACGGAAGACACCCAAAATCTCGTCCAGTTCGAATGGCGATTTGAGTGAAACACCAAATCACTATCTAATCTTATATACTCATCAAATCAGTAATCAAACCTGAAGCAACTCCCAACCAGCTCCATCACCTAGATCAAGAAACTTCACGGCTTCTAATAAGCGGTCATCTGCCAAACAATACCTGCCCAAAAAGATGTAGGAAATTGCAATGAGTAAGACTGGGAAGATATATATATTCATGAAGACAGGACAACAGCTAATTCTCATAACAACAAGCATCTCTATATAGGTACTACAGCTAGTTCCCCGACAAAAACCCAAGTTCCCGACATACAGAATGGAGAAATCATTAAAGTCTCTATAATTTTGTCATCTCTTTCGTCCATGCGAGGAGGGGCATAATCATCTGAAAAAAAAAAAACTCAAAAAAAAGTGCTTGGTTTGCCACAGATATCCTTTCACATATCAAAGCTCTAAAACCTCTCAGCATCAGTATGTATTGCATCGACACTAAGCGTGTTGTAATAAATACTAAGAAGAAATAAACCAATCCACATTCAACATGCCACAAAATGGTAATCGCGCTTTCAGGCTGCAGCACTTCTTTCTAGCGCATCCAAATATACACCCAAAACAACAGAGATTTAGGACTATAAAGCATACTCTCTTGTGGCTTCAATATCTAGTTGGAAAGTGTTCTCCAGTAGCCTCTGCAAGTCAAGGTTTAAAATAACCTTAGCAGCTATTTGCTGTGTACTGCAAGATGTAAATGAGAGAACCCAAACATAGTGATGCAGTTGTTAACCTCATTAAACATTTCAAAACTATTCTCCTGACTTTACTTAACAAATCTAGTTGTCTGCTCTTTAAGGGAAAACCTTAAGCAACGCATTGTATATATGTAGATATCAGAGGCCAAAAAAGAAATTTTACCTAACTAAACAAGTTTCCTCGCAATCAATCAAAAGGTTCAATCTAAAGTCCTTTCCTTTTATTTTTTGGAAAAACTAAATCATACAAAGGCATGATCTCATTTAAGGTTAATCATGTCTTGAATCTCTCATGTTCCAACAATGAAGTATCTTCTGATGTGGATTTGAGCCGAAAAAACATAAATAAAACTTCTTCTTTTTTATGGCATGTACATAAATACAAAAAATAAAATAAAAGTCGTGCCCCCATAACAAATTTTAGAAATAGTGCTTACTTGCAAAGAGAGACTATCAATTATGCCAGATTCACAAAATGGAACGAAGGCCAGGTAAGCCAAAAGAAGACCCGCTTCATATCTGAAGAGGAATTACAAGATAATTACTCACAAGTCGCAGTTAATGATGGTAAATAATCCAAGAATGCAAAATTTCGAAATATGTACATGTCATCTGCTATTGCAAATGCTCTTTTCTCAAATGGTGTAATGGCACCACCAGCAGCTGCACGTCTCCAAAGTTGTTGAGAAAGCATTCCACGACCCTCTTCTAGGTATGAGTACCTAAGCCACAGCAGATCAGCAATCAAGAGAATGCTGCTCTCATCACCATATACTGAGATCATAAATCCTTGCTATAAATCATAACTCTATTGACTATGAACCCAACCAAATTGCAAGACTTGATAAAGTCACATAAACACATAAAGTAGAAAACTCAATTGCAATGACTAGGAAGCCCCTAGGAACTTGGGACCATTCGGCATCACATTCTTGGGTACATAACTTTCATTCATCTAAAGTACCAACGTTTCAATTTTCAACTTTAACATAAAAGTTAATTGGATGCTGGATAACAAATTGATCTGTCCATGACAACATGATAGAGTTCGACAAACCATTTCATCAAACAAAAAAGCATGACTACAAGAAAGGTAAAAACCTACAACAAACAGAAAAAATCTAGCGTTGATCCAGTTTCATGTTTATAGGATTCAAAATCCTTGCAGTAGTTCAATAAGCAGAATATGAAAGCCCAGTATCATGAGCGTCAGCCTTTTCCATGATGAGGCTTCATATATTAGCAAATGACTTTTTTTTTTGGCTCATAATATTAGCAAATGACTTGATCATACCTGATATCGACAGAAAAAGCTAGGTCTCGAAGGCGTGGAACCAGGTCAGCAGCATCCCTCTCCCTTATGGTACTGCATTAATAAACAGAATATTCTCATAATGCAATAGAGGACTTAGCAGTTCTAGCATAAGAGTTAAAAAGGCATTATTTAAAAAACAAAGGATGAACAGCCAGAAACATACTTGAGAACAACAGAAGAAGGACCAAGACTCTGATGTAACCTTTCATGCTCATGCATGAAAGCAAGACCAAGCATAGCACCTTGCAGAAGCTTAATGACAAAGAATCTTTTGCGTCTGACCATCTCTTCTTGTTCAAAGGAGTTCCATGACATGCCCACTCCCAGAGATCGGCTCTTTGATAATTTTTCACTGGAGACTTTTGCATAGTCTGCAGCACTATATATGCCATCATTCCGGAAAGCAAGCCACTGCAAAGGGACGCTATCTATCTTGTTGTAAGTCGAAAAGACATTTTATGCGTTTGAGCAGAACTGGATATACTTAAACTAACCTGTTCCCCAGTTGTTGTCTCAAAGCCACCTATCAGCATCAAGAGATTCTGAGAGATGCCTTTTGGACTGCTCTGCATCGTTGGTGCATTTTAAAAAAAAAAAAAACAGAAATCAATTGAAAATTAAAAAAAAAAAAAAAAGAAGTGAACACCCTGTCATTGACAAGCTTATTTTTGACGCAATCAGAGACGTTCGTTTTTTTTTTTTTTCCTGGTATCGGGTTCGTCACAAAATATGACCTGAAGGAAGGCATGAGAATTGAGCTCGTTGGCAGCCATCATATCGGCCTCAGTACCACCAGCTCGTTGTCCAGGATACACCTATAGTTGGTGGTACCGCAAATCGAAATTCGTGGGAATGTTGATTTTAATGAAAGGATTGATGAATGCATGTAGCAGGGTCTTAGGACCAGTTCAAACAGTGACCTTAAAGATGACGGAAGAGCCAGAGAGGGGACCCTGGACGACTCTGCCTTCGTAAAGCCTGAGAGAAGACTGCCATGCAAGTGAGAAAGAGGGTCACCCAGCAATTAAGGGGACAGGTTCAGGGGATGCAGTGGCACCTGATTTTGACGCTGCCTTCACCGACGTCCTGGGTCTTGAACTGCCCAGAATTCGAACTCGATTGGAGGCCCGAATAGCTACCGACCGAGGAGCGAACAGAGTAAAGATGAGGGGATAAGAGGGAGCGAAGTGAAGACCGACAGCGGAGGAGGGGAGAATTACCTGGTGACGTTGATGAAGCCATAGCTGCCCAGCAGGCGTCCGACCTGGAAGGAATTGGAGTCGGTGATGAGGTTGAGAGTGGCTCTGCAACTGGGAGCGCGGGGCTTGGGAGCTTGAAGAGGGAGCGAGATGGGGAGGAGTGGAAGGCGAAGCATTGTCCTCTGCTTCGGTTCCTTCCTTTCTGGGCGTGGGTGATTGCTGATTGCTGAAGCCGAAGCAGATGGAGGTGAGGCTGGAGTGGACCGCTCATAAACGATGAGATCGATCGTCCAGGCTCGGCCTCCACCTCTACTTGAGTGGGTTATGTTCAAATTAAGAAATTGATTTTGACTGTAATGTAAAATGTTAAGAAAATGTAAATTATGTTTAGGAATTTTTTTTTTTGCAAAGCGCCTTTGGGTCCAAATGGTGTCCAGCCAAAAAAAAATTCCGTATTTTATATTTATCTATCTTAAGCCTTTGCCGGCGAGACCCAGGACATCAATGAGTCAGATCTGGCATCGATGGCCATCGATTAAAGGTCACCCGATCTCAGGTGATTCTTGGGTAAGGGTGATGGCATGCAACCCAAGTGATTGCCACTTGGGTATTGTTGAGGTTGTGAGGTGACCATCGCCTAGAGTCGCACGACCTCAAGCAATGGTCCCTTGAGGTCTCGATGGTCACCCTTGCTAGTCAAATTTGACCTCGCTAGCTAGAGTTAGCCTCATCGGCCTTCGTCAACCGTTTTTGCACAAATAAGATGAATAATAATAAGAATGGGCAAAATTAAAAAAAAAAAAAAAAAACAACTAAAGAATTGGTGGTGATAGTTTTAAAAGGAAAAATACTTTAATCCTAGTTCCAACATTCTGCACTACTATTTCGAGAGGCGAGGTGAAGATAGCTTTAAGTATTCTCAAAATAATTATTTAATTTAAAGTGCTTGTCAAACACTCTATATATTTCTAAAGAACCTTAGAGGTTGAAAGTCTTGTAGGAAAGTTAAACTAAAGGCAACATTTCGGTGTCATTTTCATGCTCACGCGGCCCTCCCTTCGCTTTTCCCCAACATATGCATATTCCAGTGCCACGTATTGTGAAATCGCTGGCTCGTCGGTGGATGGGGGAATATATTTGGCTAGTTTCATTAGACTACGTCGCTTGAACAACGAGTCTCCTCAACCTATATATCTGTCTTCTCCATCTCCATCTCCATCTCCATCCTCCATCCTCCATCCTCCATCTCTCTCTCTCTCTCCTGCGAATTGAACAGCCAACACAAAGCGCGTCATGGCGGTATCTGCTCGTCCTTTCTCTGCTATCGATCTGCGTCCCAATTGCTCCTTTTCCGTTGTTCAAAATTTTTTCACTTGGGGGTCATTGTCGTAAGAGTCGTATTATAACTTGCCCCTAGGATATGGAGGGCTCCAAAAATCGGATGCAAGCACCCACGTTTGGGGTGGAGAGATCGGATTTGCTTATTGATCAGATTGATAGACGGATCTTGTTGAAAGCTGTTGATTTCATCTGTGAACCTCGTATCTACCCGTTTCACATGTTTATGTTTCCGTGTACAGAATCTTGCTCCAAAAATCGGCCACCTTTTTCACGTCGCATCCCATTCCCTCTGGTTTTGCTATATTTTTTTCTTTTCAATTGCTGGGCTAATTATCAATTTCTCGCTGGATATATGTGCTGGTGTCTGGGCTGAATTTACATGTGGCGTGTTTCCTCCCAGGAGGGCACATAGCTGTTTTTCTAAGATCAAACCTAAGCTTCCCAAAATATCAATTTCCTTTTAGCACTAAGCTGTAGCTCATGATCGGTTGTTTGTATGTTTCGATGAATACCCTTAAGTTCCTGGGAATTGGAAGTGAAGGCAATCATACGATATCGTAATTGAAAGAGCTCAGACGAAAACTCTGTCACCTTCTCGCAGAGTCTCCTCAAGTGTTTCTCTCGATGAATAATTTGGGTATCTGACCCTCGCAATGTACTTGTCACGGATAGGATTTCTCAAGTTTCTGAAGAAGTTGCCACTTTTTGAAATATGCTTTAGATTCTTGAGACTGTCTGTCTTATTTGATCTATCGCGTCCTCCATTTAATCGATGCCCACGTGGTTGCAGATAAGGACGGTGAAAGTCAATAACCTTTCCTTGACAGCATCTGAGGAAAACATAAGGGAGTTCTTCTCTTTTTCCGGTGAAATTGATCGTGTTGAAATGCATAGGTCTGTTGTGAATCTGTCGGCATCACATCCCTATCTTCAACTTTTCTAGCCCTCCCAATTTGGCAGCTTAAAATGTGCTGCCAAAACAAGTCAATTGGAATGACCTTTTCAATCTAATTATGTGACTGAACTTCATGAGTTCTGTCCTTCTAGGGCCCAGATATTTACTTTTCATATATGTTTCTTAAGCATTTCTAATTCAGATTTATGACGCGATCTTCTTTCAGTGATGATGAACGGTGCCAGATTGCATATGTTACTTTCAAGAATCCTGAAGGAGCAGAGACTGCAGCTCTGCTTTCGGTATCTAAAAGCTTTTCAGTATCTCCCAATTCGTTTAATATGTTGTTGCGCATTCGGAAAGTGTTGCTTTAAGTATTGTTGCAAATATGTGGATGGAATCTTTTGAATGGGTAGAGTATACCTTTTCATCATCATGAATAAATTTTGTCCCCCATTGAATCTCATAAGAGCGTCAACCAGTTTGCTAGTTGAACATGAGATGAAAACAGTAATTCTTGATATAAAATCCAATCTGGTTCTTAATCATCAAGGTAATTTGGAGTCCTAATTTAAGGATGAAGATAAGGCTATCCATGTTCCTAAATGGTACCCAAGTTTAACTACATTTCACAGTTTGAGCAGAAGCTACGACAGCAGGAAAAGAAATGTCTGTAGTTTTCATCTAGAAAATAGTTCAACTGTAGTAAAGTCCATTGCTATTTTATCATCAGATGTGTCCATTAATACTCCTTACTTGCACGAGCCTCCAATAGCAAGCTACTCCTATGGTAACCTTTTCTGCTGCTTTAAGTTTACTTGTTTGATTTCATATATAGGGTGCGACCATTGTCGATCAGGCAGTCACTATAGCTCTAGCACCAGATTACAAAGAACCAGATGATGCTTCCTCATTTCCGACTGTAAGATTGTCCTTTTAAGAGGTCAATTTAGATACTTCTTTTGTGAGGATTTGTTTCCCTGACAGGAAGGATACTGAAATAATCCTCAGGAAACTGAGAACAAGGAAGCTGCTGCTGCATCTCCTGTCCAGAAGGCAGAGGAAGTCGTAAGCAGCATGCTTGCTAAGGGATTTGTCTTAGGCAAAGATGCGCTTAACAGAGCAAAAGCACTGGATGAGAAACACCGTGTCACTGCAACTGCTACAGCAACAGTTGCTTCTATAGACCAGAAGATCGGTCTAAGTGAAAAATTCAGTGCTGGAACAACTGTAGTGAATGAGAAAATGAAGGAAGTGGACCAGAAGTTCCAGGTTTCAGAGAAGACAAAATCTGCCATAGCAGCTGCAGAGCAGACAGCAAGCACTGCAGGGTCCGCCATCATGAGTAACCGTTATGTGCTGACCGGGGCCGCATGGGTCGCTGGTGCATATAGCAGGGTCACCAAGGCAGCTGGGGAAGTGGGGCAGAAGACACAAGAGAAGCCAGTGGCTGAGGAGGAATCACAGGGAAGGAAAACCTGAAAGGAACCTTTGAATTCAACAAAAAACTGCTGATGTGATGGTATCCTTCGGGAGCCTGTCGGCTCAAGGTTTCTTAACTTGATTTGGCAGTATCTTTGGCTATAGATGTTTGGTATTTCTAAGATCTCGGTGTTGCTGGCTGATAGGAGTTTTGCGAGCTTTTGGAGAAATTCAAATATATACTCACGGGCCTGTTTATAAGTTGAGCTTGAAACTGCGATAAATTGGGATAACAACCGAATTCTTCTCTTTGCGTTGCAATGGAACCTAGTTTGTAGAATAAGCTCTTAAATCAATCATCTGTGCTTTGATAGTTGCACGAATATGCCGATTGTGCCAGATTAGATCTTCCGTATTTTTTTGCTCACATTAGATTGGTCAGTCTCTCCTGGACAGCAAGGTAACTTGCGTGATCATCTGTCTGCTGAACTTCTTCTGCACCACTACTTTCAAAAGCTAGAGGATCTATTTTTGGCAAATTATATTGTAGGACTGTGAAGAGTGCCATTTCTGCCATGCTTGCAAATCAGCCTGTCATTTAGGTTGCAGAGTGACTTAAGAAGCATTCTTATGTCTATCAGTCTGTTCTTTGCTGTCAACCAAACAACATAATTGGCATCACGTTTTGAGCAAATCACCTTTGCAAAGTACTCTTCTTTTTTTCGTTTTCTTGTCACTTCTGAATTCTCAGAGCTGGCAGTTGGTCTCTTGTCTTAGCCTAAGCAATAACATAAGTAGCGCTTTATTTTACTCATGATATAACGTTTTCTTTTTCCACAAATGTAACTCTAGCAGTAGATAATTCTAAAATGTAAGTATCTGAAATTGGAAGTTTCTATTTTACTCATAATATAACGTAAGTGTAACCTAACCAATTTCAGAAGTAATGTTTTGGCCAAAAAAAACAAATTGGTAAGAGCAATAGGAAAGATTTCTACGATAAAATAGTTAAAAGAATTTATTTCCCTCAATTATTGACATGACAACATACCCTTATAAGAGTGATGAATAGTGAAATGAGAGACGGATACTCCCTCGTAGCCTACAAAGTGAAATTTTCTCAAGAACAGAGAGGGATAGGGATTCAAAATCCGCCAACTCTAGAAAACAGAGTTTTTAGAATCCCTCTATTTTTTAGGGATTACGATCCCTTTTTCCCCACTAAAGATATCCTTAATTAGTAATTTCAATATTATTCTATTATGCGTAAAGTTATATTTCTCTCTTATCTCTAAAGCATTTCAATTTTAGACTTTGAATAGTTCATATCTTTAAAAAAAAAAAAAATTGTGAAAAAGAAGCTCAAATCTTGAAATATTTTCCTCTTTCCATAAACAGGTGTAGAAGTTCTTCGTATCACTCTAATAAATTGTTTACACTAACAAGCAATTCAAGTATTTCACAATAAGAAGACTTTTGAAAAAATAATTAATGTCAATTTTGAGGATACAACACACATGCACCTTTGCTAGAATGGATCGAGTTCCCACGGCGCAAAATGTGGTTATGCAGAACTATGAACCACAAAGCATTATTTCAATCAGTTTAAAAGCAATACAAAAGCTTTGAACTTACTTTAAAAAGAACCTTTCTTCATCTCTTCCACTTCTGGAAAGGAGGGATTTAACCTAAATCTCTCCCTCCCTTCCTAGTTTTTTTTTTTTAATTTCTTTTTGTTTTTTTCCTTGATCTCCCAATCTAGTTTTAGATATGAGAGTTATGCTCTTCTAATCTTATATCTAGGAGTTTTTCTCTCCGATTTAATTCTAGATTTTGGAGTTTTAATAAATAAATACTTTGTCTCCAATGTCAATGGTGCTCACAGCAATTTCGTGTCAAATCTATGCTCATTCCACCTTATTTTCATTCAAAACTTTGGCACTTCATATTGACTTCAAGGCTAGTTCTCACATGTATTAGATATGATTTCTTTTAACATGTTTATATTGTCTCCATACGATGATGGTATTAGGAGATGTCGAATCTAGGCACACACTGTTGAAAAGCAAAGTTGTAATTACATATGGAGATCCAAACTTGTGCTTATCACTTATTGTGTTGTGTGATTTGGTGATTAGCCGCTGATCTTTTCGCTTAAATGTAGTCCTAGATATGTTTATGAAGGACAAACCTATGATTATATATGACAATCATGCTCTAATAAAAGACCTTGATTGATTTTTGGTTTTTTTGTTTGGTTTGGAGTTTATGGGTTTGCTTTATTGCTATGACTTTTGAGATTATTTGGGAATTTCTTTTTGACCAAAAAATCCGAAAAGCTAGGCGTGTTTGAACATTTCTATTTAAAAATCGTTTTAAATGAAATGTAAATAAAAAAAGTGTTTGCTTCTGTTCTGAGAATAATTTTTAAACAAAAAAACGCATTTGATAAAACTTGTTCCTAAATAAAAAAAATGAAAAACACGTTTGGTAAATTTGTATAATTTTTTTATTTCTTTTAATTTTTAATATTTTTATTTTATTTTTTCTATTTTCTTTCTTTTTTTTATTTTTTTATTTTTTTTTTTTTCTTTTTTCTTTTTTTGGTCGGTCGCCGGCTCGGCCATGGCCAACAACCGGCCGACAAGGGCCGGGCCTTGCCCAAATTACGGCGAGGCTCGTTGGCCCCAACGAGGCTCGGCCGGCCTCGCCTTGGCTGGGCGAGCTCGATCCTCAACGGCCGGTCGCCGGTCATAGCCGAGGCCAGCAACCGGCCAAAGAAAAAAGAAGAAGAAAAAAGAGAGAAGAAAATTGAAAGTATTCCTAAATTTTGTTCCAGCTGTTCCAGATGTGTTTTTGGAAACAAAAAATAATTTTAACAAAACTAAAACAAACGCGTTTATTCCTTTTTGCTCTCGCAACAAAAAAAAAAAATTTGTTCTTAACAGAAACATATTTTAACAAATAGGCCCTAAAAGACCCACCAACCTTGTTTAAGCCTATGGCAGAATGCTCCGCTTATAATCACCAACTCAACTTCTCTTTGGACGACATTATTCCGTATCCTACTATCCTCCAGTCCCAAAATGCTAACGAGGTCCAGACAAAAACAGGAGAGGAAAATGTTTAAGTGTTTTCGAGTCCCCCGAGGAGCATAATTAATTCCAAAAGGTTCTTCGTTGACTCGATACTCACTCCGTTGGTTGCGCTTGTAAAGAATTCCCAAGTCCGGGATGCATTGTATCTTGAAATGGAATGACGGAGTGTTCATTTGTGTCGAATGGTCAACTAGCTGTGGAAATAGACAAAATCCAATGCAGGCCGGCGACGGAAACTCCTAGGAACGAACGCCTTCAATTTAAATCCCCAACGCTGCGCTCCCGGTACCGCATTCACCATTAATCTCGCTGGCCACGACCACAGGAAACTGCTCCTTTTCTTTCTTTTTTTTCCTTCCTTCTTCCCCTTTTTTTGTGCTCTTTTCTGGTATGCTTCTCTACACAGGCCCTCGGAACATCAAGCTTTGCAACGTAGGGTCTTTGAATGGTGTCATCGGACCAACTTTCTAGCTATTTTGGTATTTGGTAGTCTCTGTCTTTGATATCCTTCACAGTTGTCTGTCTTTCCTGGGAGGATACGCACCCTCCTGCTCAGAACCCCTTCGTGACAACTCTGATAGATCCTTTTCGCCACTTCCCTTCACACCGTCTGGGCTTTCACCTCGACCTTGAGGACATCTGGTTCCAGCATGAGTGATAATAATTTGATGGATAAAGTGAGCGCATTGGGCGAGCGTCTGAAGATTAGCGGGGCTGAAGTAGGCCGAAAGATGAGCGCCGGCATGAGCTCGATGAGCTTCAAGGTGAAGGAGTTAATCCAAGGCCCCACCCAGGGGGATAAGCTTGTCGAGGACGCTACCTCCGAGTCACTCAATGGACCTGATTGGGCCCTGAATCTTCAAGTGTGTGACATGCTTAATCACGAGAGGTTCGACCGTGGGGAAGTGATCCGTGGCGTAAAAAGACGCTTAAATTCCACGAGCCCGAGGATCCAATACTTAGCTCTGGTCTTGCTGGAGACTTGTGTCAAAAACTGCGACATGGCATTCTGCGAGGTGGCTTCCGAGAGGGTTCTTGACGACATGGTCAAGTTGATTGATGACCCGCAGACTATTTTTAGTAACCGGAACAAAGCCCTGATGATGATCAAAGCATGGGGAGAGTCGGGTCGGGAACTCAGGTACCTGCCTGTTTATGAAGAGACATACGAGGTACACGTCTTCTATGCTTTCTCTCGGTTGAGTTGTACCAGTGATCTATATCAAAACGATATGAAAGGAAATGGCGTTATATAATTGCAGCTTTCCTCTGAGTGGACTTCTGGTTCGATAAAAATTATAACTTCACCTGAGAGTCAGCTAGAGCCTGTAGTTTCTTATTATGCCGAGTTTCATCATAGTCTATCAGCGCATGACGCGAGAATACTGTAAAGATTTATTGCCCTTTCAATTAAGTACCCAAAGTAGAGGTAGAAAATGTTGTGGGAGGAGAGGAGAGGTGCAGTATAGTACATGTCTTGGAGGAAAAATCCCCACTTACGCCCACTGAACAATTTTTCTTTTCTCCTTCTTGTCAAATTCAGAGCTTAAAGGCCAGGGGCATTTGCTTTCCGGGTGGTCATGATGAAAGTTTGGCACCTATTTTCACTCCACCCACTTCAGCCTTGGATTCAGAACCAGATGTTACCCTTGCCCGACGTGCGCAACAAGATACGTGCATTCCTACTTTTACTGCTGAGCAGATCAAGGAGGCACTTGAGGTTGCAAGAAACAGTATCGAGCTTCTTGCCGCAGTTTTATCCTCCTCACCGAAACAAGATGTTTTACAGGTCGGTTTTGCAGCCTGTGGGGAAAAGTGTCGCTATGCCTGTTCAAATGTCTTAAAGTACTCTCGTTGGTTTAGCGAGCACCAGTGGAACGCTGCAGTCATTTTGCATGTTACCTTATATCATTGGCATCTGCATAACATTGCACTGACCGATCAAATTCGAATTCTCACTTTCGTCATCGCAAGCTTCCGCAGCTTTCACTTTAGTTTACAGAGGCTAGGGAGCTGTCGGTTACTTAAGGCCAAATGCGTGCTTGTCATCCCTTTCCAAAATAGTTGCCTTACTTCATAATGTTAATATGTGCGCGGTGATTTAAATGGTCAGTCTATGTGGACACTTAGGAACTCTCTGGTCTCTGTGTTTTCAGGACGAGTTGACAACCACACTGGCGGAGCATTGTCACGAAGCTCAACACAAAGTGCAGAGAATCGCGGAGACAGCAGGAGATGATGAGGCGCTGCTCTTCGAAGCCTTGAAGGTGAACGAAGATGCCCGGAGAGTCTTCTCCAAGTATGACGAGCTGCGGGAACCAGCCACGGCAGCTCCGACGCAGCTAGGACCAGAACCTCTGAGCTATAGAAGTAGGAGGACAGGGAGGCATGAGGACATGACGGACGATCTGGACGAGATCATATTTGGTAAGAAAGGCGGGGGTAGATCTGAACCAAAGCAAGACGACCTCATTTCCTTGTGAGGCGCGACAGAGTTGCCATTCCATTTCTTGATTTGAGGATGGTAAAGGCGACGAATGGTGACTACACTCGTTACAACTTACAATGGGTTGCGCAATTCTTCTTTGTAATTCTTGCTGTTGACTTCTTGGGAGATTTATGGCGTCCTCGGAACTTCAAATTGAGTTTTGCTTTTGAACATGGCATTAGACCCGTTAAATGGCAGGGAGGTCAAGTCGGCTCAAAAATAATTTGATCCAAATGAATTCATTTAACCTGTTTTTGCTTATCTCCATGTAACTCCAACATATTACTATAACACTTCTACATTAGTGCCAATTTAAGAAAATTCATATAAAAATTGAGGCAAGAGCGCAAAATAAACGAGTGCAAGATTGAGTAAGGGTACTACAAAAGAGAGTAAAGAGAAAGTTACAGAGGTGGGTTTGTCACGTCCCGAACCCCAAGACACGTGAAACAACCCACCATGGTCATGTAAATGCGACATTCCCAGGTAGTGTCGCCGACCCCAATTTTAGAATTATTATGCGCATACGGAACGTGTTAAGAAACCCCTGACAAAAATGTACGGGATAGGACAGCAGGAAAAATCAATTCAAAATCAAACAAGCATACTTCCATACATCATTGTCAATCCAGGGCTTGCATACATCAACAGGATCCGGAGACTATATGCATCAAAAATGGGTCAGAGTTATGTCCATCAAAAAGGGGTCAGTCTACATAACATGGATCAGTCCGCCAAAAAGTAAATCAACAGCCCTAGGACTACCGGGTCACCCCATTCGACGGACTACCGGGTCGCCCCATTCGACGATCCCACGTCCTCAAGATCTATCACTCAAGAGGCCGGGGCGGCGTTGATCACTCCACCGCCAGGAAAATCCGCCACGCCTTCACCCGCAATGGCGTTCATCACGGCCGCGGAATATCCATGCTTGTCCAAAGGGCCAACCTAACACCATCGACTCCGCACGAAACCAAGCCCTAAACATGTATGGTATCATTATGCACGTCCACCTGGACCCAGATGAGGGTCCTAACAAACTGATAGACCTAAGGACTCCCAGGGTCAGGAGCACTCTCTGTCGTCTGGTCAATCTCCGTCAGCAAGCCACTCATCTCTAGGGGTCTCGACATCTACGGTCCTGTAATATTTTCCCCAAACTAGGATGAGACTTTGTCTCAGCAAGTTCACCCCTCCTAAACCCCTATTAGAAAGTAAATACGCCCTAAAGTAGCTTAGCCACGACATCCGTAAAACTTACCTCGCCTTAGCCTTCATCTCGTGTTAGCATAGTTTATATAATTCAACCACATGCAATTCTAATAACTCAACAACGAAGGCGCAATCACATCATCATAACAATTCAACCACTCGGATCGTCTCAACGATCAATCGACTCGGCCGATTACATGTCATTCTAGCAAATCAATAACAATTCAACCACTTGGATCGGTTTAATCAATCGATTGGCAATCATGTCATTCTAGCAAATCAATTACCTCACAATCCACGACCATAGGAAGATTTAATAACCAGGTAATCACGGCCCCACTTGGGCGACGACCTGTCGGTGACAATCACGGCCTCATTAGGCATGACCTCTAATAGGTGGTAATTTATGGCCCGATTGGGCGCGACCTTTGTCAGGTGGCAATCACGGCCTCATTAGGCACAACCTCTAATAGGTGGTCAATCAAGGCCAATCTCCCATCAATTCCCACACTTAGGATTTTATAAAGAATCCTCATAAATCACAATCACACTCAATTCGCCACAACCAATCATCAATTTCAAATTCTACATAAACAACAAAGGATCTAAGCACGAAATTCGAGCAACTAAGATCAAAAATAATTTTTCGAATTTTTTTATTTATAATATTTTAATGAATTTCGGAATATGATATATTACTAACTAATCCAACAATTTCGAAGCATTTATTTAAAGCATAAATAAATTCTTTTAAGTCACATCAAGGTTTATTTTAAAATAAACTCTCTTAACCCTTAATTAAACACACTTTAAATTAAACAAACCTTTTAATCTAATCCACAACTAATTAAACTAATCTAACAACCTAATCTCAATCAACTTAAGCTAAACATACTTAATGCATCATTAACTCGCTAATCACGGTTTAGTGAGGTAAACTCACCGGAATCGCTTTCCGACGAGTCTCCGGCGAAGAGCACGACGACGCCGACGACAAACCTACACGAATCAACACCAAATGAGGACCAAAAGGAGCCAAACCGAGCTTGGAAAGAGCTGGTTCTTGCTATTTTTTTCCAGCAACTAACCGAGATTGAAGGGTGGTGGGGACGGCGGCTGAACGAACGGAGAAACGGCGGAGGAAAACCGGCGACAGCTTGTGCAACAACCGGCAGAGGCTTGAGCGGACAGACGGCGGTGACGGGAGCTTCGGCAGACGGCGACCAGCAGCGGACGAAGAGACGAGGGCGTGATGGGGCCGCGACGAGCGAGCACCCGAGGCTTCGCACGCGGACGAGCAGTGACGGCGACGGCGGAAAACAGCGAAGGTGACGACCAAGCGGCATGCGAGCAGCTCGAGCGAAGAGGGATCCGGCGCTGGTTTCCTTTCTTCCTCTTCCCCTCCCAACCGGTTCCAAGGTTGAAGAAGAAGTTGATGTGACACCCCCACTTTTGGTGAGCCAATTGACTTGTGACACTTGTCAAGCTCTCCTTAAATTTGGCCTCCACCATGACATCACCTGCTGATGTCACTCTCCACTAATTCAAATCCTCCATAACATCTTCCAATAGGTTCAATTTCATTTTCCGCCGGGGTCCAAGTCCTTGTACATTCAATTACTTCAATTTCCATCAATTCTCTTCTAATTAAGTCCAAATTAAAGTCTATGAATTAATCCAATGTTCCTAATAAGATTTGCAACACCATTTGACTTCCAATTTCAGAATTCGATTTCAATTTCACGATTAATTTCACTCTGGTGCGATTTTAGCGCGCCTAATCTACTGAGTAGTTTTTGGGGAAGTTTTCTTACATCCAACCCGAGGGTGATCAGTCCCCAAGTCTGACGCGGTAAAATTTCTTAATTACTTCACTCAATAAACTAGTTCTCTCGTAAGTGGCCAACTCTGAGAGACAAACTACATGCACAGATGAATTGCCCGACTCAATTGACTGAAAATAAAATTGAGAAAAATCGGGATGTCACAGGATTGACTCTAAATAAATTGTGAACCCATTTTAAGCCTATTTTATCTTGTCATTTGCCATTCTAAGCTCATATGTGCCCATTTACTAAATGAAAAACTCATATAACAACTCAACCCAACTTATCAAAACTAGGTGGAAAAATGGATCTATCACAAGTCTTATACCCTTCAAATCGATGGGGGTTGGCTCGGGTAAAAAACAAAAAATTCAACCCAAATTGATTTGTTTAACTCGTTTATACTCATTTTCATACAATACAATCTAACCTAACTTATATTGTTATAACACTTTTATATTCAAGCTAAAACTAAGCGGAGAACGTAAACTAAGCGAGCGCAAGAGAGAACTACAGAGGTGGATTGAATTGAAATAAGTTATGAATCCATTTTATATCTATTTGATTTTGGTAATTACCATTCCAAGCTCATTCGTGTCCATTTATAAAAGGGAAAAAGCCACATAAAAACCCTGAACTTTGCCCCAAGTGACACATTTACCCCAAACTTTTTTTTTGTGACATAAAAAACCCTGAACTTTTGTTACATGACACATTTACCCCAAAATTATAAGGCATTTTGGTCATTTCATTTTTAATTTTTTTTTCTTTTTTTTTCTTCTCTCTTCCCTTCGCCGGCCGGCGGAGGGAAGCCGGCCTTCGATGAGGGCTGCCCTCACCGGCGTCAGGCAACGTGTGCCCTCGCCAAATCTAGCGAGGCCCGTCCTCGCCCAATGTCGGCGAGGGCCTCCCTCGCCTGCGTTGAGTGAGGGTGTCCTTGCCCTCGCCAGATTTGGCAAGGGCCGTCCTTACCCGACGCCGGCGAGAGCCGCCCTTGCCTGCGTCGGGTGAGGTGTGCCCTCTTGCCCGACATCGATGAGGAAGGCTCTCGCCCGACACCGATGAGGGAGGCCCTCACCCAACACCGGCAAGGGCGGCCCTCACCCGACGCCGGCGAGGGCGACCCTTGCCGGACGGGCGACCTCGGCTTCCCGCTTCGCCGGCTCCACCATGGCGGTCGAAGGAAGAAGAAGGAAAAAAAAAAAGAAGAAGGAAAAAACATAATAAAAATATAAAAATATCCTTGATGGGATAAATGTGTTGGATTTGAAAAGTTTGGAATTTTTCATGTTACAAAAAAAAAAAAATTTTGGATAAATGTGTCGGGATTTTTCGTGGCTTTTTCTCTTTATAAAATAACTAATAATTTCTATTAGGATTTACAACCGACGGAGCTCCGAGCAAAAAGAATCTCTTTGGGCCCGGCCCACAAATTGGAAGGCCCACCTAGGCAACGCCCCCTTCCGTGCGATCGAATCGTAGCTTCTGCTGAAAGCCACCGACTGTTGTGTGAGCGGGGAAGAAGATGAAGATCGCGCTTCGTCGCGTCGCGTCGCCTCTTTGAGATCCGATTGGCCATGGCGGGCAAACATCTCCCGCCGTCGTTCCTCCACCACCGCCGGCTCAGGTCCCCGGCGGTCCTCTTCCCTCTGCTCCTCCTCCTCCTCCTCTTCCTCTACCTCCTCTTCTCCTCCTCTCTCTCCGCTTCCTTCCGCGATCCGGCGCCCCCCTCTTCTCCCTCCGCGGGCCCCGACACCTCGTTCTTGATCTCTCTGGAGCGCTTCCTCTCTCGCCGCTCCTCCTCCTCCGCTCTCGACGATACGGCCAGTACGGCGGCGGACGACGACGCCGTCGTCAGGAAGTTCGACGACGCGGTCTTTGCGTCGGAGAGTGAGAGGTTGCGTGGAGATCCGTACTACCCGCTCGATTTGCCGCTCCGCGTGTACGTCTACGAGATGCCCCGCAAATTCACCCACGATCTGCTCGCGCTGTTTTGGAGCACTTACAAGGAGACCTCTAATCTCACCTCCAATGGAAGCCCCGTGCATCGCCTCATCGAGCAGGTCTTCCTCCTCTTCTTTTAGCATTTCTACCTCCCTCTATAACTGCGATGGGGCTAGTGGATTCCTGCGCAACGTGCGGCCGTTTTAATTCTTGCTAGTTGATATGTTGTTCTTAGTTTGATGTTTGCTGCTGTTGAGATGAGGCGTGCTGTAAGAAGGTCCTCCCGTTCTGCTTGTCTAGGTGAACCCCCGTTTGTGTCCACTTCGCTAACGTTTGGCAATTGTGTCTGCAGCATTCCGTAGATTACTGGCTTTGGGCAGATCTCATTGCTCCTGAATCGGAAAGGCTCTTGAAGAATGTAGTCAGAGTCCACAGGCAAGAAGAGGCCGACCTATTCTACATTCCCTTCTTCACCACAATCAGCTTCTTCTTGCTGGAGAAACAACAATGCAAGGCGCTTTATAGGGTGTGAGTGCGCTTTGCGGCTTTACGGAATTAAGCTCTGCATGTTCATTTTATGCGGTTGTGGTGTTCTGTTCTTTGTGCGGGAATTGATATGGGTTCTTTTGTTGCTTCATTTTTTTTAAAACTATTTTACGCTGCTGATGTTGCCTTCCTTCTGCAATTGTTCCTTCATGTCTTCCTTAGCATGTACTATGGGCAAAAGTTCAATTTGCCAATTGCTAGTTCTTATCACTCAATGAATGGCCTGAAATGATAATTTGGCTGTAACTAGGAGTACCCTGTGGCTGATATCCTGATTCCTGTGATAATCCATGCTTTTCAAACCTGCTGTGGATCCATCAAATATTTCTGAACTGAATGCTAGCATCACTGATATCTTTTATCCTGGTGTTTTGGGATGGTTTTCCATACGAGTTTGGTGTTACTTATGCGTTCAAGTTCTTCATTTTGTCGATTCTTTCTTAAGAACGAGCCAGCCTAGGGAATAGGGACCGTTTCTGCCCCACCATACTCATGTTGCCTCAGATTGTATTGATCGAAGAAAATCCCATTTAGTTACAATCTTCAATCATAGGAAGCCCTCAAGTGGGTAACGGATCAGCCTGCTTGGAAACGATCCGAGGGCAGGGATCACATACTTCCAGTTCATCATCCATGGTCCTTTAAATCTGTTCGGAGATATGTGAAGAATGCTATTTGGCTCCTACCAGACATGGATTCGACTGGGAACTGGTAATACGGAGATTGAGTTTAATTGGCTTATTAAGCAAGAACTTGCCTGCTTTTTTTTGTGGCTGACATGTATTTCTGCTGAAATTTAGGTACAAGCCGGGACAAGTTTCACTGGAAAAGGATCTAATACTTCCTTATTCACCGAACGTGGATCTATGTGATGCCAAATGCTTGTCAGACAGCCAATCAAAGAGAACCACTCTGCTATTCTTCCGGGGGCGATTAAAGAGGAATGCGGTGGGATTTCCTATCCCTGATGAACAAACGTATATGGGAAACTGCTTAACTAATTTAGCCACTGCATTGAATTATATGTTTTTCTCTTTAGTCCTGAAAAAAGGCTTTAGCATTGGATATGGGTGGGTCAGTTAGTTGGATATAAGCCTCTTTGGTTTGTGCTAATGACACTTTGGGTTGGTGATTTCTAGATAGAGTTGCTATCTTAGGAGCATTTAGAAATTTCTATCAATTTGTTGCCCATTTAGTTGGCCCATTTCTGAAATTAGGCCCAAATGCTGGATGATTGAAGGATATGACCTGTTTATTGTCTTCTCAATTGGTTAAATGCAGTTTTTGTACTGGATCCATTTGATTTTCATGTGCTATCTTCATCCAGAAACCACAAATTAGTAGTAGAATTTGCGTGTTCACTTGTCTTCTGCTGCCTGACTACAGGCTTGAGTATGGAATTTTCTGTTAGGCATGACCAGCGAGGAGGGGAAAGCTGGTTAATGAAGTAAAACATATGACTTTGAAAAAAAGATTAAGCTCAGATTCTTTAGTGTGCCTGTGTGTTCATGGTTTTGCTTACTGAGTTTTCCTTGTCAAGAGAATCAATCGAATGAATGCAAATGAATCAATCATAAGAGCTCTCCTTACCTTTTTTGCGTTATCTTGTTCTATTTAACACACTGTAGTTCTTTATCCTATTTTTACATTTCTAAGCTGTGACACACCAAATGTGTTTTCAGGGAGGAAAGATACGTGCTAAACTTGTAGCTGAACTGAGTGGTGCAGAGGGGGTTGTCATTGAGGAGGGAAGTGCTGGAGATGCTGGGAAGGCAGCAGCTCAGAGTGGAATGCGAAGGTTTATTTGCATATACTTACTCTTCTTCTATTCTATGGGTATATTGCTCTTGATTGTTGTAGCTGAATCATTGTTGTATGACCAGGTCTATCTTCTGCTTAAGCCCAGCTGGTGACACTCCATCATCTGCTCGGCTTTTTGATGCTATCGTCAGTGGGTGCATCCCAGTCATAGCGAGTGATGAATTGGAGCTTCCCTTTGAAGGGATACTTGACTACAGAAAGGTCTGTGATCCTTAAGGTCTCCTTACTTTCTTCGGTTGAAGTGTCACTCTAGAAGATGATTATTTATGCAACTTTGCAATAGGGGAAAAGGTGGAAAAGGCATAACTTTTATTCGAGAGTGGGTCTCTTAGTGTAGGCTTCAGTTTGGTTCAGCTATACTTTCTCTCTGCTTTGTTTTCTTTTCCTTTTTGGATGAGCTATGTTTTCACTGAAAAATATATTGATCTTTACCATGCAGATAGCTCTCTTTGTTTCTTCGAGCGATGCTGTTCAACCAGGCTGGCTTTTAACATATCTCAGAAATGTCAGCACTGCTCAAGTCAGAAGGTTGCAAAGCAATCTTGCTAAGGTTTGCATCTGTTGAGTCATGGTGGATTTTCTCTTTTGCTCTTTAGGTGGTTCAGTCAGAGACAGGCACTTTTACACTCTGTTCCTCGTCCAAAGAGTCTCTCTATTGTTCATCAGGCATATCTTCAGTCAAATAAGAACTTGAAAAGCTAGGATATAGAGCCGTGTGGAGATACCTCTATGTATTTACTTCTCTTTTCTTTTCATTTATATATCTGGAATTACAGCTCCTCTATTTTGAATTATTTAGTAATCACTTTACACCAGATGAGAAGAACTTTAACCAGAGGATTATAGGTGCTTAGTTTTTTTTCTGCATTTTCTTTCTGATATTGATTTCCTGTGACCTAAACACACCACCTAGTACAGTCAATTTTGCCTTAGCTTACTGACTTCACAGTTTTTAAAGTCGCTTATCCATTCCCACCTCCCCCAAATTGGTGGGCACTGATGCAATCTTTGTCATCTTGGCAGTATTCTCGGCACTTCATCTATTCAAATCCAGCTAAGCGCCTGGGTCCTGAAGACTTGGTCTGGAGAATGGTTTGTTCACTTGCTCTGATATTCTATATGTAATCGTAGATAGTTTTGTCTGCCTCTGTATGATGAGATAGTAATGCTGTCTATCCGTTAGTTATTGTTGGCCTACATGAGAATGGACAACTATGAAAATGGTAGGCCAAAAATCGACAAGTTCGCAACAGTTTTTTTTTTTTTCTCATACTCCTGGATCTTTCCTAGTGTGCCATACTTCAAAGGCTTGACTACTACTTGTATGAATGAACTCCTTGTTTAGACTAAGGTTGTGGACTCGGTGGACAAACTAATGACAGCATAACTGTATCGGAAGTTGCATTTTTTAGTGCAACCTAAAGTGGGTCCCACAAATTCTTCATATCTAAGCTTGATAACTCAAGTAATGCAACATGCAATATTTGCTCCACAATCGTGGTCCGTCTGCTCCGTGGATAGAAAAAGTGGGCAGCATGTCAGTGCAGAATAAAATTTTTTTCATAAGCTGGCTGCCTGGGAACCGTGTTTGGGTGGATATTTAAAAACTTCATGTTCAACTCTGGCAGAGTCAACCTTTCTGGAATGTTGCTGAAGAGTTACATGAATTGAACATATAATTCATCGAATTAAATCATAGCTGGAGCTTGATTGTTGATATAGTTTTATGGTGTTCATTCATGCAAACAGATGGCTGGTAAGGTGGTGAACATCAGGCTACACACAAGGAGATCGCAGCGGGTGGTGAAAGAGTCAAGAAGCATATGCACTTGCGACTGCAGGCGGGCCAATATTACGAACTCAATGTCCCCGCGGTGAACAGTAGTCTGTGGATGACCTCCCACTGCTTTGCTTCAGCTGGAAATTGGGCTTGGCATTTGGAATTGTGATCTTCGCGGGGCGGTACGTCATGTATTATGTAAAGACGTATGGTTCTCTTTAAGAACTTGTTTTGCTGCACTTAGATTGGAATTTCTGTTATTTATTTATTGGTTCGGTTCTCAGCATATGCTCAAAATCGGTTCTTTTCCCAAAGATGCGGGGCGCTTGTTATTTTTGTATTTTGCCGTTCCGATGCGTTAATTAGATACAGAGCCCGAAAAAGGGAAGAAGAAATTTGGGGAGCGAGCAAACAGAAAAATGTGGAGCGCGTGTTTAGGCTTTAGCTCTGTATGATTTTGTGGGATCCTGTCCAGAAAACTGACGCGGTAACATACCCTACTCTACGTATGTTCTTTTCTTATTAATAATTATAATTATTTAGAGAGATGAAAGTGAGAAATAAATAAGAAAGGAACATGGAAGGATGTGCATCAATGATTAAAGTCGAAAGGGCGAAAAAAAAAATTTGCAGGTGGTGGGACGGGCGGTCTAAAGTTTAATTGAAATCCATGGGGGTGGAATTGTCTGTGTTGTTTAGTAAGAGAGAAATGCAGGCGGTGGGCTGCATGTAGATGCAATATGGGGGATTGTGGGATGATCATTTTGTTGGGGCCCCACACGCGCCTGCTGCTTGTCCGACCGATTCGGATCGGATCGGATCGGATCCGAGGTTTCGCCACCACGTTCTTTGGACCCTTTTGCACATGGGGGGCCTGCGTGGTTGAAGATCTATGGAAGATATATAAAAAAAATATGGGGGAAATGGGGAAAAGAGGGGTTAGAGAGAGAATTAAGGAATGATTCCTTTCCGTGTTCCGCGCATGTCATTGCATAATCACCGTCACCTTCCCATCCATGTCATAAACCCATTTCTTCACGCCTTCCCCACCTTCTTATTTGACTGCGTTTCGGGGGTGGAAAAAACCGCTCCCACCCACCAAACCCTCTTTTCAATTTACCTTTATATTTCGACCAAAAAAGGAAAATTACCTTCATGCGCAAAAAAAGTTATTTACAGATTCAAGTTGACAGTGGAACGTCTTTTCATTTCATCGCTTGAAATAGAAAAGCTTTTCGACGAAAACCATCGTGTGCAACTTTGTTCGTACCATGGTGAGGCATCGTGTGTCCTTTATACATCATCGGCAAAGGAAACGATTATGGTAAACAAACCATGGCTCGACTGTTGTTGAAACGGCAAATGAAGAAGACTTTGCCGGTTGAGTTTAGTGGAAAGGATCGTCGTGGGCAGTTCGAGGTTGGAAAGGGTCCTTTCAGAGCAGGTCAACTCGCATTGGTCGGAAGTCTTTTCCATCTTTTTATATTCAAGTTATAAAATTGAGCAAAGCCAGCAACGGTGTAGATCTGGATACTTAGCACGGACAGGGAGGCATAATGGATCTGAATTCCCACAAATTTCATGGCGGTCCTTTGACGAGGTTTGACATTACCAAATGTAGGGCGGCTGGGGAGAGATGGAGGCGTGCCACTCGACCCATCTCCCCTCCATCATCCGTTGCACGTTATTGGGACACGCTTTGTGCGAATCAACTGTTACGGATTGTGTCAGTAATGAAGGGGAGTGAGGCGTGTAAATTGGAAAGAGGGGGGGAGGAGGAGGAAGGGACAGTCTGTCTGGCCGGAAATTGAGCTGGTCTTCTGCGTGGAACACGCGTTTGCCCCAGAAAATCAATTCCACCCTTCTTTCTCCCTCTCCATATGGCGACCGGGATCTACTAATTCGACACTAAGACATTCATCCAATTACACCCGAGTTCCGTCGGAATTCCAAATGTCAGTAATCTCACTTGTTTTAGATTGGACAGACCTAGATCCATCACTCTCGTACTCTCAACTAAACGTTAACACGTAAAATTCCACTGAAATTCTAAAAAATAAATTTACATTTTGACGAGAAAAAAGAAATGTTAATTTTTAATATTTTAAAGAATAAAAAACTGAGCAAGCCCTAATGTGATTGTAATTGTAATTGTTTGATTCTAACAATTTGATATTTCCGATCGCATCGAAATAATACGGATCTTTTTATACCCTACACCTTCCAAATCAAAGCGATTTGAATATCGATTCATTAACTAACAATCACTAGTCGAATCAATGGCCATGTCACTATAAAGAATTGGGCCAACTCCGCCTATGCTCGGCACGGCTCGTGACTCCTCAGGCCATTTCAACTTAGGGCACGGCATCGGTTGTTCTTGTTGTGCCTAAACACTGACTTACTTAATAAACAAGTCGGTCTAATTTGACACGCTATAATTTGCAATGCTCGGTACGTACGGTGGGCCAAACCAGTGTATTTACCATGCCTACCGCAGCCTAAAAACAAAAAGAAAAGAAAAAAGACAGAGAAGAGAAGAGAGAAAGAGCACGCATTTGTAAGTAATTAGAAATCCCATGGCAAAATTGTGTGGATGGTTACACAGGGAGAGAGAGAGAGAGAGAGAGAACTCAACACTAACGGTCACAATGAGCAACATGGCAAAGCCCTCGAAAGCCGAGGACTTCGATAAAGTCGCTAATCCTGTTCGAAAATTGGACTTTTTTTATCCAACGGACACGACTCGCCCAATCGCATCGCCAGCCGTACATGATGATATGCCCGAGACCGAGGTCCTTCCCTTACATCCGTTCACTCTCTTTTCTCTTTCCCCCTTCACATTACAAGCTCTACCCACTCTCTCTGTCTCAATAATGTCCATTGTCGCCTCCCCCGTCCGTCTTTCAAAATTTCAAAAGAGGCCCTTCGCCTTATTCCTTCTTTCTGTGTCCGAAGCTCTGGTCCGCCGACCCAGCCCTCCTCCCCCAAAACCCATCTTCTCTCTCCAAAGCCCCCCCTCCTCAACTCTCTCTCTCTCTCTCTCTCTCTCTCTCTCTCTAGGACTCATATCTGGGAAGCTTCTTTCGCTGGAATATAATAATAAATAAATAAACCCTTCCCCTTATTACCTGTTCCTCCTCCTCCGCCACCTCCTCCTCTGTTGTCTTAATTTTGATTCTTTTCCCTTTTTATATCTGCTGGACTTCGGCTTGGGTCGTGACCCAGTAGTGCTCGTTGTCTCTCTCACGACCCGGTCCATCATCTCCCCTCCACGACACAACTCCCTTCTGTCCAATCAATGTGAGAACGAGACAGCTAGAGTTCACACTTCTCCCCTGTTTGAACCTTTCGTCAGCCTACCCCCACAAAAAGAAGCAGCAAAAGACCGCGTCTTTTTAAGATTTCTGATCGGACCCCCCCAGCAGTTCTTTAGCCCTCGCCGCTGCTCACAAACCCTCAAAGGTACGGTTCGTCGCCTGGATCTGATAATTTCTGGGTCCTCTCTCTCGGGCATGGTCCCGATCTCCCCTCCTTCAAGGTGAGTCGAGTTCAGTTCGACCCTTTTTCGCGGCTGTCGTAAATTGCGGGACTAGGCGTTCGTGTCCAGCGTTCTTTCGTTTTCTTGCTTCTGTGCGGCCGCGTTTTCTGAGGTGGTCTCGTTCGGCTGCTTAGGGAATGTATGAGTGGAGTATCCAGTAAAAACTTTTCGGGCTCGAGCTCTTTCGCTTTTGCTTATTTTCTTACTTTTCCGTTTGAACTCGCCATAAAGCACTCCTTCCGTTAAGAAAAGAAGAGATCTTGAGGATCGCTTTAGGATTTACAGCTCGATACGGGGTTTCATCCATTTTTGTCTGGTCTATTTCCCACAAAGGGGCTAACTTTCCGAGTTTGGTCGTTTTTCATTGCACCAGCATTTTTTATTTCTTATTTTTGGTATATGGAGTAGGTTTTGACGGACCCTTTGAATCATCGCTGCAGGATTTATACATAGTTTTGTGGGAGTGAGCGAGGATGGCGTCGAAATCGTTCAAGGCGAGCAGATCGACATTATCTCAAAGCTCGGAGTCGGCTGACCTCAGGCCTCCGCTGCCTCCTTCCGTGACCTTCGGTAGAAGAACTTCATCGGGGCGCTATGTCAGCTACTCGAGGGATGATCTCGACAGCGAACTCGGGAGTGGTGATTTTGTCAACTATACGGTACACATCCCTCCCACCCCTGATAATCAACCGATGGATCCATCGATCTCGCAGAAGGTCGAGGAGCAGTACGTGTCGAATTCTCTCTTTACGGGCGGATTCAATAGTGTCACTCGAGCTCATTTGATGGACAAGGTCATCGAATCCGAAGCTAGTCATCCCCAGATGGCTGGCGCTAAAGGATCCTCTTGCGCAATCCCTGGTTGCGATGCCAAGGTGATGAGTGATGAGCGGGGCATGGATATACTCCCTTGTGAATGTGACTTCAAGATTTGCCGCGATTGCTACATTGATGCGGTGAAGACGGGCGGTGGAATTTGCCCAGGATGTAAGGAGCCTTATAAGAACACGGATTTGGATGAGATTGCAGTGGATAATGGGCGCCCCCTTCCACTTCCACCACCCGGTGGCATGTCCAAAATGGAAAGACGGTTGTCGCTGATGAAATCAACAAAATCTGTTCTCATGAGGAGCCAGACCGGTGATTTTGATCATAACAGGTGGTTGTTCGAAACGAGGGGCACATATGGATATGGAAATGCTATATGGCCCAAGGATGGGGGTTTTACTGGAAAGGACGATGATGTGGTGGAGCCAACTGAGTTGATGAACAAACCATGGCGTCCTCTGACTAGGAAACTCAAGATCCCTGCTGCTGTTCTCAGCCCATATAGGTACTTTGTCCTTTCCAAAATTTATGCTTTGTTACTTTACTTAATGGGATGTAGGTCGCGAATGGTTGTCTATGAAATCAGATTTTTCTAATATCTGATTGCTAAGTCGTCTATCCATCCGTGTTTTGTTTTATACCACAAAATAAATTTACATGGGCATGCAATATCATGAGTGCCCTCACGAAACCCATTTAGATTGACTATGAATCACAATGACCATCATTATATTATATCTAGACATTTACAAGGCAGAGCCACCAATCATACATATTGGCTCATTGTGATTGTACATTTCGGCTCATCACCAAGAGCATTATTGAAGTGAGTGCATGATAAGAACGAGAATTTCAAAATTGAAATGTATGAAAAAAAATTTCATTGTTGTTTCCTAATGATCATATCAGTTTAACATTCTGAATCTTTCTATCATTCACATGCAGGCTTCTCATTTTTGTTCGGATGGTTGTTCTTGGGCTGTTTCTGGCATGGAGAGTTAGTCACCCAAACAATGATGCTGTTTGGCTGTGGGGCATGTCTGTGGTCTGTGAGATATGGTTTGCTTTCTCTTGGCTTCTTGACCAACTTCCCAAGCTCTGTCCAGTTAATCGCTCTACGGATCTTAATGTTTTGAGAGAGAAATTTGAAACTCCTGGGCTGAATAATCCCACTGGGAAGTCTGACCTCCCTGGAGTCGATGTTTTCGTCTCGACTGCTGATCCAGAGAAAGAACCACCTCTTGTCACTGCAAACACCATCCTGTCCATTCTAGCTGCCGATTACCCAGTTGAAAAGCTAGCTTGCTATGTTTCGGATGATGGAGGTGCACTTCTAACCTTCGAGGCCATGGCAGAAGCTGCAAGTTTTGCAAACATTTGGGTTCCTTTTTGTCGGAAGCATAATATAGAGCCTAGGAACCCCGAATCATATTTCAACCTGAAAAGGGATCCTTACAAAAATAAAGTCAAGGAAGACTTTGTCAAAGATCGTCGGCGGGTAAAGCGTGAATATGATGAGTTCAAGGTACGTATCAATGGACTGCCCGAGTCAATCCGCCGCCGATCCGATGCCTATCATGCTCGGGAGGAAATCCAGGCCATGAAGAATCGGAGAAACAACAGAGATGATGAACCAGTGGAGACTCTGAAGATTCCAAAAGCGACGTGGATGGCTGATGGAACACATTGGCCAGGGACTTGGATGAATCCTGGACCAGAGCACTCTAGGGGTGACCATGCTGGTGTTATCCAGGTAATCCAATTATACTTCCACTTGATCATTCGAGGATGCATGGACCTTGTCTGTTCATAAGGCTGTGGGCACAAATAGTCTTTGCATCACCGGAGGCTGATGATTTTCTATTAATGATGCAGGTGATGTTAAAACCGCCAAGCGATGAACCACTGCTTGGCACTGCTGATGATGCTAAGATAATAAACCTTACTGATGTTGATATCCGCCTTCCCTTGCTTGTTTATGTATCTCGTGAAAAGCGTCCAGGCTATGATCACAACAAAAAGGCAGGGGCTATGAATGCGCTAGTCCGTGCCTCAGCCATTATGTCTAATGGCCCCTTCATTCTCAACCTTGATTGTGACCACTACATCTACAACTCACAGGCATTGAGGGAAGGGATGTGCTTCATGATGGACAGAGGCGGGGACCGCATTTGCTATGTCCAATTTCCCCAGAGATTTGAGGGTATTGATCCATCCGATCGTTATGCCAATCACAACACTGTCTTCTTTGATGTGAATATGCGAGCCCTTGATGGGCTCCAAGGCCCTGTCTATGTGGGAACAGGATGCCTCTTCCGGAGGGTTGCTCTGTATGGGTTTGACCCCCCACGTGCGAAAGAGAATCATCCTGGTTGCTGTAGCTGCTGCTTTGCTCGTCGCAAAAAGGTGGCTAGTACCTCAGAAGAGAAAAGGGCTTTAAGAATGGGTGATTCTGATGATGAAGAGATGAACCTCTCCCTAATTCCTAAGAGGTTTGGGAACTCAACTTTCCTGATCGATTCAATCCCAGTGGCAGAATTCCAAGGTCGCCCCCTAGCAGATCACCCTGCTGTGAAGAATGGACGTCCACCGGGTGCGCTCACCATTCCCAGGGATCTTCTTGATGCATCTACCGTTGCAGAAGCAATCAGTGTCATCTCCTGTTGGTATGAGGATAAGACAGAGTGGGGGCACCGTGTGGGATGGATTTATGGCTCAGTTACTGAAGACGTGGTCACAGGGTACAGAATGCACAACCGAGGATGGAAATCAGTTTATTGTGTGACTAAGCGCGATGCCTTCAGGGGAACTGCTCCTATTAATCTTACTGATAGGCTCCATCAAGTCCTTCGCTGGGCCACTGGCTCAGTTGAGATTTTCTTCTCGCGCAACAATGCCCTCTTGGCTAGCCCAAGAATGAAACTGCTCCAGAGGATAGCATACCTTAACGTTGGTATCTACCCCTTCACATCCATATTCCTGATTGTCTATTGCTTCCTCCCAGCCCTTTCCCTCTTTTCGGGCCAGTTCATCGTCCAGACGTTGAATGTTACGTTCCTCACCTACCTCTTGACCATCACCCTTACTTTGTGCATGCTTGCGGTGCTTGAGATTAAGTGGTCTGGTATTGAGCTAGAGGAGTGGTGGCGGAATGAGCAGTTTTGGCTGATTGGTGGCACCAGTGCGCACCTTGCTGCTGTGCTTCAGGGGTTACTGAAAGTGGTTGCTGGGATTGAAATTTCTTTCACGCTTACGTCGAAGTCTGGTGGTGATGATGTTGATGATGAGTTTGCTGATCTCTACGTAGTCAAGTGGACATCCCTGATGATACCGCCAATTACTATTATGATGACGAATTTAATTGCTATAGCAGTTGGGTTTAGCAGGACAATTTACAGTGTGATTCCTCAATGGAGCCGTTTGATAGGTGGGGTCTTCTTCAGTTTTTGGGTCTTGGCTCATCTGTATCCTTTTGCAAAGGGGCTCATGGGAAGACGTGGGCGCACTCCTACCATTGTTTTCGTTTGGTCAGGACTCATTGCAATCACCATATCACTTCTTTGGGTGGCAATCAGCCCCCCAGCTGGGTCAACCCAAATCGGTGGCTCTTTCCAGTTCCCCTGATAGGTTATTCTTTTTAATATGCTTTATCTGTTTAGTGACATTACTCCATTCTTTTTTAAATGAGATGATCATGTTGACAAGGACGTGGGTATGTTCCGTTTCCTATGCCAGTTTGAATTTTGTCCAATAGATCAGTTGGCGTTTAGATGGCTCGGCATAGAAAAATGGACAGTGGACAAGGCTCTTGTTCATTGTTTGTATTGAATGATGAACGACGTGGTTTTACTTATTACCTATTTCAGCTGCATGTAGCGTAATTACATCTGTTGGCCTCTATTATGTTAGAAAGAGGAAATACAAACAAAACTTGTCCATGGGTCCTGACGAATGTCTAGTGAAAGAGCATTCTCTATATGCAAGGAAAATGACATTTTGTCTTCGAAAATGACTCATCCGTTTCGTCGTAATAATCTGCTGATCCATGGATCATGGGCACTTGGGGGTAAAATTACAGTCACACTTCCGATATGGAATTTACTTTGGAAACTCTCAAATGAGAAATTCCTAGAGTACTATAGAAGAGCACCCGGTGCATCTTAGAGCACATCATGCACTGATGTTAGTAATGGATCTCGTGGGCTTTATATGGCACTCAAAATCTGATGATGCTGACCTGATTCGATGGTTGTACATGCTATGGCAACATGCAAATATTGCTTCCAACAGTGGGAAGAAAAACCTGATGCTCACGTAAAAAATGTTTGTCGACTGGAGAAGCCCAAACACGCCAGAGGTATGAGAATGTGTTGTTGAGGAGCGGAGATGCGTGTCCTAGCTAATCTCATTCCATGAAGTTCACAGGTACTTACCAGTTACCTATGTCCCATGATAAGAGCAAGTGAGCATGAAGACAACCCCATTTTGCATCAGTTGTTCCATCCATCAGGTGTCAAGAGAGAATTTGAATGGCGACCTTCAGAGCCTTGTTTATCCTTCTTGCGGCACTCAACAGTCATTCATCAGCCACCGCCCAATCCAACTCACCAAGAAACCCGCACCTTCTCACCGCAATTGAAGAGATGAAACAAGCCGATTACTTCTCCTTCGTCATGCTCATAAACATGTCCCCTCCCGTCCTATTCGAAGGTAACCTCACCTTCTTTATGCCCGACGACGGGATGCTGTCAAGGATCGTTCTACCCACAAATGATGTCTCCGATTTCGTGCTTCGTCATTCTATACCCAAGCCTTTGCTCTTCGACTACCTCGAACACATACCGACCGGTTCTCTCATTCCAACGTCAGCTCCAGGGTACATGGTCAGAATCGACAACAATGGATGCAGGAGCTACTTTCTCGACAATGTTAGAATCACTAAACCGGATGTGTGCGTGGCGGGGTCTTCAATTAGGTGCCATGGCATTGACGGGGTGTTGCTGCCGGTGACGAACGTCACCGAATCTCCATCACCTCCTTGCCCTGGTAACACTGCTCCCGTCACCGCAATGCCAACGCCACCTTCACCTCCTCCTCCTCCTCCAGCGAGTGATGTGATTCAGCCGCTGAGTTCAGCTTCGCCTGTACCAGCCACGGCAGCAAGTCCATTCTCTCCCCGGGAGAAATCAGCTTCTTCGCGCCGGCTTGGTGCCAAAGGACTGGTAAATTCTCTATTGACTGGGATTATTATCTCAGCCATGATGGAGTCCCGGAGGAATGTGTTGTAATATGAGAATACAAGTTAGTGACTCTTTAGTATTCCTGCTATTCAGTCAAGGGAAGGCGTTGAATGTTGTATGCTCCTAATAACCATTCATTTCGCATATAGTCACTACATCTGTTAAACGGGTAGATAGGATCATAAATGGTTGAACTCAAATCAATCAATTTAGACCAATTTATTATAGTGCAAAATTTTTGACCCGTATCCAACTCGACTCATACTTGACTCCTACCCGACTTATTTAATTAAACATAAGAAAGATTATTTCTTATGATTTTTTATGATTTTAAAAAAATAGAATTGCTAGAATACTTTTATGCAATACAAATTTAATGAACAATTTTTATAATTTTTAAAAAATCTTTGATTAATTATTTTCATTTTTTAAGCATATAATTTTTCTTTTCTCTTTTTTTTTTTTTTCTTCTTCTTTGGCTAGCCGCTGGCCACTACAACAATCAACAACCGACCACAAGAGAGCCTTCAACTTGCCAAGCTCGCCCGACGCCGGTGAGCTCAAGTCTCGCCAGATTTGGAGAGGTTTGAGCCTTGCTAGAGCCTCGCCTAGCTGATCGCCAACCGTTGCCATGTCGGCCATCGGTTAAGGAAGGAGAAAGAAGAAAGAAAAAAGAAAAAGAAAAATATAAAAGATAATTATAATTTCAATTTTTATAAAGTTAAAGAGGGAAGAGAGGGATCGTGAGGTTTTAGTTGAAAATGAGTTCTAAGTCCAACTCATCTAAACCCATTTAAGATCCATTCATCTTAAACCTTCAATTTTTAAACCCATTTAACTAGTTTCTCTAAAAAAAAATAAGTGATTCATACATGACTTATTTATGAATTAAATGGATCATATATGGGTTTAAGATCCAATTTGCCACCTCTAATAGTCACTAACCCGTATCTTAAGCCGGGCAAACGTCTTTTCATCATGGTGACCACCGTAAAGTATAGAAATGCAAGAGCTAATTATAGTGACCGGGGATGAAAGCAGTCGATCAGATGAACATAAACACAGGCGAGATCATAAGGACAGGAAGGTAAAGATAAAAAGAGCGATTCACCCCGCGAAAGCACAATGAGTCGCGGGTTGCACGCTGATCATTCGCTTCCATCGCCAAAGTCCGATCGAAAGAGAAATGCGCGAGCCGACACCCTCGATTGAAGTCTGAAATCATAATCAATCTGACGTAACGAGAAAATGATGGGGAGAGTCGTAGGCATTGTCAAAATGAACGAGCGATTCAATGAAAAGAGAGCAAGAAAGAAAGAAAAGGAGGGAGGGAGGGAGAGGCGGTGGACGGGAATTGGTGGGTGGAAAAGTGAAGCGAGAGCCGAAGAAACAGGTTAATGGCCCCTTTCACAAGATCCCTTCTTAGCTCCTTCCCGTACTTGCCCCGATGCACGACGATGCCAGCATCCCTAAATATCCAAAGCACCTTTGATTTCGGTCATTCTTCATTAATTTAAGGGATGGAGTCCAGCATGGAGTACAGCCATTCGGACTTCAATGTACAGCACCGCCGAACTTCAATGTCATATTCAATTACCCGAGATCTAGGAGTGGCGTAATTCATTTTTCTTAAAGAGTAATATTTCAAATCGGTCTTTTCTATTTACTTTTTTTTCACATCTTATTGATTGCGTTATCGTCGACTCCGAGTTATGTAACTCGCCTCTTTACCGTTTCACGCCTGTTTTCTTTTTAACTCCATTCTCCAATCCCTCCCTACGTTTCTTCTATTGAGACCCATGCCCTCTTTCTGGATCGAATGCCGTGCTGCTGGTTCGAAGCAAAGAAAGCCCCAAGGTATGCCCATACATTGTTATGAATTATGATGCGTACGTATAGATTCTCTTTTACAATACCTTTATATGTAATTAGCTGAAAAATAGTTATGTTCGAATCAGCTCCCATACTTTCGCAGTGAATGTTTCTGAACTTTTAATAAAATAAGGCTTTCCTACATCTAAGTCACCCAAAGAAAACGGAAAGTACGATATATAAATTAAATGATGACGTTAAAGAGAAAACTCAAATGCTTAAAATGTTATGTAAACTCTAGCGGAGACTTTGATTGATGTAAATATAGCTTTCTGCATGTTGTTTTTTTTTTTTTTTTTTTGGTCAAACTGCATGTTGTTTGTCTTACGGAAATTTATGTTGACACCGATTTGTAGGAAAAAAAAAACATAATAAACATAGCCTTGGAGCCGTGCACGCACGGGCAATTTGCCAATAGCAATACGAACCTCTCTTGACTTGTATAATCCTTGGAAAACAACAAAGAATCAATAGAAATCAGAAGGAAGAGTAGTTAAAGATCACGAGGAAAAAAGGAAAATTACCAAAATAAGTCATAAACAATTTTTCCAAATCAATCATAAACATTTTTTTTCTTATATCAATTTGGGCAGCCACCACTCACGCGGACTTTGATTGATGCCGGTGGATAATTTTTAATAACTTTTTATTTTTTTTAGAATTTTTTTATTAATTTTTATTTTATTCTCTTATTTTTCCTTCTCTCTCTCCCCTTCTTCCTCTTGCTACGACAGCCGACCAAAACAGACAGTTGGTCCTCGGGTTGACACGGCTGGCTAGTGGCGAGCTTGGCTCGCCGTTGCTAGGCAAGGGCAAGCACACCTAACCTCGCCTCACTAGATTTGGTGAGCGAGGCCAACCTCGCCCCGCAATGAGCCAATAAAGGCTTGCCTCACTAGTGGCTAGGCAAGCTCACCCTTGCCCAACAACGGTGAGGCGAACTCACCATTGGTTGGTTGCGTCAGTCCGATGATGATCGGCCCTCCCCTTTGGCCTGTCATTGGAGCAAGAGGAAAAGGAGGGATGGGGAAAAAGAAGGAAAAAGTAATAAAAATTCGAAAAAAAATAAAATATTATCAAAAAGTTGTCCATCGCCATTGGCTACCATCCATGTCGGTGTTAATGGGCCAAATTTGACCGAATAAACCGAATTAAGACAATTGTAAAAAGTTTAGAATCGAATTGACAAGAAAAATAGATTTATGACTAATTTGAAAAAATTGTAATAAGTTTAGGATTTTTTTGATAATTTATTCTGAAGAAGATTATGCGTGCTTAGGTAATTAAAAAAACTATAGAAGGAAAGAAAAATCCCCAGCTATAGCCTCACATGAATCTTCTATTAATTATTGCCGAAACGCGGATTTTGGTGCAATAACTGGTAAGTAATAATCAAGTATTTAGCTCCCGGCTGTATTTTTCTTTATTCATAGTCGGAGGAAACTACTAACCAAACATATCCGAATACGAATACGGGCGATGCCAATATTTGGCGGCCGAAGGGAGGATGAAAAGTTGAGGGGTCCATTCTTTAGAAAAAGCCCAGGCGGGTCTATCAAAGTTAAGTCGTGGAGATGTACGCTACGATTACAGCATTGAGTATTGTACCACGCATTGATCTCACAAAGCTCCACCCGGTGTCTATATAAAAAGCTGCCAAAGTTCAAACTCTGTTCAGACATCCTAGTTGTACAACTCTTTCGTTTTGATCGATTTTCATCATTTATTCACAAGCTTTCTAACTTCATAGGATTAGGTGAACGTGAGAAGGACTGAAATCAATGAGCGAAGGGGGGGCTCAAGAGAGAGAGATACTTTTACACATGCTTCCCCCCTAGACTAGACGACAAACGCAATTTTACACGGTCGTGAAATGGGAAATTCTGATGTAGAAATAAGCACGAACCCATTTAGCAAAAGATTTGAGAACTGGGCCTGAACTCGAACTCGGCTCGTGTAACTAATCCCAAGCGTCGGTCAAGCTGTGCACACACATGGTGGGGAGGGGAAGGGAAGGGAAGGGGGGTAGGTGCACAGGGAATTTGGTTTGGTTAGAGGCGGTCAAGCCGAAAGCGGTGTTTGGCCTTTCAACAAGACAATTTGAAGGGGAGATGAGGCGTGCCATCTGCTCCCCCACTGCCATATGATCCAGCATCTACCCCTACCTACCCCCGCCCCCCTTCCTCTTCTTCACCTTTTCTCTTTCCTTCTTCGAAAATTTTTAACTTATTAAATATTTATTGCCCCTCTCCCTCTCCCTCTCCCTCCCCAAAACCGAAATAAACCCAACCCTCCCTCTTTCCCTCTTTCCCTCCACCTAAATCTTTACTCATCATCATCATCATCATCATCATCTCCTATTGCCGTAATCATCATCATCGCCGCCGCTGCAGCCACCATGATCTCCGTCGCGCCCTCCCCCGAAACCGCCCCCCAGAACCCCTCCGAAGTCCCTCATGAGGAGAAGCAGGAGGCCCCCGCCGCATGCACCATCTTCCGATCCAAGCTCCCGGACATCCCCATCCCCAGCCACCTCTCCCTCCATTCCTACTGCTTCGAGCACGTCCCCCAGTTCCCCGATCGCCCCTGCCTCATCTCCGACTCCACCGGCAAGAGCTTCTCCTTCTCCGACGCCCTGCTCCTCTCCCGCAAGGTCGCGGCCGGACTCCACAACCTCGGCATCCGCCGGGGCGACGTCGTCATGACCCTCCTCCAGAACTGCCCCGAGTTCGCCTTCTCCTTCATGGGCGCCTCCATGATCGGCGCCGTCACCACCACCGCCAACCCCTTCTACACTCCCTCCGAGATCTTCAAGCAGTTCGCGGCCTCCCGCGCCAAGCTCGTCATCACTCAGTCCCTCTACGTCGACAAGCTCCGCGACCACGCCGACGGCAACGGCCCCACCCTCGGCAAGGACTTCGTCGTCGTCACCGTGGACGACCCGCCGGAGGGATGCGTCCACTTCTCGGTCCTCGGCGAGGCCAACGAGGAAGAGGCCCCCGAGGTGGCGATCCACCCGGACGACCCGGTGGCGCTGCCCTTCTCGTCGGGGACGACGGGCCTGCCCAAGGGGGTGATCCTGACGCACCGCAACCTGATCACCAGCATAGCGCAGCAAGTGGACGGCGAGAACCCGAACCTCCACCTGAGGGCGGAGGACGTGATGCTGTGCGTGTTGCCGCTGTTCCACATCTACTCCCTCAACAGCGTGCTGCTCTGCTCGCTCCGCGCCGGGGCGGGAGTGCTGCTGATGCACAAGTTCGAGATAGGGACGTTGCTTCAGCTGATCGAGCGCCACCGGGTGTCGGTGGCCGCGGTGGTGCCACCTCTGGTGCTGGCCCTGGCCAAGAACCCCCTGGTGGAGAAGTTCGACCTCTCCTCCATCCGCATGGTGCTGTCAGGGGCGGCGCCGCTGGGCAAGGAGCTCGAGCTTGCCCTCCAGACCCGCCTTCCCGGAGCCATCTTGGGCCAGGTCAGTCAGTCATTCAGTCGAGCCTTTCGCTGATCTCTCTCTCTCTCTCTCTCTCTCTCTCTTTTTCCTCTTGTCTGTGGCCAAATCCATGAAAGGCCAAAAACAACCATCCAACTCCCCCAGCCGACCCAAACACAGTCATGCTTTCGAGTGGGTAGTACCGTAATTTCTGCTACTTCGGAGTTGCTCTTGTGATGCATCTCCTCCTTCATTACGTTCGCACACCTGCCTGTGGTTACTGGTTGTGGCCGTTGACAACGTAAGTGGGTGTGTTACTGTGTACTTCTGACGACCACAAATAATTAATAATAATAAATAAAAAGGAAATGGAATTTTTGCTGGCAATGCATGCTCCCGGACCACCCAATATTTTCTCCTCTAGACTGATCTGCCAAGATGACAAGTCAAAGTGACGTGGACTCATGGAAGTCTCCTGTATCATTTAGCATATCAAATATATTTACAGGAATCTTCATATTTCAAAAATCCAGATAGATATTATAAGGATTAATATCAAAAAAAAAAAATCATAAATTGGTATACATGCTTAAAAAAATCTTAATCCAGTACATTAGTGACATATTTACTCTCCATTAACTTTATTTAATTTTTTTTTAGAAATTACTAAGCTGAATAATACTTAGTGATAATTTCCTTACAAAGAAAAATAATAATTCTTAGTGATAATTCAATTGACATGACAAGTTAACGTGGAAATTTGTTGTAGTTGAATCAATTTGAGATTTTTGGTGACTCAAAAATTAGTTTGAAATAGTTTTATCATAGGTGTACCGATTTAGAATTTTCCGTGGTATTAACCTATATTATAATGAGAAATGCTGAAATGACCGTCCATATTCTACGGTGAGAGTAATGGTCCTCTCATTGCCACAAATTTGTTCGAGAAAACTTGTTAGTAAGGAAACTTGTTTTCACTGTCGATGGACAACACTTGGTGTTAGCGGCACTGCCAGAAATACTAAGTGCTAGCACCACCCTATTATAATGGTCCACCGTGTGAATGAGTAATGCGGTGTATCCAAGTGTGCAATACGGAGTTTGGTGTTGTCATTTGCCTTACAAGCTTTGATTTTTACACTTTTGAAACCGGACTTTGAGCTGATATTGAATCGCTCCTTTTTAGAAAAAGCTGATATTATAATGGTCCACCATGTAAATCATGAGTAAGTTTTCCACACAGCTGCAAAAGAAAAGGACAGAGAGAAAGAAAGGACCCCGAAATTGATGAGGGGACCTATGAGGGAGGCTTTGCTTGAATGTGGAAGCAGGTGGAAGCAGTTGAACTCATTAAATGACTTCTGCTCGCGATCACATGATCTGTTCATTCAATTATATTCTTTCGGTGATTTTTAGAACTCCATCGCTTTCATTTCTATTGCGAAAGCTTTAACCATCCTGTTCAATTTCCTGCACTGTTTACCCACAGACATTTCTGTATTCTCATCATCTTTCTCCTCCAATCTTAAATGCAAGACGGCAACGCGCGTAACTCTATACTTAACATCCCTATAAAAGGGTTTGTGATTTCGACTGGCTTTTAGCATTTGTTGACGCGGTGCAGGGATATGGAATGACGGAAGCGGGACCGGTGCTTTCTATGTGCTTGGGGTTCGCCAAGCAACCCTTCCCAACCAAATCGGGTTCGTGCGGGACGGTTGTTCGGAATGCAGAGCTCAAAGTCATCGACCCCGAGACGGGTTCCTCCCTTGGCTACAACCAGCCCGGCGAGATATGCATTCGTGGCCAACAAATTATGAAAGGTTCCTTTCTCCTCTTCATAGTTCCCGGTTTACTTCACTATTATTTTCTTTGGTCACACATTTCGTCTATTCAAGACCGAGACAGAGCTCTGAATTGACTTCATTCCAGGATACCTGAACGACCCCGAGGCGACTTCGATCACCATTGACGCGGATGGCTGGCTTCACACCGGTGACATAGGCTATGTCGATGATGATGATGAGATCTTCATCGTAGACAGAGTGAAGGAAATAATCAAATTCAAGGGGTTCCAGGTATATACGATTCCGATGGACTTGAAATGGACTAATAACAGATGCTCATAGTTTCTCTCGGTAATAAGTAGAATAAAATGTGCTTTGCGGCCTAGTTTCCAGTGAACCTTGACACGTTTTCTGCTGGGTACTTAGGTGCCACCAGCCGAGCTTGAAGCGCTTCTAGTAAGCCACCCATCCATTGCGGATGCAGCTGTCGTCCCGTAAGTAGGCGAGATAATCATTTGTCACGACAATTTCTTTGGGAACAAAAAATATTGCTCTGACCATGCGTTGTGAACAGGCAAAAGGATGAAGTCGCGGGTGAAGTCCCGGTTGCATTCGTGGTGAGATCGAATGGCTTTGAACTGACGGAAGAAGCAGTTAAGGAGTTCATAGCCAAACAGGTAAGACTCTCCTATATGGTGCTGCCTTTTACCCTCTAGACCCCATTCTTCTCAACCTATTCAACGTACATGACTCTCTCTTTTCAATGCCCAATCGCCGGCCAGAAAGGCTAGTCTTTCCTTGCTTACACTAGTAGTACCATTCAAAAGCATAGAATAGCTATGACATGATGTTGCTGAGACGAAACATAGGGTGAGATTTTGAAGTTGGCGTGGTTGCCTTGAAACAGGTGGTGTTCTATAAGAAGCTTCACAAGGTCCACTTCGTGCATGCAATCCCAAAGTCTCCGTCCGGGAAGATACTGAGGAAAGATCTCAGAGCCAAGTTAGCTACTGCAGCCCCCATTTCTTGAATTCGTTAGGTTGTGATTTCGGTGATTTGGAAGCATTTTTACTGGTGGTGGGTTCCCCATGTTCTTTTTTCTTTACCGTCTTTCCTGTTATAATTGCATAAACAGAAGTGGGGAGAACAAGAAGTGGTGAGCAATGTGATCCTCTTGAATATTCAATAATATTGTCAATCCTCGCCCTTTTGCGTGTATGCAGTCTGATCGGTCATGAGTTAGAAATTTTATTTTTTTTCCTCTTTTCTTTTGGGGACGGCGAAAAGGTCATTTGGTTCCCGTTTCCGGGTTCCTCTGCAAGGAACATCCCGGCTGATGAACCGACGGTTTTGAATCCCTGCCCGCAGGAAATGTTGTTACCCAAGAATTTACGTAATTTTACGATTCAAAGATGGGACGCTAAGGCCCCGCATGTTTGTGTTCTTTTTTGTTGTTCATGAATAGATTTTCTGTTTTTTTGTTCCGGGAACAAAAAAGAAAGAAACGCTTTTGCTTTTTTGTTCAAAAATCCGTTTTTTTGTTCCCGAACAAAATTGAACGGAAATAAGAAAAAAAAAAAGTTGTTTTTTTGTTCGAAACACTTATGGAGAACAAATTTCTCTCTCTCTTTTTCTTCTCTTTTTTTTTTTTGGTCTTCTTTCTTCTTCTTTTCTTTGGTGGCCGGTGACCAGCCAGAAGAAGAAAAAAAAGGAAAAATAAAATAAAAATATTAAAAAATTAAAAGAAATAAAAAAATATAAATTTACTAAATGTGTTTCTATTTATTTTAAAAAAAGAATATAAATTTACTAAATGTTTTATTTATTTTTTATTTCCTAACAACTTTACCAAACACGCATTTATGATCAAAAATTGTTTTTCGGAACAGAAATAGTTTTTTCTATTTCTGTTCCATAGAACATTTTTTGAACATAAACGTTACCAAACGCACCCTAAGAAAGCTAACGAAGATTGGCAAATGAAGCTAACTGCCTCGTTTGGTTTAAGGGCCTTTAGCCCAACGCATTTGGTTCGTTTTTTACTCAACTTTGGAGAAATAAAATTACATTTCCAAAGAGTTACAAGAGCCTTTAGCCCAATGCCATTCTAGAGATCCTTTGGAAAGTAATATTCTCGAAATATAAGTTTTGGCTCTGTCGCTATTCATTCACTATTCATCTTTTTTCCGTAAGTTGGACAAAGAGGCCGAACAGAGTTTGACAACTACTGGCTAAGGGGTAGCACGCAATATCAACTATTTTGGGCTCTGTCACTATTCATTCACTGTTCATCTTTTTCCGTAAGTTGGACAAAGAGGCCGAACAGAGTTTGACAACTACTGGCTAAGAGGTAGCACGCAATATCAACTATTGCCTAATGGGTCATGCGACCCAAGAGACCGTTGGCCTAAGTTGCACCACTCAGGTGATGCCAATTGCACGACCTTAGGCCACCTCGAACTCAGGCAAAGCTATCCGGTAGTTAAATCTGGCCAATGACGATGGCTGGCCTCCACCAAAATGTAGTTAAGACTTTAAAGAAAAAAAAATAGCAAAAGTCATTTAGAAAACGTAGCTTTATCAAACGACTTATTTTCTAATACACTTTAAAATTGTAATTTACCAAACACTTTTTGCATTTTCAAAACTCTTCTTTTAACTCAAAGTATTTAAGTTGTCTAATATTTATATTTTTCTAATGACATTTCCCTAAAATCAAATCAAAGGAGGCCTAATGAAATTGATGCAATTGACAAGACAGTACATAAATGATGATGATATACCCTCTCGATCTCGACTGCTCTCGTCTTCAGTTGGGAACCCACAGATCAGAGACACCAAAGACTCGAACCGATTATTCGACCCGAATCCGTACTTTCGGGCTCATTCATCTCACCCGAAGGGCCCGACTCCATTTTCCTGCCCCCTCAACCTCTGCACGCTCCGACGAACTAAAAAGAATCGGCGGCTAGCGAAGGATGGCGAGCTCCGGTTCGGCGCCGAAGATCCTGCTGGCGAAACCCGGGCTCGTGTCCGGCGCCTCCGTCGCCCCCAAGTTCGGACGCGGCGCTCCCGGCAGCGACGACGACGCCGCCTCCCTCCGCCCTCGCCTCCCCCCCATCGGATCCCTCAATCTCCTCTCCGACTCCTGGGACTTCCACTTCGACCGCTTTCTCCCTGTACGTTCTCTACCCTCTCCCTTCCGCCCTCTCCCCAATATGTTCCCTTGAAGCGGGCATTTTCTGACGGAGGATGCGCGATTTCGTAGTTTCTGACGGAGAACACCGACTTCACGGTGATCGGCGTGATCGGCCCGCCCGGGGTGGGAAAGTCCACCATCCTGAACCAGCTCTATGGCTTCGATCCCACTTCTCCAGGTCCGTATCCATTACCACGCCTCCTCCCATCGTTAATCTCACCTCGCCTCGACAGTAACACTCTAGTCACCATTATCATCCAACTTAGGGTACTACTGCTGTATTGTTTTATCGTGATCCCCCCTTAATTGGCAATTACCATTGCTGATTCAGCTGTGTATTCACGGACGAGATTAGCGGCAATTATAAAAAATGCTTTTTCTTTTTTTCTTTCCAAGGAATGTTACCTCCTTTTGCGACGCAGTCTGAGGAAACTAGAGCGATGGCGAAGCACTGTTCTAATGGCATTGAGCCCAGAGTTTCTGCCGATCGTCTTATACTTCTCGACACCCAGGTAATTTGAATTATAGGAAACTTCATTCACCATCCAACGGGACTTATTAGCATTTCAAAGTTAAAACTTTCTGGAGTCCTTTTACCTTGCTCGAGAGAAATTGTATAAACTATCTGCTTGAGATGAAACTTGAACCGGTGAATTCTTGGTCATCCCTCTGTTTTTTCTTTCTTTATGCGCCAAAAGCATGACGCCGATCTTCTGTTCCTCTTCATTTGCAGCCAGTATTTAGCCCTTCTGTATTGGCTGAGATGATAAGACCAGATGGCTCCTCCACCATTCCAGTTCTAGGCAATGAATCTCTGTCGGCAGAATTGGCACATGAAATCATGAGCATTCAGGTAGCTGGAAATTAAGCAATGCAACCAGTCTCATTATATATAAATCTTTCTCCTCCCCTTAGTTATATAGCTATGAACATCTTATTTATGGTCTTCGTGTAATTAGTAACATATTGATCCGTTTTGGGAATGCTGCAAGGAATTCTTCTAGCTTGGTGTTCTACTGTCGTCCATTTGCCACATCCTGCTGATAGTATCTGAGGGAGTTCATGATAACAGCATGTGGCGCCTGATGTTGACGGTATCGCTTTTTGTCTTAGTTGATTCCAGATTTTATGGCCTTGACCTTGCTAATTTATAGCTGTCTTATGCTTTCCTCTTGTTTAGTTACCTGTCTGCTGCTTTTTTACCTTTTGCATTGACAGATAGTTCTCTGGTATTTATCAGATGCAGATTTATATTCATAATATATAATAAAAGTTCTACTTGTATACAAGTAGGGCTCCATCTTTGTTCTATGCTATTTTGTGAGGTTTTTACCCCTCCTTGCAATGCCATGCCACTTTTGTGGCATCAAAGATTATTCACTCTGGGGATTTTTTTTTTTTTTTGGCTGATTCAGGGAATTCGATCCCCTAGTGTCCCCTCAACCTCCTCAACCCCACACTGCTAGGCTGGATCCCTAGTGGCACAATCTGGGCATTACTTTAGTAAAAGCTTGAAATGTCATTTGAATTAAAGCATCTGTGTCGAGATGTTGCATTATTGCATAAAAGATGCCTTATTGGTCCATTTTCAAGTGTGGTACCTTCCTACATTACGTGACTGAGTCTTTTATAGTGGATTGTCTTGAACCTTTTTTTTCAGGCACAAAATATATAGTTGATTACTATCTGTACCCATTTTGCAGGTTGACCTCTTGAAACATGGCATACCTGATCCGTCTTCTCTAATACCTGCACATTCACAAACAACTAATTTGGGGTTGGAGAAGGAATATAAGGATAAGCTTTTAGGACGTGAAGAATACATGGCTGCTCCAGTTGTTGTGCACACAAAGTGAGTCAATGTTCCCCTGAATTGTGCTGAAGTCGAACTTTTCTTCCAAGAAAAGTAGACAAGAACCATATATTTATTTTTTGAAAAACAGAAAAAAAAATCTTTCATTTAGATTTTCTTGCGATCTTATTCTGAGTTGAGCATATTGGGAATATGGATATGTGTTTAGAAAGAAAGTTTTATTCTTTAAATATGGGCCTGTGTAGCATGATATGCCAATTAAGATATTGGGATTCTGAGTTACAGAGGTTATGTCTAGCTATTTATGTGAAGAATGTATAATACATCTCAGCTTTATCTATAGATAACTGCAGGAAACTTCATCTGTAGGCAAATTTGCTGCTGAGAGAATTCCAAAACTTCCATGCTTTTGAATGAGTAATTTTGCCGCTGAAAAATCAAAACTTAATCTCATTCTAAACCTAGAGTGAGCATCTACTCTGAAGTCTTGGATGTCATTTTATATACAAAAAGGTTTCAAAGTAGATAGATGTAAAGAGCATAGTGTAACCACCAGTAGTCATTTATGTCTGTCATGCATTGTGCCACTGTCCTAAATCATTTGGTGAAGCATGTCACCATGTCTTGGTATTGCCAGCGGATAAAAGTCATAGGAGTAGCATGTCATTGAAATTATTTTCACCAATATGAGAGAAGCAAGAAACTGATTGAACTACTTGGCTCTCTTGGTAGGCTCCATGATCAAGAGATGAATCCGCATAGCGTTGTGTATTTGAGGAAGGCCTTTGCACAGTGTTTCAGATCCTCTTCTTTCATGCGAGAGAAGCATGATGAAGAAGCTAAACTCATTGATTATGTGTCTGCCTGCACCGAAAGCGATGTCCGGGGATCAACATTGCCCAATCTATTTTTGATCCCATCTAAGAACAATGATGACTCTTCAGAACCTCTGTATGAGAGCTACAATTCTGCGTTGTGGAAGCTTAGGGATGAGGTCAGTCCCAACCCTTCCCCTTTCTGAGTGTTTCCTTTTCATTTCTCCCCTCGTCGGGAGTGAATTTCTTTTCCTATCTGTAAGTGGCTTTTCTGATTCAGGTTCTATCTATGAGCGGCCCATCTTTTACAAGGACTGTGTCCGAACGAGATTGGTTGAGAAATTCCGCAAAGATATGGGAATTAGTGAAGAATTCATCAATCATTGCAGAGTATGCGAAGACACTGCAAAACTCAGGCACATTTAGGAGGTAGATTCTACTGTTTATCTGCTTTCGACATTGAGGTGGGTGCATGGGGTATCCTTGCAGCTTGAGGGTAATGTAGGGATTTTAGGGATTTAGACATATTGGGCTTGCACGGTTTCTTACGCTACATTTAAAATGGCCACATTTTTCTGGAGTAATATACTTGTTTTTGTGTCGTGCTCTATTTGCTGCACCAGTGCCGGTTCACAGTTCTTTTGACCGTTTCATGCACTTTAATTTGGATTAGTCCTTGTGAGGAATAGAATTGCATCAAACTAAATCCAGGTGACTCGTGCTTTTCCACCGTTGCACTCAAATTATGTATATGGTTCAGAACTTCTGAGTCTCTGTGTGCCAGTTTGTTCTTTTCATAGCCCGAATGTGCAATTGCAACATTGGGGCCGCAGTGTGGTGGATCATAAAGCCAAGGACCTGGCCTAAACGAACATGGTGGAAACGAGATAAATGCCCAAGTCACACTAAATTCAAACAACACACTCATCAAATTAGAAAATAGAGAACAATTCTCAATTAACCTGACTCATTAGAGAGGTGAACGAGTGTCTTACGAGAGCAATAAAGAAGTACTCATGTCTTAAGAAACCCTGATTCTCTGATAAAGAATAACGTAGTCGAATAACTGCTAAAGAAATGGATAATATCCACCAAATCATCCAACAAAATCTAACATTTTAATCATATAATCAATAGAAGAAGAATTCCTAAGGATAAAGGAGAAAATGAAAAACTCTGATGAATATCTAGTCCAAGCATCATTCTTTGCCAAATGGAAAAAAAATACGACGTTTATCAAGTTGTGAAAGCAACATCATAAACCATTATAAGTAACAGTTTGGCTCCAGATTGTTCAATCTCATGTTTTCAAGTAACTGAGTCGAAAAGGCAAAGCCCTCTAAAATCTTGCTTGACCCTGTCCAGGGGGATGCCAAAGGCTAAGGCTAGTAACTGGAATGAAGTCTTTTCAAGAGGTAGCCAGGGAAGGCGAAGCAGGATCACCTCTTTTTTAGGGGGGGGGGCAGTCGACCTTATGCGAAGCTCGAATTAGACAGGATTAAAAGACTGGTAGCAGAAAATACAGACTTTGCGAGCTCTGCAAAATGATCGTATTTCTCGCAGTATACTTTAAGCAGCTGCATTCTCTCTCTAAATGAATTAATAAACAATGGATAATCTCAGTACAAGCCACAGCCAGCACAACTATGTTGCACCTAAGATTTGATAAAATTGCCAATACACCCCTGTTCTCTACAGGACTAAAGGACGATTTTGATATAGGTAGGAGAAGATGGGTGAAATAATTGCAGAATGCTAAACTGGAGGTCTTCAAACTCATTCCACAGGCCGACTAGTCCATGAGACTTTCTTTTAGCAAGTGCCAACTTTCATGTGTTGAAAGGGCTCTGTAATGACAACCGCACGAGCTCATATTCATAAGAACACATCTGTCTGTCCAACCATCGATCTCCATCTATCGGTGAACCTGCTCATGGTTTCCCTTTTTCTGTCCAATGAAACGAAATGATTGTCTGGAACCAGACTATTTTGTCTCAAACTGAAGGACACAAACAAAGCGAAACCAGATGCATTACATTACTCCTAACAAGATGCCCGCATTGTAAAGATGTGCAATGGTCAATGGTAAACCCAAAAAGAAAACGCCATTGTATTCATTCATAAGAACTAGATAGCAAGGCTCGTAAATGCACGAGGCTGAATCAAATGGAGAGGTGCACTTGCATCTTGCATCCGTCCCGGTCATGCTGCTCTACATTTTAATCGGTTCCCCAGCTCAGGTTCTGGAAATCCCATCTACTCTACACTCTGTTCTCTTCTTCTTCTTCTTCTTCTTCTTCTTCCTTCTTTTTGTTTCTTTCTGAATCATCTCGGCAGCGCTACTCCACCATGGTATCAAGTGGAGGAGCTTCAGTTGCTGACTTAGCCTTGCTCTGCTTCTTCTTTCCCCTACCTGTTTCACATAACCACACCCAAATGCAGTCCGTGAGCAGAGACTTTCACTGACCGAAAATACTAAAGAAGAAGAAGACAACACTTGCCTCCACGCTTTGATTGCTTAAGCTTCAAGCTCTTCTTCACATGAAACCTTTTTGGAGTTTTGCTGGTCTCCTCCGAAGTGGCCGTTTCGCCTGCAGACGAAAAACAAAATACGGAAGCAAAAACAGAGGGGCATCGCATTGATCAAAAGGCAGGATAGAGAGAGAGGATTGGCAAAAACGAAGATGCTACTCCTACTCCCACTAGAGGTCGGATCCTGTCCAAAGCAGTACCGTCGCGCATAATTCGTTCGAAAAGGGAGCATACACTAGTGATGCAGGATGGGTTTTTCCGGGGGAGATTTTACCTTCGGCCACGGCCATCTCCACGTCTTGCATGGTGACGAGCCCCTTCTGCAGCGCCTCCTTTTGTTCCTACATCGCCACCCAAAAAAATTCAATCCGAATGCTCCCAATCACAAACACAGAGCGGAATATATATATATATATATATGAAGACACAGACTCTGCGCCATTGCTTGAAGAGCTTGCGCTTGCGCTTGCCGGAGATGGAGAGAGGTTGCTGCTTATTCTTGAGCTTCCCGGTCAACGCGTCTCCGTGCACCGCCCTCTTCCTCTCCCCTGCCAGCGCCCTCCTCCTCTTCTGCACCTCGTTGAACTTGGCCATTCTCTTCTGCTCTGCCGCTCCGCAACTCCAACTCCAATTCCAAAACCCTAGAAGAAGGAAGGAAGGAAGGCAGGAAGGCAGGAAAAAAGAATGAACGGACTTTTACTTTCGTGGGCTTTTTGCTTTAATGGGCTATATCATATAGCGGGTCTCGGTACCTAATGAACTTCCCCCCAATCGAGAAGTTCGCATTCATCAAAGCCTCTTTCCGCGACTAGATTTTGCGTCGTCTTCCCAGGATTTTCTCTTTCTTTTAAGTTATCGTTCTGACTATTTAATTTCATATTGACTCCATACGATCAGATGCGTCTACATTCAGCCTCATATTCACGTCTTGAGCCACACGTTTCGAAGAATCATAGATAAAGGATATGATAAGCTTGACCTTTAACTTCATGTCGCCCTAAAATTAACATTCCAGTCCTTTGCCTTAGGCCTTTGTCCCCTGTCATGCGCCATTTGAACCACGATATCAAGCATTCGTCGAACTGAGCGAGCCCTTACACGGCACTCGCGATTCTCACATTTTCATTCAAACTTAGGTTGCCCCCTCACACCACTAATCCAAACTCAACGGGCCTTCAACTTTGAAATGCAACAACCTTCTCAATTCATCTCCTTAATCTCAGGATACAAGGAAAGACGCTCAAAACGTCATTTTGACAACCGAACATGCAACCGGTATATCACTGTTTGAAGAAATTCAACAACTTTTATTCACCGACACAGGAGCTGAACATCAGGATAATTGTCATATCTACTGGGAGTCCGTTTTGGCAGGTTCCCAAGACTTGTATCTGGTCCAGTTCCTCTGCCCTGGATTCAGCGCATGTCCCTTGGAATGATAGATATACGCTTCTCCCTCTCCCGAGAGATTCTCCCTGTGTTCAGCCCCATACCTCTTTGGTTTTAGCATTAAAAGCTGCAATAATAGAAACTCTCTGTCAGCAAAACACCTCAACTTATCGACTTGCCTATGACAATTTTTGTAGCATCGACTTGCCTCGTCTCCTGTGTGATCAGTTATATGGTGGAGCCAACCGTGCCATTCTGCTGGCACCTGGGAAGCATTGTAGCGACCCTTCTCTGCATACTCAACCCACCTATGTCTCCCTGCAGAATCACCATACTAGTCAAAGCCAGTCGATAATGTGATCGCATGCAAAGAGAACACTGCAACGAAATACCCCATTTCAACACTGAGAAGGGCAGCTATACCAGCTAGGAGAAATACAACAGCTGTGCTACTGCTATTGCCCAAATGAACATGCTAATGACAAAAACAAAGGACATGATGCTATTTTTCAAGTCACCATATCAAGGAGAGTACAGGCAAAACCACAACAGCATAGAATGACATCAAAACAAAGAGTGTACTTCATTGCATTTAAAAGCCTATTATGAGGTGCCCAAATTCGTAAGTCTGCAACTAGCATACAACCCAACAAGTTTTCAAATCCACAATGCAAGGCTTCACAGTAACCCAAGAAGGATGGAGGAGACAAGTTCCTGCTTCATTAATCTTTCACTTCTTAATGCATATGTGCACAGAAGAATGCTCGTACAAGGTATATTTTCAGGACGACTTCTGTGGGTTTTTTATCATGCATGATGTGGAGACTCTGGTTAGAATTTAGGCGGAATAGCAGAAGCATGTTCTCAAAGCTCCATCTGATATAGATTCTACAACAAAAGAGTTTCTTTCTGGCTGTACTTTCTGCTCTTAGAATATGAGAATATTTCCTCCTTTTATCATCATTAAATTTCCACCCGTATCAAATGAGATTCACTTATAATAGGGAAAAAAGGCATCCAACCAAATATAATTATTTCTAAAACTAGGTGAATAAAAAAAAAAAAAGATACACAAAGTCAATGTACATGCTGCAAACACCAATCCAATGCAATAAATAAATAAAAAGGAGAAGAAACACCAACCATGCTGAGTCTCTCCAAGTCTCTCATAGTACTTGTTCCCGAATTTGTCAACGCCCACAAGTGTAGCTCCTATATTGTGGAGCTTGGTTTGCCTAGAGAAGCATAAAAAAGAGATTCGCCATTTAAGATACAATAACGGCTTTCAAAGGAGAAAATAGTTCTATGACAGCAAGAAAAGGCTGTCGGCATGTCTTAAAACGATGCTCTCCCTTGTGCATGCACATAATATGTGCAAGATTTTGATGACATTATCACACTCTTTGATCGAAGCCAATAACCTTCAAGTTATATCCAGAGTATGACAGCACATCTCTACCTCCTCTCGAGACTATGTACCCATGTGTCTTTATTCTCTCGGAAAAACAGGTGATGACGTAGAATTCACACAAATTGGAAAGGCACTATGAGAAGCTTGTTTAGGTGCATATTAAGAAGGTAGAATGAAAGAGGCACTCATCATCAATCCAATAAAAATGAATTATTTTGATTCTCCAGAAACATAAAAAGGTATGCCCAATTTCATAACAAGTGAGAAAACCCTATAGAGAGAAATCTAGAAAGTTGACTTACAGAAGGTTCCCATCTGCGAGGCACTTCCTGCAAAGTAAACCCCATGACATGAAAAAGTAATTAGTATAATTAAAGGACGAATATCAAAGAAACAAAGTACGATAACACTACTAGATACAAGTTGATATCACATCCAAGTCATGAGACATGAAATGAAGTATTCAGAAGGTTTCTCGAATAACAAACTTCAGTTTGATGTATTTATGACGTCTCACACATTACATCACATCTCAGCAGACAAGAACGAAAGAGCTACACCACAAAGCTAGGTGAAATAAAGACAACGCGCAAAAATCAAGCATTACATGGCACTGTGGTGAATTTTTAGGATTTTCCTCATAACCTTGGCAGGTCACAATAGAGTTGCAATGTATCGATGCCAATGCGAATCAACATGTGAAATGGAGACTAACGGAATTTCCAATTCAGACCAAGTACTGATGTGCAGCTGGAATAAAGCACAGCGTTACTCCTATCGCCAGAACAAGAACCATAGGGACTCTCGGATTGCGCATTCTCGTCGTGGACTGAAACAATTTCGACCGTCGGCACGGTGTCATCGGTAGCTATGGGGACAAGACAGCCTGCGCAGCTAATCGGCACATGCGCTTACACACTTCAATCGCGACGCCGACAGGCTCCCGATTCGGGAAGGAAGCAGAGCGAAAGCCCGCGTCCCTCCTCATCGGCAGGGTTCTAGGGCACGGAAATCAGATGGTGCGCAGAGGGAACGAGATCTGAACGGGCGAAATCGAGGAACGCCACACGGCGGAGCAATCTCGAGAGAGAGAGAGGGGGGCGGAACTCACAGGTAGCCCTCTTCCTTGAGGTCGCGTAGGAAGTTGCCCAGGCCTTTCTCTTTGATGCCCTTCAACGCTCCTCTCAGGATCGCCGCCATCTCCTTCTTCCTCCTTCCTCCTTCCCTCCTCCTTCCGCCTCTTCCCCTCTGTATGTTGACGACGGACAATCGTAGGCCCAGGAAGGCGGTTGCACGGAACGGCGCATGTACCCGATCACAATCTCAGAAAATGGGCTCGGATCGAAATTGTGCGTTCGTTGAGTGGACTGGGCTTGTGCTTTGGACTCGTTAGACCTTCCTTTTCTAAAAAGATTAATGTCATAAAACATTCCAAAAAATCATAAATTAACTCTTTAAAATTGAATCAATACCACGAAAAATAAAAATAAAAAAACATAAAATGCCAAATTGATTTACCAGTTATCTAACTTAGCAATTTAGATTAAATTTATTATGATTATATTGAGTAAATTTATTAAAGGTTTATTGATTTGGGTTTTTAGTAATCAAAAAATTAATCATAAGTAAATTTGTCATAATTTTTTATAATATTTTTAAAATGTGACGGCAGAATAAATAGCCTAAATTACTTTTCTTCTCTCCTCATCCTTATCCACGTCATTTTTAACTCCGTCGCTACTAAATACTAATGATACAAGTTGAGGTTTTACGACAGGAGATTGCCTCTACTTCAGCAGATGCCAAGAAGGGAGCCGGCCGCAAGCGTTGATCCCACGTGGCCGTCGATCATTGGGCCGAGAACCTAGCAATGACGCGAATGCAATTTCAACACCTCCTTCGTCTCCCCCAGAAAAAACCTCCGTTGGCAAAGTATTACTAGTTAATTTCTCTTCTCCGACCTAGCCGTCGGCTGGGAATCTCGCATCTGCTTCGATCTCGACGCCGGTAAGCACGTCGGCGGACTCGCCGGCGCCGTTGGTTTTGATTCCCACTCTCTATGTTCGTGGCTGTCGAACTTGCGTAGGTCTGTCTTTTTTTCCCCTCCTTCGTTGTGAGGGAAATAGCGAAGGGATTAGATCGATTTTCAAGGCCCGTATATTTCCGGATAGTTGATTCGAAGCTGAATCGAGCGTCCGCTCTCTCTGAAATTCTGAGTCGATCGCCGAGATTTCGTTTCTGTGGGTTCCGTTCGATCGGATAGTTGAGTCCGGAGCTGGTTTTAGATCCGTGTTAGTTTTTCGTTACGGTTTTGATTCCGATTGTCCATTTCTTACAGGGGGGCGATAGCGAACATGATGAGGTTGCAGACGTACGCGGGGCTCAGTATAATCGCGACGTTGGCGGTGATTTATCATGCGTTCAGCAGTCGAGGCCAGTTCTACCCGGCTATGCTTTATCTGTCCACTTCCAAAATCAGTTTGGTGTTGCTTCTCAACATGGGTCTGGTCTTTATGTGCATCTTGTGGCAATTGACCAAGCGGGTGTTCCTCGGTTCCCTGCGGGAAGCCGAAGTGGAGAGGCTTAACGAGCAATCGTGGAGAGAGGTCATGGAAATCCTCTTTGCCATCACCATTTTCAGGCAGGATTTCTCGGTTACCTTCCTGGCCATGGTTACTGCCCTGTTGTTGATCAAAGCTTTGCACTGGTTGGCTCAGAAGAGGGTCGAGTACATTGAGACGACCCCTTCTGTTCCCATGCTGTCTCACATCAGGATAGTTTCTTTTATGGGATTCCTGCTTCTCGTGGACAGTCTGTTTTTCTACAACTCTATGAAGTTTCTCATACAGACGCGGCAGGCCTCCGTCTCCCTTTTCTTTGCATTTGAGTAAGCAGTTCGGCTTCTGTTCGTGTCTTTACATCCTGATATCACTGTTGGCATCGAAACCATTTCTCAGGGCTTTTGCATAATGCATTGGATGCTTCCAGACCGATTCTGATTTGCTGTATGTTGTTTTGTGGAGGTCATCTCTCTTCTCGAATTTAATAGTTATGAAGTTGGATAACTCAGTGGCAAGAATTTATGTTGACTTTTTGGACAATCATAGTGTCAGGGGGATGCCAGAGAGTGATTTGTAATTGTAGTATATTCTTGATAAAAAGCTAGCTAGTGTATTTGAAAATGCTAACGGTATGTGCAGCTTGTTATTCGTAGATTCTTGGGTATTGTAGACAATCTTATCTTTTATTTGGTTCACCAACCCTAAGTCAGGATATTTCTTAACTGGCTGGAGGGCACCGTTGGCTCTATATGTTCATATGCAGCTGTTGTTTCTCTTTGCCCATCATATGTTTATACACATAGTAATTTAGCAAAACTGTTCTGGACTCATTATGTTATTCTGTTCTGTAGGTACATGATACTGGCCACAACAACCGTGTCGACTTTTGTTAAGTATGTTTTCTACGTTAGCGACATGCTTATGGAGGGCCAGTGGGAAAAGAAAGCTGTTTACACCTTTTACTTGGAACTAATACATGACCTGCTACACTTGTCGATGTATCTGTGCTTCTTTCTTGTGATATTCATGTAAGTAATCTTTTACTTTCAGACCCAAGGCCAAGAGTTTTCATTTTTGTATGGTCGGAGCATATACATGCTAAGAGTTGTTGTAAGTTGCTGGCTCTGTTTCTGTGCCTAATTTCTGTTTACTATACTTTTCTCTTCATGCAATACCTAGTTACAGCCTGCAAAAATGTCTAATAAATGATCTCGCAGGCGCTTTCATGATAAAAAACTATGATTTAGCAATTAGGAGCTGTTGCTGTAATGTGTTTGACATTGATATTGGGCATTGTGATATTGAGTCCCTTGTCCTTCACAATATATTTTCGATGATGCTAATAAACCTATTGTTTCTGAGCATCTACCATGAGAAGATATTATACTTGAGAAGCTCCAGCGAGGAAGATTTATGTTCTGCTTGTTTTTCGTTTTTTCGTTTTTTTGTTATGCTTGGGAAATGCCATTTTGCTCTTCGAAGTGGTTGTGCTACAGAAGTGTTGTAAATCTTTATCTTTTTTTTCTTGCAGATTAGTACCCCTGTCATGTATATCTACCTTCTATTTGCTAGTCTTGATTTTTCTACACTTCTTTATTTACTCAACTAGACTTGATTATTTACTCATCTGGACTTGATTATACAGGAACTATGGTGTACCTCTGCACTTGATTAGGGAGCTTTACGAGACATTCAGAAAATTCAAAATTCGCGTTGCTGATTACATTCGTTACCGAAAGATTACTTCAAATATGAATGATCGGTTTCCAGAAGCTACACCAGAAGAGCTTAATGCGTGAGTTTCATATCTAAGTTGGCCAGTCTTTTTAGTTTTAATCTTGCATTATCTTGGGTATATCCTTACTTTCTTCTGGTGGATGCAGAAGTGATGCAACATGCATTATATGTCGAGAAGAGATGACTACAGCAAAGAAATTAAATTGTGGACACCTTTTCCATGTACATTGCCTTCGTTCATGGCTCGAGCGACAGCATACGTGTCCTACTTGTAGGGCTCTAGTTGCACCACCAGAAAATGGGACAGCTGCTGCAGGAGGACAACATGGACAACCTTCAGATTCTCGGCAACAAGGTGATTAATAATATTGTTTCTAGTCTTAATTCAATGTGCTTTCGTGCGTGAGGTCTGGATTCATGGTGGAGTCGGCAAGCAGGATCAATTGCCATGTTCTCCAGTTAGCTTAAAAACTTTAAAGAGATTGAAGTGCTCTTTTCTCCGGGGCATGTGGATTTTGCAGACTATATGAGTTTGCTGCAATGGTCTTTCCCTTCCAGAACTAATTAGGTTTATGGGAATACTGATATAGTCTGTGGTTTCTTGAGCAGGGGCTGCTACCACAAGCACCGCATCTCAGGGCTCAAGTGATGTTGGTTCGACTGGTAATAATCTAAGTGGGCATCAGGCCAGAATCCAAGCTGCTGCAGCTGCTGCATCAATATATGAGAAGTCTCTTGTTTACCCTTCGACAAACACATTAGTATGGTAAGCCTGAATTAAGCTAATTCCTTCATTGTTGCATTTTGCCTTTTAATTTCAGGGTGAGTTGTTATCTATGCGCATGCTTTGTCTGGCTTTCCGTCTCTTTTGTCCAATGTCCAAAGTATATACATCTTCTAATATGACATATTCCACTCTGCCTTAAATACCACTTGCAGACTGCACAGATTCTTGTCCAATATAATAGATGCAAGGACCCCTTGGTTAGAATTTATAAATTTTCCCAATTACTTGTTTAGTCTAAATTGTTCAAACTTCCTCAGGCCTCCATCTATGTATGTGTTAAATAAGAATATGGCTCCTGATCTGATCTCTGTATTTATTTTGATGCAATTGCTTTTGGTCCAGCACCTTTCTAATCATGTTGTTATCTCGAAGGAAAGAAATTGATGTTTCGAATATGTATCACATATAGCCTATTGGATCGATAATCTGATAGTAAACATGGAAATTGCTAAGTAGTTGGTTTATATATATTGACCATGTGAAATGTCAATATAACATAATGTTCCTAAATGAGATTTGCCAATTAGAGGTCAATCTGTTAGAATTCGATGGAATATAGTGCTGGTTTTTTTAATGTTACATTCAGAGTATGATAAAGTAACTCTTAAAATTGCAGTGTAGTTGCATCTGGCAAGAGTTCTGGTTTCACATCTCTTCTCTGCTTTGCAGGTCGTCGGGGTATGCCTACCTTCCTCAGCAAAATGCACCATTCCCTAGTCATTCTATTGCAGACTGCAGTGGTCCACAGCAATCTACGGTCCATGGTGATCCTGGAAATATGTCCGTCTCACAATTGTCTAGCACTGCTTGTGTCCCAGTTCCAGCTCCTGCAGCCACTGAAGACAGGATTCAGGGAGGTCATGATGACTTATCACAGGCCCGTTTGGAAGATCAGGAAAAGTTTCTGCAACAGCACATTGAGGTATGGTCTCTGTGGTACGGTCTCTGTGGTACATGAATTATAGTAGTGATTAATGACGGTGCACTTAGCTTTTAGGGTACTTTTGATTGCTCGTGATTGCTCACTCAGCTAGTTAAAGTAGTTGCTCTTTTTTCTTCCCCTCATCCTTTTAATGGAGGAGGAATAATCTCATCAAGCTTTGCACTGTTCTTCTGTTATATGCGTTTGAATTATATTGTGCAGGAGCTGCAAAAGAAACTTCAATCGCTACGGGAGCCACCTGTTGAAGGGAACATGTCTTCAGGTCCCTCGGCATCAGCAGATAACAAAGGGAAGGCTGCTGTGAGCTCCTCTTTCCCTGTTTCGGACTCAAACTCGTCATGCTGAGAGCCAGGACAGTTTGATAAAACTATAGCCTGCTCGTAACTGTAAATGTACACCAGTAGAGAGTTTCTTTTCCCATTTTCTTCCTCCCTTTTCTGTAAGAGAGCGAGAGAGAGAGAGAGAGAGAGAGAGAGAGAGAGTGAGAGAGTGACAGGATTGTCCCTTTGAATTGGCCGGAAACTGGCTTAGTGGATGTGACACAGCTGAGATTTCATGCCAGTCAAAGCTTCCTAAAATCGCCCCTGGTTGAATTGTCAATCTCGTGATTGTCAATCTCGTGAAGCGAACAGTTAGCAAGAATTACGCATTTGCAAATCATTGAATTTTGAGCGGAGCTGGTAATTACAGTTACTCACCTCCCTCTCTGGAGTACCTCTCAGTATTGAGAGATAAAACGAATGAAATACCGAATGCGGGCAAAAGAGACTCAAGTTGCGTTTGGTTGAGCAAATGGGGAAATGGAGAAATGATTCATTCCCTCGAAGATTTTTGGCCCAAGTGTTTATTGCTTAAAGCATATAGGTTTCTTTTTTTGGTTCGAAAAAGTTTATAGTGTTTGGTCAGTGACTTTTGGTGTATTTTTTCGCAAAATGGTTTGAAATTTTAAAAATAGAAAAAAATAGAAAGAAAAAGAAAAACGAAGGGCAGTGCGCGTTGCTCCTTCGTTGAAGAGCATCTCTCTCCCATCCACCATATCTCTGAAAATCCTTAATCCGAAAGCCCTAATCGATTCACCAGTCCTCTACAAATCCTCAATCTAAAAGTCCCAAACCATTTCTCTACAAATCCTTGATGGGAACCCCGGCCCCAGTGACGAAGCTATTGCTGTTCCTTGGTCATTTGACAATAACGATCGGTCATCACACGCTACTACGGGTATAACTTCTTGCCAAGGTATGCCGACATGACGCAAATCCTCACGTTAGTAACCGAAAGGGGAAATTATATGGTTTCCAATTTGATGATTTTGATTTTACGAGGGCAAGACCGAAAAATGAAAATTTTAGTGAGTATAATTTTAGAGGGAAGAAAAATACATTAATCCCAAAACTTGTCTTCTAAAAATGTGGACAACTCAAGGTAAAGTCTTCACTTTAGACATTAGGCTTTGCCAATGTTGGCATTTCTCCAAAGTGAACCGAAAAACATTCACCAAGCGCATTAAATTTTTCCTCTCTAAATATAACTTGTGGTAGAATGAGGTATGACATATACACTTTAAATTCTTCACCAACAAGGCTCTCGTAGCTCAGTTGGTTAGAGCACCCGTTTAGTAAGCGGGAGGTCTTGAGTTCGACTCTCAACGAGAGCAACCGACGCTCCTTCTAAACTTTTTAAATTTTTTTGTTGGCTTTTTCCATTTTCAATATTCGCAAAAAAGAAAAATCGGAATGATGAAATTCATGTAACCGTCAGGTTCTTCCTGGCTCACGCTCAACTGCTGTCTCTCTCTCTCTCTCTCTCTCTCTCCCCACCCTCCCTCCCACTCGACGTTAAACCAGAGATTCTCTCTCTCTCTCTGTGGCCCTGGAGTTGCCCCCCATTCCATTTACCCACCACCACCACCACACACCTCTCTCTCTCTCTCTCTCTCTCTACATGATCGACTCCGACCACCATCCATCCTCCCCTCCTCCTCCTCCTCCGCCCAAGACATGAGCTGCTCATGCCATTGCCGCCACTCCTCCTCCTCCGCCACCGCCATGAGGTTCCTCCCCAGGCTGCACCCCCTGCGCGCCCGCCCTCCCCACCACCTCCGCTGCCTCCTCGACCAGCTCTCCCCGCCGCCGCCGCCTCCTCTCCGTCCCCTCCTCCTCCTCCTCCTCCCTCAGCTCCGTCCTCGCCTCCGGCAACGCCATCGCCGCCGCCGCCCGTGGCTCCGGCTCCCTCCACGGCGCCGTCACCTCCGCCATCACCCACGTCGCCGTCACCGCCGTCGCTATTGCCTCCGGCGCTTGCCTCTCCACCAAGGTCGACTTCCTTTGGCCCAAGCTCGAGGATCAACCCGGTATTCCACCTTCCCCGCGTTTTCTCTGCTACTCTCCGTCGCCGACTGAAGAAATGCCTTCTCGACTCCCTTCTTTTCCCCTCAAATCCACGCTCGGCTTCCTTAAAATTCACATCATCAGTTAGGATTAGTTTTTTAAAGCGATAATCCGGTGGAATTTTCGACGAGTTCGAAATCCGCTTCACCTTTCGTACTGCATCGATTTTCGCTTCACTGCACCTCCTTGTGTCTAGACACTGTAGGGGATACGTTATTCATCACGATTTACGCAGCAGCACGGTGGAATTGTCTTGTGTCGTTTCTTTTTGACTCCGCATAAAGAAGAGCCCTTTATACTTGGCGCAGGTTCTCTCGTGCTGGAAGGAGTTGACGTGACGGGCTGTCCTGTATTCAACGATGCCAAGGTTTCCATTAAATTGCATCACCGCTCACCGATAGTGACTTGCATTCGCATCTGCACACGCTAAATCTGCTCCACTGTCAAGACAGGTGCGAAAGGCTATTGCATTTGCCAAGAGAGCTCATCATGGACAGCTTAGGAAAACTGGAGATCCGTATTTGACTCATTGTATCCACACCGGGAGAATCTTAGCTATGCTGGTTCCTTCTAATGGCAAACGAGTATGTGAACCTCCCTTCACTTATCAGTGGGCATCTGGAATACTTGTTGTACCGCGATATTTTTTTGTCTTCCACTGGCTCTTCAATCTGCTTTTCGTGCTTTCCACAGGCTGTCGACACCGTCGTGGCTGGGATTCTCCATGATGTGGTTGATGATACCTGTGAGAGTCTGCATAGTGTTGAGCAAGAGTTTGGTGACGATGTCTCCAAGTTGGTGGCCGGTGTTTCCCGATTAAGTTCTATAAATCAGGTACTAAACTTGGGGCGATTGTTGACATGGTTATTCGTGGAAAAGGCAGCCTTGTTTTTGATGATTTAGGTTTTGGTGTATCGTGAAGATTCTGTTCTTGGTTTTGCCTTAGGGACAACTGGAAAGTTCACTTTCTCCATGAAATTCTCAAAATGAATTTCTGTCAGTAACTTTAGAATAGTCCGTATTCTCCAGAGATGGAAATTGAGGCGTGGATAAATAGTAAAATTTATATTGAATAATGGGCTATAGAGGAGAATTGCTATAAGTTGAACTGGACTCCCCTTCTTGAACAAGTCTGTTCTTTCTTTTGGCACACTCCTTTTTGTTTTATGTGCCGTTTCTTTTCCCTTTAGGACACTGTACGATCTCCCATGCTGTAAGTCTTTAATGTAGACCTCTTCACTGATACATTTGTGAATCAGCATCATTACTATTCCACCGTCCTTGAGCATACCAGTCCAAGTTGATGAAGTCTTACACCCTCTCTAGATTGTTCTTGGGCTTTGTTCACCCTTCATTCAGATCATCGTAGATCCTAACTAATGAAAGAGGATGTGTCGACTTGAAAATAGATGTCCAGCTTAACTATTTCTTGATTAGTTTATGTACTCCTGATTCATTGAATAATCTAGTAAAATTGAATGTAAGAAGGACTTTAGATAATGTAAGCCAGACATTTGCAAATCTTTGATGAATGGCGATCACCACAAACGAATCTTGAACGGTTGTCAGATTTACCTCGATTACTATCTACTTTACATGTCAAGGTCCTTTATAACATCTTATCTCATTTAAGAAGTACTAAAATGTAAGTTCTATATATTCGATCGTGGTTCTGGTAACTTTGACAATCGCCTTCAGGTGTCTGTGTTAGAATATTTAAATAATAAACCACGCCTTCATCTAACAGCTTAAGCTTTTAGAACAGTTGGCAGTGGTCCCACAAAATCTCACATGATATCAGAGCTAGGAGATCCTGAGTTCGAATCTTCCAGGCCCCTATTTGCCTCCCCAATTAAATTTCCACGTTTAGTACTAGGCAAAAGACTAGACTAAGCGTGAGGGGGAGTGTTAGAATATTTAAATAATAAATCACGCCTTCATCTAACAGCTTAAGCTTTTAGAACAGTTGGCAGTGGTCCCACAAAATCTCACAGTCTGCACCTGCACCCCTTCTTTCTCTACACCATAAAATTAATGTTCTACTCCTTCACCTTTTGCTTGCTTCATTATGCTTTTCTTGCAGCTTCTGAGGAGACACCGCCGAGTAAATGTGAATCAGTGTAGCCTGGGTGAGGAAGAGGTAGGGAACTTAGCTATCTGGTCTAGAAAGTTATTGAATCATGCTTAGCTGTTGGTAGTTTATGACGTACTATAAAGAGTAGTCGAAGATGATTTGCAGATTCATACCATGCTTTTTAACTTTGTTAGAATAATTAAATATTAAACCACGCATTTATCTAATGGCTTAAGCTTTTAGAATAGTCAATTGTGGTCCCACAAAATCTCACATAATATCAGAACTAGAGGTTTTGAGTTTAAATCTTTCCAAGTCTCTCCAGTTAAAATTTACACGCTTAGTACTAGGCAAAAAAGACTAGACTAAGCTTGAGGGAGAGTGTTAGAATAATTAAATATTAAATCACGCCTTCATCTAATAGCTTAAGCTCTTAGAACAGTCAATTGTGGTCACACAAAATCTCACAAACTTTATTTTCCTAAGCGTTCACATTTATCAATGGCAAGAAACATTACATGGCGGCGCATGATTTATTCTTTAAAGTGGTAGCATTACCTTTTTTGGTATGCTTAGTTTAGTCGTAAGGTGTCTTCTCTTTTGAAATTATAATTTAAAGGTTGCTTAGTAGTGTTTTCTAGTCCTTCTGAAGTCCTTATTGCTCTTCCAGGCAAATAATTTACGAGTTATGCTCCTAGGGATGGTTGATGATCCACGAGTCGTGCTTGTCAAGCTTGCAGATCGTCTTCACAACATGAGAACCATGTATTGACTCACTCTTCTTCCATTTTCTACTTTTAATTGCCAGGCATCTTCCTTTTCTCCTGAGCTCTCCTATTGTTAACAATCTGTTTGGATGCCATCGCCTTTTCTTTTAAGAAATAGCTTTTTACTTTTATTTGTGCCTCTTGTGGAGATCTGAAGAAGTTACAGAACTGAATGCACCCTCAAAATCTGATGATGAAAGATTTTTTGCAATATTATGATAATTATGTCGGTGCATACTGCTTGGCTGTGCTGGTAGATGATATTCTTCCTGTGCAGTTATGCTCTTCCATTGCCAAAGGCTCGAGCTGTTGCACATGAGACCCTGGTAATTTGGTGCTCACTTGCTTCGAGATTGGGTTTGTGGGCAATGAAAGCTGAGCTGGAAGATCTGTGCTTCGCAGTTCTCCAGGTCTGCTCATAATTGCTTCGGTTCTTGAGAAATCTTATGACCTGTACATAAGTAGTAGACCAACAAATGGGATTGTTGAATGGAAGATGACTTTTCCTTTTCCTACTGGCTATTTCCAGGGATATAATACCCATCGTAACTTGGGACGAATTAAACAAATAACCACTTAAAATGAAGGTTGGACTTGTATATTAGAAAAAGGCTGTCTATTCTGCTACAGTCAATGGAGGATAAGATAAATGAGTTGGACATAAGTTATGTAGGCACCAGAGGTGGTGTTGTTGTCAGAATATAGAATGTTTACATATCAATGGGACCATCTCATAGAGAAATTAAAGCCTTGAAGGAAGTTGTTGCATGATGAGGTATGGTGGGGAGATTTGTTCTTTGTTTAAGGACGTGCAATCCATGTTTTCATTCCTTCTGTGAATGCATAAGCTGCTGAAACGCTTAACACTTGGTCAACTTTCCATTCTGGTAAACCAATGATTCTAGTGATGAGTTCCGTTTTTGTTCATTTAAGATAAAATGAGTGGCCATTAACTATACTAGAGCATACTATTTAATATTGTAGGTGCCATTTTGTTTCCTGTTATTTTTCTTCAAATCTTCCATAATATGTCAGTTACATTCACTTCCTACAGCCACAAGTATTCCGGAAGATGCGTGCTGATCTTGCTGCCATGTGGAGCCCAAGCAATAAAGCAGGAAATCCAAGAAGAAATTTGGCAAAAACTAGCTTCCTGCACTGTGATGAGGAATTTTCATGTTCCGATGACAAAGATTCAGTCGACATGAAGGAGAACATGAAAAGCGTGAAGGTAGAAGAAACTTGTCGCTTCTTTTCATTTTTTTTATTTTTTGGCTGAAAGTTGCCTCTTTCATGTTATACAAGCTTCCTGGTGTGGAAATACTTGTCATCTTTGCTATAGTGAACATGTGTTTGCAATTATCTGCCAATAGTGATCGAACAAATTCCCATTTGCATGCGTGGTATGCGTCACTGATAGATCAGCCCTTTTAAACTGATTGACCGCTTACATTCTCTAGAACAAGATGTATTCTCCATAAGTTGCTTCACTTTATTCATTCAGAGCTCGTATTGCCTATTGAAGGAAATGTCTATTGCATTTTCATGACATTAAGGGGGGACATATTTGTTGGAAACCGTTCTGGTATGGGCATGGTGGAAATCTTCTAAGCTGTGTGTGCTTTCTTAAAGTAAAATCAATCAAATAATGCTTTTCTTTACAATTTCGGGCTGTGAATTGGTTAATGGCGGGATCCTCATGATTCAGCATAGTATCCATGCAAAAGGGTTTGAAGGTCCCTCATCAGCCTGCAAATAGAATTGATCTTCTCTCTTAGTTTAGGTTGATCAAGCTAGTTGGGTGAGGGAGAGTGTTGAAGTGGGAGCAACTAAACTAGTATGAATCTATAAACTTGAGCTGTTAAATGAGGTAGTGGATTGCATGTTTTTTAGGTTGACAGTAAGTCACGATGACAATGTCCAAGAGCACTAGTACTACTTGCAATAGAAGATTGAAGCTCTTGTTTAACTTATGGCTCTAGGAAGTTCAGAAAAATTTCATGTGTCTCAAAGACTTGCTTCAGTGATGCATATATATGAAAGACAGCAGAAGAGGGCCTAATCAGTACTTTGACCCTCACCTTTGAAAAAAATATGGTGGTACAAGAGTTTGAAGTGTTCTTTGGAATGGACTTTTACGTGCTCTTCTAATTTCTCCACTAGATAGTATGGTCATAGTTGTGAACATGGAGTTTAGTTTATTTTTCCATCAACAAGGAACAATGAGAGTCAATCATACTGAGTAGTTTGATGGAGTCATTTACTTTGCTTAAAGTTTGGAAGAATGGAAATATGAAAAGGTCAGAAAGAAAGAGTGCTTCCCTTAATATGCTTCTTCTATCCATTGTTTCACTGTAGGATCTTCTGGAAGCTGTAGTGCCTTTTGATATCTTATTAGACCGGAGGAAGAGAAGCAAGTTTATCAGTGATATTGGAAAAGATTCAGGGAAGGTCACAAAGCCCAAGGTTGTGAAAGATGCTGGAGTTGCTTTGGCTTCTATGCTTGTATGTGAGGAAGCTCTTGAGCGCGAGTTGTTTATCTCAACTTCGTATGTCTACTTACTTCTCATTTTTTCTTGCATTGTCCATCTTTCCTGTGTGAAATTGGAGGCTATATTTTACTATCTGGACCATACTTGAAGGATCTTAAGCTCTTACGTTTCCCTTTTTTCGTCGATGCTTGCAGGTATGTTCCTGGCATGGAAGTAACATTATCTAGCCGACTAAAAAGTTTGTATAGTATTTACAGCAAGGTATAATGGAGTTTGTAGTGGATTGCCCTTTGTGGAAAGGGCTCAGTTTTTTGTTTTCTTAATGAAGTTTAAAAATTGTCTTGTGGCAACAATACAGAAGCACTCACACAAGACAAAGTTTGACAATCATTACAAATGTTTGCATCTTGATTGGGTTACTTTACCATTAACTGACTCAAAAAGTTTCGGGATAAGTACATTGGAAGTCTCAAAGTGCAATTTAGTCCTAAAACTTTCAAAAAGTGCAATGAAGTCCTAATACTTGTCATGAAAGTGCAATCAAGTTCTAAGACTTGTCAAGTTGATCAAATCAAGTCCTTCCGTCGATAGTGTTTTTTGAAAGTTTTAGGACTCGGTTGCATTTTTTGAAAGTTTTAGGACTCAATTACACTTTCGTGATAAGTTTTAGGACTTAATCGCACCGTTTGAAAGTTTTAAGACTCAATTGCACTTTCGTGACAAGTTTTAGGACTTCCAGTAAACTTTTCTCAAAAGTTTTTGTGAGATAAATCTTAATGCAAGAGATTGGAAGCTCAGATAATTTTAGTTTTTTGAACGACAAAGCTGCTCTAGGGTCTGCCTTTGGGCTACTCGCCGGTACAGGCAATAAGTTTTTAGTGTTAGAGATGTAAAATCACAGTCGCATGTTTTATCTACTGTGCTGTTCAATTCTTTTTGTTGATACTCATATGCTTGTATTTTCTCTTATGTTTCTCTAGATGAAAAGGAAGGACGTAAGCATTAATAAAGTATATGATGCCCGAGCATTGCGGGTAGTTGTTGGAGACAAGAATGGAAGCCTACATGGACCTGCAGTCCAATGTTGTTACAGTCTTCTTAATATTGTGCACAGGTCAATATATTGAATCTTTCGTCCTCCTTTTCCCTTTCCCACTAAGCAAGACAAATAAGTTCACAGGTTCTGTCTTTTATATGATCTTAAGAGGTTTATCATGTTATATAAGTATACGCTCTCAGAGAAACTGCATTGCTGCTGACGGAAGCTCACACTTTTTTGGTGCCCATCGCAGACTCTGGACCCCCATCGATGGTGAATTTGATGACTACATTGTTAATCCAAAGGCTAGTGGTTATCAGGTTAGACTACTACCTGACTTGAACATGCGATGATGGTTATTTTACCCTGCTCTTATTGACTATATGGAATTGGAAGTAGAGTTATTGCTGAGTTCTGGAAATTATGTTCTTCCTCTAGATGAGTATAGTCTTGTAGTGCCTTCCGAGGAATAGAGTAGACCTATTCACCAATGAGGAGGCCAATTTCTGGGACTTGATTGCAAATCTAACTACTTCCTCATTGGCTGTTAATTTGATGCGTTTTGGATCAGGGCTTTATCTCTCTGGAGTATCTCTATGTCTCAACATTGAACATTTTGTTACTCCTTTTATACGGTTCTGTTGTCCTGGGAATCTAAACATTGTTTTCTCTGTCTTACATGATGCAACTCTTTCAATGGCAGTCTTTGCATACTGCTGTACTAGGTCCTGATAGTTCACCCTTGGAAGTTCAAATAAGAACACAGGTAGAAGATGCTAAACGTGCTGCTTTTTTTGATGTTTTCGTTATCCTACATGACTACCTACATGACTAGCCTCAATGTTTTCAGAGGATGCATGAATATGCTGAACATGGGCTTGCTGCACATTGGCTTTATAAGGAATCCGGCAACTGGTTACCATCAGCAAGCAACATGGGTGAGTCAGAGTCCTCTCTCTCCAAAGATTTGGAGGGTTCAGAGTCAGAGGAAGGTGGTCCTTTTCAGAAGTATGGTTCACTGAAGGCTGGGCATCCAGTTCTTAGGGTTGAGGGAAGTCACTTGCTTGCTGCTGTTATAATTAGGTATACCTTGTTCAGCTTAGTATATCCAATGCAAATCTGCACATTCCACACATTATCTTATTCTTCTTGCTTCTGCAAGCTCAGTGTCGATAAGGGTGGAAGAGAATTACTTGTTGCTGTGAGCTTTGGACTGGCCGCTTCTGAAGCAGTTGCTGACAGAAGATCTTCATTCCAGACAAAGCGATGGGAAGCGTATGCAAATTTATACAAGAAGGTTCAGTTGCCTGGACTTCGCACTTACTGACTTAAGAAATTTTTATGTTCTTTGGCAATTCTCCTAGTTTGCGAATAGCCACACGAACAGCGAACAAACCTAAGATATGGTTACACTTAGGACTTTATACACATATTGTGCCTGGGGTCTCAGTAACTAAAATTGTTCTGAGTTTTGGCCTCTAGCAATTTCAAAGTTCCTCAGTGACTTAGGGATCAGTAAAAACTTTTACAAACAAATAGTTATTCCGGCGCTTTCTCTAGCATATTGGATTGTGTTAATGAAAGACCATATCTCCTCCGTGGGGTCTTTTAGTGCTCATATATTCGCATTAAAATGCATTGACAGTTTGACAATTTATAAGCTTGCAATCATCGGAGGAATAAGAAACAATTGATGGTGTATTTATCTTTTTAAAACCCTTGTTACTAGTTTGTTTATCGCAGTTAAAAACAAAGTGTGGTGATAGGGATTAGTCTGAATCTTTCTATTTTGAATCTTGATCTTAAGAAAAGCATCAGTTTTAGAATCGGGATTTTTGTGCTTAAGCAATTGATAGTCTTCTGTTCGAATTGCCAGCATGAGAAGCCTTCATAATGAGGTAGCCCCTAGTTAGGATTTCTGATCAATTTTCATTTCAATATCATTAGCAAAGTGTCTGAATTTAGTGCTGCAAATTTTGCCTTCTAGGTTTCTGATGAGTGGTGGTGCCAGCCGGGACATGGGGATTGGTGCACCTGCCTTGAAAAGTATACACTTTGCCGAGATGGGATATACCACAAGGTATGTTACTGCCACACTGCCTTTATTTTTGGGGAGTTTATGGATGGCTTTGGTACCGAATTGCCAATCTTCACACCAACCTTGTGACTAGGTGTTGTTTTTTTTCAACTTCCTCTCTCACTTTTCTCTTGAGGATATCAATATCAACTATTCATCCTTTGTACTCATTTTCCCGGCTGAAATCATGCAAATACAAAATGGCCTCGTGTCCTTGAGCACATCAAGTCTTTGTTGCAGTCAAGTCTGTATCATTTCCTTTTTCCATTTCCAGTCCATGGTACCACGTAATTATTGCAAACACTTTCGGTTGGGTATTTTGTTAAATCCCCATTTTCACACGTATGTTGTACGTGCTTTTGTTTCAGTTGGCATCAGAGATCTGCATCATGTCATCAGTCAAAGCATTTAATTTTGGTGAATGTCGGGTTTAATTTCTATTGACCTGTAGCAACATGTGAAAATGGTTCTCGTGCTGTGCAGGAAGACCAATTTCAACGGCTTCTTCCAACTTTTATCCAGATTATTGAGTTGACAGAGCAAGAAGAATCTGAATATTGGACTGTCAAGTCCGCTGTTTTCGAAGGAAAACAGATCAACTCTATCACATCTAGGCCAAGCTTAGCCTCCATTAGCTCAAATTCCGTCGAGGGTGGAATTAATAACAAGGTTTGTGTACACAGTATCCCCACCTATGATCAGACATTATGGTTTCTGCTTTAAGGTTTCCGTAATCATTTTCCATCATGGCATTTTGACTTCACTTGGACATATATGCGGTCTTCAAACATCATGAATGTGCAAGCATTTCAAGATTAATCGAACATCATGAATGTGCAAACATTTCAAGATTAAGGTCTAATCATTGCGGACAATTTCTAGGTGCACCTACTGAGGACAATGCTTCAGTGGGAAGAGGAGCTACGCTCTGAGGCAATTGCTAGCCAGAGTAAGCTTGGTGGAAAATCATGTGACAATCCCAATTCGGACACGCTTGGTGAGGTAGTGATCGTATCCTGGCCACATGGTGAGATCATGAGGTTAAGGAGTGGGAGTACGGCTGCAGATGCGGCAAGGAGAGTAGGGCGCGAAGGGAAGTTGGTGTTGGTGAATGGCCAACTCGTCTTGCCTGGTACCGAGCTCAAAGACGGAGATGTAGTTGAAGTCAGACTCTAAACGAGCCATTACAAGGTAAATTCGGATTTGCCTAGTAGTAGCAAGTGTATATAGAGCAGGGAATAGAATGAATAGGGTGAAGTCAATAAGGCTAGTGCACTTCTAGTCATAATCGATTTGTATAGGGCTTCCATTTCAATTGAAACATGCCAATCATCACGGTCCGGGCATCTAGGATCATGTCACCGAGGCATGACTTTTGGAGAGATTCATCTGTCCTTGCGAAACGCAGCCATTCAAAGTGTACATAATCTGATATCACAGATCAGTAATACAAACAGATGGGTATCCAGATTTTTAACAGAGTAGCAGCTTTACGACCCCAATCTTTTAACATCTGAGCGTGTCTCCAGTGTCCAACTCCGTGATCCCTCGTCAGGATGCGGATGTTGCCTTCGATAACAAGCTGAAGGTAAGAACGAGTCGGTTTCGAATTTTAACACTCGGAGCTGATTCTAATGTGGTGATGATGATGATGATGATGCCTTATTTGTTGGAGTTAGCCGTCGAATGAGTCAACGTGAGTGTTATTATTTATTTATATCATATTTTCTCGTGTAATTACTAATTTTGTTTTAGGTAAAGTCAATTCTCTCTCCACCTCCATGTTTCTGCTAAAGAAAGAAAGAAGGGAAGAAAATGTGTAAATTACACTGGGCACGTGTTCTCTGCACTGAACATCGTTTTTCTTTTTACTCCCCATCTGCGAACGAAAAGGCTAAAAAGAATTTGCAAACAGTTCCGCTTGCTGCGGGATTGAAGATGTGATTTCTCTTTGGGACCCACCAAATTCGGTTCCTCGAGAATTTTGAGATGGAAAAGGTAAAAGTGGGGATTTGAAGCGAACTAACATCGTTGCCCTCGTCTTCCACACCAAATTACAAATTGTGAGACCTCGGTGATGTTTTTTCTTCCTTTTTTGTCGAATGACGAATATGTCTTTTCGTTAAGCGTTTCTTTTTTCCCTTAATTTTCTCTCCCCGCCAAGAAAGAATCCTTCCGGACATGGTTTTTTTTGAGTTTGGCAAAAATATGGTGCGAACCATTCCCTGTTAAAACTTTATGTTAAATCTCTCATCCGTATGCTCAAAATTTGAAAAGCCTCCTCCACATTTGCTTTTTGTTTCGTTGAGATTGCTAGGCTCTAGGTTTTCTTACTTATTTTTATTTATTTTTTCCTCCTTTTCTCTGAATTCCACTTCTCATTTACATTTTACATCACCTTTGGAAAATCCTCCCTCATCAAATTAATCGGATTTTGTCGTGTCGATCAAAGTTACGTATGTAAGAAGACAAAAAACAATATCCTGAATGATCGCCGAGGAATTAAGGAAAAATGCATAAAGAGGTTCCTTTGAAAATAAACTAGAGGATAAAAGAAAAAAAAAAGGCTGAAAACGGGAGTAGATGAAGATTAGAGATTAGGGTTTCAATGCTATGCGCTCATGCCTGATCAAGAAAATGCTAAATTTATCAATGTTAATATAATAAGAATTTTAGGAAAAATTACGATGGTCGCGTGTTTTCGATGACACTAAGGTATTGACTTGTTCAATTAGTTTTTTAGGACTTCATTTAACATCTTTCTCATTTGTAACGGTTGGAGAGAGAGAGAGAGAGAGAGACAGTGCTCTGTCCTCCACACGAGGCAAGGGTACCCAAAAAAAAAAAAAAAAGAAAGAAATTTTTTTTTTTTTTTTTTTTTGGGAAAGATATGGGGGTTGGGGTTTGGGTTTATATGTCAGAAAAGGGGGCGAGAACTGAAGGCGATAAGAGGGTGCGCTTATCAGCAGCGCATCGAGACAGCTACCGCGCACTACACGAGACAGTGACCACTTTCTCCCCCACACCTTCTTTTGCATTTCCTCTTTTTATATAAAATAAGTACGAATAATAAATGCGTCCCCCTCTCTCTCTCTCTCTCTAAGTTTTTCAAAGATAAAATAAAAAAAATAGAAAAAAGGAATTAAGGAAAAGTGAGAGACCCACACCACACCTATATCCACCTATATATATATATATATACACGTGACTTGCACAGTGGGGCCTCGAGGTGTACGAGGTAGAGTGACGTGGCGAGACGGGAATCAAACTTTTCCGGAGGAATGGACGGATATGACCCTGGGGCCTCCTCCCCCCCCCCCCCGCCCCGATTTTAGCTGTGGGCCCCAATCCGATCCGTACTCCTTTTTCTGGGTGGATAGATAGATCCTTTCTCCCGCCCCGCCAGTCAAATATGGAATTTAAGGGGTCCCTTTCCATCGCGAGTTTCAATGCTCCCTCAAAAGGATCAATGCTAATAATGCCCCCCCTCTAAAACCTCCTCCTTCTTCTTCTTTTTTATCTTTTTTTTTTCATCAATCTTACTCTATCCTTTACTTTAATTATCGCTCTCAGACTTTTGTCTTACTTCCTCGTAAGATATGAGAGTTGAAACCCACTCTTAAAATGAAATTATCCCCATCCCAACCCCCGTAAGGTGGGCATTCGAACCCCCCACTTTCCATTTTCATATTATAAATATAGCCATCCAGACAAACCTCAGTGGCTTCTTTTTTTTTTTTTGTCATATTAAAAAATTCACATTGCATCCCATCCAAAATATCAACGCTCTTCTTATCCCGCTCCACAATACTCTCCCGTATTTATCGAGATGCCTTTTTGCCTGATGTATCGTTTGAGTTCCGACTTTTCCTGGCATGAATTTTGTTTTTGTTTTAAGTTCCCAATAGAAAGAAAATAACATAAATGACGAGACATCAAGAGTGCCTTTGATAACAACACTCCTATTTCTTTTTTCTTTTTTTGTTTTCTAAAATAAAAATAAAACAGAAATGTACATTTCTCTTCCCACAAGGCTCCCCAAGGCCAGCGACCTTGCTAACTAGTGGAGAAAGAAAAAATATAATAAAATTACTGAAAAATTATAAGAAACTCCAAGTCAAACAAAATTTGGGTGCATACGGAGTGTGTTTCTATTCTATTAATAGAAATTTTTTACAATTACCAAACATGCTCTTCTACTCAAAAACTTGTACAGCGAATGAAAATAGAAAAAAATTGTTTATGAACATAAATTATTCCCGAAAAAAAAAATATTACTATATGCATCCAAGCTAAAACTCAACTTTAATCTCTTTACAAAAATGATGGATATGAGATGAGAGATTTAACTTTCCGAACTTTTTTCGTAGCCAAAGTGTTTTCATGATTGTAATTAATCTATCTAGTATATCGGACATCTCTAGATAGATTTTTACTTAGTTATTTTTTGCTTAATCTGAAACTCATAACGGTAGCATTTCTAATATCGAAACCTTTGAAGCTTTCTAAATATGTAAATGTTGAAACGTGACTTCATATATAGTATTTCTCAGAGTTTAGTGGAATTTGAATAGTAATTTGAGTTTGGTGGGAAAATGAAAAAGTGCCTTTTGCTTTTGCTTGAGCGTAAACAAACAAACACGATTTGGGAAACTATTAACTCAGAGAGAGAAAGATTCCTAATGCCCGCTAGGTCAACAGAGGACACGTGCCGACTTTTCCTTTTGAGTGCTATTAAAGAAGTCTCCCGACATGCACGAAATGCACAATTCGAATCATAAACTACTCGACATCGACTTGAGATATATGAGCACATCACCTATGTAAGATCGACTGATACGGACACGCGACACGCGACACGACACGCACACATAATTTCTTAAAAATAGAAAATTCAACACATTTCAACACGTTATATATTAAATATATTTTTATATGTAAATACATAAATAATAATAATAATAATAATAATATATTAACACGAAAAATATTAAATAATATCATTCATTATTTTAATTTGTTACAATAATACACAAAACTTAGAGGAAAAAAAATATTGTTTAAAGAAAAATGCTGAAATGATATTTTTAAATTTATTTATTTATCATATATAGCATTTTTTTATTACTTCTTTCATAATAAAAGACTTTAAAAAAAAATTTCTAAAAAAGCAAACTGAAAATAAAAAAAATTTGATCCCGTGCTTGTATTTTTATTTTTTTTGTCGATCTTATTCTATTCCTACTCTACACTCACTCTCGGACTTTTTTGCCCCGCCTCTTGCTCTGCGCCTAGGAATCGAAACCCACTCCTGAAACTTATGCGTCCCCACCCCATCCCTCCCTGAGAATGTGAGGATTTGAACCCCTCACCTCCCCCTTCCATGTTGGAAGGCTTCCATGTTGGAAGGGTGGGCAATCTCGAATCTCGAATGGTTATATATTATAGCAATTTTATTACTTCTTTTGTGTATATTTATATTTTGACCCCTCAAGTATTATAAATTTTTAAAATTGACCTTGTGCATGTCGGAATTGCGTGTCGGAGCGTGTCGGAAAGAGTTGACCACGTGTCGGATTTTTCGACACTAGTTGACCGCTTGTCGGAGCGTGTCGGACACGTGTCGGAGTGTCAGACACGACACGAAGGCTTCCGGAGAGTGTCCGTGCTACATAGCACATCACTACAGCCCAACTTAGTGCTGCCAATTAGCACCTCTTTCCACATGTGGTGGCACCATTCGAGCACAATCCTGAACTCGCGATAAGGAAAAGAAAAGGAGGGTGTTAAAATATTCAGATATTAAATCACATACTTATTCAATAATATAATCTTTTAGAGTAATTTTTAATATATTATTGACCTGTTTAGACACGTCTAACTACACAAGTTAGAATGATATTTAACTTATTATATATATATATATCTATCTAGACATGTGATGCTTCTAGAATCCCCTTTTTTCAGCACATGTGAAATAATAATGTGCTGCGTTTGGATTTAAAATTTTGATTTGATTAATGAATATGTCGCGTCATATCATATCATGGTCTAATATAAATTCGACACGAGATGACAATAATGTGGTATGATTGTGATTGGATACTTACCAAAAAAAGGCATGTAAATATAAATTTAGTCGTAGACCTTTCAATTTTGCATATTTAATTCTATATTTTTTTGGCAATTTGCTAATATAGTCATCCTAATCGATTTGAGCAATAAAGTTATTATCGTCGACTGCCCAGGCAATATGGTTAGCACTAAAATTGGCAATTTTTAAAAGATTTTCTCGATTTTTTTATGCATAATATATTTTTTTCGCCGAGGCAATCCTTTAACGAGGGTCGTGGTCCTCGGCCATGCCCACAACCAACAAGGGTCCAGGCGAGGGCTAAGACCTTGGTTTGCAAGCCGGTAATAATGAATAAAAAAGATAAAAAGATAAAATATTGAAACTGCACAAATTATCCCCGTGATACTGATTGTGTTGAGCAGGATGATTGATGTATAAGTTAGAGATTGTCGATAAAGATCGGTTGGGAGCAGGATAATGACAAAGGGTGAAAAGAATTTAAAATTAAACTAAGTTAAATGGAAGGATTTAATATGGAATTGATAAGTGGAGAGTAGGCCAAACCTTTTTGGGTAATTTTTAACCCCGACCGTGACAAGAAAGGGGGGGAGGGGTGATCAAGTCGGCAATGGCAAGGGAGATGGGAAAAGGTCAAAGTCAATAATGGAGGAGCATGGCTACCGATTTGTAGATTATCCCCCCACCCAAAGATAGAAGGTTTTTTTTATATTATAATAATAATAATAATAATAAAACGAAAATAGGGGAATTAGGGAGGGGGCAAAAGTGGAAAAGAGAGGACGGGGGTGGGGGTGGGGGCCACAGAGTGTTGAACTGACACTTGACCTAAATAGGGGAGTCCCCCAGTCCCCCCAGTCCCCTCCTCCTTTTCTTTCTCTCTCCCCAGAAAGGGAAGTTAAAAGTATCACTTGCCCCCCTTCCCCCTTCCCCCTTCCCCGGCGAGAGCCACTTCCCCCTGTGCACCGCCCCACCGTAGTCCTTCCGCTACCCAATCAGAATAACGTGCTTTCTCTCGCGGGCCCCCCCACCCCCTAGCCGGAAATTCTTATCATTATTGAATTTCTTATTTGGTCGGTCAAGGCAGGGGGGGGGGGGCAGAGAGTGTGACGTGTACGTCCTTTTCTCCATTGACCTCCTCTTCTTAAAACCAATACAAAAAAATTATAAAATAAATAGAAAAATGAAAAAGATTTAACCCATTACACTTCACTCGCCAATTCGGATGTCCTTATTTTTAGCGATTCTGTTCTCGGTACTAGGAGAAGCTGAAGTCGGTGAGAGGACTCCTCCGATTTCATTCAAATAAACTAACGCATTTCACTTTTTTTTTTCTTTCTTTTTTTAAGAGGCTTTTCATTTGGATATTGAAATTTCTTTTGATTAATATCTCCATCTAGAGTGATGACCTGAAATTTGATCCTTAAAAGATCATAATAGATCAATCCATTCATCACGATCGATCCTCAAAAGATCATGAATGCACACTCTTTTTTTTTTTTTGGTCTTATTTAATTGGCCAATCAATACTCGAAACATCGTTTCGATGCGCATTCTTTTTATACTCTTGATGAAGAGGGTATATTTGATCTTTCCTTCCCCGAAACTCGAATGAGAATGGGGTTCATGAAAATACGCATCGCTCGACTCTATTTAGCTTCGTGGTGTTTAAATCAGTGGGTTTTTTGTAAGCAGAGAAATGTGTGCCGTATTATTGGACGGGCAATAGAAACAATAGGCACTCGGGTCGTGAGGAGCCAATTAGGTAAAATGGGGGATTCAACGGGGATCGGGGGGCGATGGGTTATCCGGAATTTCGAGGCAAAGGACGAGAAAATTAACTTTTCAATGAAATGAGATAAGGAATGACGTCAGAGATATTGAACCGGGAGTGTCTTCGAAGAAATTAAAGAACTTTCAACCGCTTAAAAAAGAGAAAAGTCAAAAAAAGAAAAAGAAAAAGGGAAGAGAAAGAGAAAGGAGGAGAGGCCATTAATGAATGAACGAAATAAAATAAAATAAAAAAAGAGAAAATTACGAAAGTGGAGTGGGAGAGGGGGCTTGTCGGCGTGCGCGGTGCGGCGAGAGAGAGAGAGAGAGAGAGAGAGAGAGAGAGAGTTGCGAAGGACTGTTACTCAGCGGTGGAGCCGCAGCTTACCATTCCCCCAATTCCACCCCTCCGCCCCCCCCCCCCCCTTATTTTCATCATTCTTTTAATTCCCCATTTCTCTATCTCTATCTCTACGGTTGGCCAATGGCGATTTGGAAAAAGCACTCCACACGCGTCTGCTCCATGTACATACTCTCAAATACACAGAGATAGAGAGAGAGAGATAGAGAGAGGGAGAGAGAGAGAGAGCCATCAATGAACATACATACATACATATATATATGTGTGTATAATTATTAGACAGCATCGGCGGAGCAACAGCAGCAGCAGCAAGCAGCAGCAGAGCCACAGAGCAGCGCAACCTCTGTACTGAAACTCCAGAGAGAGAGAGAGAGAGAGGTTTAAATTTGGGGGGGGGGGGGGGGAGTCAGAAAAGAAAAGAGGAAAACAGAGAAAGTAAATCCAAGGGAGAGAAAAAGGCTGCCCCCCCCCCCCCCATTCATGTCTCGCACACACATATATTTATATATATATATATAGCCACATATATCTAAGGAGATAAAAGCGAAGGGTTGTTGCAGAGCTAGCTCCCCCCCCCCCCTCCAAAAAAAAAAAAAAAAAAACAAAGAAAGAGAAAAAGAAAGACGCTCAGAGAGAGAGTGAGAGAGAGAGAAAAGCGAGGGATACAAAAGAGAGAAGGAGAGAAGAGAGAGAGAGAGAGAGAGAGAGAGGCAAAAATTGGTTCCCCAGTCCCCACCCAGTCCACCATCCCAGAAAACCCTAACCCTAGATTCTTCTTCCTCCTTCCCTTCCCCCTTCCCTTCCTCCCTTCTCCCTTCTCCTTTCTCCTCATCCTCCTCCTCTGCTTCCCTCCCCCTCTCCCCCAACCCCATCGAGGCTTCGCATTCTGCTCCCCCCCAACCCACCGCTCCAAATGAACCCCTGACTCCTCCTCTCCCCCTCCGCCCCTCTCCCCCCGCTTTGTACGTGCCTCTTTTTACTTTTCCATTTACGGCTACTCCTCCTTTCCCTGTATCGTGTGCTCGATTTCTCTGGATTTCCTCCCCCTGCCTCGATTACCCGACGACTTATTGCGGCGCCTTCTCCGATTCTGTCTTCTTATTTGCTTCTTTATTTCTTCTCTTTCGTGGGGTTGGGGGGGTCAGCATTATAAAAAAAAAAACGGAGCTTTCTCGCTTTTTCTTTTCTGGGTTCTAGCTTTTGTTTTGCTATTCGCACGCTCCTTAGTCCCGCTTCAAATGCATTTCGCATGCTCTGCGCTGATTCCTAGTGCTGAATGCTGAATGCATGTGTAATTGATGCTGAATACTCGTCTGAGAATTTGATTGGAGGCCATGTACAGAATTTACTATGACGGCTCTCGTTTTCTCTATCTGTCTCGCCCGATCTCACTGGAATTTTCTTCTTCTTCTTCTTCTTCTTTTTTCCGGGTTGGGTACCTCTGGTAATGAAGATGCTTCTTGCTTGCCTGGATTGATCCTTTGGGCGCATTTCCCACCACACCAGATCTTTTGCGCTGGAGCGATTAGGAGTACCGGGGACAATGTCGTCCTTGAGTAGGGAATTGGTGTTTTTAATCTTGCAATTCCTGGATGAGGAGAAGTTCAAGGAAACTGTCCACAAGTGAGTTCCTTAAATTCCCTATCTATTCCTTCGTTTGATTGCCCTGCTTTCTGCTGCTCCGATCAAAGGCTTTATCGAGCTTTTTGGCTGTTCTGTTAATTTGTTCCGCGGTGGTGTCTTCCGAGGGGAAGTTGCGGTCTCGGTACGTGATATGACGTCTTGCGTTGGTTTTCTGAGCACTCCATTCGTGTTTGTGAGGTGGAGTTGTGCTCCTCTTACTTCTTAAGACGGGCCTATAGTTTTCGCCACTGTCGATGACCCCGGCAGGGTCCACCGAACCGATACCACGTCTGTGTGTATCGAATCGCGGTTTCAATCTTTGCGTTTAATACGCCTTATCTCTTGTGAGTTCTCAGGCTAGAGCAAGAGTCCGGATTTTTCTTTAACATGAAGCACTTTGAAGACCAAGTCCAGGCAGGTGAGTGGGACGAAGTTGAGCGCTACCTATCTGGGTTTACAAAGGTTGAAGACAACCGTTACTCCATGAAGATCTTCTTTGAAATAAGGAAGCAAAAATATTTGGAAGCTCTTGATAGGCAAGTCTTCTAATTATACGCGATTCTCATCTTTTGAATCAATGCGTCCTTCTGTGCGAGAAAATTTGCGGGTGTGATTCACTTCGATCTGATTGTCCCATTCTGCATATCAGGCAGGATCGAGCCAAGGCTGTTGAGATTCTTGTCAAGGACCTAAAGGTTTTTGCTTCTTTTAATGAAGATTTGTTCAAGGAGATCACTCAGTTGCTCACTTTAGATAACTTCAGGTGGACCCTTCTTTTTTCTTTGCCACTTCCCACTGCTATCCTTATTCTTTTTCCTTACGCTTGCTCTACTAATTCACTCTCCTGATGGTGCTCTTTGACAGGCAAAATGAGCAGCTGTCAAAGTATGGAGACACCAAATCGGCGCGGAATATTATGCTTATAGAACTTAAAAAGCTTATCGAGGCGAATCCTCTTTTTCGTGACAAACTTACTTTTCCTGCCTTCAAAAGTTCAAGGCTTAGGACCCTGATAAATCAGAGGTTGTTTCACATCTCAGTTCGTTCAATTTATTTATTTATTTTTTTTTTCCATTTGCAATTCGGTACATAATAATCAGTTAGCACAACCGATGTTACATTCTTCTTTCTTCCTTTCCAATTCTGTTGCTCGAGTGGTTTTTTGGTTGGAAAATACAATGCAACGTGCAGATGAGTTGCAGATGAGTTGCACCTCGTTCTCTTTTATGAGAATTGTTCCTCAAGTGGTCTTCGTTTTCTTTCAGTTTAAACTGGCAACATCAACTTTGCAAGAATCCTCGTCCAAATCCTGACATCAAAACTCTTTTTACTGATCATTCATGTACTCCTACTACAAATGGTGCTAGACCTCCTCCTCCTACCAATAGCCCTCTGGTGGGACCAATTCCCAAGGCTGGAGCTTTCCCACCCATAGGTGCTCATAGCGTAAGTACTCTATATTACCTTAATTATGAGAGAGAAGCTTTTACGAACCCGTACCAAGTTGCGCACTTCTCTTGAGCAGCCATTTCAGCCTGTTGTCTCCCCATCTCCTGGTGCTATAGCTGGGTGGATGTCGGGTGCTAATCCTTCTATTCCTCATCATCCGGTAGCAGCTGTCCCCCCTGGTCTCGTGCAGCCTTCTGGTCCAGGTGAGGCTTGCTGTTGGCGACTAAATTGTTTTTTCTGTGGCTCTCTATTATGTCGTTCTTCATGCGATTAGCTTTTTGTTCATTGTATGAAGCTGCATTCTTAAAACACCCAAGAACCCCCACTGGCGTGGCGGGTATGGAGTATCAGTCGGCAGAATCGGAGCACTTAATGAAGCGCATCAGAACAGGCCAGTCGGATGAGGTGTGTATGAGTTGGACAGGGGACCCTTTTTTCTCTCTGTGAAGGTTTTTCGGGATTTGGCATTGTGCAGGTTACTATTGTAATCGTGTTTCCCGTCTGTTTGAGTTAGCGAATTTCACTCAACGGTTCTTTTTACAGGCATCCTTTTCAGGGGTGACGCATACTCCAAATGTGTACTCACAAGACGACCTCCCCAAGAATGTCTTGCGGGCCCTCAATCAAGGATCTAATGTCATGAGCATGGACTTCCATCCACAGCAACAGACCATACTCCTAGGTTTGTTCTTAAAGAAACTTTGCTGTTTTTCTCTGGATTTTTTTTTTGAATTTAAGAGTTGCCTGTTCGAGCTTATAAAACTCTTGAGTCGACTGTAGTTGGGACAAATGTTGGCGAAATCAGCCTTTGGGAAGTCGGGACACGGGAAAGGTTGGCACATAAGCCGTTCAAGGTTTGGGATCTGGCAGCTTCAACATCTTTGCAGGTACTTCGTTCAATTTTTTGCTCAGGAAGCTGTTTTGTTGCTCATATGGAATACTGAGAATTAGAAAAAAAACATCAACCTAGTCATTTGACTTGGTATCTGTTATGCTTCCAGACAGCATTGTTGAATGATGCTGCAATATCAGTGAACAGGTGTGTTTGGGGGTCAGATGGACTGATTCTAGGTATGCAAACTCGCGCGGTCCTCTTCTGCGGATTGCCTTCATTGGCCTTCTTTCTTATTTTGCGGTTTCATTTTAAGATTACTCATGCCGTGCTTCTATCTACTTCGTTATAGGCGTTGCCTTTTCTAAGCATATTGTTCAGATATACACTTACAATCCAAATGGAGAACTAAGACAACACTTGGAAGTAAGCTCTACAACCTGAATGTTATGTTCGTTATAAGCAAGTGAGCAGTAAGTGGTTAACGATGACCTGTCTTGTGACTTAGGTTGATGCTCACAGTGGTGGTGTAAATGACATTGCATTTGCTCATCCCAACAAGCAGTTGTGCATTGTGACCTGCGGTGATGATAAGACAATTAAGGTATTTCGATGACGGTGATGCTGGTTTGTTCGAGGAAACTTTGGACCTTCTGGATTTAATTTGGTTTAACAGGTATGGGATGCTGTAAGTGGACGCAAGCAGTACACATTCGAAGGGCATGAAGCTCCAGTATATTCAGTCTGCCCACATTACAAGGAAAATATTCAGGTTCATCTGCTTTGAGAGCAGTTAGCCGCTTTCTGCTTTCTTGACTTACGCTCTATCATTTCAGAATGTATTACCAGTTTCTCCGATTTAGATTCGATAGCAGTTTCCCGGAGTCTGTCTGTATAACTTACTTTTCCATTATTGCAGTTTATTTTCTCCACTGCCATTGATGGGAAGATAAAAGCTTGGCTGTATGATTGCCTGGGATCTAGAGTGGACTATGATGCTCCCGGTCGGTGGTGCACCATGATGGCTTATAGTGCGGATGGAACAAGGTAGCATGTTGCCTCGGAAACACTGGTTGGCTAGCTGTTTCTTCATGAAAGGCTGGAACACATTTTTGGAACACCTTTGGCTCATGGGGAATTGCCATGCCAGTACATTGTTTCTCTCGGTCTCTGGTCCTGGATGAAGCCCATAGAAGAAGTTTTCTCAACTTAGTCCTTGGATTTGATTTCTATGTTAATCCCGTAGATGTTGTTGATGGGGGGATCTTATTGCATGCTTTTGGTCTCTTACGGCCAAGTTTGACCTAGAAGTAGCTGCTGTTCAAACACTTAGCATTTTTATTGTACTGGGCTTCTCTTGAGGCAATATGCTGACATTAGAAGCATTGGTATATTTGGCTTGGCAAGCACTTGCATTCACAGTGATCATGTTGCTTTTTTCACCAAAAAAAAGAAAAAAAGAAAAAGTAGTAACTGTTTTTTTTTTTGGGTTACATGTTAGAAGTAATAGGTGAACATGCATTAGTCATAATCTTAGTTCTCTCTTAATGCTTACTGCTTTAGTTGATCATAGAAAGGTATGAAATTTGGATGTCCATCTTGCAGGCTGTTTTCATGTGGAACCAGTAAAGAGGGTGAATCCCATTTGGTTGAGTGGAATGAGACCGAGGGTGCTATCAAGAGGACATATACAGGTTTCAGGAAGCGATCATTAGGTGTTGTCCAGTTTGACACAACGAGGAATCGTTTCCTAGCTGCTGGAGATGAATTTCAAATTAAATTCTGGGACATGGATAATCCCAACATGTTGACGGCTGTTGATGCAGATGGCGGGTTGCCTGTTAGTTTTTTTCCTCCTTTCATATTGATATGCAAATTGATACCATAACTAGAATTAGGAATTCAGTTCCTTTTTTTCATTGCAGGCTAGCCCAAGACTTAGATTTAATAAGGAGGGTTCTTTATTAGCTGTCACAACTGGTGAAAATGGCATCAAAGTTTTGGGTAATACAGATGGTATCCGCTTGATACGGATGGTCGAGAGCAGGGCTTTTGAGAAAAATCGAGCCCTTCCTGATAATTCTAAGGTAGCTCTATTTCCCCTCCCCCCTTTCCTCTGTGTCAAATGTTGGTGCATTATCTAGTAAAATGGAATTAATGCGTTGGTAATTGAAGGCGTGGCTGGAAAGCTGCTTTAATCCCTAAACAAGTTGTTTATGCTCTGAGTAACATATTTTCTGTATATTTTTGGCATGACAGTCGTATCATAGGTTTATCAACGACTCTTCCAGATGCTGCTTTGTGATCTCAGGACAGATATTCTTGCTTTCCTTAATATGATAATGTTATCATCGTAGTGTTACAAAATCTCAGAGATGATTTTTGTCAGTCTCTCGTTTACAAAGCTGGTTGAATTAAGGAGTTAACATCAATCAGAATGGTTTGTGTATCTTGAACAAGAATAATTGAGATCAGTGACCATTAGATGTACCTGATTGATTCATAACATCATCACATAGCTGCAAATTTGAGAAGAATTTTTGTTTCTTATAATGATTTTTCATTTGAAGTCTTTCTCTCTGGACCTTTTGCAGTCCTTGGTTATAAATACTCTCGGTCCTGCGGGTGGTGTCTCTGCTGCAATGGCTTCAACTCCTGAACGACCTGACAGAACCCTGCCTGTTGTATCTATCAACAATATGGTAAGTCTTGCATTTTCTTATAGATTCAATAGAATAGGGTTATTATTGATTCTGATTTTACATGTAACACTACAGGGAACGATGGATAGCAGCAGGCTCGTTGACGTGAAACCTCGAATTTCTGATGATGTGGACAAGATCAAAAGTTGGAAAATTCCAGATGTAGTAGATCCATCTCAATTGAAAGCTGCGCGATTGCCCGACTCAGTATCCACGGGAAAGGTAAAATGGTTTTGGGCTGTAATTATAGATAAAGTCTTGCTCTTGTGCTCTTAGCTTCAAATAGGTAGGAGTGTCCGTGGAATCTATCAGTGGCTTTAGATTCTATGTAATTCGTCAATTTGCGTAATGGATCTGATCACATGTTGGTCAATGCAGGTATGAGGTAGGAACTTCTTTCTTTTAATTAAGATACAAATTAAAAGGCACCTTTAGTTCTATGGCACAAGAAACATCGCCCTCAGGACATTAGGATGTTTTATTTATGCTGGGAAAATCTTTTCAATACTTTCGCTTTACATCAACGAAAGTATTGAAAAGATGTTGGTCAATGCAGGTATGAGGTAGGAACTTCTTTCTTTTAATTAAGATACAAATTAAAAGGCACCTTTAGTTCTATGGCACAAGAAACATCGCCCTCAGGACATTAGGATGTTTTATTTATGCTGGGAAAATCTTTTCAATACTTTCGCTTTACATCAACGACAAGACCAGAAACTTATAGTTGGGCACAGCATTTAAGATAAATATGCATACTTCTCTCTTAATAATGGTAGAATTGTTACTTCATATTGGGGATATCTTTACTGATACAAGGAAGTTGTGCTGTTTTGCTTTCACCATAACTGCATAAATACCAGGTCGTACGCCTTATCTACACCAACTCTGGTCTAGCTGTGCTGGCTCTCGGCTCCAATGCTGTTCATAAGCTTTGGAAATGGCAGCGTAGCGAAAGGAATCCTTCTGGGAAGGTTGGCTTCTCTTAGCCATGTGCGGTTCTCTATACCATATTTCTGACGTCTTGTTTATGCTTCTCTGATTTTATATCACCTGCTCGCCTTTGAAACCTTTCAGGCTACTGCCCATGTCATACCACAGCTATGGCAGCCTCCCAGTGGGACTCTCATGACAAATGACGTTAGTGACAGTAAACCAGCAGAAGATTCTGCTGCGTGCATTGCTTTATCTAAAAATGATTCTTACGTAATGTCTGCGTCTGGTGGGAAGATTTCTTTGTTCAACATGATGACATTTAAGGTTTGTTAATTGATATTTGGCTTCTGTTTTCAATTAATGTTTTGTAACTTTGTTCTTTTGCACAATCCTTAGTTCATTAGTTTCTCTTATTGTTAGGTGTAATGGATCATTAAGTCCTTACAACACATTTTTCTGGCTGCTTCTCAGGTTATGACAACATTTATGCCACCTCCTCCTGCAGCCACCTTTTTGGCATTTCATCCACAAGATAATAATATAATTGCAATAGGCATGGAGGATTCCACCATCCAAATCTACAATGTCAGGGTAGATGAGGTTAGTTTCACTGGCAATTGCCTCTCTTTTACAATTTTTTTGCAACATTACTTTCTGTCTTCTTCTTATGAATAATACAGATGAATGCAAGGAAGATAATGTAGATGTTTATTGAGTTCGTCTTGCCGCTGTCCAGCAGTACTGAGATTTTCATGTCTTTTTTCACTTGCCTTTTATGTATTGGGATATTACAGTTATGTAAGGTGGGGTTACCCTAAAGTTGAGGGAGGAGACTAGGTTTTTTATGCATCAGTTATTGAAAATCCTGATCAGAATTCTAGAGTGGAATTCACGATGTTGACCTTTTACTCCTGGGAGCTGGTTACAGAAAGAAATTATTCATGTTTTCTACTGATGGCAGGTCAAAACCAAACTCAAGGGACATCAGAATCGGATAACAGGGCTTGCATTCTCTCAAAATTTGAATGCACTGGTCTCTTCAGGAGCTGATGCACAGGTAACAGGCTAATCAATCTCAGGGAAACCTTATTGAAGATTGGTAGAGTTTCGCTTTATAAAGATGTTTTTGGTGCTGATGTCCCTATTCAGGGTACCGAAGCATCATATTTCTTCCCTAACTTAGAAAGGATTCTTTGTGGATCTTTCTATACTTCCGTGTACTTTGTGGAACTGAATTTTGTATGTTTCATCTTCATTTGCATGCAACAAGGTCATGCATCCATCAATACCCTTTCATAGTCAATTGATAGCTAATACGAGTTCCAGTCACATGTTAAAACCATTTGTATGTGATTGCTCCTGCAGTTATGTCTGTGGAGCATTGATGGATGGGAAAAGAAGAAAAGTAGGCCCCTACAAGCATCCCCTGGTCATCAATCCCCACTTGTTGGAGATACGAAAGTCCAGTTTCATAATGATCAATTACATCTGCTGGTCGTACATGAAAACATAATAGCTGTTTATGACAGCAAGCTTGAATGTTCACGATCGGTAAGTTCTTGATCTTAACTGGATTCTTACATGTTTGGACTAATGTGAATTTTTGAAGTGGATGTTACGGGCTATTGAATACTAAATGGTGGTCATGAGTAGTCAGGAGTATTTAATTGGTCAGCGCTAGCGAATTCACATTCCTCATGTTAGAAGCTTGACTGATGGTTCTCTTCTCAAGTTATTACCAGTGCTCCGATCACCCCCTTTGCCCCGAGTTCACTGTGGGTGGGAAATATTTTTTGAGAAAGGCAGAAAACTGTGAATGGACGACTGATGAGATTTGAAAGCTAAATAGGAGAATATGAACCAAGAATAAAAATGTAAAATGAACTCCTTGATCATCGATTTGGTTAGGCTGGTTGGGTCCTTCATTGATGATATGCAAAATGATGAACTGCTGGATAAGCTCACTTTTTTGTCTATAACAAGTATATGTATGGCAAACTGAAAAGTCCACGGCCCTCTTCGACACTGTAGAGAATGGTATGATCTTCTGGTATGGTACGTTGTAGAAAATTCTCGAAGTTTCAGATATACGCAGAGAATAAAACCCTTAAGATTTTTGGTTTTGAAAGAGATTAAGATTTACTGTAGTCTAATTACGTGACATGATTTCCGTACCAACTTTAGTCATCTTTTCTCTTGCTTATCCCTTCTTACAGTGGTCTCCAAAAGAAAATCTCAGTGCTCCCATTTCGAGTGCGATATATTCCTGCGACGGTTTGCTGGTGTACACTGCATTTTGTGATGGCGCTATTGGAGTTTTTGATGCGGACAGCTTAAGATTGAGGTGTCGAATTGCCCCTTCTGCATACATAAGTGGTGTTTCTATCGGGTAAGCGTAGGAGATTTTTGCTTCGATGAAGTATTTAATAAGCAGTAGGTAGGACTGAGCTCATCTGGATTTTTTTTTTTTATTTTGTTGGGTTTGCAGCGGTGCTTCTGCCTATCCATTAGTTATTGCTGCTCATCCATCGGAGGCAAATCAGATCGCACTCGGCATGAGCGATGGCGCGGTTCACGTGGTGGAGCCATCTGAAGTCGAAGCGAAGTGGATTGGGGGAGGCACGTCCTCGCAGGACAATGGATCGCTTCCCTCGAATTCATCGAACCATTCACTTAGTGGACAACCATCGGAGATTCCTTCGAGGTGATCCATAGAAGAGCAAGTGTTTAGGAAAGTGTATTTAGGGGAACTATCTTTATGGGATTATTAGAGAAGCAGCTGAAATTTTTTTGGGCCTATTTTAATGATGTTCAGGTAATCATAACGCGTTATATATGTATTCATTGTAAATCTTTTAGCATGTTTCATAATTATTCTTACAAGGGATCCCGTTTCAAGTTACGTCCGCAATCGGCAGATGGAAGTACATGTTACTAACCCCCCTCAGATGTCGCATCTCGGTACGGCGATCGATCGATCGATCCATCGTGTCCGCTTGGCTCATGATTCCGACGAGCAAAGAGGGTCGGGGCTCAATTTATGCTCTCTGCATGATGAGGTTAGAGAAACCGGAGACGTTACGATTCGGATGCGACCGGCTCAATTTTTGATGGTTTGAGGTTGAGTGAGTGGAGGAGGGAATTGGATTAGACAGCAGTCGTGTACGTCGAGAGGTCTTTGGGATGGGACGTGACCAATAATAAAAACCTCAACATGGATCAGAAAGTGTCGTTTCGGAAAGCCCACTAAGGCTTTATGTGATAAAGGCCTTTTCCTTAATTCGGTCGAAGTGTCCGAGGAGCGGGTCGCACTGATGTGATTTTTTGTCACCTTTCCTTCTATGCGACAACAATACAAAAAGAAATTGCAGAACTCCATTATTTAAAAAAAAGAAAAAGAAAAACGGAATCGATAATAGAATTAGAGAGACTGGCGAACGTTTGGGCCAAAAGATCCTCTTCTCTCTTTCTGTCTCTCTCTCAAAACTGGAAATCTCAAGTATCATAATTTTACTTTTTGGATAGATACGACAGATTGGAATGCTTATCGGTTGAAAAAATTAAATTAAATCGATTTTTTTTTAAAATAAAAAAAGAAGAAGAAGGTGAACCGGAAAGGAATATGCTATGAAGGGAAGGGCCGGGTCATCCTCGACTTCAAATCGTAAAAATTATAATAAATAAAAAAAAAGGAAAAAAAAAAAAAGAAAAGAAAAGGGACAAAAAAAAGAAGAAAAAAAGAAAAACCAAAACAGAAAGGGCAAAAAACAAGGGAGGGAAATATACGAAAAATCCCCAAATCCGAGAGGGATGGGGGGGGGGGGAACCCTAGCCCTAATTTCGATCGCGCTAATCCGTTCTTCCAGACATGTCGACGCTTCTCCTCTCTTCCTCCTCCGGCGGTTGAGCCCTCTCTCCTGAAAATCGATCCCCATCCCTCCCCATCCCCAGATCTGTCATCTGCTTCCCCGTGACTATCGCACAGAGAGAGAGAGAGAGAGAGAGAGAGAGAGAGAGAGAGAGAGAGTGTGGGTGGTTCGAGTGCTGTCGCGTTGGTATTGCCGTCCGGAATTTGCTCTGTTCCTTGGGGCTTTTCCGATCTCCCAATCGGGGGAAGATGGAGAGTTCAGGGGGATCGGGGGATTGCGGCGTCGGATTGGGAGTGGGATCCATCGTGTGGGTCCGTCGTAGGAACGGCTCCTGGTGGCCTGGCAAGATACTCGGCCCCGACGAGCTCTCCACCGCTCATCTCACGTCGCCCCGCGCCGGCACTCCCGTCAAGCTCCTCGGAAGAGAAGACGCCAGTGTGTAAGTTCCCCATCCCCCGCCCTCTGATTGTTGCCTCCTCGATTCGAATTTTCATTCTCGGACGTGTTATTCTAAGGTGATCGAGTTGTTTACGTGATTTCCGCCCGTCGTCCTGTTCCTTATGTGTCCGTGGCAATTTCTGATTCGGGAACTTACTTCTTATAGGCTGAAATGTGGAAGAAAAAGCATAAAATATCATCTCTTAAGAATAGCACACTGATTCCTGACGGTGAAAATTATCCATCGAATTAATTGTTTCTCGAGGGGGTTCTTCCAAACAATTTGTCAGCACTTACAATTTCAGCTAGTGGCGTGTGGATGTTTTTTTTTGGGTGTTTATAACTCCAAGTGCTAATGTATGACTCCTGGAATTGCTGTCGAGCGTCGTTTGTGGTTGTGTTGATTGACCTTTGGTGAAATTCGGCGCATCTCCTTCTTTGGGTCACAGATAACGAAGGTCCTCTTAGTGAAGCCTGTGTGATGTAGTTAAAGGCTGCGCTTTTCTAATTCTGCTTTGTCTGCTCTGTATCTCTCTTCATGCTGGTTCATCCTATTCATGTTTTATCTGCTCGAGGCTGTAGACACTCGAGGGCACGCGTGTTTCTCCTGCTTTTAAGATTTTGATGTTGATGAGTTTCAGTTTAGATTTGTCACTGAGCTTTGTGGATCAAATTCCATGTTAGTTGCTTTCTCCTCTGAGAAAATATTTTATTGAAGGTTCTCTTGCTCTCTATATCTCTATTTCTAAATGTTGTATTGTTAATCAATATGGTTGTTGTTCTCCTATTTTTTCTTCTCTCAGTGGTTATGTGGCTCTTCTATGATTGTTAGGGATTGGTACAATCTGGAGAAATCTAAGCGGGTGAAAGCTTTCAGGTGTGGTGAATTTGATGAGTGCATCGAGAGGGCAGAATCTTCGCAGGGCATGCCAATGAAGAAAAGAGAGAAATATGCTCGCAGAGAAGATGCCATCCTCCATGCGCTTGAACTTGAGAAGGAAATGCTGAGAAAGCAAGGGAAATTCGAGATTGAGTCTAAGTTTGTGGGAGGTAATTCACCCACTGCTGCCAAAAAGGGTTTAATTGGATCTTCAGAAATCCTGGAAAATGGCAATGATGAACTTGAAAATCCCGTGTCACCTCATTTTACCCGGAGATTGGGAGCTCTGGCTAAAGACAACTTCATGAGTGGTTCTTCATTATTTCAAGAAGCCAAGGATGGAGAGGAGCTTAGGCAGGAAGATGGTCTTCCAGAAGGTGTACCCAGGATGAGAGGCTTGCAAGATTTCGGCCTGAAGATTGCCCCCTCAAAGCGTAAGCATTCAATGCCATGGAAACCTAAGACGAGTCGTGATGCCCATGCTCAGTCAGGTGATGATCTTAGCATTGGAAATGGTGACATTCTTGGGAAGGAAGAAGCGTTATATGATGATTTCAAATTTTGTATATTTTTCGAAACAGTTGTTTTGCATCGTGCTCTTTCAACATGAATTGAGAGATTGAAAGCTCGCATCTCAGGATTCACCCGCTTAACTATGAAGTTATTTTACTTCCTTTTCAGAATCTGAGGAGGCGGGTATTTTCCGAGCAAAAAGGAGCAAATGTGTGTACTTTCCCCCGGGCCTTTCTGATTCTCTGGATGATAAAGAAACTCCCCGTGGCAGAATGGAGACTTTGCCTCCTGTTTTCCGGGAAGGTAGCCGTGATGCTAATCTGATGGCACAGGGTACCTCTGGGATCTCTGAATCTACTGATACGGGTTCTACAGAATCTGATTTATCTGATTCAGAGTCAGATTCTTCAGAAACTGAAGAGGATGCTGATGAAGAGACAACTTCCTTTTCAGGTGATTACTGTTCCTGTGTCTATTATAGTTGCAATTTTTGTCAATTTAGATTAAGTGTATGAAATGCTGGACCATGCCAGACAATTTTGCAAGAGTGCCTTTGGAGTCTTCGAGTGCTTCTTCTTCTTTTCCTTTTTTTTTTAAAAAATAAATAAATAAGTAAGGGCCTGAGGCTGCATTACTTCGATGGTAATAATCGTTTTCAGCCCTCGTAAATGGATGTTTATTGGCAGTTATTTTTTAATTTTTTTTAATCAGTTGTTTTTCATGGGCTAACAACATGGTGCTATTTTTGCAGAAGCGGAGCGGGGTCCTTTTGGATTGCACGAGGCACGAGTACAGCATGATAGCATGAGCAGTGAGGAGCCTGAAGACTCGGCTCTTTCTGGAGATATTTCTCATTTGTTTCCTCGAGATACTGTCTCTGCTAATGAAGCTGTGTCCAAATGGCAATTGAAAGGAAAGAGGAATATTCGCAATGTTGCTAAGAGGCATTTGGATGCTACGGAGGGAACACCTTCTGATGGAAGGAGAGTCAGTTCTAGGCGAAGGGCACCCATATGGAGATCTGGTGAATATAGAAATTATGACTTCACTTTTGATGACGTTGATGATGAAGAGAAGGATCTTGAGACTGAGATGTTTGGTTTGGATCGTGAATATATATTGACCCCTAGAGCTGCATCTAGAGATCGAGGTTTCGGCAATTGGAGCACGGTTGGTTTTGAAGATGTGAATTGTGGAGAACGCTATAATCCTGTCTTGGTTGGGCAACATCATTTTGCTGGGAATGGTGGAGGCATGTTGGTAGAAGTGGATTTAAAAGTCCATGTCACCTACCAAAAAGGACGGGTGCCAATCATTTCCATGACAAGCAAGTTAAATGGCAACTCAATTATTGGACACTCGATCCAAATAGAAGCAATAGAAGATGGTTCAACTGAACATCTTTTACCTGCAAATTATGATGATGATGATGGAACAATTGACTATAATACCATAACGACAGTTCCATCAGCATGGAAGACTGCTAGGAGGACAGCCAATTTTCGAATCCCACGTCCTCATCGATCATCAGCATTTGATGGTTGTGAAGATGGGGGAGAGTCTCCCCTTTTTGGTCAGGAAGGAAGATCACAGAAGAATGTAAGTGCAGGAAATTTCAGTCGCAAAGGTGTCCTTGTGAGGAAGGCCTTCCCTCAGACTCCTCCACCTCAGTCTGATAAGAAGCTTTCCGGAAAATCTTCCAAGAGAGCAGGCTTGTCATCTAGCCAGAAAATAAGAACACTATCTTCGATTGCTCTTGCGCCAAATCTAGGTAACAAGTCCATACACCATAGCTTCGACTCTGACATTGTTGGAATAATTAAGCCGAATTCATCGGGACCAACCACAGTAGCTTGCATACCTGTAAAATTAGTATATAGTAGGTTACTTGAGAAGATTAATAGGCCGCCATCTAAAGCTGTTATGAATGCAGTTCGATTCAATGGTGAAACAGAGAAAAGCGGATCATAGGTACTTGTATATTGCGTATTTTCAGGTGCAATATCTATACCCTAACAGAGTTTTATTGTTCTCCCTTGAGGAGTGGCACAGATTTTGGCAGTGAATAAAGCAGGTAGACGGGGACAATTTCTTCTCTCTTGCGTACTGATTTTCTTTTAACATAAAGCATTAAAGCACATGCTTATGTGGTTCAACTTAGTGGGCGAGTGCTTCTATCTCCTTTTTGTTACGCCTTTTGTTTTCTCCTCTCTGAGCTGCCGAAGGTCGTCACGGTGAAACGCTGTCTCCTTCCATAACAGCGCGTTGATCTTCTAGCTGTTCTGCTTAAGGCGTGAGCAATGCGAGAGTGATGTCTCTCGTGTTTATCTTTTTGCGTCTAAGCTGTACATCCATTTAGAATTTAGGTTCTAGGTTCCGTTTCGCAAAAAATATGATATTTCTAAAAAATGTTTGTAAGTCATTTTTGAGGAGGATCATCGTATTTTTCAGATGTCTGGTTAAAACCTAAAAGTGAATAGGAAGATATTTATTTATTTTTATTTTTGGTTGGTAAATCGTAAGATATTTCCAACGTGTTTGAATTTTCGAAGTAGTTTTTCCTTAATCATGTCATCATATGTAGTCATTTCATCACCTTTACCCCTCCATCTCTCTTTCTCTCTCAACTCTACCCAAATCCCCTTCCCCGCAACGTCTCTCCTTCAAGCGCTTCTCCCCCTTTTTCCCCAACCCCTTAAACTGTAGATGCTTATCCTCCTTCGCCAAAGCCGCCGAAGCCTTCCAACCGGTCGGCTTGCCTCAGCTTTGTGTCTGACCAGATTGATGTGGTTCGTGGAGTCACCGTCAACAGCAAGAGCAACAAAAGCCGCCTCAGATCCTACCACCATTTAAAGGAAGGAGAATCCGTAACAAGGTTTTCGTGGGTGAATCTGCGGAATCCATCAATCAACTATTCTCTCTCTATTCGAAAGTTGTCTTATACTCTCTTCATGCTCATATGAAAAGACAATGAGACAAAATGCATTGTTGAAATGCCCGAAAATATGTGAGCGTGAAGGCGAAAAATAAGACGCATCTTTCAGAATAGAATATTCTGTTGACTGGAAAATTTTCTTTCTAGCCACTCATTTTTCATGTTCCGAGCGCCAAAATTTTTTCCATGAAACAATCAAAATCTTTAATAACCAAACCTAGAATAGGCTTAAGAAAATGTCTCGTAGAGTTTAATACGAACACAGTCTTATTTTTCGAAAGGACATTTTTCTCATTTTTAGATGTTTGAATTGCTTAAGAAAATGGGTCAACAAAAATCTTATACATAAAATTTAGGAAAATGATTACCTCCTAAAAACTTATAAATTATTTTTCAAAATATGATTATATAAATATACACGCTTGGATAGGAAACTTTGTGCTTGAACACGAGAAGTCCCATGGGTGTGCCCATAACCGGGTTCTTAGCACCTACACTTGGGTCTCCAATACCCAGACTCGGATACATTGAGGCCGGCTGCCCTTGCCTGGGTCCCCAACGCCCAATCTCGAGACCCCACGCTTGTGCTAGGATCCGGGCTCGATTAGGGGCACCAAGGCTAGGGGCTGGCCTTGATAGACCTGAGCCTAGGCACCGGGGTCCCGAACTCAGCCTTGATGGACTCAAGCTTGGGTGCTAAAGACCCAGTCCCATGATCACGGGCCCGATCTCAATGGAGGGCCTAGGACCTCAGTGGCCATGCCCGATTCCCTATTTGCAAATGCACAAGTCAATAGCACCTAAATAATGTATGTTTACTTAATTAGTAAAATCAAATCAAAATTTTCTTTCCAAACAACAAAAAGTAATTTTCAGTTCATTATCATATTTCAGTCAAGTACCAGAAAATAATATTTTCCTTGGAAAATGACTTCTTGAAGAATATTTATGAAAAATGTTAAATTTGTTCACAAAACGACTGGAGCTTTAATTTTACTTTATGAGCTCGCATCGGTATCAAAACAGTAACAGTCACGTTCGCTGCCCACAATTTAAGATTTGAGAGCTTGGTCGCTGCTCCCATCCATCTCTATCCCTCTTTGCACATTTTTCTCCCGTGCCTTCGCTTTCGGTTTGCACGAACCTCCTTCAAACTGTTCTCGCACATGATCGCATCTGTTTAACATCAAACATGAGACTCATTCTTTGTTCTCTCTTAGCTCGCCCATTGACTAAGCATATGCACTACTCCAAGAGCTTTACGAGTTGCATCGTCCCGCAGAAAAAAAGTTATGTAATGTGGGCTTCAGTGCGGACACTAATTTACTCGCCAACAACAAGAAAAGGAATTGCCCTGACAATGGGAAAAAGTTGTATTAGATGTATGACATGCATGAAGAGTCACGAGGGTCCCTCGCATAAAAGTGGAAGAGTGTATGGGAAGAGCAAATACCATCCCCCATGCCTAGAGAAATAATCATTATCCAGTGAAATAGCAAGAGCAACTGCCACGGCTCTTTCTGAGAGGGTCAAAGGCCGAGCAACTTCCAACTCCTCTACCTGCCAGAAAGAAGTAGATGAAGATCAGGAAAGATACAAGCACAAATGATGCCTTACGTTCCATTGATCTGGTGAGTGATCTTTACCACACTAGCTGGGCCAGTCTTAGAGATAGGATCAGAACTTCCAAAGCGGATGACATACTGACCAGCATCAGTAAATATCTGGAAAGTGTAAATGCATAAAATTGTCAATAATGGAAATACAAACGCATCAGTCATAAATTGCCACCCAGATTACGTGAATCAATCTGATCTTTGCAGCCAGTAGGGTCACTAAATTTAGAAAAATTTTGTTAGTGGCATGCACTCATGAGCTACATCTAATGTGTTTTGAGGTAAGTATTGTATGTTTCAAAGTCATGATTTGTGAAGTTACCAGATTTTGCTCACTTTCAGCCACAAAACAAACGGGAACATCCACATGAAATTTTCCATAAAATGTCTACCAGTGAGAGTGTGCTGACAGTTGTTGCAGGACCAAATTACACTGATCTTATATTTCTAACATTTCACCCGAAATTTAACTATAGAAAGAGAACCTTCAGACAAAAATTACTAATTAAGAAGAATAAAGGTCCATATCACAGAAAAGCCATGGCAATGCTCAAATATATGGGTAAAACTACAAGCATGACAGAGATCAACACTCAGGAAGGTGCAAGGGCCCAAAACCCAGAATTTTCAGCAAAAATTGGAAGGAGCACTGTCTTCTTCAAACTTCCTTTACAACACAGATAACTAGAAGGGTGCAGTAGACAATGGACAAACTAATCAGCCAAAGATCAATGCACAAAGCCACATAAAAGCTTTATGTTCTGAAAAAGAAAGATGCTCGCACTTCTCTTCTACTGATTATAGTCAAAATCAGAAGCTATTATTTGCTACTTATCACCACTCCTGCCAACTAAAAGAAGAGGGAGTTCAAGGGACGAGGCATTGATACCCAGGAAAGCATCAATCATATTCTTAGTGGGACGTATTATTTATAAATGCTTTGATCCTACTGCACTGACAGCAATTGATTGCACCAAACCACTACTTTTTCTTCCGCAAAATGTCTCACCAACATTGCTTCCATATATGCAATAATTACATTGCCTAAGCATCTTATTTGAGAGGTTAATGGATCTTTGAAAGCATGTCGACACCACATCAATTACTACCAACACACCACTGCAACAGCAGAGCTACCCACTAACAAGAGTATTTGACGCACTTGAAGAAACCGCAGATAGACTAAGGACAACAAGCCTCATAACAAAGTATGTCTGAGGGCCTTTGTTTCCTTAAATTTTTTTTTTTGACATTGGGTTAATTACACTAACATTCTGGATTTTTATGAAAAAAGACCATTAAATGTTTTCCAGTGGCGAAACCTTCTCTCTCTCTCTCTCTCTCCCTCTCTCTCGTTGCAAACATAGCATCCCTTCTAAGCATGAATTTAGAGGGAGGTTTTGCTACAAAGGACTTCCCTAAGGTGAAGTGCCGAGTCTGCTTCAATCTATTTACTAAGGGAAGTCTGACAGTTGTCCTATAACGGCACAAAAGTTAAAGGTTACAAATTACACAAAGAAAAGTTATAGGACTAAAATGTACATCCGGCCATTAGTATAGGTAATTGCGAAAGAAAGAGATGTCAAGTCCAAAAGATCAACAGCTTAATGTTCAGAACTGAATGGAAAAGAAAAAAGAACCTCGAAACCGAAACCCCTCCAATCACGATCTACTTGAGCCAATACTTGCCCATCTATGTCCTTCAAAGTAAATGTCCAATTCCAAAAGCCAGGATTTTCCACCACTGCAAATTGCTTGTTCCTACGCAGAATTATGATAAACTCCATAGTTAAGATAGCACATAGCAAACATGAAGATGTCTCCCTTTAAAGTGAACTCTAGCAATAGGCCAAGGCATACGATATATGAGTGGTAAGAGTTATTGCCATAGATAATTTATAAGAGACAACCAACTGGTAGAGGGGATACCTATGCTACCTTATATAACAAGACAAAAAGAATGCAAGCAAAGCCAAGTGCATGTGTAATGACACTGAACTATATGACCAGATGAGAACTGAAAGCCTTAAGAAGCCTTGAGGCCTTCAAAGTCCATATGACTGGGGGTCATCAAGAATAACTGGAAATTATTAAATAAAACTGTACCAAACCAACACCTTCGGCTTAATGGTTTATGGGCTTGATATTAAACCGCAAAATAGGAAATCGACAAATTGATTTAGATTTTGTTTGACATCTTTGCAAAGGATAATCTGATGGCATCTTTAGTTTTTTCCACGTAAGTGATTCTCAGGCAAAGCCATTTTGCTTTCACATCAGAAACAACATTTTAATATACTTTTTTGAATTTAATAACATTTCTTTTCTATGCAGGTCGACCTTTTGTCTTGTTATCTTAAGCTTTAATCATACTGGGGATAATGACACCAACGGTCTCTAAATTTTGGCTTAATGTGCAATGCTGTCCTTGAAATTTTAATTTGTTTGATGTGGTCCCTCAACTTTATTCCAATGTGTAACATCGTCCTTGAACTTTTCATTTGTTCAATATGATCCCTAAGCTATAAGAAAATATTCAATGTTGTCCTTGAACTTGAATTAATAAAAGAATAATATTGAACACTTTCATATAGTTTGAAACTACATCAAACAAATACCAGAAGTTCAAGGACTATGTTCAACAAATTTAAAATTTAGGGATGAAATTGCACATTGAGCTAAAGTTCAGAACCATTTGTATCATTTTCTGATCATATAAACACTATGTTTCTCGTTGTATATGGATTATAGATGATTAATTCAGCTTGATGGTCTAATATAATGTATCTTATCTTTCAATAGTTTATGATGAATGTTAAGTCTCATGGTCATAGTGAAATTCATGTTTAAATATTTGAAACTGGACCTTAACGAAAACAGAAGGTACTGGTTTGGTTTGGGATGTGACTTTATGGATATGGTTTGGGTTTTCATTCAGACTTTTCTAAACAATTAGTTTGGTTCAAAAAATTCCTGACCAAACTGAACTACAAGTACGCCTCCTATTAACACATTGTCGCGACCAATGGCAGACGTTACGGGAGGCAAGAAAAAAAAAACCTTTTAAATTGTAAAATTTATTAAAATTCAACCAAGCACCTAGTCATGGGGGGTGACAAACCTGCCAACTCCCCCTGGTCTGCCTCCAGCTGAGAACATAGAGGCTAAGCAACGTGGACTTTGAGGGGCAAGACAGATAATTTTTCTCTAAAATTCCAGAATACAAAATTTTCTTTCTGAGCACAGGCACTGCCACCGCCACTAAAGAAGTTTGTCTGAAGAATATGAAGGTCCATGATAGGACAAGCCATTTCTTCCCAAAGTTAGATAGTACGGATTGACAAAGATCAAGGAAGGAGATATGCCTTGCAATTTATAAGAAAAACGAACCACATAAAGGAGCAGTTAATCTTACCCTAGATACAAATCATAAACCCTCCTCCATAGATGCCATCGTCTGTGAACCACACCAACTTCCTAGAAATTTGAATTCATGCATGTTTCAGGAAACACAATAATTATGGCACAAGCTCTGAAATACTTAACAAAAACCTCTCTGTGACTGATATACCTTACCATTAACCTCTGCATAAATGGAGCTGGTAATCCACCAGAAAGGGCGGCGGACCTGAGCATGATGAGCACACGTTGTCAAACATCTGCAACTTATGATATGAGAACTATATAACAAGTAGACTGGTATGATTTTTGTAGTTTATAAAGGATGAATCCTACCCTGAAGAGCTCTTTGCCCATGGCATCAGTTATGTATGCAACAAAAGGGCGCCTTGTGCGAAGCAACTGATAAAAAGCATGACAAATGTTAATCCAGTTGTACTGCTGATAGTTGAGTATGAAAGATCGCAAAAGCAAACAAGGTGAAGTGTTATAGCAGTTCCAGGCCCAACAATCCTAATTTGCTGGTTGCTACAATCAAATGCAAGTTCAACAGGAACAGCCTTGGGTTGAAAATCCATTAGTAGCACAACCAGAACATGTTGAACCTTCTAGGATAACCACACTGTTGCTGAACCACCAAAATGCAGGGTGCAAGAGATGATACCCTGGTATGAGGTTGCAGAGGTCATACTGAAATAGGCGTAGAGTGTTCCATGGTACTGAAGTTACTAGGCCTTGGTCAAATTGAGCTGTTTTAGGAATTAGAATTCATTAAACCATGCAAAGTCCAACTTATGATCTGGTGGCACTATGAGTACAGCAATTACAAGACCATGATCTGCCACATCATATCAAATTAACAAGCATGACAACCAACAGGATGCTTGTCATAATAAGGAACATCCTCAATATATGCCGATAATCCCCTACAAATATTTGTGCATGACCTGACTCCAACACTTCCACCTGCTCCAATTTGTCAACATGCGACTTATACGGACAAAGCAGAACTCTTGGGAACAAGGAGTTGGCCTAGTGGTGGTCCAGTTTTGCCAAGGATCCAATAGACATTGGCCTCTGCATGTTCAGGTGCACACGCTAGAGAGAGAGAGAGAGAGAAACTGTTTGATGCTGCACTTGAGCTCACCAAAGCTAATCCATGCTCCTTTGATTGTTCTTGCGTTTATTAATGGGCTTTGGGAATTGGCAATGAAACATCCAAATTGTCGATCATTCACTCTCTCTAGAAATGGTAAATAAAAGATTACCCAACAATATATTGGCCATTTCACGCATCCTTGGGCCTTTAACAAGCTCAATCTCAAATTCATTAGGACATTAGTTGCAAAAATACAAGAAAAGTCAAGGCTTGACGTTTGAAATTTAGGAACTATACATTGCAAAAGTTCAACATGAGAGCGAAACTAAGTGTTTTGTATGTCAGGTGGGAAGTACTATGCCCGATCAACTCTTCCAAAGGGTGAAAAGGCTTTTCTACCGAGTGGATAATGTATGTACCTGTCTGGCAAGGAAGTTGCTTTGTTCGCGTATAAAACCTACAGGCTAAAGCCAATTAAAACGAACAAAATCTTGTTAAAGTTCCATAAACGACTTAAGTAAATAATTATGACTCCCAATGAGATGGCCACTCACCGACTGAGGGTAACAAACATCCACAATTGCATATCGATTCTCCTGCAGTTTGGACAACCCAATGAAGATTAAGGACACAAAGCCAAACTTTGACAGTAACGACGGAAGTGCCGAGACCCGACAAGGCAACAACAACCTCACCATGAAAGTACAATAGCAAACTTGTCATCCCAAATCCACAGGCAAAATATGGACATAGCAAAGAAGACAAGCACATAGACGATTGCCCATCTATATAACAATGGCCAAGCATGAGAAAAATTGGTTAAAAGCTTCAATCACCAGAATATGGCCAATCATCCACTAATAATAAGGGGAACTATCCATCACAATCTCTCAAATCTTTGCCCATGGCGATGAACTTTTGGTTATAAGAAATGTAGTTGTCTCCTCATAATGTTAACATAGTTCAAAAGTGCAATTTCAAACTAATAAAGGGACAAACAGCCCTTCAAGGAACAATTTACTAAAACTATCAAGAAAAAGTCAGTGCTAAAAAATAAGCATCACAAAGAATTAGCTGAGGTAATGCAGAAATTGCTATTCACCAAGTAAGAAGCATCAGGCAGGATCTCAATATAATATGCATCCGTGTTAGGATGCAGAAGCACAAAAGCATCCATGCTCCATTTCCTTTATTTAGACTAGTAAACTATGAAAAGGGAAGATTAAAATGACACACCAGACAGCATTCCGATGCCCAAATCGCCAGACTATTTTTATCCTTGTAATTTATATATATAGTTCGGTGAACTATAATGATGGTAAAGACATGTCGATAGTAATGGAAGTGGAGGCACTACAAAAGTAGCCTACAAAATATAGAAGTCCCGCAATGTTGACTGGAGAAGCTTAGCTGGTGGCTGCCCAATTGTAGAGTCTCTTGTTATCTATCGTTAATAGTTGATGCAGTTCACAGGTTGCCAAACTGATGGCAGATTTTGACCAAAGCAAAAAAGAGAGCTGATGGCAGATCTCGATCATTTTTTCAACTAAAATATCAAGCAATATCAGACACAATTTGTTGCCAAAACCAACTTACACTTCTAATATGTTGGCAACCTGTTCTAGGATGCGAAAGTCTATGAACCGTCCAAGCAATAAATGAGGAAAACTGGTGTATTCTTCTCAATTTTCTGACAAATAATATTGAGTCTACTTACTTTACTAAGTGAATAACATGCAACTAACCACTCTGTTATAATTGGTCCCAGCCAGATAAGGCTGGTGTAAGGGGAAAAGAGATTGATTTGAAGAAAGAACCTGCTCAAAGCCGAATACAAGGTTGGCCCACTCTATATCCCTCGTAATCAGCAAATTGGACCTGGCAAGAAGAGGTGCAACATAGGCCTAAAAATTCAAATAAAACGTCAAGTCATTTCCAAATTATTACTCTGGACTTAAGGAAGAAAAACCTTTAATAACTGAAAACTATAGCACAGAAGGGAAAAAGAGTTGTGGCACTACCCAATGACACACAAGCATTCATATGTATGCTAAACAAAGGTAGACTGACATATGAAGCCATTTTTCTCTTAATCTCGAGCATGTCACGCAACACCACATAGTTTAGCAGCACCATAAGCCCACACGAGGGATAGGTAAACAGGCCCATTTTAACTAAGTTGGTCCTTCTTGGTCTGCCTAGTGAGGACTCTTTACTTAGGCCATGCAGTACCACATGCACGTCTTAACACTCAGGCACTCAACAGAAACAAGTAGAGATAGATGCTTCGAATGAATGGTCAACAGTTCATCATAGAGTAAGCACATACGAGAAGTCTGCATGATGCAACGACGCGATCACAATATGGGAAGTCCAAAAACTTAGGACCTAAGGTTAGCGAGATAAATCGAGGACGTAGCAAATAATGACCAGCCTTTCACCTCCTCTGGTGATGCAGGTTTCAGATAGCCAGTAACAGATTGGCTGGTAGGCGGTTGCTTTAGAACCGTTCCGCCAGAGCCCGGTTCTCTATCGCCCGACGACGACCTTTCCGATGCATCTCTATCGGCGCCGTAAGCTACTTGACCATAACTCTCCTGCTTCACCAATCTCGCTCTTCCTTTGTCTCGAAGGTTTTTCATTTTCTTCTTATCCGCCACCCATTGCCGTACAAAGAAATCTCTATCCACTCGAGATTCATCCGAAGTAGTTCCTCTAACCGGGCGAGACGAGGTACAGATGTTCCGCCCCAAAAGGAGAGAACTTGCTTGCGACCCACGAGCCACGGCGAATCCTCCCGACACATTTCCAGTCAAGCCGAGAGATTTCGGACATTCACCGGAGACGACATCTCGGTGCAGCTGCAGGGCACCGATTGCGCACCCGCTTCGAAGCTGACCCAAATGACGGAGCAGAAACCTTTCGGCGACGAGACTGGATTGACGAATCCCGTTCCCATTCTTCAGTCTCATCCGGACGGCCGCATCGAACGCAGCGAACAACTCACGACGGCCCATGTCGACCGTGCACCAGTCCCAGAAAGCCTGCGCAAGCACGAATTTCGCGTCGACGCGAGATCGTTCGCGCGAGGGCGCGGCATTTAGATTAGGGAGCGGGGCGTACGTTGAATTAGCGGGAAGCGAATGATCGAAAACCCAAAAAACCACGGCTCCAACTCGGCCGAGAGAGATGGATCAAAGAGAAAGAGGAGAAGAGCAAATTCGTTGTCAAAAGAATAAAAAAAAATGTTGGTTTACCTTCCGAGCTCTCTTCGATTATCTTCTTCTTCAGACGACGGCAGAGAGAGAGAGAGAGAGAGAGAGAGAGAGAGAGTCTTCGTCTTCCTCAGTTCCTGTTTTGGGAAGTCATTAAAAATTGGCGAATTCTGTTTCTCTACAAAGAGGCCGCGGAGGTGGCATTTAAAAGAAAATGGAGCTGCTGCGTCTCTACGAGCAATTCTCATCAAATTACTAATCACTCCCTCACTTCTCCGATTTGAAGATCGGTCCAGAGTCACCTCCTTCTGTCGAGAAGAAGCTCACGGATCACCCCCGAAAAAGAAAATGCTTGTTAAACAAGTCCCTCAGTTCAGTTATTGCTTTTACCCTCCGAAAAGTTACCGAGCCACGAAGAGTCACTAATAATTGTGATACATTAAAGGGTAAAAATCACCGGAGACTCCAAATTGGGTTCACTATAATGCTTATGCCCTAAACTTGCCTTCGCCGTAGCTGTTTTTACCGTCGCCATTGCCACCATCCTAACCTTCGCCAAATCCAGAAAGAAAACGAAGGAGGAAGTTAGAAAAAAAGGACAAAGAAAATAAGAAAAGAACAACATACAGTGAGTTGACATTTTTTTCCACCTGAATATTTTATCAGCACCATTTTACTTTCTAGTGTAAAATTTTCACCGCATTCTTTGATGAAATTTTGACACAGATAAATATGTCATATCAATACAAATTTAGAATTTTTTTATGTTAGTGTAAAAATTTAAAATAAATGTGTCACCTACTTGCAAGTTTAAAATTTAAGATTTTACAAAAAAACTTAAGGGTAAATATGCCTTGAGATTTTTTGTGATTTTTTTATACTAAAGTTTTATCATTCTTTTGTATCGAAATTCACTAATCATGTCGAAGAATTAGCAGCGACTAAAATTGGATCGCTATTGCAATTGGGAATTTCGGTTTCATCCACCTCCCAAGCACCTGCTTCTGCTTGCTCCACTCAAACTGTAACCATCCTTACCCATTTCCTGCGCTCAATCTATCTATCGTTTCTTCTTACATTTGCATTCAACCTTTCACACATAGTAAATATCAACTCCAATGAGAGAGTTTTACTAATCGGAATTTTTAATACGTGGAATTTCACTCTGTCTGAAAAGATGCAAAATTTAGTTTCTGTAGCTATTAATAATGGTGAAATCCACCTTTTATTACTAGAAAGTTTCAAACGCCCTCAAGATTTCATAATATAACTTTGCATTCACTTGACTATTTGTGAATCACTCAAGTGTCACGGTCCGTGAATCCTCCCGTACTCGTGACACTTGTGAGTGGCGCTTGGGGTTATCTGATGAAGAGTACGAGGCAGTAGGGTAGAACACAACCTGGTTCTATGTCGAGTGGGAGTGGCGTCGGGACGGTTGGTCTTAGGAGTTCTAGGATAGAAGGGTTACATCACTTAGGAGCTCGAAGACGGGGTAGGCCTCCGTGCACAAACGGGGTCGGGAGCCGATGCCGCGCTCTTCACGACGAGGCCATGGCAGGCCGAAACCAGTTGTCGTCCCTAAAGAGAACTGCTGCCTTACTCGATGGACCAGACGCCCGAGCGAAGCTGGGCGTGGTAGGATCTCGCACGAAGAAGCATTCACCGTATCGTTCGTGGAACAGCTAGAGAAAGGGCTGGCCTGGCGAATTCCGCTCGCTAGGCGCCCGCGGGTCGTTTCCGAGGCCAAGGAAACTCTCGGCCCGTGACACAAGCCTATCTCCTTGCGATGCTTCAGTATCTTGCGCAAGTCGCAACACTGCAACAAAAGGGAAGCACGCACAGGGAATCACATCCAGATAGATAGACCACGTCTCACACCGTCTGTGCATGTACATATCGCTACACTCGAACCATCTAATTCGCTATCAAGAAAATGTATGATGCACTAAATAAGTGGGCGCGCAATATGGCCTACGCCAGTATACCGTTTCCTTATCAAACAGAAACATAAAGAGAGAATGAAGGATTGTCCTAGACAGTGAACGTTACACATAAAAGATGGTCTTTAAAGCAGATCGCAAACGCTGCACTTCTTATCATGACGGTGGGCAGCCACCTACAGAGAGGCGTATCCCCATGATCTTCACATACACGTCATGTGAACTGCCGTCTCATATAGGTATCCTCGTGTACAAAAACAGGATCAGCACCGGTTTGAGGAGGGAATTGTGGATGTCCCATAGCCACCCCTCCTTGATTAGGCAGAGGCTCATTGCCCCAGCATTGGTCGGCGTTATTTTTGGCTGAAGTCAGGGCGAGATATGAGATCATTCGGAGGGCAACTGTAGCAAGGGACAAGAGGGCACCTCCTGCGAACACACCGGGTTTCACCACATAACAATTATAGTACCAGTAGTATGTGTTCTCTGCACTGTGCTGGTTGTTTAGTGCAGCTGCTCCTAGCAACAAGAAGAATGTGATGATGAACGTGATCCAGCACGGTGAGGATAGTAGACAGTGAACATGCATAGGACCGTAGGCAAAGAGTATATACTCTAAACTGCAGCAAGATCACAAATTATGCATAAAATTCATCACCGATTAGTTCTTTATTTGCATGACTAGATAAAGTGCAATCCTCAACCTTACTATTATAGGAATAGTCCTTGAATTAACTCTGCCACTTGCACCAATCAAAGACATTGTTGATGGCTCTGCTAAACCACAAGTCTGAGTTCTTTAGATGATTTAATATCCATTAATCAAAGAAATCCTTTTCCATCTACATCGATGCTATTAACAACCAAGAAAATTCAGTTCAATCCTCCACATGAACCATGTTCCAATCCAAGCAGTCCAGCAATGCAGTATTTGATTGCTTATCATTATTTTCACCTTTCTGCAGCATCATCCAGTGGATTGCCATCCACCAATTCCTCTGATAAACCAGAGGTAATACAATATTTTTCAATGGGAAGAAGCTCGAAATTCAATAAAATTTAGACAAGGTTGTTGCTGGTTAGTTTACCATTGTTACATCTCTCCAGAGAAGGATTACAACTCTGACAGACTTAACCAGACAAAAGTATAGAAGAACCTGATGAATAGGTAAAATGACAATGGGAGTATTCATAGCAATATGGAGGAGTAGTAGACATAGACTGACAAACTAAATAAAGAAATAAAACAGAAGAAGAAATCGATAGGGTCTCGATTACTAGCTGCATTTTCCATCCAAATATGCTGCCTAACATGCAGCGCATTCGCATATTCCTGACACCATCACTCAATAAAAAGGCCAAATGTACACGAACACCACAAAAAAGACATTGTATTTTAACCGTATCTAGATGTCAAAGGTGAAGTTGAAATTTTACCAGCAGAGAATGAAGCAGATAACTGCAATTGTCCCACTAGAGGTTGATGGACGAGGGTTTCTTCTGCAGCAAATGCACCCAGTTGCCATGTTAATGATCACTTGGGCGACCATGAGAGCTAGCACAGCTGTTGAACCTAGAGTCGCAGCAGGAGTACGTGGGTAATCACACTGTGTAGAACTTATCTGGTGCACTTCAGAAGCCTACAAATCTCAAAAGGTAACAACCGTTACACATGAGAAAAAGAATAACATCTTCAGCTATCTATTAAGAAAGTATCATATTTAGCCATGTGGTGAGAGAAAAATATCAACCAGTGAAACCAGGCACAAGATTTATATGATTTAGTGTCAGCATATATCCAGAGCAGACCAAAACAATCCACCATGAGAGAGCAGGAAACTAGGACTTTACCTGAGAAAGCACTGAGACCTAACCTCAGACACTATGATAAATTCCAACAAGAGATTACAACAGAAATCACCGTTTCACAAGACCACCAACAGGAGTGCTTATATGACAACCTAATCCTCCTAAATAGAATAAAATGAAAAAGGAATTGGCATATTTGTAAGGAAACCGGTCATAAAATGCTCAAGCTCTCTAATGGATTGAATCTGACAATTCACACAGTGAAAGGACATGAGACATCCAATGAAATAGAAACCATCTAGGAAGTACAGAGGGATTTCTGACATTTTGAGTTACATTCTGTATATGAATCCTTGGACTTGCTCTCTTTTACCTTGATTATCCATCCACTGTCACGAAACAATACATCTGTGTGCATGTACTCTCTTCAACCAAAAACACAGCATGGGCCGCTAGGGTGCTAATTGAACGCCAGACCATTAACTGCTGAAAAGCAATCCATCTTGCCACAGTATAGCAATAAAGCAGAATGCCAATTATAGTCACTTCAAGGGCACTCGAATGGGCTTCCAGGAAGTGACACAAATAAACTTTTCCCAAGCAGTCCCTCACCAATCCCAGTCAAACCATGAAAACATTCCCAAGAGTATCTCCTAACTAAATGAGATGGCTTAACCATTTTATTCGCTGACATAACCATCATAGGGTCAATCAGAACTAAAGTGGGATGGTTTAACCATTTTTTGTCTGTGTTGTATTAGGTCCCGCCCAAGTCCCCCATCCCTGACGCAGCATAGACATAATTCGTACATTTAGCAGTTCACTTCCTAGTTTCTAACTAAGTACTTCACTTCCTAGTAGAAACTGGACTTTGGCAAAATCTTTAACGTAATCAGCTGAACATGGGAGAGATGCAAATGGAATCCAAAAGCAAGTCACTCCTGGCTTTAGAGTTTGCACCAGCAAGAAATTGATACAATACATAAGACTTCTACTAAGCACCTCGGCAAGAACCAGATACAATCTCCCAACCGAGCAATCTTTCAGAAAAGGAAAACTCTAATAGGACATACAATGTTGAACTCAAACTCTAATCACTCAGAAGATAGCACAAAAACACAAATTAGCAATCCATACCCTTTTCCCGGGGGCAAATACAAAAGGGAGAAAAAAAAATCTGAGAGAAAGAAAATAAAATTGCGCCGGGAATAGAGGAGGGAGGGACTCCAACTGAAAGCTGGAAACTCAAATATCTAACACAAGCTCACGGCTCAGCAAAGAAGTGTTTCCTAAACAACCAGAAGGCAAAAACATACGAGAGGAAACGTTTCTTGGAAATGTCAACCAGGGGATTCAAGAGTACAGACAAATGGAAAAGCAAACCCCTCCAATCCATCACATCTCTCTCACTCAAAACGTGGGCTTCTTACCTTTATCCTGGTAGCCTCGGCAGCGAAACCCGTCGCAGCTGAAAGCAGCCCCAAGAACCCCACAACCCCACATATCATCACACCCTTCCTATCCATCTCTCTCTCTCTCTCTCTCTCCCTCTCTCTCTCTCTCTCTGTGGGAGTATGACACCTCACAAATGAAGAAATCTCAGAAGCGCAGAGTAGGTGAAGAACAGAGTAGCAATATTAGTTTTGAGTCTCGGTGATCTGTGGAAGCTGAGGTTTTCCCAGGAAAAGAGAGAAGAGAACGAGGAAATACACACACACACACAGGAGAAAAAAAGAAGCGAGAGTTCCAAAGCAAATTACTCCGATTTTATTGAGTTCAAAGCTGCGCTCACAGGTTAACAACCAGATGGGATTGGTTCTATTTTCTCCTGGACGGAAGATCTTCTAAGATAAATAAGATCCAGTTGCTCTGAAGGCGTACAATTTAACGGGGGGAGTGTCGTCGGTTAAGGATAAGAAGGTGACAGCTTCTGCTCTATTTTCGAACTCCACGAAAGCTCAAAATGGTCTCTTTCAAGTTTCAACTTCTACTATCTTCGTCCTTTATTTTTTTTTTGGTAAAGGTATGAACATATTAAGGGAAAGCCAGCTATACAAAAAATTGGCGCAAAAAACTTTCACTCATAGTACAAAAAAGCAGAATGAGTGAAAGGGAGCCGATGTAAAAGAACCGGAACAAACACAACAACACTAGTCGAAACAACCGGCAAAAAACACCATGGCAAACGCCAAAGATCAAAGAAGATCAACTTAGTAACGGCATCCACAGCACCATCCAGAAGTTCGGAACGACCCGCCATCAATCCGTATGCTTAGCAGGGCCATCGATGAAGACAGAGGGGTCAAATCCCCATCCTCGTTGGAGCCTTCTATTCTTGGGGTTGTCCGGTACTCTACTAAAGGTGAGGGCTTTGTCTTTCACGACTTTGATGATATGATTCTTCAAAGTTGCAATCTCAAGGGCTTCACCTCATCTTAGATGATGCTATCCTTTTCTTCCAAATAAGATGACACAAGGCCCCAAAAGAAAAACGGGCAATAGAATGAAAGAAATCATTACCCGACAGGAATTTCAATACCCAGAGGAGAGTTTCTGCCCAAGTTTTGTTACACCATGGAAGATTACATCTTCTAGCCCAAAAGAAAGCAAGTGTCGTAGGAACATGACAATCAAAGAAGAGATAATCAATAGAGTCTGGGATAAGATTGCAAAAAGCACATAATTCAAAATCGATCATTCCAATGGAAATGAGAAAAGCCTAAGTAGGCAATCTGTTCTTGGTGATTGGCCAAAGGTTGAATTGAAACCTTGGGACTATAGCATTATTCCAGGTAAAATGAGCCCAAGGAACCCGATTCTTTTTGGTCCTTATCGCCTCCCAAGCTGAGGCTACCAAAAAAGCACCATCAGAAGGCTCATGCCAATAGAAACGATCAGGGGTCCGAGAGAGAACCGGCAAGGCAAAATCCCAAGACTCCAAAAGAGTCCTGAAAACACGGTCCTCAGGCGAAAGTAAATCTGCCACTGTTGCTTGTCTAGTAAGTCTCGAGGTAGCAATAAGAGAGTCTAGAAAAAAGAGGCTCCAAGGGCCTCTCTAATGCCAATTGTCATACCAAAGCGAGACCGAATGACCATCACCCAGTTTCCACAAAAAAGAAGCCCTAAAGTCTACTATCTTCGTTCATTCATACACGAAAACGTCGATGGTCAAAATGCTTTAAGCGCCGGGCTGAGCAACGCCCGATAACTTTTTGCTTTATTGATGTAAAAGTTGACTCAGTCGATTATGGTGCGCATGGCAAAATTTCTAGAATAGAAATTGATTTATGGCTAGAAATTGATTTATCAATTTATGAAATAGATTTTTTTTTTTGGTTAAAAATGCGGATGAGATATATTGATTAGCCGATTACTTGGTAATTACATCAAGAGCATCTGCATATAGCAGATCTAATAGAGCAAAAAAGGGTTGAGAGATCCAATTTGTAGGGAAAAAACTTAAATGATGAGCCTTCGCAAGCCGGCCCGGTCCACCAGTGGTCTTACCTCCCAACTGCACTCTTCCGGATTGAGGATGCAAAGCACGAGTGTTGAACAGTCAGAATGTACTTTCAACTTTAGTTGAGTTCTGTTCGGGGAACTGAGCAGAAGAAAATCTAAGGTTTCTATGAACGCCGCGGCCTCCGCTTGCTCCGCCGAGTTCACTTCAATTGATTTGGTGAAGCCGTCCACTATTCTTCCAAAGGAATCTCAACATATGCAAGTGACAGCTCCTCGACTTGGGGTGGAGATTGGGCGTACCGTGTTGGACCATGAGGCAAACCCTGTGGTTGGATCGGTGGTCAGAGAGGCGTGATTTTGGTACTCCTTGTCCCTACTGTTCAAATCATCTGCATGAAGGCAGCTTGCTAAACAAGGGTCGTCTCCTCTATTTACCTCGAAGATGGGGTGTTCTGCTACATGAGTTAGGTTTGCTACCAAGGATGGTTCAGGGCTGTTCAGATTGTTTGCATAAAATCGGCTCACCAGGTTAGGGACGACTCCTCTGTTGGCCCCACAGATGGGGTGTTCTTCTGCGTGGGTTCGCTTCTCTGCGAGGAATGTTTAGAATCACGGTGGGAGGCGGCTTCTCTGTTTAAAGCAGGGGTTGTATGATCTACAGTTGGTGTGCGGCGTCCCCATTGGTTGCTGTGGACAACTTCTTCGAGTAAGTCGGCACCTCGTCGGACCTGATCGGCTACTATGCGTGCTGAAATACTACTGGAGGTAAGCCCATCAGGGGGGTTTGAGGCTGGGGTTTCATTGCTATGTTGGTGACTAGTTTGAAGGGTCAGATTTGGGGTAATTGAGAGACCCAAGTTGCAGAGGCAATGTGACGTCTCGATTTTCCGATTCTATTTTCAATAATTTGAGACGGGCATTTCGTTGGCACGAATATAGTTCTTTTCCTTGAGTCGGCCACTCATGTGAAAACTAGTCTGTTGGATGAAGTCTTTAAGAAATTCTAATGTATCAGACTCGAGAATTTGGCTAGAAAGCGACCTTTCGACTGAGCTAATCTGCAAGGGTCATTATGGCACAAATAAAAATCGATTAGAGACCGGAGATAGGTCGACTCGACAGAGGCATGTGATTGAGTGTGGGTGATTCCACCGGATCGCATAATTCTTGTATGCGATCGGCACTAGACCGACTTTTTTGTCGATTGGGTACCTTGTGTTCGTATTTGAAACCTTGAGATTACCCCGACAACCGGAAGTCGCCAATGTTTCAAAGATGTACATTGTGGCTTGAGATGATAAACCACATGTCAAATGCATGAAAATTTCTAAAGGCTACCCGGTAGGTTGGGCTGTGCTAGTATCGTGCCAAAGTGAAATTAACCGTGGAATTGAGTCAGAATTCAGAATTTGGAAGTCTAGGTGTGTCACAAATTATTTTAGGATCATTAACTCATCTTCGGAAGATTTTTCATGTAATCAGAATTTTTCAAAAATTAAATCAGAGAATGGCTATTTTGGCTCAAGAAATTAGTAGGCCCGCTTTTTGTCACGCTTTTGGGACTTAAGTTGGTTTTATGGACAGGTAAAGATGTGAATTGAAATGTGGTGACATTGGATTAATTTTATGGACTTCAATTGGACTCAATTGGAAGAGAATTGAATGGAATTGAAGAAATTAATGTACAAGATTTTATGCCCCGACGGAAAAATAAATTGCACCCATTGAAGATTGTTGTGGGAGGATTGGAGATAGTGGAATGTGACATCATCAAGTGATGTCATGGTGGGGCTTGTGCGGCTAGGATTTTGACACATGGAGGGTGATGATTTGTTCTTCAAAAGGTGGGATGTCACCTCCAACCCATTTCCATCATCTTCTTCATTTTGGATTTTCTTCTTGGATTTTAGAGGAGAGAGAAAGCTCCGAACGGAACCAGCAGCCGCATGCCCCTTGCCGCTCGCTCGGTCGCTCGACGCCGCCGCCCATCGCCGGAGTTCGTCGCCTCGCCGTCGCGCCGGACCGCCGTTGGCCGACCCCCTCTCCTTTCCCCTTCCTCTCTCGTTGCCTCTCTCCTCCATGGTTGCTGTGCAAAGATTAGAAAATGGCAGCGAAGAAGAAGCTGGAGCAGCCATGGCCGTCCGCCTCCTTCGCCGCTCGTCGCTCGCCGTTGGTGTCATCGTTGTCGTCGCCGTTCGCGTGCGCAGCTGCGCGTCTGCTCACCGTCGTCCGCCTCACCTCTCCGCCACCGCCTTCACTTCCAAGCGGTTGTTCGGCTAGCTCGAGCCGCGGTTCAGCCCACCTCCGGCCGCCGTGAGACCCTGCCTGGCCGCCATGTGCCACCGTCCGAGCTGCCGCCTCCTTCCTCCGCCGTTCCTCCGCCCGAACCGCCGCCGAACAGCCTTCGTCGGCCTCAACTAGCAGCCAAGAAAAGTGGGTCTCACAGCTCGGTTTTGGCTCGTTTTGGCCTCCTTTCCGAGCCCGGATGCTCGGCCCACCTTGAGGAAAGTCAATCCTTGCATCATCCTCGTCGTTTTGGTCCGCTCGGTTCGCTAATCCGGTGAGTTTAGCTCACTAAACCTAGATTAGAGGATTAATTATGCTTTAGGTGTGCTTAGCTTAAGTTAATTAAGCTTAGGTGGTTAATTTAATTTATTTAATTGTGAATTAGATTAAGAGGTTGGTTTAACTTAAAGTATGTTTAGTTAAGGTTAAATTGATGTTTATATTAGTATAATGATGATTTGACATAAATGAATTAATTTTGGGATTAAATAAATATTTCAAAATTGTTTAATAATTTAATAATATTTTATTATTCGAAATTATTAAAATATTATTATTTAATTATTTTCGGAATAAATTTAATTATTTATTAAATTCTAAAAATTTTGTTAGGACCCTAACGCATGACAACATTTCTGACGAGTTTAAGGAAAAAATCTGTTTGATAACGATACAAAATTTCTTTTCGAAAGAAAATTCGTTTGATAATTGAATAAAATTTCTATTTCTTAAAACAAAATTTTCTTTTTTTGGAGTAAATGAGATGTACATTCTTACAAATTTTCTATGCATGAATCTCCACAAAGATGCCCACATATCTTTTTCAAGTGAATTTGCACATTAGATCTTTGTTTGTGGCTTTAGTGCAAATTAGAGTCAAAATACTGAGACAATACCAAAAAGTTGAGTGACATGGGATAAATCAAAGTATAGCTGCAAAAGTATGAAACTTGCTCTAAGGTAATCTTCATCAAAGATATCTAACCAAAAAATGCCTAGAATGCATGCTCATTGGCCACAAGTCATTCTCCTTCCTTTCGACCCTAATGCCAAAGCACAATTTTCTTTTTATATTGTGTATCACAAATTTTCACAGAGGCTTCTTAATAAAGGCAACCTCACTATAACTCAAACAATTCGCATTCATGCAGGTAATGGCACAAATGTGATTACTCAATCTACCTCAAGCAATGGATATCTTGATGAATCAAGTATGAAACCACAAAATATAAATTGTCATCGAGCGACAGAGTAGATCTGCAGTTGCACGGGAGCAAAAATTTCCAGTTTCAAATTGTCTTCAAAATCTGAAATTTATAATAAGAGCCTAAAGATCTTATTATATAACCTTAAGCAAGCTAAAAACCAGGGAAAGCCATCTATTACCTAGTTAAATGACCATTCACCAAAACTTAGCACTAGCCACTTAGTACTAGAAAAAAATGCCAAAGAAAATACCTAAATATCATCTGTTAGGTTTTATTTATTCCATTTCATAAACCTTGACAATGAACAAAAGAATAAAATGAGAAATCAGAAGAACATGGCTTCTGTTGGGTTTCCTAATTTTCTTGACATGACACTGTTCGGCAACTCTTGAAGAGGATTTGTGGACCAAACTCAAGCATAAACAACAACAAAATTTCCAGCCAAAGTGTAGCCAAGATTGGATGTTTGGTTCAATCATATCCATGACAAACTATCTTTCAAGCGATTATCACAAACTTACAAAGCCCCATAAAGAATCATGTAGCAGAGCACTCAACAGAATCTCCCGATAACAACCCCAATCATCCAGAATCGCGACACCGAAAACCAGAGAAGGGAGGAGAAGGGTAGTTATGCTTCTTTGCGCACTTCACGGTCGTGGGCCTCGTCGGACGAACTCGAGCGGCTCCGGTGTCTGCTGCAGAGGGCTTCTGGATGAGGCGAAGGGGCGGATTCGCGAGCGACGTTGCTGAGGTCGCGGGGGGATGGCGGCTTTTGGTGAGACGAAGCAGAGCAGGAGCGGCTTGGGGCGTCGGTGCTCGGATCTCGTTGCGGGGGCTTCGGCGTCGCGAGGGAACGAGCGGCGGGGTGCGGCGCAAGATCTCGTTGCCGAAGGGTGCTCGGACAACAAGCGGGGACGGTGGGTCGCGGCGAGGGGGTGGATTCGCGAGCGGATGTGGATGAGCAAGAGGAGAGGCGGAGCGTCCGGTGGAGGAGACGATCCGAGTGTCCAATGGAGAAGACGATGTCTCGAGGAGATGAGGAGAGGTGGAGGAGAGGCGGAGGAGACGATGATGTCTCGAGGAGATGAGCAGAGGCGGAGGAGAGGCGGAGGAGACGATGTCTCGAGGAGATGAGTAGAGGCGGAGGAGGAGGAGGAGGCGGAGAAGAGGCGGAGGAGGGAGAGGCAGAGACGTACGAGGGAGAACCGAGTGAAATTAGGGTTTTAGGGGGAGAAATCAGAAATTGATTTTTGGAAGAAATCAGAAGTAGAAAATTTCTACTTCGATTTCTCCTCCATTTCTATTTCTGGAATAAAACCTATTCCAGAAATAGAAAATTTGAGTAAAGCGTTATCAAACAAATTTACGCTCCAAAATTGGTGCAGAACAAAAAAATCATTTCTGAATGTAAATAATTTTTATCATGCACCCCTTAATTCTCAAAATTTCGTGCCGATCGCTGTCTTTGATAGTCAGATTTTGAAATTGATGATTGTATATTATAAATTGAGTGTGCATCGTGAAAAACATGGATATTATTATTTAATTAATTTTCGGAATAAATTTAATTATTTAATAAATTTCGAAAATTATTTCCGGACCTTATACTCTCAGAATTTCGTGCCGATCGTTGTTGTGTAGTCAAATTTTGAAATTGATGATTGGATATTATAAATTGAGTGTGGATCGTGAAAAATATGGATATTATTATTTAATTAATTTTCGGAATAAATTTAATTATTTAATAAATTTCGAAAATTATTTCGGGACCTTATACTCTCAGAATTTTGTGCCGATCGCTACTGTGTATTTAGAATTTGATGATTGATTGTGGCAAATTGAGTGTTGATTGTGATAAATAGGGATTTTATTCATAAAAACCCAAGTGTCGGGTTTTGATGCAAAAATTGGATTTTAATGATTATATTAAATAGTGGGGTTTGAAAAAGTGAGATATTAGCTTTTGATTTGAAATTAGCGTGTCCCTACACATGTGAGTAATTTCCGGAATATTTTTAATATGAAGAAAAATAGCCGGGATCACTATTTTAAGTGGAAGTATTGATTGAAATATAAAGTGTCATGGGGCCGAGTATGATTTGGCTGTGTGATAATTAAGAGGAATCATCTTGGGCTGTTGAGCCGGACTTGCCCCTATATGGGATGCCCACGCAGTAGTTGCGGGTCGCAGTTGATTCTGGGCCCATGCTTCTTCGGGAACACCGTCGATGTCTTGACGACGCCGCGCGCTCCAAGGTGGGGAGGCGATGCCTGGCTATATGCCGAGATAGCCGAACAGCGAGTAGGGCTATGCCCTTGTGTGGCAATGAATAACAATTGGAATGCATGTTGAGTGTTATTGATGTGTCGGATTATGGGACGGAATTATGTGGCATGGAATGGGACGTGTCATAACGATTTAGTCTTATAATCAGGACCCCCGCGGTTGTTGGTTATATGAAAGAGAATGTGTTCCGATTGTTTAAGTTCATATTACTATCTGTGATTGAGTGATTTGAATTGCGCTAACCTGCAGGAATGAACTAAAGCGAGGTAAGTCTTCTGTGTGATGTGGTTAGGCCACCCGGGGTGTATTTTCTTTCTAATAGGGGTTTAGGGGGTTGAACTCGCTGAGACATTGTCTCATCCCGGTTTGGGGATTAAAATTTCAGGTCCTTGGTGGATGGAGCGACCAAATAGTTTTGGTTGTCCTTGAGGAGTTGTAGAGGTGAAGTCATAAGGATTGGAGAATGTGTTCGACTTGTAGGTTGTAGGACAGTTCCTTTTTAAGAGCCGGTCTTTTGTAGACTTTTGGTTGTAGGCTTCTGTTTGTAATTCTGTTGAATTATGAAAGTGTTATGTTGTGGTTTTGCTTCCTGTTTTTCTATCCCGTATTTCATTGTCAGGGGTTTTATAATACATTCTGTTTGCGCAATAATAAATGAATTGGGTTGGCGACACTACTTGGGAATGTCGCATTTTTATGACCATGGTGGGATGTTGGCGCGCTCGAGGTTCGGGACGTGACATCACCGTTTAAGTGGTATCAAAGTATGGTCTGTGTATGGAGTGATGAGGTGCGATGAGTCATGGGATAGTTAATAGGAAATGCTTTTAATATGCTGATTGGTTACTATTCCTCCACCAAAAATTAGCTATTTGTTTTTCGATAGCTTTGCAAATGGAAACTGGGATTTTAAACACAGACATCGCATGCTGAGGAATTACCTGCACCACAGATTTAATGAGTATTTCTTTTCCTGCTTGTGACAATAAATTTTCTTTCAAACTTTCCAGCTTCATATTGACCCTTGCAAGTATCCAGGCAAACATGTCTTTCTTGGTTGCACCCCAATCCGACGGGATTCCTAGGTATTTCCTTGTTTTAGTTATTTCTGGAACTCTCAACTCTACTGCCATATTCCTTTTTAAGCCTTCCGGACAGACTTTGCTGAAGTAGATTCCTGATTTATTCAAGTTTATGGCATGTCCTAATGCAAAACAGTACTGATGCAGGATATATGCTAGATTTTGACATTTTAATATTGTGCCATCTAGGAAAAAAATGGAATCATCCGCAATTAGTAGATGGGACAGCGTAGGACAATGTCTATTTAATGTAATTCCCCAAATGGTACTTGCTTCTAAGGCTTCTTTCATCATATAAGACAAGACATTAGCTACCAAGATGAAAAGATAGGGTGAGAGCGGGTCTCCTTGGCGAATACCTCGAGTTGGCTTGAAATATGGCAAAGGGTTCCCATTGAATTTAATGCTGAATGAGACTGTAGATACACATTGCATGATCCACTCCACCCATTTCCCACAGAAACCCATCCTAGTAAGACATTCTTGGAGAAAATCCCACTCTATTCGATCATAGGCCTTATGCATATCTAATTTTAGGATAGCTTGGAATCTCTTTTTTCTCTCTTGAGTTCTTAATTTGTGCAAAACCTCCTGTACAATTAGAATGTTGTTTTGAATCTGCCTGCCCCCTACAAAAGCACTTTGTTATGCTATAATTAGGTATGGAAGCAAATGTTTCAGCCAGTTTGTAAGTATTTTGGAGATGATTTTGTATGCAAAATTGCATAGGCTGATTGGACAGAATTGTTCTAACTTTTCAGGATTTGGATTTTTAAGGATGAGGGTGATAAGGGTTCTGTTTAGGTCAATGTTTAATTATCTAGTCTCAAAGAATTGCTGCACCTCTTTGAATATATCCTAGTTGATGTCGTTCCAATGATTCTGGAAAAATAACCCATTTAATTCATCCGACCTTAGAGCTTTAGTGGCTTCTAATTGATAAGTAGCAACAGTAATTTCCTCCATGATAACATGTTCGATCAACTTTTTATTCATAGTTGCATCAACCAAGTTAGGTATTTGATTTAGGAGGGGCTGGAAATTTCGGGAGCCCACTGTTGTGTAAAGGTTAGTAAAGAAAGTACCTGTCATATCCTTAAGATTATCTTCATTTCTAACCCATTTCCCTTCTCTATTTTTGAGCATTGAGATGTTATTTCGTGTTCTCCTTTGTATAGTTGTTGTATGAAAGAACTTAGTGTTTCTGTCACCCCATTTCAGCCAGTTAACTCTCGATCTCATTCCCCAGTACATCTCCTCCTGTCTCCACAAAGATTCAATTTCTTTTTTCATTTACTGAACTCTCTGACTATCTTCTTGTATGTCAGGACTATTTTGCAGAATCTAGAATTCATTTTGTAGCCATAATACTCTTTTCTATGCATTGGGGAAGCAATTTTTGCTCAATTCAGCAAGTTTCTGGAAGTGATTTTTGCTCAATTCAGCAAGTTTTTTAGCCATTAGAATGAGTTTTTCTACTATACTTGTTCCAGGGAGTGCTAGAAAGGACCAGGCTCTCTTTACAATGCTCATACAATCCTCATCTTTTGCCCAAAAAACATCATATTTAAACTCCTTTCTCCTTCTTCCACTCTTTGGGGAAATTGACAAAATCAGTGGGCTATGGTCTGAGCCAATAGCTGGAAGGGCTACTACTTCAGCATTTGGATATTCCACCCTCCACTCCGTTGAGCATAGAGCCTTGTCTAGCCGCTTCTTTACAAATTCATCCCCTTCTCTTCGATTAATCCAAGTAAAGGCGCACCCCTTGCATTCCAAGTCCATCAAAGAGCAAGCATGAAGAAAATCTCTAAATGTTATGAGCCGAAAATGTTCAACTTTCTTTTTATCCACTTTCTTCCAAGGATAAAGGATTTTATTGAAGTCACCCATACATAACCATGATAGGGAATTTACAGCACAAGCTTTTTGTATATTCTCCTATAAGAGTACTCTTTCTTTGAAGTCATTTGGGGCATGCAGGAATGTGATTCTCATGAGTTGTCTGCTTTCATAAAGATGGCAATGAATATTTATTAAGTGATTTGTGGATGATTCAATTGAAATGTCTACCTGGTCATTCCAGAAAATAGCCATGCCCCCCACAATTCCTATATGATTAACAAGGAAGCTGTTCTGAAATTTAAGTATCATTCTTAGCTTTAATACCTTTTGCTCTTGATTTTTTACTTTCATTAAAAAAAAATTAAGCTGGGCCTTTCCTGAGTCGCTAAGACTCGCAGTGCTTGAATTGTTAGGGGTGAGCCCAACCCCTGATAATTCAAACTCAGATGCTTCATGGTTTACCCGGTGGCTTATTAGGGCTAGCCACCAAAGCTCATTTAATTTCTTTCTCCTCCAATGTGATAGGGTTCTCCACCAGCTGTGATGTATCTAGTGAAACTGATTTGGAAGAATTCGCACCATAAGGGCAGAATCTCTTACCCTTCTTTGCTGTGGTGAGTTTGGTCCCTTTTGCTTTGCACCTTACTAGGCTATGGGAGATTTTTGGGACTTCCAGCATCTCAGCTTCAAGTTTCCTCATTTGTTCTTTGTAGAGCACCATGGTAGACTCCTCATCTAAATAGCCACTTCCTCTCTTTTGTGTTCCTTTGTCATCAACCATCATAATTACTAAAGGAGGGGAGGAGTTCTCACCCTCTTTTTCAACAATCTCCACAGTAAGTTGCTGTTCATCCCATGGTTGGATGGGCTTCTCAGCTACCTCCTTCAACTTTTGAGTTTTTTTAGTTGCAGCAAAATTGGGAGTTTCTAGGACCCTTTCTTGTGCTGTTTCAGTGTCGACTTGTTTGTCATAGAATATTTTCCGATAAGGGCTCATTTCTTTCACCTTCGCTCAAAGCTATTGCCCAAAATTCCCCGGTAGATTTTCCTCCAGCCCTGACTACTCATATGGAATTTCTTTGCAGGCCATGGCATAGTGCCCGATCTTACCGCATGAGTAGCAATAATGTGGGAGTCGCTCATATTTAAATTCTATGCAGAGATTTTTTTTTCCTAGGTTGATGACAATGCCTATCTTGAGAGGGTTGGCTAGGTTTAAAACTACTCTAGCTTTGCCTACTTTGTAATTGCTATTCCCCTTTGTTTCCAGCTTGACATCTATTACCTCCGCAAGTTTGGAAGCTGTCTCTCTCACTATTTCATTTGATACTCTCCCGAATGGGAGTCCATAGAGATGCACCCAAAATGGGCAGTGGGTAAACTCATAACACATTTTTGGAGTATCGAGGTCACATTGCTGCAACACAAGGAGATTACTTGAGAATGACCAAGGTCCTAAATCCAGCACTTTCTGTTTTTCAGCCTATGATTTAAATGAAAAGGAAAAGAGACCGAGTTCAAGAAGGGAGCAAGTAACAGCTTCTGTTTTCCATGCCCTTTTCATCGTATTTAAAAACGATTGAAAATTCACATTAGGTCTGGAATAAAGTTTGCCAAACAGAGTTAATCTACATTCTGCTAATCTGTCTTCAGAAATGCTTTCTTTGACATGTATCACATCGTCTTTAGACCATAGCTTACCCAAACTTTTACATAGAGCCGCTAATCTTCTATCTTCTGGGTTTTGACCTTCCATTTTTATTTGGCAGCAAATCCAAACCTTACTAGGGAGGAATCATGAAAGCAAGACCTAATAGCAAGACACCCAGACAACTTACGAAAGAAGATTTGGATGGAGAAATTGGCTAGCATCTACTTGCCAGTAATGCCCTAATGGTGCGTTTCTCGGATGAAGGGAGCTCTACAATACGTGGGAAAATAACTGATCTCACCAGATTTGCATCACTGAAGCTGCATTTCAGAGGAGGCCTGTGGCATCCCAAAATTCAAGTCATCCTCTAGAGAAATTAAAGCCTATAATTAGGTAATGAAATTACCTATGGTCTATGTGTTAGCCATTAGTCTTTTTAATTAGAAGATTTGTGCATGTGATTGTGATAATTTAAATTTGATAGATTAATAATCTATGCTTGGCCATGCACTTTATGAATTAAATTTCAATAAATGAAATGTCATAAGACTTTGGCCATGTGAAAAATTTAAAGTTTAAAATATTTATAGAAGAAATTAAAAAAAAAAAAGAGAGGAAAAGTCAATTTTTAGGTTGGGCCTTAGGCCCATTGGCCTAAGCTTTTAATGGGCCAAGTTGGCCGGCCCAATAGATACCCAAAAGGAGTGGTCGACCGGCCCAATAGAAGCCCAAAAAGCCCAAGCCCAAATTCAAAAATCCATAGGACAAGTGGCACTAGACATTGGCTTAGGGAAGAAGGCCATGCATTGGCTGGTTTGTAGGCAAGTAATCATGAGGATTTGGGGGTATAAGAGGGAAGAGAGAGAGAGGGTGGCCGGATTTTCTCATTTGGCTGAGAGAGAAGGTGAGAGAGAGAGAGATTTCGAGAGAGAGGGGGAGCGGCCGAGAGAGAGAGGAGGAGGAACCACCGTCCGTCCGCCGTGTGCCGCCGTGTTTGCCACCCTACACCATCGTCTGTCCGGTCTAGAGGCAAGTGGGAGTCCTCTAGCTTCTCTTGCATGCTTGTATGTTGTTTGCATGTCAAATTTTTGGATGTTAGATGAGAAAAACCGAAGCATGGATGGGTTGTGTGTGAAGAGTGTGACTGTTCTTGCTCGGATCGTGTGAGTCAGAAACTTGTTTGAGCTTGCATGTGTGTTTAAAGTCAGATTTTGGCTTCGATTTCTCATGAGAGTTGTAGCTAACATCTTTAACTACAACATACTAAAATTTCGTGGAAAATTATGGAGATTTGAGGGGTTAAAGTCTCATCCAACGGAGACCTCAGATCTGGAGAGTTTTTACTGACCTTTTGCTGGATTCGTAATTTCATGTTGGTTTATGATGAGAATCTCACTTCGATTTCTTCATGAAAGTTGTAGGGGATATCTTAAAATAAAACATACTAAAATTTGAAGTGAAACGAACAAGTATAGCCTAGTAAATCGACTAGATCTTGAAGACGATGATTCTGGTGATGTATTTTGAGACACCCGAGACTTCAAGGACCTAAATGATGACTATATTATGGTTATTTGACCTAGATCTCTTCATGAAACTTGTAAAGGAAATCTTGATATATAACATATCCAAATTTCAGAGAAAACGAAAGGGAATAGGTAGGTGAAATCTCAATATTTCGGAGATGTGTACACTGGACGATGCGGTAGTGGATCCAGAAGCTTCGTGAGACTGTATAAAATAATCTAAAAAGCATCTGGCTTGGAGTTATTCATGAAAGATGTACGAAAATGTCATGGCTATAACTCGGTAAAATTTCGTAATTTTTGGAGGTCGTATGGATATTTTAATCGAATTACTTCGGAGACTGTGCATTCTGGTTTCATCCGAAAAGTATATGCTGTTTTGTGTGAATTATGAAATTGTGTGAAATTTTATTGGCTGTGTATTTTGCATGAAATCATTACCCGATTGTCTTATTTATTAATTGCCTTAATTTTATGATTTTTGAGATTATATAAATAATTAAATTTAATATTTTTGAAAATGGCACAAGCTGGAATTTAAATAAATGTAAAAAGGGCATGATAAATGGATTATTATAATTGGCATAAATTCCATGAATTTTATTTTATAAATAATTGCACCGTGTAGTATGTGTGATAAGGTCTTGGTGCATGCATGGCAATGATTTGAGATGCATGTATGAATTCAATGATGAGTATGATCTTGATTGCCATCACATCACATGCCATGTTAAAATTGAACTATAATTGAAGATGAGAAATGAGATGTATGAGAATATGCATCGTGGTGATGAGAAGACCGTTGGAGGTTGAGTCGACAATGCCCCGGGAGTCGGGATGCCCAAAGGTTCGAATGAGTTGATGCCCTTTGGATGCCTGGTTGTATTATGAATACATGCCCAGAGGTTTTCCCCGGGAGTGTTAGGATACCCGGTTGTATTATGATACATACCCGGAGGGTGAGGGGTTGTATCATGATGCATGCCCGGAGGGTAGGGGAAACCATTTTCTTGGCGAGCCCCGGAGATTCCTCGCGATGCTAGGTGGGGTGCGAGATGCCCAGAGGTTCGAATGAGTCGATGCCCTTCGGATGCCCAGTTGTATCTTGGATACATGCTCGGATGCCTCGTGATGCCAGTTGGGATACGAGATGCTCGGAATGTGGGGGTGCCGGATGCCCGGTTGTATCTTGGATACATGCCCGGCGGTTTCTCGCAATGCTAGGATTGGGCGTGAGTGATGAATGTGGGATGCAAACATTGGTCCCGGGAATGAGAAATGTGGCGGTCCAAGATGAAAATTGGAATTAAATCATGCATGGTGATATATGCATGACATGATGCATGGTGATATATGCATGATATGATGATGATGATGATACATGCATGGATGCATGGTAACGATGATAGTACATGTGATATGATGATAATGTTACATGCATGGATGCATGGTAATGATGATGATACATGTGATATGATGATATGATGATGATGTTACATGCATGGATGCATGGTAATGATGATGGTACATGTGATATGACGATAATGTTACATGCATGGATGCATGGGAATGATAATGGTACATGTGATATGATGATATGATGATAATGTTACATGCATGGATGCATGGTAATGATGATGACATGTGTATGGTATGATGGTGTTATGTATATGATGATGATGACGTGTGTGATATAATAATGTCATGATGACGATGATATGAGTATGACATGATGATACACATGTATGTGTTATGATTGTGGTAATGATGCATGATAGTATATGCATGGCTTCAAGGTAAGTAATGCCCGCAATACATGTATGACTTGTATGATGCATTGAGTAGTTATTGGATTCATTTACCTGCTGAGTGGTTGTACTCACCCCTTTTGGGGACCAACATTTCAGATTAGTAGATGGTTTGAATGGTTAGATATGACCGTGAGGAGAAGGATAGCAAGGGAAGGAGCTTTTGGACGCCGACACTGATTGATGGACTTTAAGTGTATGACTGTTGGAGGAAATGTCGGTCATCTTTAGGAGTGTAGCCGAATATAGAAGACTACGGCATTTTGATGTACCGATGAATGATGTCCATCTGATTTAAGTAAATAAAAAGTGTACGGCTTTAACCTATAAATGTTTAGTAGGTGTGCATTGTTTTCTGAATATAGGGAAGGGAGTTTGTTGGATGTACTTCCGTATTTAAATTGCGCTAGGGACCGATCTAAAGGATGTAAACCCCCAGGTTGTATGGACCTGCTGCAAATTGAAATGGTATTAGAGAGATATGTTAATAAGGAAAGTGAATGGTAAGCGAACTGTGGCGACCCTAATCGGATCAGGGGCCGTCGAGGGGTGCCACAAGGCCTCTTGAGACTATCCCCTGGAGGAAGAAGATGCTCGAAGACGGGTTGAGGATCTTAGGGTTGAGTTCAGCCATTTAGGGTTTGGAAATGCTTGGGTATATGGGAAATCGGTTTGGTATGATGATGGAAAGGATGGAAATGTATGAAATCATCTTATGGGAAGGGATTTGGGGTGTTGGAGTGGAGTGGGTTAGGGTTTATACGAGATTTAGAGGCCAAAGCTACCATGGGGTAGAGAAGTTTTCCTTTCCTCCTCGTTTGAAATAGAAATTAAGAAGTTAAAAATTTTAGCTTTTGATTTCTTCTTCAAATCTATTTTTGGAATAGAAATATGTTCCAGAAATAGAAATATCAAATTGCGTTACCAAACGGATTTCAGTTCCAAACCTGTTCCGAGGAATAGATAAATAGAGAAATAGAGAAGTAGAAATTTAATCATGCGCGTCCTATAAGTCCCTTGTCCTAACGGAACTCTGTAGGAACGAAATTTCGTGGATTCTGCCGGCAAAGGCCTCATTTGACCATATCCATGCCACGCTCGAGCTAAGTCTACAACGTGTTATATGGGGGCTCCCCTGCCCATCCATTTTCCGCAATTTAAACCTTAATTTGTCGGCTTATAGAGCAAGAATTTGATTTACCTTCACGGCACGGTTTTAATTGTCAAAGATTCCTAACCTCTAAATTGGTTTTATTATGTTAATCTTCCCCTTCCTCACTTTGTGACTCACGCGCTCTAAAACTAGGGGATGTACAACATCAAATCAATTAGACTTACGACGCAACAAGTACCCAATATTTTCTCGAAGGAGAGACTGCCCCTGAGACTCGTTGAAGTATCGCACACTTCGGTTGTCAAGGGTGCTAGTGCTGATTATGGCTAGGGAGATCGATGCGCTTGGAAGACCTATTGGTTCCGTTTGCACCAAAACATGACCAATTTTGGTTATTATAAACTGAAAATAGACTCAGTTGATGAGAGAAAAATTTGGTCATTTAAAAATGAAATTATCAATAACTTATAAATTGACAATTTGAAGGAATAGACAAAAAGTAAAATTGATAATCATGAATGCAACCATAAAAAAAGTAATTGTCAACATAGTAGAATCAAGCAATTGTCAAATAGTAGAATCGAAGAAGCCTTCAAGATAGAAAAGTTAATGTAATGTATCGGGCATTACTTTTGGGCTACCTTGAAGCGGCTATTCGAGAAACAAAAGAACAAAATGACGAATCACATAACAAGACACATTTGTGTGATCGGGGCTATGGTCGTCAATGCGATCAACGATGTCATCTTCAAGCCAAGGACATTCAATTAGTCCATATCGATCCAAACGAACACGGTAGCTTCTAAGTGTGTTTCTCAAACTCTTAATTAGTTGAACAACGAAAACAATTTAGACAAGAGATCCCACCTCTAGTGGAGATTTTACAAAGGCCTAAAAATCCTACCTTGAATCTAACAACAAGAGTGTCAACTTCCATATCCTAATCAAGTGGTTGGACTCATATGATAACAATAAATGGCCAACAAAGGAATGGTTAGGCCAATATAAAGAAAACCACATCCTCATTTGTTGACATTATACTTTACCCAAGAAAATTCAAATCTCCTAACTTAATTGTTTTCATCAACGAAGATGACTAGTTGATTGTTGGAACACATTGTCCCCCAATGTGGAGAGATGAACAAATGAATTCTCAACCACCGGCCGCGGTGGCTTCATTGGCTAAGACTCTACTGATCCTCAACGAAGAGGTAAAGGGTTCAAAACCTAGGGGAGGCGCTAGGTGTATTAAGTGTGACTTAGGGGTGGTGGGTCCTCCTGCTTAAGTGTCACCTGGGGGTTTACGGTGCGGCTATCGGCCGTAAGCACCAAAAAAAAAAACCAAAAAAAAAAAAAAAAAAAAAAAAACAAATGAATTCTCAAGACTTAGGTTGTTCCCTTTGTCTTTATTAAAAATCTCATTTACTTGGTATATGAATTTACCTAAGTCAATTCATACTTGGGCTGAGATGAAAAGGTAACTCTATTCTTAATTTCATAGAACAATACTTGAAGTATCAATGACTGATTTGGCTAGAATTTATCATTACTGTAATGAATCAATCGGTCAATTTGTTGCTCGATTTGAGAGAGTTAGGAATAGATGCCTTACTTTACTCTTAGAGAAAGAATTCACAAATCTGGCTTTCAGTGAATTGAAATTCAATCTTAGAGAAAAATTTGGATGCCAAAATTTCACCGATTATTCCAATTGGTAATAAGAGTGTCTAAATATGAGCAACTACTTAAAGACAGATAGAGAGCCACATGAAAAATTTACACCAAAAATGCCTCTTGTCGAAAAATATGAGTCAAAGGTGAATCAAACCAAGATAAAATTTAGCATGAAAAGTTCAAATTTACTGATGACAAAGGAGCACATGATGACTTTTGACCATCTAATTTGAAAGAATCAGATTCTATAAAAGGGGTATTTTTTTTTTTACACTAAAAATGACCAATTTTGGTTATTTAAAATATGTAAAAATACTTGGTTGAAGAGAGCAAAGTTTTGTTATTTATAAATAGAATTATCGACACCTTAAAGAATTGATAGCTTGAAGAAATCAACAAAAAGTGAATTAAGCAATCTTAGACACAACAATGTAGTAAAATAAAGCAGCGTCAAGATAGTGGAGTCGAAGACACCATCGAATAGTAGAGTCAATGTAATTATCGATGTAAACATTCAGTAACTGTTTGTAACATCTATTTGTAATCACTTTTGGTAATCTCTATTTGTAACCTCCTTTAACAAATCGTCAATTGTAAGTTTTAACTACACACATCCCTTTCTTTGAAGGTTCCCACACACAAACAAATAAATGTGTTATCATTCTTGTACTATAGTTATAGTTTCCAAATTCGAATTGTCAATTAAATATTGGCATGTTTTTTAGCTCTACTTTCGAGATCCGCATCATCAATTAAATTTTGGCATATATCTTGATTGTAATTCTTGAGTGCCTTATCGTCAATTAAATTCCAACATTTTACTTTTATATTCTCGGGCTACCCAACATAGTATACGTACATGTAGTTTCGTTTAAAATTAAGTTATTGATTCCCTTTATGATATTTCTTATCCGAAATCGCCATGAAATCTATCTTCTTTAATGAAAATTAAAAAGTCTTTCACTGAACGGTAATTTTTCCTGAAATTAATCGAATTCCGGCAAATCAGGTTTGTGATGACGATGTAGTAAAAGGTTTGAGAATTTAGGAAAGAGAAAACCTCTGGTTTGCCTTCAGCTGGATCTGACCTGAATTTCTGCCTTCCTAGTGCACATGAAACTGCTTCAAAAAGAAAACAGCTTTCAAAGGGACATTATTTTACAGTTGCCCCTGGTGCACATGAAACTGCTTCAAAAAGAAAACAGCTTTCAAATGGACATTGGTTTACAGTTGCCCTTTGTATATCCCTCTCACATAAAGCCTAGAAGGGGGGGACAAAATCTCTAAATATTTGACACAAATGGGATGTACTTTCAATTTGGTAACCAATGATGATGGCCTTTTATTGAAGACCATAGACAAGCAAAGCTCGAATAGCACCGACACCAGCTACCGGACCTATGATAACCCCAATGGGGGCAACCCACCACCGATTGCTTTCCCAAAGGTTCACGTCGTACCGAGCAAACCTTTTCTTCGGTGCTTGACACTGAGGGCATCCGTATGAATCCGGCTGCGGATCAAGCAAAGTGCATAATTACGTTACACTCCATTTATTGCAAAATCTACATGCATACCAACAATTTTATCAACTTTTTCAGGGTGAAATAGCCTCTGAACAGCTAAGATGGAGAAAATAATTCGTGACAGAACAATCATCTTGCCTGCTCATCAAACGGTTTCTGCAAGGTGTATACGTACGTAACTGTCAGAAAAGGAAGAAGAAGAAGGTATTTGGAAGACAGATCAAAGGCGAAGAAGCAATTCTCTTCTTTTCATTGAATGATTCTCGTACATGTAACTCGTATTTAATTACAATGAAGGAAAGTAATAAAGGAAATTCTATATTTGCCTATCTTCTTCTATCCTAAAGTATATTTGAGTATATTTGATTTCCTATTACAAGAAATTACAAAATCACATCTTCATATCTTCCAACACTCCCCCTCAAGCTGGTGGTCTGTATATGTCAAAAACTCCTAGCTTGTGTAGAAGATATGTATGTTGTCTTTGACAAAGAGGTTTAGTGAATATATCAGTAGGCTGTTCTGAAGTCTTTATTCCTCTTGTCTCGACAATTCTTTCTTGAATCTTTTCCCAAGTAAAATGACAATCAACTTCTATATGCTTTGTCCTCTCATGTAGTACAGGATTTGCTGCAAGCTTGAGTGCCGAATCATTATCACAAAAGAGTAAAGTTGGTCCTTTAACAGGAGCTCCGAGATCCAGAAGTAGACCCCTTAACTAGACTATTTCACATACAGTCTTGGCCATAGACCGATATTCAGCTTCAGCCGATGATAAAGATACAATAGACTGTTTCTTTGTCTTCCATGAGAGTAATGATTCCCCAAATTTAATGCAGAAACCAGTAATAGACCTTCTACTCATGGGGCATGTGGCATAATCTGCATCGCAATAAGCTGTCATTTCCATGTTACACTTTCGGGAAAGAAGTATTCCCAAACCTAGACAAGTCTTCAAGTATCTCACAATCTTCAGGGCTGCATTCATGTGAGACGTTTCCGGATCGTGCATAAACTGACTAAGAGTCTGTACTGCATAACAAATATCCGGCCTAGTCATGGTGAGATATATCAATTTTCCTACTAGTCTCTGATATCCTGAGGGATCTTGCAACAGAGGATCATCAGAAGAAGAGGGTATGCCAGTGTCATAGTTGACAGAGGTCAGTTTTGCATTTTGCTCAATAGGAATGACTGATGGTCTACAACCTGATAAACCTGCTTCTGATATAATCTCCATCACAAATTTCCGCTGACTTAATGAGATGCCTTGATCTGAGCGAGCTATTTCAATTCCAAGAAAATACTTAGGCGACCCTAAGTCTTTAATATGAAAGGTCGAATGCAGATACTCTTTAAGTTTTTTAACAGCAGAATAATCACTCCCCATGATAAGGATATCATCAACATAGATCATCAAGTAAATTGATGACATACCTTTTGTCCAGGTGAATAAGGCATAATCATACTTGGATTGCTTGAACCCAGCAGCCAAAAGTGCACTTGTGAATTTAGCATACCACTGTTGGGAGGCTTGTTTCAAGCCATAAAGAGATTTACGGAGACGACATACCTTTGACTCCCCCTGTCTCCGTAATCCGGGCGGAAGCTCCATATATATTTCTTCATCCAGATCACCATGTAAGAAAGCATTATGGACATCCATTTGGTGTAATGGCCAATCACGAAGAGCAGCAATAGACAAAAAAGTACGAACCGTGACATCCTTTGCTACATGAGAAAATGTTTCGTGATAATCAAAACCTTCTCGCTGGGTGAAGCCTTTTGCCACTAACCGTGCTTTGTATCTTTCCACAGAACCATCTGCTCTATATTTTATTTTATATACCCATTTACATCCAATAGGTTTGCGATGAGCAGGAATGGAGACAACATCCCAAGTGTGATTTTCCATCAATGCATGCAATTCAGATTCCATGGCCTTTTGCCAACGAGGATCATCTTTGGCTTCATTATAACTAGAAGGTTCTTGACATTCAGAAATACGACTTATGCAACATAGATGGTCTGCCGACAATCTATCAAAGGAGACATAAGAAGAGATGGGGTATCGAGTACCTGATGAATGTGAAGAACCGCATATATAATCCTTCGTCCAAGTTGGTGGTCGAGTGATTCGATGAGAACGCCTCTGTGGCTCCTCTGGTGTGGCGGATATTGCTTCAGTAGTGGTTGTTTCTGAAGTATCCTCCAACTGTGCTGGTTCTTCATGCAGCGATTCTTCTATATATGGCTGCTCAATGAAATTTTCAGCAGGACTTACAAAAGGTGTTGTAGGCAAGACATCAACTTCTCTAGGAGCAGTAGGGATAATAAATGTTCCTCCAGTTGAGGAATCTTCCTCTGATAGAAATTGGCGATTTGTCTTTTCTTCTTCTGGTAAAGATGTTAATGAAAAAGGAAAAACATCTTCATGAAAAACAACATCCCTGCTGATAAAGAAATTTCCTGTAGATGGTGCATAAAGCCTATATCCCTTTTGCAAAGTTGGATAGCCCATGAAAATGCATTGAGTAGCTCGTGGCGCCATTTTATCTCTATGGCCCACCGTAGTGACATAGCACAGACACCCAAAAACTCTGAGATGAGATAAATCCGGCTTTCTCCCATATAATAATTCAAAAGGTGTCTTTCCCTTTAAGATGCGTGATGGCATATGATTGATCAGGTATGCTGCAGTAATTACACAATCTCCCCAAAACTTTCCGGGAATAGATGCTTGAAATTTAATTGCACGTGCCACTTCTAAAAGATGGCGATGTTTTCTCTCAACAACTCCATTCTGCTGGGGTGTGTAAACACAAGAGCTCTCATGCAATATTCCATGTAAAGTGAATAAGGAAGTACATTCAGCATTAAAAAATTCTTTTCCATTATCAGTACGTATCCTACGGATTGGTTTTTGAAATTGAGTTTTGGATAAGGAAAGGAATGTCTTTAAATGAGAAAAGACCTGATTTTTCGATTGCATAAGGAAAATCCATGTGGCACGAGAATAGTCATCCACAATAGTGAGAAAGAACCTAGAGCCATCATGATTTAAAGTATGATAAGGCCCCCAAACATCAGCGTGAATAAGAGAAAAAATATCTGCTGCTCGAGAATTGCTATTCTGAAAAGAAGCACGTGTTTGCTTTGCCATGGGACAAATGAGACATTTGGGATAGGGAAATAATGCACTATGGCCCAACGTTTATGATTAAGGAAATTAATGCCATTGGCAGTAGCATTACATAGAGATTTATTGAATTGAACAGGATATGACTTAAAAGGGTGTGGAAAATCCAACCAAAAATATAATCCATGGCTGACTCTACCCAAGCTCATCAGTGTGCCAGTCGAATGGGCCTAAAAGAAACATTTATCAGAATGGAAAAGAATATGGCAGGAATTTTCTTCACAGGCTCGGGCAACTGAGATCAGATTGAAATGGAAATCGGGTACGTAAAGCACGTTTTTAATAGTAACGAGAGAGCTAAGCTTTACAGTCCCAGTCATTGTGACTTTGGTGGTATTACCATTTGGGAGTTGTACTGATATAGGAAAAGATAATTTTATAATATCTGAAAGTAAATTCCTATCACAGACTATGTGATCACTGGCACCTGAATCGATAATCCATGCATCCTTTGAAATCGAATTCATCAAACAATAAGATGTACCTGTGAAGCTGCCTCCTTTATCCGAGGGATCCAATTTCTTCAAAGTTTCCATCAGCTCGTGATATTGTTCATGGGTAATTGATTTTCCCATGTGCTGGCCTGTCACTTGAAAAATTGAGGAAAATTTCCCTTTTTCTTTTTCTCCTGTCTTTCCATGCAATTTCCAGCAATTCTCAATTGTATGGTGCGGGCGCTTACAATAATCACAGTACATCTTACCTCTTCCTTTCGGCCCATTATTTTTTGCATTTGGATTGGGCCTAAAATCTTGGGCCGAGATAGGCCCATATGGGCCGTCGGATCCTCCAAGAAGTGGGCCACGCATTCTATCTAGCCCATTGGGGCCAGTAAATCGGTAGCCGTTCGATCCGATTAGATAAGAGCTGCGGGAGCCGTCGGATGGAGCGGAACGGGAGCCGTCGGATGAGGCGGGGATGATCCCATGCGGACCGTCCGATCCTGTCGCCCCCTAAATCAAGCGCGAACTGTCCGATTGGTAGTGGAATTGATCTCCACCGTCCGCGCTTCTCTTTATAAGGGCCCTAGGGTTTTTGCTTTCGAAAACGAACCCTAGATCCGTCTCTCTCCTTCCCGAACCTCTCTGTATCGAACGAAAATGGGTCTTCGCGGCCAGAGCAATTCCATCTCCTCCTTTGCCATGGTCCGCCGATCTCTGTTGGCTCTCCTCCTGTATGGCGAGTTGATAGATCCGGCCGAGACTTGGTAGAGGCTCCATGGTGAGTATATGGGATCGGAAAGACATGTAAGTTTCGTTGAGGATGAGAAGAAATCTCGTTGCTTTCTCCCTTTCTCGCATCTGCTTGTATTGTTGTTGGATGTTATCGGGCCAGTCGAATTTTTCCTCAGCTGCCTCTAACTCGTTCCACAGACTCGATAGCTTGTTGTATACTGTTGCGATGCTCATGTTCCCCTGTTCCAGATCTGAAATTTGCTGTGTTAGGTAAAAAAATTTCACTTGATCGAGTTTTCCATACATCTCCCTAATGTTTTCCCACATTTTTTTCGGATCCTCCGTCGGGGAAGCCCGGACGCGATCTCGGTGCGATGCGCCCCAATCCAGGTTCTTACCAAGCTGACCGCACCGCCTCCGATTCGTGCCATTCTCTCGTCGGACGGAATTGGAAACGATCCGTCGATGAAAACCTCCTTGTCTTTTGTTATGAGTGCCCGCCGGAACTCGCGCGACCAACTTGAATAATTATCTGCACCTGCCAATTGTTGACTTATAATCTTCAATTTTGGTCCGTCGCCGTTTGTTGTGTATAATGGATCGCTAGGTTCCGGCCGGCCACTGGTAGTGAGAAATTGATACGGGAAGAAACTCGGTGCAGGAGTCGGGTAGGGATTCGTTCCCTGACCCGAACCCCCGAGGCCAAATCCGTAGCCCGCATTATGAAATCCCTGTCCTGGGATAGGTGATCCGCCCGTCTGCTCCGGGCTGGTGCTAGGGTTTGCCCCGTCACTGGTTGGTGGACCTGCTTCAGCCCGCGCTCTGCTGTGGTAGCCAGGCAATGATGCATTGGGGATAGGCCCAGGATACCATGGATATGGCATCCATTGGTAAGGGTGACCTGCGAATGGTTGCCCTGTAATTGCTTGAGCCTGTTATTGCCACGGCACGTGCGGAGGTTGGCCCTGAATTTGTTGTTGTTGTTTTGATGCAGGGACTATAGCGGCTGGATCTTGGTCTCCCAAGGCTCGCGTCGAAGCATCTGATGAAGATTCATCAACGGGAGTAAAGGTACGATCTGGTGGTATAGACATGTTGAAAAAAGAATTTTGATTCCTCTGTTATCTCTTCTTTGCAGATGCAGTTCCTTCAGGCAATCAAGGACTTTGATTCCTTTGGCAACGCTTTTTCTGAAAATTCGAGATTGGAGTATGAGGCAATCGGAAGCGGAAGCAAATCAGTTCAGAACCAGAGAGGCTCTGATACCATGTCAGAAAAGGAAGAAGAAGAAGGTATTTGGAAGACAGATCAAAGGCGAAGAAGCAATTCTCTTCTTTTCATTGAATGATTCTGTACATGTAACTCTGTATTTAATTACAATGAAGGAAAGTAATAAAGGAAATTCTATATTTGCCTATCTTCTTCTATCCTAAAGTATATTTGAGTATATTTGATTTCCTATTACAAGAAATTACAAAATCACATCTTCATATCTTCCAACAGTATCCACAATCTAGGCAGATGTGAGTGGTTCTAGCCTGCACACCAAGTTTTGCAGAGCATGTAAGACCGCCTATCCTTTCTCGAACTTGATACAAATTGAACCGTACTGGAATTATTTGCGTGTAAGGAAGAGGTAAACCTTTTGAGCCTCGGTCAACTTCCTCCCAAATCGGGGAGGAGCAGGGCGCTTTGGTAACCGCTTAACATCTACTTCTGCGCCTCTGCAATGAAAGCATGCAGTGGTCAGTTCAGATGCAAGAATATTCTCTGCTGCGTGAATTGAGTGCTCTTCAGGTGGAAAAATTGGAGATATCTCATTTTTCTTAACTAGGAAGAAGATCTCAAACGATGTCTCTCTGGCTCTAACCTTACCCTTTGGGTTCCTTTTTTGTCAATGTCTTCCAAGAGCACGAAAGAGCTAGAGCTCAACTAGGTGGGTGCAATTGTCTCAGCACAACATGGTGGAGTAACTATTCAATGTTAGCTTCGTCTGCATATATTACGAGACTATTTTCAGTTGCATTCCTCCAAATTATATTACTTTGCCAGAAGACTTCTTCTGGCAACCATGCCACAGCAACCTCATAATTTCTTAGAATTCACCTTAGCATCTGAAACCCCTTAGTGAAGTGGGACTTGGAGGTTGAAGTTTAGAACAAATATGCTTCCAACTCTACCGATTCTCGTGTAAATTGCCTCATAGGGAGCTATCACAGGAAATTTGTGGTTCCCCATACGTGCTTGCAAATGCAAAGAAGTGTAGCACCACTTTGATGAGAAGAACTCCCTAATTGACATTGAAATGACGTCTTATACAACGTAAATCACATGCCAGTCAAATTTCTGAACTTCGAATTTTTCAAGTCGGCTACATAAGTAGGTGGCAGTACCATGTTCGACTATCTTTGTTCAAATAATCAAAGGACAATCTCTTGGGCAAAGAAAAAGAAGCCTGAATGCCACAAACTTACCTTCGTATGAGTTTATATCCCCATGATTGATTTTGAAGTTCTACAATATTTGGGCTGCATTAAGAAGTAATCAATGACTTCTTGAAGAACATTACTGAAAAATGTTAAATTTTTTCACAAAACAATTGAAGCTTTAATTTTACTTTATGAGCTCGCATCGGTATCAAAACAGTAACAGTCACGTTCGCTGCCCACAATTTAAGATTTGAGAGCTTGTTCGCTGCTCCCATCCATCTCTATCCCTCTTTGCACATTTTTCTCCATCACTATCGGCGCCGTAAGCTACTTGACCATAACTCTCCTGCAAATAATTACCAGACTTTCACCTCCTCTGGTGATGCAGGTTTCAGATAGCCAGTTACAGATTGGCTGGTAGGCGGTCGCTTTAGAACCGTTCCGCCAGAGCCCGGTTCTCTATCGCCCGACGACCTTTCCGATGCATCTCTATCGGCGCCGTAAGCTACTTGACCATAACTCTCCCGCTTCACCAATCTCGCTCTTCTTTTGTCTCGAAGGTTCTTCATTTTCTTCTTATCCGCCACCCATTGCCGTACAAAGAAATCTCTATCCACTCGAGATTCATCCGAAGTAGTTCCTCTAACCGGGCGAGACGAGGTACAGATGTTCCGCCCCAAAAGGAGAGAACTTGCTTGCGACCCACGAGCCACGGCGAATCTTCCCGACACATTTCCAGTCAAGCCGAGAGATTTCGGACATTCGCGGGATACGACATCGCGGTGCAGCTGCAGGGCACCGATTGCGCACCCGCTTCGAAGCTGACCCAAATGACGGAGCGGAAACCTTTCGGCGACGAGACTGGATTGACGAATCCCATTCCCATTCTTCAGTCTCATCCGGACGGCCGCATCGAACGCAGCGAACAACTCACGACGGCCCATGTCGACCGTGCACCAGTCCCAGAAAGCCTGCGCAAGCACGAAGTTCGCGTCGACGCGAGATCGTTCACGCGAGGGGGCGGCATTTAGATTAGGGAGCGGGGCGCGCGTTGAATTAGCGCGAAGCGAATGATCGAAAACCCAAAAAACCACGGCTCGAACTCGGCCGAGAGAGATGGATCAAAGAGAAAGAGGAGAAGAGCAAATTCGTCGTCAAAAGAATAAAAAAAAAAAAATGTTGGATTTACCTTCCGAGCTCTCTTCGATTATCTTCTTCTTCAGACGACGGCAGAGAGAGAGAGAGAGAGAGAGAGAGAGTCTTCGTCTTCCTCAGTTCCTGTTTTGGGAAGTCATTAAAAATTGGCGAATTCTGTTTCTCTACAGAGAGGCCGCGGAGGTGGCATTTAAAAGAAAATGGAGCTGCTGCGTCTCTACGAGCAATTCTCATAAAATTACTAATCACTCCCTCACTTCTCCGATTTGAAGATCGGTCCAGAGTCGTCACCTCTTTCTGTCGAGAAGAAGCTCACGGATCGGATCACCCCCGAAAAAGAAAATGCTTGTTAAACTAGTCCGTCCGTCATTGCTTTTTACCCTCTGAAAAGTTACCGAGCCACGAAGAGTCACTAATAATTGTGATACACTAAAGGGTAAAAATCACCGGAGACTCCAAATTGGGTTCACTATAATACCTATGCCCTAAACTTGCCTTCGCCGCAGCTGTTTTTAGCGTCACCATTGCCACCATCCTAACCTTCGCCAAACCCAGAAAGAAAGCGAAGGAGGAAGTTAGAAAAAAAAGGACGAAGAAAATAAGAGAAGAACAGCATACAATGAGTTGACATATTTTTTCCGCGTAAATATTTCATCAGCACCATTTACTTTCTAGTGTGAAAAAATTTTCACTGGCATTATTTAACGAAATTAACTCCAATGAGAGAGTTACTAATCGGAATTTGCTAATACGTGGAATTTTACTGTTTCTGAAAAAATGCAAAATTTAGTTGCTGTAGTTATTAATAATGGTGAAATCCACCTTTTATTACTAGAAAGTTTCAAACGCCCTCAAGATTTCAGAATATAACTTTGCATTCACTTGACTATTTGTGAATCACTCAAGCCTATCTCCTTGCGATGCTTCAGTATCTTGCGCAAGTCGCAACATTGCAACAAAAGGGAAGCACGCACAGAGAATCACATCCAGATGGATCTGTGCATGTGCATAGCGTTACACTCGAACCATCTAATTCACTATCAAGAAAATGTATGATGCACTAAATAAGTGGGCGCGCGATAAGGCCTACGCCAGTATACCGTTTCCTTATCAAACAGAAACATAAAGAGAGGATGAAGGATTGTCCTAGACAGCGAACATTACACATAGAAGATGGTCTTTAAAGCAGATTGCAAACGCTTGCAGTCCTTATCACGACGGTCGGCAGCCACCTACAGAGAGGTGTATCCCCATGATCTTCACATACACATCATGTGAACTGCCGTCTCATATAGGTATCCTCGTGTACAAAAACAGGATCAGCACCGGCTTGAGGAGGGAATTGTGGTTGTCCCATAGCCACACCTCCTTGATTAGGCAGAGGCGCGTTGCCCCAGCCTTGGTCGGCATTATTTTTTGCTGAAGTCAGGGCGAGATATGAGATCATTCCGAGGGTAACTGTAGCAAGGGACAAGAGGGCACCTCCTGCGGACACACCAGGTTTCACGACATAACAAGTTCCGTACCAGTTGTACCTGTTTGCCGCAGCATGCCGGTCGTTTAGTGCAGCCGCAGTTAGCAACAAGAAGAACGCGATGACGAATGCGATCCTGCATGGCGAGGATAGTAGACAGTGAACATGCATATGACCGTGGGCAAACAGTATATGCTCTCTGAACTGCGGCAAGATCACAAATTATGCATAAAATTCATCACCAATTAGTTCTACATTTGCATAACTACTCAAAGTGCAATCCTCAACCTTATTATTAAGTATGCTCATGTCAGAATCTGGCCCACCAATACTCTCCTCTATACTTATGATCTATATAGGAAAAAGTTCTTGAATTAACTCTGCCACTCGCACCAATCAAAGACATTGTTGACGACTCTGCTAAACCACAAGTCTGCATTCTTTAGATGATTTAATATCCGTTAATCAAAGAAAACCTTTTCCATCTACATCTATGCTATTAACAACCAAGAAAATTCAGTTCAATCCTCCACACAAACCATGTTCCAATCCAAGCAGTCCAGCAATGCAAGATTGGTGCTGGCATTTGATTGCTTATCATTATTTTCACCCTTCTTCAGCATCATCCGGTGAATTGTCATCCGCCAATGCCTCTGATAAACCAGAGGTAATACAATATTGTTCAATGGGAAGAAGCTCGAAATTCAATAAAATTTAGACAAGGTTGTTGCTAGTTAGTTTACCATCGTTACATCTCTCCATAGAAGAATTTAACCAGACAAAAGTATAGAAGAACCTGATGAATAGGTAAAATGACAATGGGAGTATTCATAGCAATGTGGAGGAGTAGTAGACATAGACTGTCAAATTAAATAAAGAAATAAAACAAAAGAAGAAACTGATAGGGTCTCGATTACTAGCTGCATTTTCCATCCAAATATGCTGCCTACCATGCAGCACATCCACATATTCCTGACACCATCACTCAATAAAAACGCCAGATGTACACGAACACCACAAAAAAAGACATTGTGTTTTAACCACATCTAGATGCCAAAGGTGTGGTTGAAATTTTACCAGGAAAGAATGAAGCAGAAAACTGCAATAGTCCCACTAGAGGTCGATGGACGAGTGTTTCTTCTGCAGCAAATGCACCCAGTTGCCATACTAATGATCACTTGGGCGATCAAGAGAGTTAGCACAGCTGTTGAACCTAGACTCACAGCAGGAGTACGTGGATATTCACACTGTGTCACTTCAGAAGCCTACGAATCTCAAAAGGTAATCAACCGTTATACACAAGAGGAAAAGAATAACATCTTCAGCTATCTATTAAGAAAGTATCATATTTAGCCATGTGGTGAGAGAAAAATATCAACCAGCGAAACCAGGCACAAGATTTATATGATTTAGTGTCAGCATATATACAGAGCAGAACAAAACAATCCACCATGAGAAAGCAGGAAACTAGGACTTTACCTAAGAAAGCACTGAGACCTAACCTCAGACACTATGATAAATTCCAACAAGAGATCACGACAGAAATTACCTTTTCACGAGACCACCAACAGGAGTGCTTATACGACAACCTAATCCTCCTAAATAGAATAAAAGAAAAAAGAATTGGCATATTTGTAAGGAAACCGGTCATAAAATGCTCAAGCTCTCTAATGGATTGAATCTGACAATTCACACAGTGAAAGGACATTTCTGCTCTGCTTTTATGAGACATTCAATGAAATAGAAACCATCTAGGCAGTACCGAGGGATTTCTGACATTGAGTTACATTCTGTATATGAATCCTTGGACTTGCTCTCTTTTACCTTGATTCTCCATCCACTGTCACGAAACAATACATCTGTGTGCATGTACTCTCTTCAACCAAAAACACAGCATGGGCTGCTAGGGTGCTAATTGAACGCCAGACCATTAACTGCTGAAAAGCAATCCATCTTGCCACAATATAGCAATGAAGCAGAATGCCAATTATAGTCACTTCAAGGGCACTCGAATGGACTTCCAGGAAGTGACACAAATAAACTTTTCCTGAGCAGCCCCTCACCAATCCCAGTCAAACCATGAAAACATTCCCAAGTGCATCTCCTAACTAAATGAGATGGCTTAACCATTTTATTCGCTAACATAACCATCATAGCGTCAATCAGAACTAAAGTGGGATGGTTTAACCATTTTTTGTCTGCGTCGTATTAGGTCCCGCCCAAGTCCCCCATCCCTGACGCAGCCTAGACATAATTTGTACATTTAGCAGTTCACTTTCTAGTTTCTAACTAAGTACTTCACTTCCTAGTAGAAACTGGACTTGGCAAAATCTTTAACGTAATCAGCTGAACATGGGAGAGATGCAAATGGAATCCAAAAGCAAGTCACTCCTGGCTTTGGAGTTTGCACCAGCAAGAAATCGATACAATACGCAAGACTTGTACTAAGCACCTCGGCAAGAACCCGACACAATCTCCCAACGGAGCAATCTTTCAGAAAAAGGAAACTCTAATAGGACATACAGCGTTAAACTCAAACTCTAATCACTCAAAAGATAGCGCAAAAACACAAATTAGCAATCCATACCCTTTTCCCGGGGGCAATTACAAAAGGGAGAAAAAAATAATCTGAGAGAAAGAAAAATAAAATTGCGCCGGGGAATAGAGGAAGGAGGGACTCCAACCGAAAGCTGGAAACTCAAATATCTAACACAAGCTCACGGCTCAGCGAAGAAGTGTTTCCTAAACAACCAGAAGGCAAAAGCATACGAGAGGAAACTTTTCTTGGCAATGTCAACCGGGGGATTCAAGAGGAACAAACAAATGGAAATGCAAACCCCTCCGATCCATCACATGTTTCTCATTCAAAACGCGGGCTTCTTACCTTTATCCTGGTGGCCTCGGCGGCGAAACCCGTCGCAGCTGAAAGCAGCCCCAAGAACCCCACGACCCCACATATCACACCCTTCCTATCCATTTCTCTCTCTCTCTGTGGGAGTAGGACACCTCACAAATGAAGAAATCTCAGAAGTGCCGAGTAGGTGAAGAACAGAGTAGCAATATTAGTTTTGAGTCTCGATGATCTGTGGAAGCTGAGGTTTTCCCAGGAAAAGAGAGAGAAGAGAACGCGGAAATACGCGCGCACAGAAAGAGAGAGAGAGAGGAGAAGAAAAGAAGCGAGAGTTCCTAAGCAAGTTAAGTTACTCCCTTTTTGTTAAAGTCCAAAGCTGCGTTCACAGGTTAACAAACAACCAGATGGGATTGGTTCTATTTTCTCGTGGGACCTAAGATAACTAAAGATCCATTTGCTCTGAAGGCGTACAATTTAATAATGTGGGGGACTGTCGTGGGTCAAGGATAAGAAGGTGACTAGCTTCTGCACTATTTTCGAACTCCACAAAAAGCTCAAAATGGTGTCTTTCAAGTTTCAACTTTTTACTATCTTCGTCCATTCATACACGAAAACGTTGATCAAACGCGGGGCTGAGCAACACCCCATAACTTTTTACTCTACTGATGTAAAAGTTGACCCAGTTGACTACTAATTCCCTTGTCTATCTGAACTCTGCAGGAACGAAATTTCATGGATTCTGCCGGCAAAGGCAATATCCATGCCACGCTCGAGCTAAGTCTTTTTTTTTTTTGGGTCGAAACGCTTGAGCTAAGTCTACGACGTGTTATATGGGGGCTCCCTTGCCGTCCAGTTTCCACAATTCAAACCTTAATTTCTCATTGACTTATAGAGCGAGAATTTGATTTACCTTCATGGCACGGTTTTAATTGTCAAAGATTCCTGACCTCCAAATTGGTTTTAGTATGTCAATCTTCCCCTTCCTCACTCTGCGACTCACGCTCTAAAACTAGGGGATGTACAACATAAAATCAATTTGACTTACCACGCAACAAGTACCCAGAACCTTAAGGAGAGACTGCTCTCGAGACTTGTTGAAGTATCGCCCACTTTGGTTGTCAGTGGTGCCAGTGCTGATTATGGCTAGGGAAATCGATACGCTTGGAAGACCTATTGGTTCCGTTTGCACCAAAACATGACCATTTTTGGTTATTATAAACTGAAAATAGACTCAGTTGATGAGAGAAAAATTCGATCATTTAAAAATAAAATTATCAATAACTTGATAAATTGACAATTCGAAGAAATCGACAAAAAAGTAAAATTGATAATCACGAATGCAACCATCAAGAAAGTAACCATCAACTTAGTATAATCAAGCAATTGTCAAATGGGAAAATTACTAAAAAAAGTCCTCAATCTATTACAATTGTGCTAATTCAGTTATAAACTTATTCTTTTGACCAATTGAATCCTAAACCTTTTACAATTATTCTCGATCAATCCATTCGGCCAAAATTGGCTAGCCGACGATCTTTTTTTAATATTTTATTTTTTGAAATTTTTTTATTAATTTTTTATTATCTTTTTATCTTTCTTTTTTTCCTTCTCCCTCTCCCTCCTTCCTCCTTCTTCCTTTGGCTTCGGTGACCAGCCAAAGGAGAGGGCTGGTGGGTCACCGAACTAAGGCGGTCGAGCTAGCTCGCCTCGCTAGATCCGGCGAGGGGGGCCTTGCTGTCGCCGGGTTTGGCGAGCTCGCGCCTAGCAACGGCGGGGCAAAACCCCGGCAAGCTCGTGCAAAGCGATAGCGAGGCGAGCCCCCGTCGAATCTGGTGAGGAGGGGCTCATCATCGCGTCTAGGGAAGCCCTTCTTGCCGGATCTAGTGAGGGCTTGCCTCGTGCTGCGATTGCGAGGCGAGCCCTTGCCAGATCTAGCGGGGGTTCGCCCCGCCGTCACTTTGCGCGAGCTCGTCGGAGTGCCTCAGTCCAGCGACCCGCCAGCCTAGCCGGTCGCCGAAGCCAAAGGAAGGAGGTGGGAGGAGAAAGGAAGAAGGAAGAGGGAGAAGGAAAAAAAGAAGATAAAAACAATAATAAAATATTTCAAAAAATAAAATATTATTAAAAAAATGTCATCAATGCTTTGGCTAGCCTAATTTTGATTAGATGGATTGATAGGGAATAATTATAAAAGGTTTATGATTCAATTGGTAAAAAAAAAATAGGTTTAAGATTGAACTGGTATAATTATAATAAGTTTAGAACTTTTTTGATAAATTTTCCATTGTCAAATAGTAGAATCGAAGAAGCCTTCAAGGTAGAAAAGTTAATGTAATGTATTGGAGCTTACTTTTGGGCTACCTTGAAGCGGCTATTCGAGAGACAAAGGAACAAAATGACGAATTACAGAACAAGACGCATTTATGTGATCGGGTTTATGGTCATCAATGCGATCAACGATGTCATCTTCAAGCCCGGGACATTCAATTAGTCCATACCGATCCAAACGAACAAGGTAGGTTCTGAGCGTGTTTCTCAAACTCTTAATCAGTTGAACAAGTGGGATTTTACAAAGGCCTAAATATCCTACCTCGAATCTAACGCCAGGAGTGTCAACTTCCATATCAAGTGGTTGAACATGTATGACAACGACAAAAGGAATGGTCAGGCCAATATATAAAAAACCACATCCTCGTTGGTTGACACTACACCTTACCCAAGAACATTCATATCTCCTAACTTAAGTTGTTTTCATTGGCTAAGATGACTAGTTGATTGTTGGAACACATTGTCCCCCAACGTGGAGAGACGAACAAATGAATTCTCATTTCAAGACTTAGATTGTTCCCTTTGTCTTTATTAAAAATTGCATTTACTTGGTATATGAATTTACCTAAGTCAATTCATACTTGGGCTGAGATGAAAATGTAACTCTGTTCTTAATTTCATAGAATAATACCTGAAGTATCAATTACTAATTTGGCTAGAATTTATCATTATTGTAATGAATCAATTGGTCAATTTGTTGCTCGATTCAAGAGAGTTGGGAATAGATGCGTTACTTTTACTCTTAGAGAAAGAATTCACAAACCTGGCTTTTAGTGAATTGAAATTCAATCTCAGAGAAAAATTTGGATGCCAAAATTTCACCGATTTATTCCAATTGGTAATAAGAGTGTCTAAATATGAGCAACTACTTAAAGACAAAGATAGAGAACCACATGAAAACTTTACACCAAATGCGCCTCTTGTTGAAAAATATGAGTCATATGATGAATCAAACCAAGATAAAATTTAGCATGAAAAGTTCAAATTTATTGATGACAAAGGGGCACATGATGACTTTTGACCATCTAATTTGAAAGAATCAAATTCTACAAAAGGGGTATTTTTTTTTTTTGCACTAAAAACGACCAATTTTGGTTATTTAAAATATGTAAAAAAAAAAAAATCGGTCGATGAGAGCAGAGTTTTGTTATTTATAAACAGAATTATCGACCCCTTGAAGAATTGATAGCTTGAAGAAATCAACAAAAAGTGAATTAAGCAATCTCAGATGCAACAACGTAGTAAAATAAAGCGGAGTTGAAGAAACCGTCAAATAGTAGAGTTAATGTAACCATTCGGTAACCGTTTGTAACATCTATTTGTAATCACTTTTGGTAATCTCTATTTGTAACGTTCATTAATAATCATCAATTGTAAGTTTTAACTACATGCATCCCTTTCTTTGAAGGTTCCCACACACAAACAAATAATCGTCAATTGTAAGTTTTAATTACACGCATCCCTTCCTTTGAAGGTTCCCACACACAAACAAATAAACGCGTTATCATTCTTGTACTATAGTTTTAGTTTCCAAATTCGAATTGCCAATTAAATATTGGCATGTTTCTAAGCTCTACTTTCGAGATCCACATCATCGATTAAATTTTGGCACATATCTTGATTGTAATTCTTGAGTGCCTTATCTTCGATTAAAATTCAAACATTTTACTTTTATATTCTCAAGCTGCCCAACATGGTGTATGTACACGTAGTTTCGTTTAAAATGAAGTCATTGATTCCCTTTATGATATTTCTTATCTGAAATCGCCTCTTCTTTTAATGAAAATTAAAAAGTCTTTCACTGAACGGTATTTTTTTCTGAAATTAATCGAATTCCGGCAAATCAGGTTTGTGATGACGATGTAGTAAAAGGTTTGAGAATTTAGAAAAGAGAAAACCTCTGGTTTGCCTTCAGCTGGATCTGACCCGAACTTCTGCCTTCCTGGTGCACATGAAACTGCTTCGAAAAGAAAACAGCTTTCAAATGGACATTATTTTACAGTTGCCCCTAGTGCACATGAAACTGCTTCAAAAAGAAAACAGCTTTCAAATGGACATTTGGTTTACAGTTGCCCTTTGTATATCCCTCTCATATAAGCCCTAGAAGGGGGGACAAAATCTCTAAACATTCGACACAAATGGGAAGTACTTTCAATTTGGCAACCAATGATGATGGCCTTTTATTGAAGACCATAGACAAGCAAAGCTCCAACAGCACCAACACCAGCTACCAGACCTATGATAACCCCAATCGGGGGCAACCCACCACCGATTGCTTTTCCAGTGTTCACGTCGTACCGAGCAAACCTTTTCTTCGGTGCTTGACACTGAGGGCATCCGTATGAATCCGGCTGCGGATCAAGCAAAGTGCATAATTACATTACACTCGATTTATTGCAAAATCTACATGCATACCAACAATTATATCAACTTTTTCAGGGTGAAATAGCCTCTGAACAGCTAAGATGGAGAAAATAATTCGTGACAGAACAATCATCTTACCTGCTCATCAAACGGTTTCTGCAAGGTGTATACGTATCCACAATCTAGGCAGATGTGAGTGGCTCTAGCCTGCACACCAAGTTTTGCAGAGCATGTAAGACCGCCTATCCTTTCTCGAACTTGATACAAATTGAACCGTACTGGAATTATTTGCGTGTAAGGAAGAGGTAAACCTTTTGAGTCTCAGTCAACTTCCTCCCAAATCGGGGAGGAGCAGGGCGCTTTGGTAACCGCTTAACATCTACTTCTGCGCCTCTGCAATGAAAGCATGCAGTGGTCAGTTTATGCAAGAATATTCTCTGCTGCGTGAATTGAGTGCTCTTCAGGTGGAAAAATTAGAGATATCTCATTTTTCTTAACTAGGAAGAAGATCTCAAACGATGTCTCTCTGGCTCTAACCTTACCCTTTGGGTTCCTTTTTTGTCAATGTCTTCCAAGAGCACGAAAGAGCTAGAGCTCAACTAGGTGCGTGCAATTGTCTCAGCACAACATGGTGGAGTAACTATTCAATGTTAGCTTCGTCTGCATATATTACGAGACTATTTTCAGTTTCATTCCTCCAAATTATATTACTTTGCCAGAAGACTTCTTCTGGCAACCATGCCACAGCAACCTCATAATTTCTTAGAACGCACCTTAGCATCTGAAACCCCTTAGTGAAGTGGGACTTGGAGGTTGAAGTTTAGAACAAATATGCTTCCAACTCTACCGATTCTCGTGTAAATTGCCTCATAGGGAGCTATCACAGGAAATTTGTGGTTCCCCATACGTGCTTGCAAATGCAAAGAAGTGTAGCACCACTTTGATGAGAAGAAGACATTGAAATGACGTCTTATACAACGTAAATCACATGCCAGTAAGATTTCTGAACTTCGAATCCTCAAGTCGGCTACATAAGTAGGTGGCAGTACCATGTTCGACTATCTTTGTTCAATTAATCAAAGGACAATCTCTTGGGCAAAGAAAAGAAGCCTGAATGCCACAAACTTACCTTCGTATGAGTTTATATGCCTATAATTGATTTTGAAGTTCTACAATATTTGGGCTGCATTAAGAAGTAAGCCAAAGTGTTCTAGCAGTTGAGGGAAAATAAAGGTCTTTTTTCTTGCAATGGCATCATGGGAAGTGAGCATCTCCATCTGGGACAGGAGTATAAGATCGACTTCACCAGTATCCCTTTCGACAATCCAAAAAGTTCATCAATAGCTTGTTTCTTAACTTCAGCACTAAAGATTCAAACTTCTATGTGATTATCGATTAGCGACATTTATTACGTAGGAAAATAGACATTCAATTCAAAACAAAAACTTATAGTCAGATGGCATCGAGCTCAAACGTACTGAGGGAGGGAAACTACAGTCAAGCTGTTTATTTATTCTATTCTTTTCTTATGCACAAAGCCTCCATACGCCATTCTTTTCAAAATTATGACATACGCGATGACAAGCCGAGAAGGAAAGTTAATTTAAAAAAAAAAAGAGATCCTAGAGAAGAGAGGAAGGAGTCACCTGCTAACAACGAAATAAATGGAATCAGGCTTTGCTTGGATGGCGGTTTTTGTGAATCCAAGCTTATCAGCAGGCCAAAGCTCATCACCAAAGAAGCTGCTTGTGTACAACACCTGGTCTCCTGCCTTAAGCCCTGCTTTTGCCGCGTTCCCTCCCCTATCTACTGCCTATTTGAATCCAATTCAAATCAGCCATTTTTTCCTAAGTCAACATTGACCACAACACCATGTATATCCAGCAATCGTCACGAGCAAAATAATAAGGAAATCTGGGAATCATAGCTTGAGGCTGAGAGCTAGACCAAGCAATCAGGCCTCTATCTAATTTCTAGGCTGAAATGAGCATGGAACTTGCTCAAACAAGACAATTGAAGTCTCGAACTTACAGTGATGACGACACCACCGCCAGACTTTTGACCGAGAGTGAGGCCGAGAGGCTTGTCGACCTCAGCCTCGATGGTCTTGGACGCTCCTGCGGTCCTCGCGCTGATCTCGAGCCCTTTCCTGCTCGCTACACTAGCGGTGGAGCCGCGACTATTATCGGCGACAAAGAGAGTCGACGCACCCTTCTTCGCTTCATGCAGACTGATGCCTTGAAAAGCAGTCTTCTGCCCCAAGTAAGAGGAAAACCAAGAATTCCAAGCGATGAGTGAATGGAGGGTCGTCGATGGGATAAAAAAAAAAAAATATGAAGGGCCCACAAACGCAACTAGACCTGGTAATGGTGAGAAGCGAGGAAGGGTTTCGGAGAGGAGTGGGGAGTGATCTTGCGGGCGACGGCGGCACCGCAAGAAGACGAGGCGCCTGCTGCGACCACACCCGACGACATTTCTCGCCCGCTTTTGCTGTGACTGCGATCGCACAAGGAGGGAGAGAGTTGCTCTGTCAAGAAAAAAACACGAGAGGAGGAAAGGAGAAGAAGAAGAGGAAGAAGAGAGCAGGAGTCAGCGTCACTGTCGAGGGATAAGTTTTTAGTGGCAGTGGCAGAATGGAGAGAGTGATGAGTGATGAGGGATGAGGGAGTGTTGAGTGGCAAGTTGAGCCACACGCCTCTGCACTCCGTGGTCGCTCGCTGGCCGCAGATTTCGTTCCAACCCGCTTTTGTGGAGGACAGAAATTGAGTCGGGCTGACTTGTAGCTCAGAATCGGGCTAGGACGTAAGTGGGAATGTCGATTTTGTCTGATTTCAACACGAACACGAACTCGAGAATTTAATCGAGTTTTTCTTTTTATTGTTTTCGTCAAAAATATTTGATAGCCGATGTAGTTTATGGTCGATTTCTTATGAGAATTTTCATGTAACGCCCCGTGTAAAGAGAAGTATGTATCGAGTTGGTCACGTGACAATATACTCAGTTGGGTCGAATTGCGTGGCAAGATCGCCGCTTCACTTTGTAATAGAAACTCAACGACAGAGTCGTAGAATTATTTTCTCGACAAGAGGAGCCCTGCCGCTTCCACGTAGGCAGTGGCGCACCGTGGTGACAGATTCTCTTGGTGGCAGTGGCAAACGTCCCCGCGGAGGGCAGGTGTGATGTGATGTGCACCGAGCTCGGTGACCTAAACCGAAGTGGCGGTGGGACACTGGACTTGACCACGCCTCTCTCTCCTAACTCCATCACCGTCCTATCCCACTTCCACTCGTCAACTGGAGGTTCTGAATGGCCGCCGTTTCCAGGAGTATCGGCAAGCGAGTCGCCCCTCAGGCTCCGATCTGGAGTTGGACTTCCGTCGCTCATTCCAGGTATTCTTCATGTTTGTTTCGTTATCCAGAGTGCGTGTAAGCCTATGTTTAATGCTTTCCTCAATGTTTGAGTTTTGGCCTTCTTTCGCATCATCTTCATCCGCGTTCCGACGTGTCTCGCAATACTTTCCGCTGTTCGAGCTTTCCTCGATCAGTGACTCGGTACTAATTCCGCAACGCATGCAGGAGAAATGGGCACTCCTCAGCGCCAGAGAAGAATCCCGAGGATGTGGCGACGGTGTATGAGAAGAACCCCGATGACCCAGTCCCGCAAAATGTGGTTCCCGATGAAGTGATCCAGATTCAATCCGAAGAATACTGGGTTCCCCACCCGCAGACCGGGGTCTTCGTTCCTCCTTCCGATTGTAACGCCAGCGAGGACGTGCCCGAGCCCGAGCCCGAGGCCGAGGAGTCGGTGCTGGAGCAGGAGGCCTGGTATCGCCCAACTGGTATCCAAGATCTGGAGAAGCCCATCAGCCTCGAAGTCGAAGTATCTGAAACGAACGAGACGGCAACACGAGAAGTCGCAGAATAGTGCAAGGCCGAGCAGCTATTGCGAATTGTACATAGGGACTGTTAAGGTTTTCATGCTATCCGCTAAACTCGTCTGCTGTTGGATTTGGTCACTCGATAACATATGAAGCCAGTGAGTCAGATGCAACTTCCCTGTGTTTTGTCTTGATTGTAAAATTCAACAAAGTTCAATAACCCCTGCCGATAGGGAACTTCCTTATGTCACCGGCTCATTCTAATTGATGCTATCTTCGCATCCTCAAATTTTATGTGGGATGACAAGGGCCAAATCATCAAATTTGCCCGATTATTCTGAGCCCTTTTGGGATCAAAGTATGGCCTGGTGTGGGCTTGACATGCTTCATCCAGCACACTTCTCCATGGATCTAGGTCGACCCGTATTGAAAATCCCACTCCGATGACTGTGATAACGGGACCTGTATGATCAAATCTCGGGTTCTACTAAATTTTGCCCCGCAACTGTCGGTCATCGGCTCATCGCGTGGTCATTATCTGTTATGCTATCGGCCCAAAGACCAGCAAGACCCGCAAAAGTCGGTTAATGTTGTCCGACTGAAGAACCCAGCAATCTTCAGGGGAAGAAAGGAAAGTAGAAAGACCCTAGCGAAATTGCAAACGAGAGACTGGGGATTCTTAGCGCGCTGAACCATTATTGACCATTGCAACTGTACACATTCTAGCAGGTTCTATCTATTCTATACTCGAAAGTATTTACAGAGAGAGAAAATAGCAATTCAGGAAGCCATTGTCCAAAGAGGCTGCCGCTCTGGTCGTCTTAAGGATGAACTTCGTGTAAACCAGACAGAGACCCTCTAATATTTCTTTGCTTGATTCTCAATTTAAGATACTTTCCCCCCCCCCCCCCCCCTCCTGATGTAGCTGTCTTGACTACATTGAAGTAGCCACTAACTACTTCACGTCAAGAAGTCGACTCGAATGAAGCTTCTTACAATGCCAACATCATATGAATCCAAATAGGCAGACAACAACAAAGCAGCAACCAATTGCCACAGTAGCTGTGGAAAAAGCGTCCCACCCTGGCAATATCGCGCGCATCCCCGACGTGAACGCTATCATCAGAGCTAGTATTGAGATATATGTAAGCACGGCTGCAAATTTCGTGAAGCGGAGAAGGAGGTGGAAGTTGTGCTCCACTGATGTCAAGAAGTGAAGAAACACCGAAAGAGTGGAGCAGTAGAAGGCGAGGGCATTTGCAATCAGGAAAATTCTGAAGGCAACTCTAGATACTAATGCCGCGGTGCCGTCGTCACTTCCTCGATCGTCACTGTCACTTCCTCGATCTTTATAACCTCCCGGAACAGCTAAACCGGCCGTAAAAGTGACCGTTGCTATGAGTGTCGCCACTAGCAGATGAGTCCCCGATATACCCTTTAGACGGATTGATCTGAAGGAGTTGTCGCTCAATGACGTTATGCCAGATGTGGACCTTTCGAGCGACGATCTGTCACTGTAGAGGCGAAGCAAAACGTCTCGCTCGCTGAAGCTGTTGCTTCCGGATAAATCTCCAGCTTTCACATCGTTATTCTCACTGTAAGGATCATACCTTCTCGTGTCTGCCTCGTCCTGGATCACTAATTTCAAGCTTTGTCGGCTGCCAGCTCGCTCCATCTTCTTCATTATCCTAGTCTGCGACAGGTCCCGCAATCCAAACATCGGCTAGATAACATTCATCAGTTTTCCCATACAATATACTCACACATAGATATTACTTATTTCTTCAAAGATAGACTAAATGCTACATCACCCAGTTTTCTCATCATTCTCCTCTTGCCATGCATGGAAAACTTCCATTAAACTGGCTTGATAACTGACGCGGGCTTTATGACTAAGTCGTTACATTATGGTAGCAATGCAAACAACACACAGTTCACTCTACTACCACTGGTCTTACATATTAAAAACACTTGATGCAGGGTAGACCAGGGTAGACCATGTTCTAGTCACATATAAGATGATCTTATTAATATGGATAAGTACATTATAAGTCATAAAACTTGTTACGAAATTGTAATCGAATCCTAAAACTTGTTCCGAAAGTGCAATTGAATCATTAACCTTTTAAAATGCGTAATGAAGTCTTAAAATTTGTCACGAATGTGCAATTGAGTTATAAAACTTTTAAGATATGAAAACAACGAAATGACTTGATTAAATCAATTTGATAAATTTTATGATGCGATTGCACTTTTTAATAGTTTTAGAATTCAATTGTATTTTTGTAGCAAGTATTATGGTTTAGTTGCACTTTTTAAAAGAACTTTTAAAAAGTTTTAGGACTCAAATATACTTGTCAAATATACTTTTGTAACAAGTTCTATCCCTTTTAATTAACATCACTTGATGTGGGTAGACCATGCTAAAGTGACATATGAGGCAAAGTTTGTGCGCTCTTGTCGGTATAGTGGTGGGGCCGATCATGGTGATTTTCTTCATGAGATCATGTACCTGAAAGGCTCGTCGCAAGTTGTGTACATCCATGTGTAAATGGAAGAATAGCTTGATAAAGATTTATTTATTTATTTATTGGAATAATATGTGAGAAATGAGATGGTAATTACAAAAGCAAGAAATTGTAGCACACACCTTCACGAGCTCTCCAAGAGAAGGATTGTAGTGAAGGATGTCAATGGCCTTGCAGTGTTGCTTGTTCACGGCCTTCTTGTCGACTCTTCTGTCATAAGTGAGCGTCATCAAAATCTCATCTTTCCCACAATTAGCAGCCAAATGCAAAGGCGTGTTCCCTTCTTCGTCAGGAATATTGATGAGCTCTTGAAACTTCTTATTCCCGAGTATATATTTCACGACCCTCGTTCTCCCGCTCACCACGGCCACGTGAAGAGCCGTCCTGCCTTTTTCGTCGTGCAGTTCGTGAACGTCCGGGCAGTGATCGATGAGCTCGTCCATGATTTTAACATGCCCTTGTTTGGCCGCCACGTGAAAGGCGCACATCCCTTCTTTGTTAGGTATATAAGCGACTGAGCAGTTCATTTCAAGAAGGTGCTTCGTTGCTTCGAGATGACCCAGATGCGCAGCGTAATGAAGTGGGGTTCGTCCGTACTCGTCCGCTTCTGTCACTATTAGTGGCCACTTGTTCACAAGCTCCTTTATGATATCTAGAAAACATTTCGGTTCGGTGAGAGATCGTTAGAATACAAACATACGCACGATGGGGGATACTAGAGACAAAACAAGAAAAGGAAAAGGCAAACTTTTGTTTAAGTTAGAATGGAGAAAAAGTCGTTAGATATGGTAAATTTCCCTGCTATCTTCTGGGAAGTTGTCGAGATGTTAGAGGAATGAATTTTCTCCAAATTAAATAAGATGACTTGTTTCGTGGAGTCAATTCCGATTGATCATTGGGCTTCTCTTGAGGATGGACAAACTCAAAACCTAATATTTTTTTTTTTTTGGTCGCTCAAAACCTAATAGTTGAAACAGGAGAATAAATGTCATTTCCCCCTCTCTTGCCTCCCTCTTTCTCCTCTTCTTATTTTATTTTTTTCTTTTTAAATGGTGAGGGTAACTCGATAGCGCATGTCAAATGAATTACAAATTTATAATCTACCACCGCGTGATGACCCATGAAGTAGCTTAGTTGATGGAAATATGTGGTGATTGTCTATCAGAAAAGGACTAATCTTACCAATTTGACAGGATTGAAATCTCCCTGCGAGTCCGTCGTATAAGCTAAGCAGCCCATCCCGCATGATGCGCCTTATGTTTTCCAATGACAAATCAGGGACATGGCTTTCTAGAGCTCGACCTGAAACAAGGCACATACTTATTAACGATAAGCCAAACTGATGATATTAAGATTTCATCATGAACAATTCTATCATGCACAAGGCTCGTGTGGAAAAAGTCATAATCCTTTTTTGCAGATGAAAAAGATCATTAACCTACCGTGATGGGTGCGAATCAAGGCGGCATGAAGAGCGGTTAGCCCATTCGCGCCTTTATAGTGGGGCGATGATGGTGATGACGACATCTGCAAGATCATGCAACGAGCAATATCGAAGAACCCGGCTTCAACGGCCATGAAAACTGGACTCTCGCCTACCTTATTATCGATGTACATGAGTTGGGAATCGGCTTTCACCAGCAACTCCACTACATCAATGTGGCCGCTCCTCACGGCCAAATGCAAAGGCGAATCCCCACACCCGTTCACCTTCTTCAAGAGACTCAAGTCATCGGGGCTCGGATCATAATAGTTATTCATCTCGCGTGCTCGGTGCACGGGCACTCCATCGTCAACGAGGAGTCGAACGATCTCCAAGCAACCCATCTTGGCCGCAACATGGAGAGGAGTGTCGCCATGCGAGTTCTGGTGGGGTAAAAGGCAGGGGCATAGCCGAATCAAGGTCCGGACGAGGTCAGTTTGTTGAGAGGTGATGGTGATGTGAAGGAGGCTGTTGCTTTGTGGGGTGAACTGGGCTCGGCAATACCCAGTTTCGTCTGTGATCAATCGTTTGATGCAGTCCGAGTCCCCCGTGGATGCTGCCAGGTATAGATCGCGATCCATGGACTTAATGGATGAATCAGACTCGAACTCGGTGGCCCTCTGGACACGCATCTTGCGAAGACGTGTGACTCGCGTCAACCCAAAACAAGAAAAGCATACGAAAAGCTGGAAAGGAGAGGCATGTTTGCAGAGCCGAACGCGCTTAAAATAGGGAGCAGGATGTTCGAGAAGTGGACTCTTTCCTCTTCCATACTAGCCTCATTAACTTGTTCTTGAGAGGGAGAGAGAGAGAGAGAGACTGCGTTGACGTCCACTTCAGGGACTAGAAAAGAACCCTTTGTTTTTTCCCCGTCGTTTCCAAGACCCCTGCGTCAACCCCGTGCCCGCGTCAAAAGATAAGATTTTTTACTCCATTTTGAAGGTTCAGTTGGATACCATCACAAGGCCAAAAGTAAAAAAAACAAATGGACATTTTCTCATCTGTTTCCATGATGACTTTTCATTAATGTCGACGAAAGAAGGAAGAAAGAAAGTGGTAGTCATATGGTATTCCCAGGAAGCCGAGTAATTTTAACGAAAGACCCACGATGTATCCACTAATCATAATTCTCAGCAGCTTTGTATGGACTGGGAAGGAATATCCTACGTGAATCTCCTTCCCATATCTCAGATTCTCAATCGGCACAAGACCGCATCAGTCATATTATATTATTCGTCGTTGGACCGACGTGTTTTATGGGCACCAAAGCCTATTTTGACACGCCTAGGTTATTATTATTAGGGTTTTTTTTAATATAATAGTCTTTGAATTATTATAAAAATAACATGTAAAAACGGTCACCTAATCATTTCTCTTATTATTATTATTATACAGTGCACTACTTTACTTTTTACATGACTCATACTGACTTGACCGCAATAAGTTATTTGACTCGAAACTCTTTTTAAGTCGTTTTTACCTACCCTAAAAGATACTATAAAATCTTTCCCTATAAAATTTAGCCACCTAGACGTGTGACTAAAGACTTCATTCTTGTCTCAGAACTTAATGTCAGACCAAAGAAGGCCTGTCCACACGTAGATGTTCAATTACTTCATTGACATATATTGGAATTTCGCGTAAAAATTATAATTAAATTAACAATACTGAAATTTATGACAAAATTAATATCCGCACAATGATTCATGTGGACAGACAATCAGAATTGACCAAACACTTCTTTCTTTTCTGCCATGAATGGTCTTCTTCTTCGACAATTTCATTGTATCTTAGGATGACCGGCCGTCATTTTGATAGACCGAAAGGAGTTGAGAATGCAGATTGTGATGGAAAACTAAAATTTATTCTGTCATTTCCTCATAAATCTTCATATGCTAAGGGTTGGTTTGTTTAGCTAAAATTTAATGATTTCAAAAATATTTTCTTAAAAATGATCGCTTTTATCGTATGAAATAATTAATCATTCGAAAAAGCTTCATTAATGGCAACAGCTTATGTCTAAATGTTTTGATTATATTTTTCTTTTGTTTATTTTTGTAAGCGGTGTGTCAATACAAGTATTATTTTTAATAAATATTTTATTTATTTTTCACGAAATAAATAGAAAAAAACTGAAAAGGCAAAGAAGGTGCTGAATTATTGGAATATGTCCGTTTAGATCCCTCAACTGTTTAATGAAATTGAGTCCCAAAATTGTATGTTTTCTTCGTTCAAATTGCTTCTTTTGTTGAAACTATAGACCAAGATACAGTCCTGGCCATTAAATGCTGAAATGTAACGTTATGTGGCACGTCGCATGGCAATTATAAAATAAACAATTGTTTCCAAAAGTCTAGATATATAACAATCTGGAAGAAAGATAAAAATAAAAACAAAAATCATTCCGCATGCATTTATCTCCATCAACCATCTAAAAAAAAAAAAATTAATTCATGAAATTGCTTCTGGAGATCTGCGGTTAGCTTTGCCTGAAATATCTTCACTCGTTCACAAAGCTTTTGGAGAAGCCGGAGATCGTGATTCTTTTATCTTTTTTTTTTTTTTTTGCTCTTCTACAACATGCTGTCGTTTACACGCGCCTTTCCAGGTCCCTGAGCTTCGCAAGCTCCACCACCTCGCTGTTGAGCACCGTCGGCCTCTTCAATCTTCTTCGACGACATGGCCTAGGAAGGGCTGTCCTGTTGCTGTAGATTTGAGCGAGAGTTGCGTTGCGACCTTGCCCGACTCGGGCGCAGCATATGCCAAGGTGGCGGCAAGGGCAACGCTTGATTCGCCTGAGTCGCAAGGTGTGACAGCCCCCTAGCCGGTCGTCTTCCCTCGTCGGTGCCTGGGTGGTAGCGTAGCGGCACTGCCGATCGTAGCTCCCACCGTCCTTAGCTTCTCCTTTGTTTGGTTTTTTTCCTCCTTTTGCCAGATTTTTAGTTTTGTAAATCTTTGAAATTTATAATTTAATTGCCACGTAGGATGCCATATTACGTGACACCACAAGCCAATTTAGACAACAAAACATGCATATTTTATGACTTAATTACATTAAAAAAAAAAAATCGAAGGGCCCAATTGAACATTTTGTAATAATTCAAGACTCGAGAAAAAGTAGGTTCACCACGACAAAACATTAGCGGTCCCTTCCCAGTCGTTCCCCGTGATCTTGACCCGGAGGCAGTTCACAATAAGCGGGATTTCCCACCAGACATTGCGGATGGAAATAAATTTAGCCCCGTCAAACACGCAGAGCAAAGCAACCACGTTATTCAGGCGAAGCTAAAGCATCCCACTGTCACACGGTAGTAGCGTTCACAAATCGAATTGACTACAAGTCGACCACAGAGGAAATTGGTCCAATGATCTCAGGGATAAAGCCTTGGTCTCTTCAGAGATTCCACTACTTTATGATTCCTATATATATATATATATATAGAGAGAGAGAGAGAGAGAGAGAGAGAGAGAGAGAAGAGAGAGAGAGAGAGAGAGAGGTCATGACAGTCAAGCATCATTTACCGTGAATGAAGCAGAAGCAGGGAAACTAGTCCAAAAGATCATAAAAATGAATTTATGATCACCTCCTAAAGACAAGTAATGCAAACTGGATTAGTAAAATTTTCACAAACAAGCTCCAGAGAGACTAAACATCGCTGACAGACTGGAATAAGGAAACACTCTCACTGCGTGCACGACCTCATTGGACACAACAAAGTTCACTACCATTCAGATAGCCCGATGCCAATTTGTCTATCGTTGTTAATTAGGTCACACAAACAAGGTATGGGCATTGTCATGAAATTTTCCACCTGATGAAGTCTTCACGTCTTGAAATTTAAGGCCGTACCTTCTTCTTGCTTACAATACAAACCAGAAACTTGCAGTAATGAAGAAAGCAAAAGGGACCTAAGAGAAAGGCATCTTGTCTTCAGGCCTCGTTTATGTTGCTGAAAGTGAATGATTTGGAAAACTATTTTCTTAAAAATAATCATTTATATCGCTTGAAATAATTAGTCAATGGAAAATGTTCACATTATCGACAATAATTCTAGACAATGAAAATACTTTTCCAAATCATTCTCTACGAAGCAAACGAGCCCTAGTCTCTTCCTCCCACGCGCACTGGGGCAGCCCTAGAAATGATTTAAACCCTTAACATTTTTAATTTACTTAAATACTCATGTCTGCCGATAAATTGCTAGCTAATATGTGTATTGTCAATTTGCATTTTAATCAGTCAATAGTTCGAATAACTATTATGTAGATGGGAACAAGAGAATCAAAACATCTCTACACTATGGCAGCAGCTGAAGTGAAAAATTGTATCAGCAAACCAAAATCTCAAGACAAAGTAATAATGCAAATATATCTCACGATCTATGTACATAAGAGAATGACCTCTCTAGATACCTTGTTTCAATCTCTTGTCATAGGTGATGATACCGATGACTGGTTGCGAGGAGAAGGAGAAGCCATGACTATTGCTGAGTCTTTCTATTTCTAATTAGCCTTTCAACATCTTCCAGCTTGCAATTTCACTTGAAAGACACTTTCATCACAACTGTCTCGAGATCAATAATCTAGCAAGTTGGGATTGCCTTCCTGGTTGCAGAAGATTGCGTCAATCAAAATTATCTGCAGCAGTACCATACAGAGTAAGGTCAAATTAAGTTGACCCAGTAGCTACTTCCTGGTCATGATATTGGAGGCTGTCAATGTGACCCTTCAAATGACAGTGCTGTCAGAGACCATGACCAGCTGAATACATTTTCATGAGTGCACCCATATCATTCCTCCCTGCAACCACTTCCGCCATATAGAACATCTGATCCAACAATCTTCAAGTTGATTCACTTCAGTTTCTTCTCAGCCCATTGAGCAATATATGCACATAGGGGACTGCAATGCTCCATCCAGACCCAAACAGCAGTGAACCAAATACTATTCCGCTGAGAAAGGCACTACTGCCAAATGCCAATTACGGAATGAATGCGCCCAGACATTTTCTCTGACCGGATCAGGCATGCATTAGGCTTCAATACTTTCACTCGCAGTCACGTTTCCAGAGAGATCAGACATCAAAGCATTAGGCAAAAACATCATTTATCTTCACACAAATATAAGTCCTGTCAGACACCAAGGAAAGGATAACAAATTAATTCAGTTCATGAATTTAGTAAAAAATGATGTGGGAAATTAGTTGCAGCATATTTCAAAAAATCATAAAGATAAACACAGGAAGAGAACAGATCCTATTACCTTCAAAGCTACAAAGTATGCTCTCTTTTATTTGGTAAGATGGGAAGAGGGAATATGGATGTACAAAGATTTTTTGGATGTTAATAAGAGTGAACCATCATTAGACTAAACTCTTGTTTCTAGTGCAGAGTTTTGGCCCTCTTAGGAATATATATATTATATAAGAAGGAAGAGTTAGTTTATCACATGTTTTGCACACTAACTTTATAAAACTTTAAAAGGCCTCTGAATCTCAGTAATCCATAGATATCAGATTCACTTACAGTGCTTCTGTTTGAGTTCCATCAACGCAGTTTCTAATATAACTCTGGCCTTCCGATCTGGAGAGCATCCGCTGGCCTCCATTTCCTTGTATATCGCAGGAACCTAAATGCACAAAGATAGAAGATGACGAGACACCATAACAAGAAGGATATTATCCCTCAGTAGACACTCCAGCTGAAAAAGAAAATTCATTGAGCGCAAGCAAGAAATAGCATTGTGCTTTATCCTGCATTTTCTAGAGGCAGTGATTGAAACATTGCACTATCTGAATATTTATATGTATATAACTACCTTGTCAAATTTCCGAGCTCTGATATATGCCTTCATAAGTGTAGAATAGGTAACCACGTCAGGAAAGATACCCTATAAATGTGACAGCATTGCCAATAGAAAATGAGGCAAGATGATCCTTAAAAGTTATACGACTACTGAAAAAAAAGTCCCAAATAAGCTAAGAAAATAAAACAGAAAGCTATTCTTTGGACTTTGTTATGTCTGCAAAACGAAAATTACATGGAACAAGAAAACTTACACTTTCTTTCATAAGGTGGTAAATAGAAAGAGCCTCCATGTGTCTTCCAGCAACACTGAACGCATTAATCAACACATTTAACATTACAACATTTGGTTCAATTCCTTCTGCTTCCATAAGCTGAAGCACTTTAACCGTATCTTCACATAGTCCCTACATATAGGAAGCATAATCTAGAAATTAGCAGGATTGGTTCTCCTACTTGCGAAATAAAATATCAGTGGTCAAACATTCCTCACACCATTCCACTTCAATAACAGAACACACCACATGATGCTTATCTTATAGGAAAGGATAATCTCCAGTGAAGGTTAAACTTATGCTCATTTTGTTTCACTTTGTTGAATAACCAATGCCTTTCACCTGTTTACCTGCACTATTTCCTGATCACGTAATTTGTTATTTCCCTATACTCATAATAAACTTTGCAGATCAACTGAAACGCCAATTATTTAACGATCTAACAAATTAATTAACCTTCACTAGATTTATTGTTCAATTTAGAAGCTTCCATCACCATCTGGTATAGAACGATTTCAACAGGAGAATAATATGTCTTCTACTTTCTATTGCACCTAGCCATTCTACTAAAACAATATATAAAAAGTTTCAAGGCGGTTTTTGTTTAGGTAATCCTGATCAAGGAAGACATATATGAGGCGAAAAATACTACAAACTATGTCGTGTTTTAACAGAACCATAGTTTGGAAGGGATCTCAATTATCCACTACTTTCCATATACATACTTCTTCCATAATGTGGGAGCTGCTATCTGTCAGGGAAGTACGTAAAAATATAATACTAAAAGATCTATAGAGTTCATTTCCTACAGATTCGAACAGAAAAAAGAACGTCGGCTGCTACCCAGCGCACTGCCCTCCTCTTCCCTTTCCTATTCTCCTTCTTATCTGAGCACGGGACAAGCGGCGAAGTAAGACCTTATACAGACTGAAGCTATTATTGTCTGAAAAACAGAGCCGGAATATTTTATCACAATAACTGCAATTAATACCTAATTCCATGCGGATAGAGAATAAGCTTTAATACCTAGATACATAGCGTGAATAAATATATGCACTTATTCCTACTAGTTGGCAGCTTTATTTATTGACTTCATTTTAATTTTTAAGCTTCTCTCTAGTTAGATTGAAGGTTTAAATACGATTAAAAACATTTTCTGTGTAAATTTATATTAGCATCTCAGGCAGCATTCCATTATTGCTATGAGTCTTCCTATCATATACCCCCATCGGCATCCTTATCCATGCTTCATGACAGTAAAGCTTCAATACATGTGAATTGAGGTGTACACATGTCCAGGACCCTAGTGCATGCATCAATGTAATTAAACTAAACAACGCATATCATATTACTCAGATACAGCAACTAGAGATGCTCAACACTCTTCAGGCAAATAACAACAGCAGAAAATAGTATACCTGTTGAGCATAAGCATTTGCTAACACACAGCACAAACTAGCTGAAAGCTGTAGACCTTCAGACTTAAGAGCAGAAACACACTCTTCAGCATCCTGATATTTCCCATAGTGCCCAAATATATCAACCAGTACTGCATATATAGTCCCGCTTTCTCCATATCCCCTGCACCTCATACTCTCAAAATTTTTCTCTAACAAGTCCCACTTCCCTTCCTCAGCTAGCCGGCTAATTAAGGTACTGAAAATCTTGGGATCAGGATACAACCCCTGTTCTTGCATCTCACTGAACAACTCGAGAGCCCTGGAGAGATCACCAGCCTTACAATGCCACCTGATCAAAGAATTCCAAGTCATTACATCTGGTCTCACTCCCTCCTGTTTCATCCTTTCGAAAACATCCAGAGCCTCACCCAATTCTCCATGCTTACCAAAAGTATCGATAACAGCATTATAAATATGCTTATCGAGCACCATTCCCATCTCCCTTATCTCTCTAACGATGCCCATCCCCTTCTTCCACATCCCGTTGTCCCGGTAAAGACCAATGACCTTCCCATAAATAAAAGAAGACAGCTCGAAACCTCTAAGCCTCATCTCATTAACAAGAGACCAAGTATCCTCCAGACGCCCCGCATTAACGTAATAACCCAAAAGAATCTCATAACTCTCACGATCTCTCCGGACATTCAAGTCCTCCATGGCGGCTAAGACTACGTTAGCGAGCCCTAACGACCCTTTCCTCAAGAACCCCCGAAGCAGTATATTGAACAACCTGGCGCCGGGCCGAAACCCCAGGCTCAGCATCTCTAGAAGCAAAGACTCTGCTTCCAAGGTCCGACCGCAGTTCCCGAGAGCCTCCATCAAACAAGCGTAAGACGCGAAGCTGGGCCTACAACCCAGCGCCTCCATTCGGGAAAGCGAGCTCATGGCCCCGTCGACGTCTCCAGCTCGGCAGCAGTCGCGGATGGAGCGATTGAACGACTCGGGAGAAGGCTCCTCCCCGGTGACGAAACCGTTGGAGCGATCGCTGCCGGTCGAGGTAGGGACGGTTCCGTGAGGCAAAGCGGCGAGCACCTTGGGGGCGCTGCGTGAGGGGGAGAGGAGAAGCGAAGCGGGGAGGGTGAGATTGTTGAATCGCCGACGGAGAGAGGCGGGAGGGAATGAGGATGAAGGAGCGAAGCCGTCGGATGAGAATCGCGAGGGAGATTGAGAGATGGAAGACGACATGAGAGTCGCGGATCAGGAGACCTTTAGAGCTCGGAAGGGAAGCCGAAGAGAGAGTAAGAGAGGTGTTTACCCTGTAGTGTTGCACTGGCGACAGGATCATGTCACTGTTTCGATTCGACGGTTATCACTAACGAATCAGATGATGGTCGGAGGAGATTTTGGGCCCACAGCTATTGGATTCCTTCGGACGTATTTTTTTGGACGCCACCACGTAGCACCGCTCTTTGTACATTGAAACTATCCCATGAATTTTCACGCCTTGCACGTTCCATTAATGTCTTGACTGAATTTCTGACTCGCATATGGAAAAATTTCTTCATTGCTATGCAACGACGGACTCACAATTTTCGGATTTTCGCATCATGGATAAAAGAGAGTAATTATGTCTCACTCCAAAAGTTTTGCAAGGGACGCAGATTTGTATGCCAACCAATTCGGAAATCTTTTGAAAAATCTGTCATCACTTCACAAAGATAACGTCTTTCCTTATTTCAAGCCACTTCCTTGACTAAATTTTTTAAGGACGGATGTCAAACGATGACGCAGATCGTGGATGAGCAATCGACGCAGTCCTGTTGTACTAAAAAATGATACGCAGTCGACGTACTGGGAATGGAGATCGAACACTTCTGAGCGATGAGGTGGGAAGCACAAAGCATCACATGAATACAGAAGCCTGAGCCATTGTAAGATGAATCGTTGTTCACTCATTCCATATGGAGGCCAGCCTTCGGCGTGGAGAAGAAAAGACTGAACCCTAAAAAAAAAAAAAAAAAAAAAAAAAAAAAAAAAAAAAAAAAAAAAAAAAAAAAAAATCAGCTGATTCAACTTGTACATGCGAGTGCAAGCGGAAAAGAAAATGCTGTTGAAAATGAAAGTAAACAAAATGAAAGGTGAACGGACAAAAGCGTGCAGAAACGATTTCTTTTTCATTCCCCCCATAAAAATCAAGTGCCAACAATAGAGAAATTAAGATCCTGATACTATTTGCAGCCACAATGTTTGAAGTGCTCTGGTTTACGTATACCCCTCATCTGCAATGAACATATACATAGCCCACCCACTGAGTCCTGTCTTCAACGTCTTAATGCTGTGAAAATGTCTTGTCAAATCCTCGGATGAAGTCCTCCATGCATGCCCGATAGGTCTCCATTCCGGGAACCAGCCCTGCAAGTTCAATCCCTACCTTCATCCATTTCTTTGCCACATCAAGTTGTCCAACGCGAATCGGAATTGCTGCCCGATTCCAGGCAGTTGTGACAAGCCATTTCCCCTCTTCAGTTGGGTATTCTCCTTCTTTCAAGCCAATCATTATTCGATAAGCTTGTTTGTACACGTCATACACAGCGTCATCGTCTGTATCACCCTTGTAAATGCTGGTTAAAGCTATCAGCTTCCGTACAATGAGAGATACATTATGGTAGTCTGGTGAGACGGAAGATACAAGTTGTGAGAGGCACTGGCTCAGAGCCAAAAAGGCTACCTCAGGGTTGGGCCTTGGCCCCTGTGCTGCAGCGAGACCGATTTGGAGGAGGTAACCTGGAGTACATGCCCTCGAGCTGACAAAATTCTTCACAAGGATTTGTTGGGATCTTGAGTCATTGATCCTGCCATGTATATTATATGCGCTGAAGGTGTATATGAAGTTCAAGTCGGGCTCTAAGGCTGCGTCTTTGTCATCATTCAGTTGCATCCTTGTAGAGAGCGACTTCAGTATCTGCATCCATCCATCCACAAACGTTAGAAGGGCAGAGGATGCAGCAGCAAAAGCCAGGAAATCAAAGCAGCATTGTCCATGAAAATGCAATTGAGAAGCTGAATAGATGTTTTCGGAAACTCAGAACAGAGAAATGGAAAAAGGTTGAATTACAAAATGCCATGCTATGCAGATTATATGTGTGATCACACCTTTCCTGCTCTTTCGAGTAATTCCAAAGCTTGCTTCACTTCAATCTCAGTGAGGGAGGCTTCTCTTTCGTTCTCTAAAGCTATCATGGCACATACTGTAAAAATCAATGATTTGCACAGCAAGAGGCTGTGTTCTTCCCCTTGCATGTCAGCTAAGAGACTATAGAAATTAGATGCTAGTCTCAGAAATTCAGCACACAGCACAAAATTTTTCTTCTTCCCAGCACTTGTTCCACAATTCCATGAAGTTACAGCAAACCATTTCAGTTCCCGTAGTGCAACCTCGTCTTTTCCAAAATAGCAATCAACCCCCATTTCTGATGCTCGATCATTAGCATGTTTTATGAATTTAACTACTTCAGGCTCATTTCCCGTGTCTTGAGAGAGGATTGTGATTAAGGTACGTAGAACTACAACCTCTGATGTCGCTGTTGATTTTCCCAAGGCATAGAAGTTCAAGAGATTTGATAAAGAGGCAACGGCTACAGGGAGCGCATGACAAGCCACAGCTTCATGTGCTGATAGCAAGAGGAAGTCTGGAGCAAAGTCAAGGCAGGTTGTCATCGCTTGAATTTGGTTTATTGCAGCGCTATGATCATTCTTTTGTATATAGACTTTGAACTGCATGCATCATAGGTGTCAATTCACAATGGAACTTGATCAAGAGCCAGAAAGATAATTAAACTGAATGTATTTGCAAGTCTCGCATAGATATGACTTGTCTGTGTGTGTGTGTGTGTGTGTGTGTGTGTGTGTGTGTGTGTGTGTGTGTCTGAGAGAGAGAGAGAACCTTGAGGAAAGCACTTGCTATGTTTGGTTCCAGCTGCAGCAACAGAAAATATTGTATGTTAACAGTATTATTTAGGTAAGCAGTTGTAATTGGTGAAAGGTAATTAATTTGAATACCTTGTGAGCTTCATTAATGTATTCTTCAGCTCGGTCCAACTGAGAGAGACCTAGACGGCATAGGCATAACACCCTGAAACCCTTGGCTCGAACAACTCTGCCTTCTATGTCACATGGAAGAAAAAGCATAGATTTCTCGAACATTTCTGCACTCGTTTCATAATCTTTTAAGTGGAAATGACCAGCAGCGCTGTAAGGAAGTAGATCAGCTACTTTCAGACATGCAAAATGGAGCTGGAATCATTCAATTTCACTGTTCAACTTTTCTTTTCTTGAAGCAAACAAGACGTACAGCCAGAACCATGTCTCTAGGCTACAAAATAATCACAAAACGCTGCGTGTGAAGATATTATTAATTTATGGAAGATCTTTCAGAGCTCCCCACTGACTGCAAATAAAATCCTTTAAATGCCGTCGGAACAAACCTAAAGCAAAAGCATCACAAAGATGCAATGCAACAATTGCTCAGTTTTAATCAATTTATGACATTTCCCGTATTGATGTCAGCTTCATGGCTAATAATTTGAGACCCTCTACTGTTGACTGTTGAGCCTAGGAGAAGAGATACCGCATTCCTCAACTCGGCAGGATTAGTATAAGAACTTACCAATTCCACAGCAGAGCATGCATTGCGTTCCTCTCTTTAGCAGTGCCATCCCCTGAAAACAGCGCTATTACTCTATCATCTGAAACCAGCTCGGCCACCACCTTAGCCCTCACCCTCGACCCATCCACATCGCCGCCGCTGCCACTAGTACCACCTATCACCCGATGAACCACCGTGATTGCAGCGGCCGCACTGATGTGGCACCTCCCGAGGAGCCCCAAAAACACTCCCTTGGCGGTCTCTGCCCCAGCTGTCCCTGTCGACTGGAAATACGCCTCCACAGCCGAGACCCAAACCCCCTCCGGAATCCCCTTATTTACAACCATGCCCCTCAACTCCTTCTCTGCCTCATCGTGCCTGCCTAATCCTAGCCATGCCTTCATGGCCAAAACCGGCAAGCTCGGATGGTTGTCCCCGCCACCCTCGCTTTCTCTTAAAATCCTAACACACTTTATCACGTTCTCGTACTCTTCCATCTGCAGGTGTACGGCCGCGATGAACCGCAGAATTTTCGACTTAAGCCCCTTGAGATTCACCGTCTCTTGCCGCACCCTAGCTGTACTGAATGCCTTCTCGCACAAATCCAACGAATCGTTCATTAGCTTCAGAGCTTCTTTAAAGCAACGAGCCTCGTTGCCTTTATTGGTTTCTAAGATGCTCTTGCCAAACGCCAAGTACTGACTTGCTAACGCGATGTAGTGATCGGACGATCCGAACAACAGACACTTGGAACGATTCAAGAGCGTTACCGCCAAAATCTGGTCGGAAACTTCCCAAGCGGTGCGCGACCTCGCGATCTGAAGATCTAAAAACAGCTTTCTCTGTCCTGCGTCCTTAACTGTGCCTAGGTCGACTTTGGAGATGATTTCGGTGGCTTTCTCGAAGCAATCGGCAGCGAGATCGAACCTCTTGAGATCATGCCAGATGATGCCGGTCTTGTGATAGAAGAAGGCGGTCTTCACCTCCGGGGAGGGGACGCCGGCGGTGCTCCCGGCGAGGGAGAGCATGTCGGCGGCGACGTGACGGAGTTTGGCCTGATCCTCGGAGGAGGAGGAGGAGGAGGAGGGGGAGCAGATGGAGGAGGCGTTGGAGCGGTCAACGCAGGAGTTCCAGAGGCGGTAACTGAGCTTCCATAGGTGCAGCTTGAGGGAGTTCGGGAAAGGAGCGCGCTCCGCGAGCTGAGAGAGGCACCGCCGGAGGTCGGAGGCGAGGGGACTGAGCTCGGGACGGGGGTGGGTGACGGGAATGGTCTCGAATTGCTTGATCAGAGACTCGATTTGAGAGGTGAGGGGATCATCGGGCTGAGCGTCCGGCTGGCCACGCCGGAGCTCCGGCGTCGAGATCTCGGCGATCCTCATCCTCCGTTTCTCTTCTGGACCGGACGGAGAGAGGTACGAGCTTTTGAAGTGAAGATGAAAAATAGCGTGATCAGGATTTTGGAGGGAACTGACGGTATGACGTCACCAGTCAGTTCGCGGAGGGCGATATGGTAAAAACAGACAAGTGAGCCCGAGAGGCTCAGGCTAGCCCATGATGATGAGCCTTTTGCTTTTCGAGCCCAACATGCTAAAACTAGGATCATCGGCTCCGGGTTCCAAAATTCGGAACCGGCGACCGGATCATGATCCGACCGGTCTAGTGGAACTGATTACTTAGGGCGCGCGTTTGATAACGATTCTGTTTTAACCGATTCGACAAAAACGATTATTTTTTATTCTATTTTCAAGGAACCGATTCTCGAGTAAAAACACGTGTTTAGAATCGTTTAAAATTTCGATTCTAAATAAATGCGTTTAATAACGTATTTATTGATTCCGTTCCAAATTTTTTTTTTTTAATTTTTAAATAATTTTGTCTACTTTTTTACTTTTCTTTTTTTCCTTTTTTCCTTTACTTTTTTCATTTTTTCCTTTTCTTTTTTTCTTTTTTTCTTTTCTTTTTTCCTTTTTCTCCTATTTTTCTTCTTCTTCTTATGGCCGGCGACCTCACCAGAGCATTGCCGGCCCTCGGCGAGGCTGGCCCTCGTCGGCTAAGCCTCGCCGGTGGACAGGCGAGCCTCACCGGGGCTAGGCGAGGCGGCCTCGCCGGGGCTGGGCGAGGCCCGCCTGGCCACCGGTCAAGCTAGGCGAACTCGCCGGTGGCCGGGTGGGCCTCGCCGGTGGACAGGCGGGCCTCGCCCAGCCCCAGCGAGGCTCGCCGATGGCTGGGCGAGCCTCCGGCGAGCTCGTCGAACCGGCGGCGGTTGTGGGATGGCCGAAGGAAAGAAAAATGATTTTATTGTGTTGATTCTTTTTTTGATTCTCAGACGCAGAATCAATTTTTTTTTTTTATTCTCAAATCTTCTCCAAAACTAATTCTGGGAATAAAATTGTTCTCGGGAACAAAAAATTTACCAAACGCGATTCTCGTCCCAAATTAATTCTGGGAACAAAAAATCAGAATTAGTTACTGTTTGGCATGTTGCCAAACAGGGCCTTATTTTTTTTCCATTATATTTTTTTCACTACTTGAAACTAAACCAAGTATTTAATTCACATTTTATCAATTTTTTTAAGAAATAATAAACAAAAAAGTATATTTAGCCGGTCCAATCTGATCTTTTATTCGAGCGGTCTATTTTGCACATCCCCAATTAGAACATACACTTTTTTATTAAAAAGAGAGATTTGATTTTCTGAGAAAATTCAGTACAAAAGAAAATGGTATGCATCAAACATATTTTGTTACAATTAGACAGGTACTTTGTGGCTTAGGAACTCAGAAGTCGATCGTTGAAGCAGTGGGTCGGAAAGCTTGTTCCTTTACAAGTCGCACGGCGTTCAGGTCAGGGAAACATAACCGAATGAACCCACATCGACCACAAAATCTACCATTTATCATTCTTGTCATCTTTTCCTCCAATTGACAGGAGAAAGAAACACATGAATATACAATTTATAGACGATGAAGAACCTCGAAGAGTTTGAGTTAATAAGGGCATCTGTCTATTTATCTGGCACATTTACTTGATCACACAAACGTTTTGCAAAGGCGACTGCGAATCCCAGTCGGGATTTCCGGCTTGAGGGAATGTTCAATGCTGTGTGACATGCCAATGTCCAATTTCTAGCACATCTCGGCTACTTTCAGAGTGGAGTGCTCTTTACAGTCCTCACCAGCCAAGAAGAGAGACCGGTTCTCGATTCTTTCTGCTCTCATGGATAAAATATAAACCATTGCAACAGGAATCCAGACACCTACAGAAATCTAATAATTTGATGGCACGGTAGTTTCCTCGAGTGCAAACAGACGATTTCTCCCCCTTCCTCACCTGTCTGAAAAGCACAAGCATATCCACTGATTCAGTTTCTCCAATGCAAATGAGCGGAACACTGATCTTCGTCCTAGCTTCTGAAGGATTCAGTTCCTTCCCTTCTTCAGATTACAAAAAGCTCAACAGCTGCCCAACTCTGAATGAGCTCGATGCTTGTCAATATTGGACATCAGACTCAGCAAAAGGGCACCCAACAGCTATTCTGATGAATCAATTTCGAGACACGGTACGCTGCGAAATCGAGCCAAGTACCGTAAATAGGACATTTCACCTTTGTTTGAAGGTTCAGATCTCTTCCGCCTAGATGAGAAACCTTTCCCGGATAGAGAATCATACAATACACCCATGTTCATCTCATTTTGAACCCCACTGGTCTCTGCTGAGTAACTAAAGATCAAAGGAAGAAGAAAGATGAGTGAATAACATTGAACGATGTAGCGATGACGTATTTATTGCCCGAAGCGCTTAGAATGTCTGGCAGGTTTAAGTAAAGTAATGCTACAGGACAAACACATACCGTTCCCGAATAATCTTAAAAGCTTCTTTTGTAGCATATGGTAGCCCTGTTTTTGGATCACGGTATCTGTAAACACCATATATATGCATCAGCTGCTCATATTTATCAAGCATTCTAGACAGATAGACCCACCACTCACGAAGGTCCACTAATGTAGATGTAAGATAACCCAGTCTAGAGTAAGGGGTGCGGCTCCCACAACTCAATCAACATGCAAAAACGTGGGGTAATTTACCATAAAAATCAAACAAATGGCACTCTCGTTGTTGGAATGTTTCGGCAACTGGTGATATGAGGAGCAGAAGGTGGGGTAATTTACCAAACCATCATCTAGGTATTAAGTTAATATGGTGCACTTTTCTTCCTACCTCACTGTGGTATCAAGTTGATTTTCATTCAAAGCTTGTCTGAGTAACAGCAAAAACTTGGTTTCTGATATTTGACTCAAAAATAAAACCTAGAGTATCCAAGAAAAACATCACTTCCTAGGCAACGGCTAAAAGAACACATGTTAGAAGCATTATTGTTATAAAACATATAAGAAGCATCTCCAGTTTCACTTTGTTTTTTCAGATTCTCTAACTAACAAAGCACAACCTGCCACTCAAATCCATGGAAACGAGGATGTAACATCTTAGAGGTAAATGCATTTGAAGCAAGAATTAAGAGGAGAAAATCTCATACTTGGCTGGCAATCCTGTGACTGCACATACAGCTTTCTCTGGATCTGTGAGACAAAATCAAAGAGAATATAACTTCCACCATTCTCAACGAGAAAGATTCAAATTACAATATATACAGCTACAACCTCTTTAACGACATCATACCAAACCATCATCCACTAAAGGTCCATGTTCCATAGTTAAGCAATGTTTTCACTTCAAATAGGACTATTTCTTCGACTGAGATGAGCTTTTTGTGAACCATGCAGAGATTTCTTTATCCCTTGTCATGATAATTTCATCCCACATACAGTGTCAAATACAAGTTCTGCATCACGATGACTACAACTGTGGCATGACTTATATTTAGCTGAAAATGTAATCTTTAGCTTCAAACTCGGTGAACACAACAGGTTCATCTCTTAAGACAAAAATCCCTGATGGGCGGATCATACTATGAGACCACAGCACTTCACTGAAGTAAAAATTCAAGTGTTAAGCACTTAAACAAATTAATTTTTGAACCTTCATGTCATTCAAACAAACAGCAATAATATTCAACATCAAATGTTTGACTGGTGGAAACAAAGCATCTAAGCTTACTAAACTGGATCATGGGACGGTGAATGTAAAGCTAACATACATGGAACAGATGCTGTAGGAATCTCGGACTGAAAAGATACTTCTTTAGTAAACTCCAGAAATGATAGACCTGAAATGATATTCATATCAATTAGTTATTGAACCCCCAAAGAATTTTGAGACTTTATTGTCCAAGATGGTGTGAAACTAGAAAAAAGAACAGAATTGGGCTAGATACTACAAAGGTTACCATCTTTAGAGATGTATCTTATCTGTGGACCACTGTATACAGCTTTATGCACAATCGCTCTTTTCTTAACTTCTTCCTCCCTTGCCAACACACGTTCTAAGTTTCTTAAGTTCATAATTTCTGCAAAATAGGGGCATGCTAGTCAGTTAGATATGCAGGGTGAGGCAAACAGAAGTTGCATAAATGCAAACATCTAGCTCTAAACTTCAGTCTACAAAATGAAACCTGTTTGGGCAGCTTCCAAAAGCATTTCTTCTTGGGTCATCCTCTTTTCCTCTCCTTCCTTTTTTCTTTTTATTGGCTAAAAAAAAAAAAAAAAAGTTAAGTCATTCCATGAGATGGCATACTCTCAACAGGAAGCAGCTGCTTCACTAAAAGCACCGCATTAAGCTAAAATAAAAGGCAGAACTCAAAAGTATACTTGGGGAGTTGTGAAAGATGCACGAGTAGAACTTGTTTAACATGATTTTATCATTATAATAACAATGCTCCACTGGATTTTTATTCAAACATACAATTTCTCCACCAATGCACTCATCGACTTTCAGAATGATGTTCAGAATCATTCATATCAGCTACTATCCATGAAGATAAGATCTCTGAGTGTCATAATGAACAAAAACCAAGTCCATGTTAGGAAGAGCCATTACTATGCCTAAACAGCTCCCAAATTGCAGTTAAATTGTTCCAGATCAGGGGAATTTGAAAAATACTATCTCATGTGGTGATTGTATTAGAAAGTTCTCTGGCATCTGATAATAATTCTACAAGAATCTTCAATTAAAAACAGCCGACTGTTCAAAGAGAGCACACTAAAGATGAAACTACTCCTTACAACAATTATAAACCAGATATTTTCTACAGCGACTAGAGTGCCAGGAGGTTCTTTAGCAGCTATACAGGCAGAATGAAACTAACAAAAAAAAAAAAAACCAACCGAATCTTTCAGTATTCTTGAGAAAACTATAAGCTATAAATCATGCATAGCTGTCCATTTATTAGCATCACCTGCACACCATTGAAACATGAAGCAGTTCTTCGTACATAACTACAACCGAAAATGGTCAAAGAAGAATTAAGCAAACCTTCATCGTTGCTTGCGAAGCAGCACGTATTGCATCTCTCTCTGCCTGTCTAACAATCACCGCAGTTCTTGTAGACTTTCTCACCGTTCTCTCAACTTCTACCTCATCAGACACGTCATGGCTCTCGTTGTGAGCAGACTGTTGAGAAGGCTTCTCACCCTTGGGAGTTTCCTCCAATTTTGTAAGAACTTTCTGTTTCTTTTTCTTCTTTTTTGCAGTCTTTCCTGGAAAGATTAACCGCTTCTTTGGACGCTCCCTGTTTTGTGACATCTCAAGGTCATCCAAGCTGACAACTATGCAAAAATATCTAGTTTAAAAAAATATACCGACCTCTCAGCCCCGTCATCAGCAATTTCTTCATCAGGATCAGGCTCCTAAGAGCACCAGTAGGTCAGAAATATTCTTAAGTTTTGGAGTGTAAAAAAAAAGATAAAATTGATAACAGCTGCTTATGCAGATACCAGATAGATTATGGCAAAAATTTTCAGAAATGGAAGCAAGACGACATTGCAAAAGCACTCACATCTTCATCGAAGTCACTGTCAAATACATCCGCAACTTCAGGCTCCTCTTCATAATTATCATCGTTCTCTTCCTGATAAAAACAACAGACCATGGCATCAACAACTATGTTGGCAATTGCTAGAACATCGATCTAACTCATACATTTAGCCTAATAGCGTGCCCAGATGAAAACATTTCAGCTAAACAAGGATAACAAGGTGAAGGCTATCTTTTTCTTTACAGTGGCCTGAGTAGTGAGTAGGAATTAGGCCGAGAGATCGATCAGGTGAACATTGACAACCTCCCAGGAAAACCTTAGACAAATAGAGCGAAATGCTCTAGCACAGAAATTGCTCGGAAACGAAAAGGCGAATATGAGGGACCCGAGCATTTGAGCTAAGGATCATGCAGAATTGTGCCGGGGCATAGTCAATCCATCAAAAAGCTTAAGCAGAATAATCCAAGCATACTCAAATTTCTCTAACTTTGACTAACACGAGAAGTAGAGAATTCGCGAGCAATACATCTTTAAGAGCTTCTTGGTTCCAGAACAGCTCATCCTGCTCGACTTCGTCATCCAGCAAGTTGGTCATCCTGAGCAAAAATCATAAACGAACGGGTTTCACCAAAAAAAGAAAAAAGAAAAGAAAAAAAAGAGTTACTCTCCATCAATCGACGAAGAATCCTCCAGCTGGGAAAACCAAAACAAGAGCCGCCGGACTTGCCTCTTTCCTCTCGTGGCTCGAGAGCGGCGATCGAGGAAGGCGGGAGCATCCTCTTGAGAGGTCTCCATTGGCCTCTACTCTCTCTCTCTCTCCCCCGGATTCACCCACTCGAGGACACGCTCAAGCGAGCGCAGTGAAAAGTGCAAAGGCTGAGCTCGATGCTCGCACCGGGAATCGGGTTCTACTTCAAGGAGAAGAGGCGGCGGAAGGAGAACGGACTCTTGTCGGCCGCCGCGTACGCCCCGGTCGTCCTCCTCGGAGGGATCGCGCTGCGCGGCGGGGCTTTGAGAGCTGGGCACGTGAGAGAGAAGAGTGGGATTGCCCGAGCACGCGCGAAACGTATAAAGATAAATAAAATAGGGGAGATCTTGCTGGAATAACTTCTAATTTGTAGACCGAGAATAAAAAATAATAATAATTAATTTGGATTAAATTTATTATAAAGATGTTACTCCTAAAAAAAAAATTAGAAAAGATCTTGCTAGAGTAACTTCTAATTTATGAGGTGAGATCAAAAATTAATATTCTCTCATACGGTTGCCAAGTAATTATTTATATTTTGCTAAAACAATCTCTGCTGAAATAATAGTTTTAAGGTAAAATTATCATCTTCACCCATCATGATATATATCCTAAACATAAAGACAAGAAAAGTAAAATCATGCAACCATATAAGTTGGAAGCGAAATTAAACATACAGTTCAGCCATGTCCTTTTAGATCTTTATTTGTGTGACAACCCATGTCAATTTAATTTGATTGATGTCGTTGCCAATATTTTACTATAGAATATAAGAACTTTCCTCTTTGTACGTTGATTAGAGTTCAGAACAAGTTTCATGGTGTTATGTCGTTCCAGTCCAGCAGTAGTTAGTTCCATTAAAAACTCTAATTTAAATCGGATGAGTGGGCTACTCTTCTACTAGTGTCACTTTGAAATAAAATAGTACAAAAAGTCTTGCAATAATAACCTAATTTTGATCCACTGCAAAACTTTGGTAGCATTTCGGTGTACAAAGATTGATCGCCACTATAAATTGACTGGTAGGTAAAAGTTCATAAAAGATGTAAAAATCTTTAAAATATAAAATTATCTAGATGATTTAACCATTGTAATAGGAAAAGTTTCTTAAGACGGAGTACATGCGCCGGCCTATAAGCTAGTGCATAGAAATTGGAGCCATTCTTTCATCTTCTACCAAAATACGGTAATTAGGTACAAAGAACAAATTATCACTTGTAAAAAATATACAATCCATGTATTTGTAAAAATAGCAGAATTCTAATAATACTCGATTATTTACGCGGATTAACTTCAAGTAATTATCTTTGGCCCAGAAGCTTTAAAGAATTATGGGATAATTTCAAAAAATGACCCAAAGTGTTATTATTTTCTCAAATAAGGGCCCGGAGTGGATTTTGTTTCAAATAAGGACCTAAAGTAGTTTTAGTTGTTTCGAATAAAGGTCTAAAGTGACTTTGATTGTTTCAAATAAGAATCTGATCTCGCTGATTGCCAACTAGCAAAATTTTTTGACCAATCAAAGGTATCTTTGTCATTGTGCATTTCACCTTTTTTTTCTTTTTTTTCTTTTTTTTCTAGTTCTTCTTCCTTTTTACCGGTGGTCAACCAACCACCGATGATGCCCACAGAGGGCTAAGCAAGGGTTGCCCTCGCCAACAAGGGCCACCCACGTTGGCCACAAGTGACGGACAACCTCGCTTGAGCGTGGTGACCCTCACCCAGGGGCCATCCACGAGGTCGACCCTCGTCGATCCCAAGCAAGGGCTGACCTCACGAATTACCCCTAGGCAAGGGTTGCCATACCCAAGTGAGGCCATCCCTCGCTTAGCCCTTTGTGGGCATTGCCAATGGCTGGCTGGCCACCAGCGAAGAGGAAGAAAAACCAACCAAAAAAATGGAAAAAGAAAAAGAAAAAGAAAAAAATGACAAATAACGAAAATACTCTTGATTGTTAAAAAGATGGGTCCTTATTTGAAACGAGCATAGCTATTTCAGGCTCTTATTTGAAATAAATATAATCACTTTAGGTCCTTATTTGAAATAACATTCACTTTAGACCCTTATTTGAGAAAATGATGGCACTTCAGGTTTTTATTTGAAACAAAGTCCACTTCGGATCCTTATTTGAGAAAAAAAATAGTACTTTGGGTTCCTTTTTAGAATTTTCCCAAGAATTATGAAACCGAAAAAGCTAAAGAGATTGAAAAATCTCACTTTCGTGACAAATAAGGATTCCACCTAATTATTCTCATTTTCTTAAATTTATCAACTTCAGTTAGGTTTCTTGTATCGATTTGGTCTGGTTTGATACGGAAAGCGAACTAAGCTGAGATACATAAACCGAACGGAGCCAAATAAGAGCTCGAGATCATATGGACCTAGACTGTCCGAACTGAATTCCTCATTTTTTTACCACCTCTCTTATCTAATGCCTCCATCGTTCAACCTTAAATCTCTAGAGAGCTCATGCTATTATCTAATGATTAGAGGGGAGCTTCGACATAGCAACAATTGTTCCGACCCCGTACACGCAACTCATTGGAGAACAGTTCGGTTAGGAAATAAAATCAAACCGTACGCATTCTATTTATTTGCCGAGTTTTAAAACTGCATTCCCAAACCGAATTTAAATTACAATTTCAGTTGAGTTCGCCAGTTAAGCCAAACCATGCCGAGCCCCAGTGTCTGTAAAGCGCTCACCTGTCCATAGATGAAGCCCCTTCTAGGGGGTTACCTTTCACTAAATCTTTAACAGAACCTTCCAAATGAATGATAAGCTCTGTCGGCGTCGCACAGTTAGTTAGCAAACCAAGCAATGAGACTAAAGGAAATTCTTAACATTGGCAAACTGCAACGCATTATCAGAGAACAGGAGTGACAAATACAAATGTTTCGACTGAAACGGAGCTTTTACATCTAACTTCCTCTACTTTCCCGTGGCATGAGAGAACTATGATACACATCAAGCAGCTTCTAAAAAAGGGACCTTTGTAGAAGAGCCTAAAGAGATGGAGCCATTTAAAGGCTCTCTCTTCTTCCTTATGCCGCATGGACTGATAAAATCCTGTCATTTCTCCTCAAACTCAACATCAATAATGTCAGGTTCAGACTTTGAAGAAGTGTTGCGTCTTCCACCACCTCGTGAAAAGAAGTCCCCTTTCGGCTGCCATACAATGTTCCCACAGTTGGCACAACGAACAATTTGGTTTTTGTATCCAACAAACTGCCTTTTACAAGCTGGACAAGCACCCTGTGGCCATCACAAGTCAGAAGTTTCAGAAATCCTAGAAGACAAGTTCCTCTGAGCTTCAAGTCAAGAAGTTCACTAAAGTTCAAATATTTTGTGTGCATTCACATCTTACACAGAACTGCTTTTGCAGATTCTAATAGCAATAGTTTAACCAAAATTACCACTGCAGCACATGCAATGGAGAATTATCTGCTTTATTGCTCATTGATAGACAGCAGTTCGTAATCTGATGTGGAGTAATGTGTTCAATTTTATCTTCCATGCACTTCTCTTTCTCTAACATTTCTCAACCCAATCACTGTCGCGTCTAAGAACTCAGTACACAACTAAAGAACAAAAATAATTTTAGACTTCTCTCTTTGAATTACGGAATTTTAATGCCAGGGGAACAATGATATTGACACTGGGTTTCATGCGGGGAAGAGAAACATACATTCCAACTAAATAGTGTTCAAATATAGACAGAAAACTAACTCAGAGGCAGGAAGAGAAGCCCTTCCCGCCCCATCATAGTGAACTAAATATGAAATTAAGGAGGTGACTTTATGGTTTGAGACAACTCTTTCTCCCGTTTCAATGTATAGTCTTCCAAAATCCTTACTTATTATGGATCACTATTAAACTATTTCTCTGTTCAATATGGGATCATGATTAATTGGGTGTTTAGTACAACCCGCTTGTTGCAATGCCCACTTGTAATCTGTCACATCATTTAATATATCAAATATGTGAACCGTTCTCAATATACCTACACAAAAATAGTAGAAGAAACCCTGCCCTACAATACACATGCATTAGACATTTAAAATGCAATGTTCTGCTTTTTATTAAAGAAAGTAAAGGTAAAATAAATACCTTGATGATGAGATTATTGGCAACTGTTCCAATGAGAAGGGGACCAGCAAAAGGCAGAATCCAGGTAGCAAAAATCAGACATCGGAAGAGCCATCCAGATAATGCAAACCAGAGGAAAAAAATTGTCTACAGACAAGGACAAGGAAACAGATAGAATGTGAGCCATCAATTGGCAAAAGAATCTTCGAGCAAAAAATACAGACTGAGAATCTGATAGGAACAAGAACAAACGACGCGATGCAGATAAATGTAAATGCATGGACTGCTCAACTCAAGAATCTTAGAGTTACCCCATTATCTACTTAATAAGAACCAACTCTCGATAAGAGAATCAAATTCCTCTGGGGGAAAAGCAGATAACCCTGAATCATTGAGCATGAGAGGAATAGTTATACACATAGACTACATCTTCCTCGTCAATTTGCTAGAGGCATCATGAAGAAATAAATCACACAAATAATACCATCAAGATAAACATGTAATTTTCACGTGACATATGATACTCACTGCAAAGCCTCTTCCTAGTGGTGTCTCCATAAAATCACTGAGCTCCCTTCTGTACTGCAAGTGAAAGAAAAAAGAGCTTGTGAGTATAAATACAAACATCAAGAACAGAGAAAAAGGAGGGGGGGAGCCATGCAATTTGCACAAACCTTGCGAACATCAGTGGACTTCTGGCTAACTAGGAGAAGAAGAGAACTAAAACAAATTCCAATGAAGGGAGAGCGACATCTTTCACAATTATCTCTAGGTCGAGTCCTAAAGTAAGTGATTTCTTTGAGTAAATGAGATCTTTTTTCTCGTAAATGTCTGATGTAAATGGGAAGGTACTCTCTTGGTACTACTCGAACTGAATCCTTCCCCATTTTAATGCTGAAATGGTAACGTCAATTTCTCTCCATTGACAAAATATTTAGAAACTAAATCTGGATTATATCGTCTGGAGGTGCGAATACAGAAACTCGCCCTAAAGCCTTGGAATCGTAGCACGAGTAGAGGAAATGGAAACACAAAGCAACAATTTCATTAAAATCCTATTCAACATAAACTCCAACAGGGTGCATGTCATTCATCACTCTTCCAATCATCCAAACCAAGCAAAAGCAGAGCATCTCCAACAAGGTCCTCTTTTGCTTTTGAACAGGCATTACTTCTTGCTACTAAGCTAACACTGGCCAATTCAATTTCACAATTCTCAGAAATTACAATGGAGCTCAGAAGTTTAACCAAATACAAGGGCAGGATAACATATCAACCTCTTCCACTATAAAATGAACCGACTGAGCTTAAAAACGTCATCCATACACAAGCAGAGAATCAATTCACAAGCAATTCCGCTGCACATAAAGCACCTAATCATTTTCATTTGCACCTAACGGCAGTGAACGTCATTTTCATTTGCATCATTTCGTCATCCAATCAAAACGAGTAGAAAACAAAAAAAAGAAGACGCCGAGCTCATAGGCTCGTCTCCCACACAACCGCGATTAACTACAGCAAGTGCTTACCCTCGGCCAGTTCCTGCTGAAATCCAGAGTGAAAGTCCGCCACCGCTGTCCGATCTCGAACTCGCGGTCGATCTCGCGCGCTCTATCGGACGCCGATTGAGCCACGGCGCCGAGCCGCCGGGCGACGGCGTAGCGGCGGTCGATGCGCTCGGCGGTCTTCCTGGCCTCGAAGAGGAAGAGCTCGAAGCGGTCGTTGGCGCTGCGCCATGCGTCCCTCCAGGCCTCGCCCGAGGCGACTCGCTGGGCGAAGTGGTTCAAGTCGCTGCGCCGGAAGGCCAGCACGGGGGGCGCGGCGGCGCGCCGCGGAGGATGGGTGGGGAGGCGCGCGGGCCGGAGGCGACGGGGTCGGGCGGGCAGAGCGGGGTTCCAAGGGAGGCTTGTGGTCGTAACCATCGCCACCACCACACCGCAAGTAAAGAATTTAGGGAAAAGAAAATGAACCTGGCTTTGTTTTGGAAAATCAATATACCAAAACTTCAATTTAATTTAATTTTTTCTATTTGCTTTGGAAGATTGTGGACTGCCCTGCGGCTGTTACCGCGCTCCTTTTTTCTTTTTTCTTTTCTTTTTTTTCCCGGTTAGCCAAAATGTAGAGGACAGTTGTAGTGGGTCAACGATTCGGGTCGGGTCAATTGCCGGTTATCGAGAATTGGGCCTTCGAAAAAAAGAGACGGCCAATCAAACTTGGGAATGACAATTGAATGGGATGGGAGCCGGGAATGATCCAAGAGTGATCGGTTTTCAGGCGGTCCTGGTTTAGAAGGATCGGTTCTTAATTTATGAAATTAGGAATTGGAATGGTGTCCCCTAAAATCGATCGGTTTCTCGAATGGATTAATGATACCGGTGAAGATATGCAATAGGCAACATGAAAAGCTTATTTTTTGTAACAATTAACAGCTTGGGTAAACTCTACAAGTAGATTTTAGTGGATTTTGCAATAATGCAGTTGAAGTTCAAATTCCATCCCTTAATACACTATACTTTTAACTTTTTATAATCGAAATGCTTTGGTCAAAATTTGACAATTTTCTAGTGAAGGGTCTATGTGATATGCACGCAACCAATTTTCAACATATCACGTCATCGCCCCATTAGTTGTTCATCGGCTCATATCCTATCCAAAATGCACGAATTTAAAAAAAAATAAAAACAAAAGCCTAATTGAATTGAATTGAATTTTTTTTGGTCAAATAATTGAATTGATTGAAACTCAACAATTTGATGATATTCTAAAGTTTAGTGACCACAGGGGAAATTCACCCCTTCACATCTTACTTCTCCCAATGAGAAGTTCCTCATGAAACCCGTAAGAAAGAAATGAGCGTTTCAATTATATACCTACCGAAAGTGTAAAAGCAAATGCCAGGCCCATGGGGCTTGGGTCATACCCGACCCGACCCGACATGAAACCCGCAACAGAAAAAGACGCTCGCGAGGCGGCTCGACCCGACTCGCCGCCTCGAGCGGGTATAAATAGGCAGAAGACAAGACGGATTCAACGGCTCCTCCAGCCGATAAGGCCATCGCAGCAGGCAGCTCTCTGCTCTCGACAGAGAACGCAAGGACCCCGGACATTCATCGTTCATCACCGTAGCATTCTCAGCCTGGTCTTCGCTTCCGTCCAGGGCTTTAGGGTTCATCTTCGCTCTGTTCGGGACGCCCGGCTCGTCTTCTTCTCCTTCACCTCGCCTTTGATACGATTCTCCAAAGCTTTCTTGCCCGTTCGGCTGCCATGGCGTCCCAACTCATTCGCGAATGGACGGGGATTCAACAGTTTCCGGCTGCCACTCAGACCAAGTTGCTTGAATTGCTCGGCAAACTCAAGCAGGAGGTTTCGCTTCTTAATTTTCCAATATTGATGCCTATACAAACGTTTTTGGTTCGGTTTTGCAAGCACGTTAGCGAGTGAATTGCGATGCTGCGAGTGCCCGCCTAGCGTTTCTTGCGTTTTATGCTTGCGCTACGGTCCCTGTTCGGATGTCTTGAAAAGCATGGTTTCGGTACATGTGTGGTTCTAGATTGGTTCGTGCTCTTTTGCCAATATATGTTACTTCATGGCCTGCTGTCTCGAACCAGTTCAAAAGATTATTATTATTATGTGTGAATGGAAATGCCTGAACGGCTAATTTCACATGCTTAGGAACTGCCTGTTGCGGTGGAATAAGTTTCCAATGCAGTAGCATGCTCCTCGAGCGGTTCTGCGCTTTCGTTTCTTGGGGGACATAATTTTTGTACCATTCTTGCAGAATGTCAGCACCTTGACAATCCTGGTGATGGGGAAGGGGGGTGTCGGAAAATCGTCCACTGTTAATTCAATTATAGGGGAGAGGGCTGTTGCCGTCAGCGCTTTTCAGGTACATGGTTTTGTTTTAATCCATGTTGATGCTGTTGCGGTAGTCTAATACGTAATATTTGTCTTGTAGTCAGAAATTCCAAGACCTGTGATGGTTTCACGCTCGAGGGCTGGTTTTACGCTCAATGTTGTTGACACTCCTGGGCTCATAGAAGGGGGATATGTTAATGACCAGACTCTTGAGAATATAAAGCGGTTGGTCTTAGCTTCATCCATCAATTCTCTTGACTTATCTGGACTGTCTTACGTTTCTTTCCGTTCTGTGCAGCTTCCTTATGAACAAAACCATAGACATTCTCCTCTATGTGGACCGATTGGATACATATAGGGTGGATAACTTGGACAAGCAGATTGTTAAGGCCATTACTGAGAGTTTTGGTAAAGAGATATGGGAAAGAGCCCTGGTTGTCCTAACGCATGCTCAGCTCTCGCCACCTGATGGCCTGGAATATGATGTTTTCTTCACTAGAAGATCAGAGGCCCTTCTTAAAATTGTTCGATCTGGAGCCAGGATAAGGAAGCAAGATACCTGGGTAAATTGGTCTTTACCCAAGATTTACCTCCTCACCTTTTTCCCTGATGAGCATTGTGCTCAACCTATAGCATACAACTTTCATATGTTTTCTCAGAGATTTCTCTCAACATCGATTCTTTGCTACTTATATTGTAATGCATAAAATTTCGTCTTAAGAGATTATTCAATTTTTATTTGTTATTGCCAGGGTGATGCCATTCCTGTTGCCTTGGTTGAGAACAGTGGGAGATGTAATAAGAATGAAAACTATGAAAAGGTCAGACACTATTCACCATGAGTTATCACCTGACACTATTCACCATGAGTTATCACCTTTTTATTGTTTATGATTTGGTTGTCTGAGCAGCCATTGATGAAATTAATTGTGTGCCTTCTGCACATAGGTTCTTCCCTGTGGAACAGCTTGGATTCCCAATTTAGTTAAAACAATCACAGAGGTCACATTAAATGGAAGCAAAGCTATATTGGTAAACAAGAAGCTGATTGAAGGGCCTGACCCCAATAGGAGATGGAAAGAATTTATACCCTTAATTTTTGCATTCCAAGTAAGTTGCTACGGAACTGTCATATTGCTCTTTTCCACATCATCCACCAGACAGTAGTTGATGCAAGCTCTTTATCGTTTTGTTTGGTTGTTAACAGTACTTCTTCATCATTAAGCCTCTACAACGGGCAATCAAGAATGATATCACAAGGGAGACAAGACCAGCATGGGAGCTGAGAGATGCTGGGTTGTCTAGTCGAAAGTTTTAATCAACTATAATGTACGTAAATTTTGTTATTGTCAATGTTCGAACTGCTTCTCTAGGATTTGTGTTGAGCGTGTTTGCCACCTGCGGATGGAACTTTCTGGCAGTTTGTTATTTGAGGTTCTTTTTCTACATCATAGAACAGCGAAGGAATTCAATATGCAAATCTCCCCTTTTGACTCCATCCACTCGTGTATGGGATCACTGTGCAGACTGGAATGCAGTAGAATGATAATTAAGTTCAATAGAAGATGGAACTCAATCAAGCAAAAACTGTCATGTCTTACATGACTGGCTCAACATGCATGCTCGCACACGTGAGTGCACCCAGCCAGCGTTCACGATGAGGCTGTCAGTGGGTCTTAAACGGAAGGCTAATCCTCTGATGTTTCTCTGAATTTTTGTGGGACAAAACTAAACATTATCAGATTCCCTGGTTTTGTAGTTATAAGCTGCTCCATGAAATGTTCATTCATTAAAAAGAAAGAAAAAAAGGTTAAATCAGGACACAGCCGCCGGAGCGAAAGGTTATTTACAGGCTTTCCACTTCATGAATCGATGGTAGAGGCTTCTTGAGAGACTGAACTTCCCGTGGAGTGCTCTACCGTGTGTTCTCGTATGCTCAGACAACCATTGCAATCATTTCCCCTTTATCTGTGTTACTACATCTTTTGGCCACGTGGTTCTTGACTACAGGGGATCTGTGTGTTTCGCCCATTTTCTTTTGCTGGCAATTTTTCGGGCCTTCACTTGTTCTTTTATCATTCAGTATGTGGAATCAACTGGTTACTAGAGCTTCCTTGGGATGTGATTCTCGGAGTGCATCCACGTCCACCTCTGTTTCCTCAGATATGATGCTTATGAATTCCCCTGTTTTATCTGTTGATCATCAGTGTCTAGCAGAGCCATTTCAAGCCGTTTCTTACGGTTTGCTCTTAGGAGTTGTCAGCATGAGCTTCCGACCCAGTCTTTATTTCATGTAGGGGTGAGCACTAATCCTAGTTCAATAGTCTCAGTTCAGCTCGGGAATCGGACTGAACTGGCCTGCGAGAACAGGTTCAGTTCCCTCGATTCCTCCCTATTTCCTCTTTTGCTCTTGTATTGGCTTGATTTCATGATAATTTTTTTTCTTTTCCTTTTCTTGTATGTGTTTATGTGGAGAAATCTTGTGGTGGAGATAATGAAGGATTGTAAAAGACCCATCTTCCGAATTTTACTTATTGGAGTCCAAAAGAAAATAATCTTCAACATATTTGCACATAGGAAAATTAAGAAAAATTCAATTGAGTTAAAGTCTTGGCTTTTTCTCTTCTTTCTTAAAAGGGTTGATATCGCATAAATTATAATAATGCCAATTGTGATATAAATACCCTGAATTTTTTTTTTGTCACTAAAAACTAAAATTTACCCATTATGGCACAAATTCTCCAATCTGTTTTTGTCATAAAAAACCTCGAATTTATATTAGTGAAACAAATATAATCTGGATAGAATCGAAATAGCAAGTATATAAGTTACAAGTGTATAAGTTTTGATTTTTTGTAAATGGGGGTATTTATATCACGGTGGGCTTTTAGATTATAGGTGACACAAAGAAAAGTTTTAGGTATTTGTGTCACAATGATTATGACTTAGGGTGTTTTGTAGCATTTGTCTTTCTTAAAACTCCCCAACTTGAAGAAGGGGGATAATAAAAGGCACCACATTAAATTTCATTCAAGTTTAAAAGAAACAAATAAATAAATAAACACCCAACAGGTCCCAACTATTTGGATTGATTCTAGGGTTCAGTTCTACATATTGATCTTGATTGTGCAAGTTCTAGATTTTAGGGTGAGAATTGACCCATCTTAAAACTAATCACCCCTAACTTTATGGGCATCGCTTCCGATGAAAATGATGATGAATTGCAAAGTCAAAGAATCAATTTCATTGAATTATTGTACAATATATATATATACATGCACAAATATTTGTTTAAAGAGTCGAAAACAAGTTAGGACATAATAATAAAAAAAAAAAACTAAACATCTGTAGTTAGGATCAGTGGTTATTAGCTCAATCTTAGAAGTCACAATTTGAGTTTTGAATTGAGAATATCATCTCTGGATTACGCCCTCGCATGATGGAATGATATGCCTATCTTAGACCGGATTGATCTTTGATGGGGACATGACAAATTTGTAAGAGGCTATCGGGAACCTGATCTTGCACAAAGTGAAAAATCAATAGATATATGCTTCAAACAGGAGTGAAAGATAGGATTCTCGCTAAGATAAATATATTCGATGTTGTTGCAGCTAGTGGTGTGATGGCAAAAGGAAATGGAGCTCCATCGAAAACGACATCCCCTCAGTAAAATTTTCATTGAAGTCGGGTCAAAACATTTATGCGTATTGTATTGAGTGGAGTACCTAAGAAATACACGAGAACGAGACTTTGAAGCAAGTTTATGACGAGCATGAGGTTTTAACCTTGGAAACATAAACACATGTAGACCCTGAGGTTGCGATAATTAAGAGTTCGATGAAGGAGTATCTCGAAATTGGAACGAAAATCCAAAATTAGTATGAAGAGTCGATTTATCAAAAAATAGTAGTGAGAAGACACGCTACCAAAACTTAATAGATCAAAAGCATGAGAAAGAAGGGTGAAGCATTGTAATAAGTGAAACATTTTGTTTGAAGTTGGGTTGAAACATTTATACGCATAGTATTGAGTGGAATACCTAAGAAACACAAAAGAACAAGACTTTGGAGCAAGTTTAAGACGAGCATAAGATTTCAAGCATGAAAGACACAAACACTAGAAGACCCTAAGTTTGCGAAAATTGAGAGTTCAATGAAAGTCTCCCTTGAAAGGAGAATGAAAATTTAAAATTGATATGGAGGGTCGATTTATTAAATAAGTGGCAATGAGAAAGGCATGCGACCAAAACGTTAATAAAATGGAAGTCTGAGAGAGAATGGTGAAGTTGATTCAATATTATGTTGATGGATGGCAATGTTTAGCGAATCCATTATGTTGAGGAGTATAGAAAAAATGGTCAAATATGATGAATTCACCTCTACCATCAAAATAAATTGTCATAGTTTTTTCACTAAAGAGATTTTCAACAAAAAATTGAATTTAATATAGAGAACATGGACATTAGATTTTCATTGAAGTGGATACAACTGGGTATATTTTGTAAAATGATCAACAGAAATAACATAAAATCAATGTAGAAAGGACATGAACTGATGAATTGCATGGTAAAAAATAAGATAAAATAGCACACCGTTGATGTACCCCAAAAGATCGTACCCCATGAGCAAGTACATGAACCGAGCAAAGCCATGGACCGGGAGAGCGCTTGACAGGGAGTTGGGAGGCTGTGTTGATAGCAATTAGGGTCGAGATATTAGCGGAGGCAGTTTATTAGGGTGATATTTTTGGCCATGATGGTATCATTACATCAATTTATCGGGTTGTCATATACTATATACATGCTTGTTTATAGAATAATATATATATATATATATAATCAAATCAAAATAAAATATATCAAATCAAAATAAAATATATGCGATTGACGCGGAACTGAGTCTTATAACTTTTTGCACAAATGGACACTTAAGTGCCATAACTTAAGTGCCAAAATCGGAGTAAAATGGATCACTTGAGTGTCGATCAACGGCCAAAGTCCAGGCCAAAACGTCAACGTGACATTTTTCCGATGAACCGAGCCCAAAATGACGCTGTTTTGCATTCGCGTGGCCAAATAATGCAAAAACGGTGTCATTTTGGGTTGGCGTGGTAAAAAAAAATTAAAAAATTAAAAATTAAATTTAGTTAAAATATTAAAAAATTAATAATTTAAAATTTTAAAAAGGGAAAGGGGCGGGGGGGGCGGGCGAGGATCAGCCCTCGGCCCGCCGTCGTTGCTTTGCCCCACCGCCGTCGGGAAGGGTTGGCGACGGTGGGGGGAGGGTCGGCCGGGGTCGTCGGGCCCTGGCTAGGGGCTGGCGACCCTTGCCAGCCCGGCGGCGAGGGCTTGCGAGCCCTCGCCCTCGCCCTAGCGGTGAGGGTCGGTGGCCCTTGCCGGCCGAGCCAAGGGTCGCCAACCCTTGCCGGATCCGGGCGAGGGCCACGAGCCCTCGGCCCGGACTGGGCGAGGGTCACGAGCCCTCGCCACTAGCCATAGATCTAGGGAGGGTTGTGGCCCTCGCCCGGCCGGGCCAAGGGCCGCTAACCCTCGCCAGATTTGGGCAAGGGCGGCGACCCTCGCCACCCGGTCGACCGAGGTCGCCGGCCCTTGGCCAAGGCCGGGTCGCCGACCGACCCTCCCCCCACCGTCGCCGGCCCTTCCGGCGGCGGCGGCGACGGCGGCGTGGTCCCTCGGCCGCCTCCCCCTTTCCTTCTTTTTTCAATTTTTTTTTTTAAATTTTTAAAATTATTATTTTTAATATTTTAACTAAATTTAATTTTAAATTAAAGTTAACTAAATTTAATTTTAAATTAAAGTTAACTAAATTTAATTTTAAATTAAATTAAATTAAATTAAATTTACATTTTTACCACGTCAGCCTAAAACGACGCCGTTTTTACATTATTTGGCCACGTCAGTGTGCAAAACAACGTCATTTTGGGCGCGCTTCGCCGGAAAAATGTCACGTCGGCGTTTTGACTGGACTTTGGCCGGATTAGCACTCAAGTGATCCGTTTTTCTTCGAATGTGGCACTTAAGTGTACCTTTCATAAGTTATGGTACTTAAATGTCCTTTTGCGCAAAGTTATAGCACATGAAGTGCTCTTTTGCCTGCAATTGACATTAATGGGCTGTTAGCTCAATGTTAGAAATCACAATTTTGAGTTTTGATTTGGGAACTAGGTCTCTAGATGACTTGACATATTTTTCATCTTTTATGGCAATTAGTTAGTCATAATAACGCTATGCAGGTCAAGTTTCTTTAACGAGTAGCCAAAACAGGAATGGAACATTTGTTAAGGACCTATTTAGGAACTGACTAACGGCTTATTATGTTTTTCTATTCCTCGAAATAATAAAAGAATAGAAATCTGTTTAGTAACGTCAACTAATTTTTATACTCTCTGACATAAATTTACTCTAAAGAATAGATTTGCAACATAATGAAAAATTAGAAAACAGTTATTTCTTTGTTCCCGCGAACAATTCTAGAATCAAGTAATTTTTTTTTTGCTTCTTTTATCTTCTTCTTCTTTCTCCTCTAACTAGGAGCTAGGCTTAACGATGACTTGGGGCGCGCATGACAACGTTTCTATTTCTCGATTTCTCTGTTTCTCTATTCCCCGAAACAAGTTTGAAACAAAAATCCGATTGGTAACGCCATTTCATTTATTTTATTTTATTTTGGAACAAATTTATATTTTAGAAATAGATTTGAAATAGAAATCAGAAATTAAATTTTTTAGCTTTTCTATTGGTGGAACAGAAATGAGAAATCAAAATTTTCTTTATCGTTCACTCTCGTCATCGCCCATCGCCCACTCGCCGCCTGTGGGATGTCAAACACCCGCTGCTGGTCGTCGATCACCCGCCACCAACCCAAGCTATCAGCCGCTCGCCATTGACCGCTAGCCACCGAACGCCAGTTGTCAGCCATTAGACTCCAGCCACTCATCACCAACCGCCGGCTGCCAGATGTTGGACGTCCGTTGGTCATTGGCTGTGTGACAATCCGATTTTCCAATTTTAATTTTAATAAATTTAGACGGGCATTTCGTTGGCACGCATATAGTCCATTTCCTTGAGTCGGCCACTCATGTGAAAACTAGTCTATCCGGTGAAGCCGTTAAGAAATTCTAATGCATAAGACTCGAGAATTTGATTAAGAAGCGACCTTTCGATCGAGATAATCCGCAAGGGTCATTACGACACAAATAAAAATCGATTAGAGATCGGAAATAGGTTGGCTCGACAGAGGCATGTGATCAGGTGTGGGTGATTCCACCGGATCGCACAATTCTTGCCGACCGACACTGGGCCGACTTTTCTAATGATTGGATACCCTGTGCCCGTATTTGAAACCTTGAGATTCTCCTAACAACCGAAAGTTGTGGCTTAAAATGATCAACCGTGAGTCAAATGCACAAAAATTTGTAAACGCTGCTCGGTAGATTAGAATGCGCTAGTATTGTGCCAAAGTGAAATTAACCGTGAAATTGAGATTGAATTCTGAAATTGGAAGTCATTGTGTGTCACAAATCTTATTAGGAATATTGGATTAATTTATGAACTTTAATTTGGACTCAATTGGAGGAGAATTGATGGAAATTGAAGTAAGTGGATGTGCAAGAACTTGGACCCCGGCAGAAAATGAAATTGAATCTATTGGACTAAAGTTGTGGAAGGTTTGGAGTTAGTGGATGATGACATCACATGTGATGTCATGAATGAGGTAAGATGGGCTAGGGTTGTGACAAGTGGAAGGTGGGGATGAGGCATTGGAAAGGTGGGATGTCACTTCTCCCTTGTCCCCATCATCTTCTTCCTTTTGAATTTGGAGGAGAGAGAGAGAGGAGGGGAAGCAACCAGCGGAACTGCCCAAGCCGAGCAGCTCGTCCGCCCCTCGCTTGCACGACCGTCGCCGCTCGTCGTTCGCCGCCGGAGCTCGCCGTCGCCGCTCGCCCGCGCGGGACCGCCTGCCGTCCCGTTCCGCGCCGAGCCGCCTCGTTCCCGTCCACCGAGCCTCTCGTGCCGTTGACTCTCCAAGCCAACCGCTGTTCGTCGTCGCCATCGTTTGTCGCCGTAAGCTGCCGTCCTGAGCCTTAGTTGCCTCCGCCGGTCTTCCTCTGCCGTTTCTCCGCCAGTTCAGCCGCCGCTCCGTCGCCCTCCGAGCTCGGTTAGTTGCTGGAAATCCAGCAAGATCCAGCCCCTTCCGAGCTCATTTTAGTCCCCTATTAGTCTTCATTTGGTGTTGATCCATGTAGGTTTGTCGTCGGCGTTATCATGCTCTTCGCCGGAGACCCGTCGAAAAGCGATTCCGGTGAGTTCAATTCACTAAACCCCGATTAGTGGGTTAATCATGCCTTAAGTGTGTTTAGTTTAGGTTGATTGGAATTATGTTGTTAGATTAGTTCATTTAAATATGGATTAGATTAAGTGATTTAATTAAAGTAAAGCATGTTTAGTTTAAGGGTTAAGAAGGTTTATTTAAAATAAACCTTGATGTGACTTAAAGGAATTTATTTATGCTTTAAATAAATGTTTCGAAATTGTTGGATTATTTAATAATAAATCATATTCCGAAAATCATTAAAATATTATATATATAAAAAAAAACTCGAAAAATTATTTTTGACCCTAATTACTCAGAATTTCGGGCCGATCGTCGCTGTATATTTAGATTTTGAAATTGATAAATGGTTAATGCAAATTGAGTGTTGATTGATGAAAATATGGATTTTATTTAGAAAATCTCAAATGTCGGTTTTGATATCGAAATTGGATTTTTAAAGATTAATGTTGTAATTGGGATATGTGAATGACGTGTGAAATGCTTTAAGTTGATTATGAGTTGTGGTATGATAATTGTGAGGAATTATTTTGAACTACAAAGTTGAAATTGCCCCTGTGTGGGATGCCCCGTACAACGGATGCGGGTCGCAGTTGATTCTGAGCCGATGCTCCTTTGGGAACGCCGTCGATGTACTGACGCCGCGCTCCAAGAGGGGAGCCGATGCCTAGCTATATGTCAGTAGATAGCCGAACTGCGAGTAGGCTATACCCTTGTGTGGCAGTGATTAATGATTGTAATGCTTGCTGTGGTTGCGAATTAAGTGAAATTGACTGTGCTCCAATGATTTAAATCCCTGTTGTTACCTGTGATTGAGTGGCACGAATTTTACTAATCTGTAGGAAAGCAAGGAGGTGAGGTAAGTCTTATGTGCTGTATGGCTAGACCACTCTGGGGCATATTTTCTTTCTAATAGGGGTTTAGGAGGGGTGAACTTGCTGAGACAAAGTCTCATCCCGATTTTGGGAAAATATTACAGGACCGTAGATGGCGAGACCCCCGGAGATGAGTGGCCTGCCGACGGAGATTGACCAGACGATAGAGAGTGCTCCTGACCCTGGGAGTCCTTGGGTCTATCAGTTGGTTAGGACCCTCATCTGGGTTCAGATGGACGTGCATGACAGAGTACCGTACATGTTTAGGGCTTAGTTTCGTACCGGAGTCGATGGTGTTAGGGTTGGCCCTTTGGATAGCATGGATATTCCGCTGGCTGTGATGAACGCCATTTTGGGTGAAAGCGTGGCGGATCTTCCTAGCAGTGGAGTGATCAACGCCTCGCCCCCGGCCTCTTGTGTGACAGATCCTGAGGATGTGGGATCGTCGAATGGGGCTGACCAGTAGTCTTAGGACTGTTGGTTTTCTTTTTGGTGGACTGATCCATGTTGTGTAGGCTAACCTCTTTTTGATGCACATAAACTCTGACCAATTTTTGGTGCATATAGTTTTCGGATCCTGTTGGTATATGTAAGCCCTGGATTGATGATGATGTATGAAATTATGTTTGTTTGATTTTGAATTGATTTTCCTGCCATCCTATCCTGTCCGTTTTTTAGAAGGAGTTTCTTAGCACGTTCCGCATGCGCATAATAATATAAAGAAGAATGGGGTCAGCGACATTACCTGGGAATGTCGCATTTACATGACCATGACGGGTTGTTTCACGTGTCTCGGGGTTCGGGGTGTGACAGGCTGCTCATTGCCAACCATTAGACACCAGAGGCCCACCGTTAACCACTAAACATCCCCCGTTGACCGCCCGTCGATCACCACCAGCCACCAGTCGCTGGCCATTGGACTCCGTTCGTTGGCCTCCCACTGCCGGCCGCTGGACTCCAGCCGTTGGCCACTTGCCACTAGCTGCCGGTCACCGACTTTCGGACATTGAACATCGGACACTGAACTCCGGACGTCGGTCGCCGGACGCTAGATGTCAGACTCCAACCACCCGTCGTCAATTGTCAAATGCCTAACGTCAATCACCGAACATTAGAGTCTACCTACCGAATGCCGATCGTCGCCGCTCCTAAAAATAAAAGTTTTATTATCTTATCAAACAAATTTTTATTCTAGAAATAGAAATTCTGAATCGTTATCAAATGCTCAATTTCTATTCCATGGACGAGTTTCTCAGCAAAAAAATGCATTTGATAACGATTCAAAATTTCTATTTCTAGGAGTGGCAACGATTGGCATCCTGTGGCTAGAGTCCGACGTCCGACAATTGGCGTTTGACGTCCAACATCCAAGGAGCAGCGGCGAGTGGCCGAAGTTTGGAGTCCGGCGTCCATCGCTAGAGTCTGGTGATCGGTAGCGAGCAGCCGAAGTCCATAGTTCAACATTAGAGTTCGGCAATCGGCAATTGACGTCCGACATCTGACATCTGGAGTTCGGCAACCAGAAGCCGACCGCGGACATCTGGTGGTTGGTGGTGAGCCTCCGGCATCCAATGATTGGCAATGAATGGCCAACGACCAGTGGACGTTCGACATCTAGCGACGAGCGGTTGAAGTTCGATGGGCTCATGGCCGGCGGCTAATGGTTGGAGCCGGTGGTCGGCGGTCAGCGGCCAGTAGCTGGCGGCCGACAATCAGCAATGAGCATCGGCATCCCACGAGCGGTAAGTGGGCGACGGGTAGTAATGAGAGTGAACGATAAGGAAAATTTTGATTTCTCATTTTTGTTCTAGAAATAGAAAAACTAAAAATTTTAACTTCTAATTTCTACTTCAAATCTATTTATGGAATAAAAATCTGTTCCAAAAATAGAAAAATGAAATTACGTTATCAAACGGTTTTTGTTCCAAACATGTTCCGAAAAACAAAAAAACAGAGAAATAGAGAAACAGAAATGTTGTCATGGGCGTCCTTTGTAAGTGGCTAGAGGAGAAAGAAGAAAAGGAAAAAAGAAAAAAAATCTCATAAAATTATTCAAAAAAATTAAAAAATTTCACTTAACAAAAATATTCAACGTCGTACTAAATACATTCATATTCTTTTTCTATTATGTTCTAGAAATAGAAAAGCTAAAAATTTTAATTTTTTATTTCTACTCAAAATCTATTTCTAGAATAAAAATCTATTCCAAAAATAGAAAAATGAAATTGCATTACCAAACAGATTTCTGTTTTAAACTTGTTTCGGGAACAAAAAAATAGATAGATAGAAAAACAGAAATGTTGTGATGTGTGTCCTTAGTAACCAGCTAGAGGAGAAAGAAGAAAAGGAAAAAAGGAAAAAAACTCATAAAATTATTCAAAGAAAAAATTCACGTAACAAAAATATTTGATGTCGTACTAAATACATTCCTCTTCTTTTGCTATTATGAGAATAGAAATTTTGTGCATTTATCAAACGCGTTCAAAAACTTGTCTAGAAAACAGAATTCGAAAAAAACTATTTCTGAATTTTTGGTTTTACGAAAACATAATGATCGCCAAGCATGCCCTAAATAGTTGGATGGAGCATAAGGAATAGCTGTGACAACTTGAATTTTCATATTTTGTTTTTGATTAAATAAATCGGGCATTTCATCGATACATCGATAGTGTTTTTTTCTGAGCTGATCACTCATGAGATAACTAGATTATCTGAGGAAGTCATTAAGGGATTTTAACACAATAGACTTGAGAATTCGACCAAGAATCGACTACTTGACCTTGTCAATTTGCAATGGTCATTACGGTTTTGTAAAAATCGATCGGAGATCGGAGATAAGTCGACTCGATAGAGGTATGTGATTAGTGTGTGGATGATTCCACATAATTGCAAAATTCTCGTCGATCGGCACTAGACTAATTTTTCTGTTGTTTTGGGTATCTTGTGCCCATATTTGAAATTTCGAGATTTTCATGACAACCAAGAGTCGCCAATGTGTCGAAGATATATAATGTGGCTCGAAAATAATTGACCACGAATCAATTGCACTAAAAATTCCTAAAAGCTACTCGATAGTTTAGGTCACGTTAAAATCGCATCGGACTAAAATTAACCGTGAATTTGAATCCAATTTCAAAAATTAAAAGTTTTGTCATGTCATGATTTATTTTAGGAACATCGAGTCATTCTTCGAAGAATTTTTCGACGATTCTGGGATTTTTACGGAAAATCGTTTCAAATGATTTGGAAATTAATGGAAATTCAAATGAACCGAATTGAAGAGAAATTTGGACTTCCAAACCAAGCTATTTGGTGATGGGAACTTATAGAAATTTTATGGGCTTTTTACTTGGCAAATTTGGATGTCGAATTGGGAAATTTTGTGGAGGAATTGAAGCTCAATTGATGAAATTCAGAGCTTGTAGAGGGGTTGGATTTTTTTTGGCTTTAATTGGATTAATTGGTGGGATTAAATTGGTTGGAAAGTATTAGGAGACAAAGTAATCAATGGGGTGGCTAAGGTTTGTGGAATTTTTCCCCCACCTGCGGCTTATTCGACAAGCTTTGCCAGCTGCATCCAATTTTACCGCCTCTGTCTCTCTCTCACTCTATTTTCTCCTCTCTCACGCCCTGTCGTTTCTCTCTCTCTCATTCCTCTCTTTTCTTCAGCCTCACCGAAACCAACAACTCTTTCTTCTTCTCATTTTTCTTTTCCTTCGTTCTGCCGCTCATGCCAGTTGCTACCATCTATTCGTGAAGAATTCCACCAAGTCAAACTCCCTGCTCTAGCAGTGGCCATGTTCCAGTCAACCTTGCATCTCCTCAGTCGATTTATTGACCCTATTTCCCCACACGTCCAGCAACAATCGAGCTCATCCCACCAAAAACCAAAGCCCCTGTTCTCCACCTTCACTTGTTTCTAGCGTCCACCAAAGTTGTTTCCAGCTCACGCCCTCCACCAGTTCGTGTCTTCATCGGTCGAGATTAGCTCCATCTTTGACCAAAGTAGCCCCAACGCTCAGCTCAACGTGCAGCTCAGCCCAAGCAAGTTCAGTCCATTTGAAGCCCGCAATTCAACCTAGATCGAGCCCAACAATTGCTGTGGGCTTGCAAGGCTTCTCGACCCAGTCCAAGTGTCCGTTGACGCCGTCGAAAGTTCGCGTTCCTACCAGTTCACAATTTTATTGTGTATTTCTAATACGAAGAAAATAAGCCAGTTACCACCCGCCGTGGTGGCTCCGCTGGTAGGCTCTAAGGTCTGGAGTTCGAAGCCCCTGCAACGCAAGTTGTAGGGAGGCATGTGGATCATTTGGCGACTTACCCGGGGTGCGTGGGTGGTGATTTCCTACGTGCCTCGGTTTGCGTGCGGGATTCCCTAGGTCACCCAAAAAGAAAAAAAAAAAAAAGCCAGTTCACCTTTTTAATTTACGCATTTGAGTGCAATACACGGTATCTTGAGCCGAAATTGAATTGTCGTGTGTTGGTTAAGAAAAACCGTCCCAAGCATTTACGCTGGATGTTACCCTATATGGGATTTGGGTCGTAGTAGAGTCTGGACCTATACTCCTTCGAGAAAGCAGTCTTTGAGAGACATAACCATGTTCAATGAGGTGAGACGATGCCTGGCTATGTCAGTAGATCGCCGAACTTCAAGTAGGCTGTACCCTAGAGTGGGTGTAATTATCAATTGGAACACATGTTGAGTGAAATAGATGCGCTGAATTATGGGACAAAATTGTGTGATATGATATGGAACGTGTCATAACGATTTAGCAATATAATCAAGACTCTTGTGATTTATTGAGTTAAGTAATGCGTTTCAATAGTTGCGTGCATTGATTTTATGCATGATGTGTATGAATTGTGCTGACCTGCAGGGTGGATCTGAGATGAGGTAAGTCCCTGTGATTGTATGATTGTGTGGTTAGGATATTTCTAGGCGTATTATCTTCTTAATCAGGGTTTAGAGTGTGAACTCACTGAAATTTATATCTCACCCCGTCGTGGGCTAAATTTTCAAGATAGTAAAGCAGAGTACTGGAGCTGAGTTGAGGGGATCCAAGAAGTAGGTCAGTTAGGACAGCTTCTTTTTGGAGAACCGTCTCTTGTAGACTTTTGGTTGCTGACCTTTGTATATAACTCAGTTGATTTATAAAAACGTGTTTGTTTGTAAAATTGTTGTCTTGCTTTTCTATCTTGAGATGGTTATTGTCAAAGGATTTATTATTCGTTTCTGCATATGCAATAAAATGAAAGGGTCGGCAACTCGTTTTGGGAAGTCGCAAAATTTTATTGACTATAGGGAGATGAGCACAAGCTCAGGGTTCGGGACGTGACAATGGCACCACATAGATCACAGGAATATATTGGATATTTCACACAGCAACAAAGAAAGGATGGCACTTCACCCAAAAAAAAAAAACAAAGAAAGGATGGCAAGTTTTGGTCCGTCATAACGAGACCTTATTCGGGCAAAAACCAGGAAGAAGAAGAAGACGAAAAATATTGTGATTCTGAACATCTTCAGTAGAAAAGCATAACTCAACTCAGTACCACCCCTTCTCTCTTCTTCCTCGTCTCGTTTTAAGCAGCTTGAGCCTTGGCAACCTCAAGCTTAGCGCTAACTGCGTCCCAGGAAACGAGCTTCTCCATGAAGATTGATATGTAATCAGGCCGTCGGTTCTGCAAGAACTCATAGGAAAGAGATGGTTAAGAAGTTAGACTACCCTTGACCGTCTATATCAGATTTTGCAGCATGAATTTCTGCATTGGGGAGCAACTGCGAAGGAACCTAACCTGATAGTCAAGGTAGTATGCATGCTGCAACCCAAATAAAAGTTTGGAAGAGTTAGTGACTTCATAGATTAGCCGTCTCTTTGGCAAGAATTTTGAGAGACGGAGCTCAGGGACAAGAATGATAATGAAGAAGAACAAAAGCACGAGGCGCAATCACTACAATTTCCTTACCTCCCATACGTCAATCGTGAGGAGCGCCTGCAATAATTCAACGAAACCCATCCTTAGATCATTCTTGCAGAGCAACAGTTGGGACCAAAACCTAGAGCTGACGTGACAGTAACTGCTTGGTAATTCGCAAGCTTGCTTGGGAAAAACGAACTGCTTTCAACCAGAAACTCGGAAGAGGGTGTGCCTCGCACTAGGAGGATATCACTTACCGTGTAGCCCAGAACCAGGGGATTCACAGCATTGGGAGTCTTCAACACTACAAGCTCCTTTCCATCCGATGGACGGGGATTAACTGTATTTACGACGGCAAAGCCCTATTAATCTTTCTTAGTCCTATGAAACGCTACGATGGACAGTCCCAAACAGCGCCACTCTCTTGAAAGAAATGCATGCACAAGGGTGGGATTCACTCACAAGCAAGCCAAGCCCAGCCAGAACCGAACTGCGTGGCGGCAGCTGCCCTGAACTCTTCAGCGAACTTCTCGAAGGAACCGAAATCTTTCTCGATCAACTTCAGGAGTTCGCCAGAGGGCTTCCCTCCACCGCCCGGTTTCATCGAATCCCAAAAGAAGTCGTGGTTCCAGACCTGCAAGTGATTCGATCAAGAGTGCAGAACTGTGATTAGATGGCTAGACAAAAACCTAATGAAGCATCACCAGAATTGTCTGAGTAGAGGGACTGAGAATGAGGGTAAGCGATCCCTTCAACTCGGAATTTTTGGCCTATATATCGCATGCGATCATACCGAAGTACATGATCAGGGTAAGCGATCCCTTCAACACCGGGATGGTGTGTTTGTTTTCATCCGTCTCCAGACGATCATCCCATCAGAGAGACATCTCAAAGAAATGGGTAGGTCCAGATGACCCCATACCTGAGCAGCATTATTGAACGCAGGATGAAGGTCGCCGTTATTGTACGTCTGAACTGTGACGTCCTCCAAGGACTTCCCTTGCAGCTCCGTCCCAAGGATCTGCTTGTTCAGGTTATCGACGTAAGATCTGTGGTGCTTTCCCCAATGATACGACAGGGTGTTGGCGCTCATGTGTGGTTCCAGGGCATCCTACAACGGAATGGTCGACAAGACGAAAGCAACAAAAAGTCAATAGTCTAGAGGAATTCAGCTCAAAACCCGGTTCGGCGACATGCTTTGACCGATCACGGGATCTTGTTACCAGGGGATATGGAGGAGGCTTGAGCTCGAGCTTTGCAGCAGGGGTCGCGGTCGCCATTTGCTTGCGGTTTCTTGGAACGGAATCGAAGGAGACGGAGGGAACTCCGATGTCAAGTCAACAACGTTGGTGTGTTCTGCCGCTTCGGGGGTGAGTGTTGATGGTGTGAGGGGGTTGGTAGGAGATGAAAGGGCAGTACACTGTACTCCCCACACGCCCACCGCTGCATGGGAGGAAGGTGTAGACTGTAGTACGTTGTACTAGACGTTGAACTGCTTACACTTATCACACGAGCATGCCTTGCCTTTGGAAGCGTGTGGCGTTTTTTCCAACGAAATGTCTTCCAATACTACATCGCAGCATCCATACCACCTACATTAGCATTTAAAACCATCATTTACATTTTCATATCCTTTTCAAAATTTAAAGTATGCTGTTTTTCACTTGATCAAAAGTTTTTTTTGGTCGATTTTTTTTTTAATCAAAAGTTCAAAACTGGCTTTTTCTTTTATTTGTTTATTTATCTTTTTTGCCGACAAAGGGTATGAGTGTGTATGCTGTGTTTGGAGAAAGGAAAGGATGAAAGGGTCGGGAAGGAAGACGGTTGTGGAAAATGGTAGGAAAAAGCGTCGGTTCTGAGTTAAACTGGAAATCAGATTGAAATTGGAATGAACCAGCCAGCTTCGGGTGGTTAGTTCACTCTCGGCCTCTCGTGCAGCACCACCATGGTCTCACTATCTTGTTGCCATCCACCATCCCAACCATACCATGCTTGAGGTGCGTCTCTATTTCTCTCTCATGATTTGGTCTTGTATCCTCATCCTCTATTCATGTTCTCCGTCCGTCTCAATTTTAGGTTTTATGGCGATAATCACCCTAGCTTGAGACCAATCACCCTTAGAAAATAGAAAATTCAAAAATTTTGAAGAGTTCGTAACTTCAGATTAATGGATCAATTTTGCTTTTTCGAAAACCAAGAAAAAAAGTACCAAGTTACTATAACACATTGACACTTTGAAAGATGGGGGAGTCTCCTAGTTATATCATAGTTCCTAAGCAAACATTGATACCCCAAAATTTCCACCGTATATTATCTTTTGATTATGCGTGTTCTGCAGAGCCATTTCAGGCCGTTTCTTGCAGTTTGCTCTTAGGGTCGTCAGCGTGAGCTTCTCCTAACCCGGTCTTTAGTTTACCTGCACCCCTTCCTATGACAATGGTCAGGACAACTTCCCATCTTTCATACCATGAGAATGCCGGAGTTGATCATCATGGAACATTAATAGAGATCCTAAGGAAAGCGTCCAAGACCTATGCAGGTCAAGTTTCTTAAATATTAGCTGGAATGGGAAAGTAGAATGATTGCTAAATAGCTGGACAGAGCACAAGCAATCCCAGCTCATAGATTCGGCGCAAAATATTGGATATTTCTCACAACAACAAAGAAGGGATGGCAAGTTTCGGTCCAGTCTCCCCTCTACGTCCTCTAAGAGAGAACAGGGAAGGGGTCCGTTATTATGAGACCATTTCGGGCAAAAAACAAGAAGATGATGATGATGAAAATCTCGAGCTTCTGAACATCCTCAGCAGAGATGTATAACTAGAATCAGTACCACCCCTTCTCTGTTCTTCCTCGTCTCGTTTTAAGCAGCTTGAGCCTTGGCAACCTCAAGCTTAGTGCTAACTGCATCCCAGGAAACGAGCTTCTCCATGAAGATTGATATGTAATCAGGCCGTCGGTTCTGCAAGAACTCACAAGACAGATTTGGTTAAAATGTTAGACTACCTTTGATAATCTATATCAGATTTTGCAACATGATCTTCTGTATGGAGGAGCAACAGTGAATTAACCTAACCTGATAGTCAAGGTAGTAAGCATGCTGCAACCCAAATAAAAGTTTCGAAGAGTTAGTAACTTCATAGATATGCTGTCTCTTTGGCAAGAATTTGAGAGACGGAGCTCAAGGACAAAATTGATAGTGAAGAAGAACAAGCACAGGGTACAATCACTACAATTCCCTTACCTCCCATACGTCTATCGTGAGGAGTGGCTGCAAGAAGTCCACAAAAATATTGTTAGATCATTCGTGCAAAGCAACATACATCAGCTAAAATACAGCTAATGTCACAGTGATTGCTTGGTAATTTGCAAATTGCTTGAGAAAACTGTACTACTATCAACCAGAAACTCGAAGAGGATGTGCCTCACAGTCACACTAGGAGGATATCACTTACTATGTAGCCCAGAACCAGGGGATTCACAGCATTGGGACTCTTCACTACTAGAAGCTCCTTCCCATCTGATGGACGGGGATTAACTGTATTTACGACAACAAAAGCCTATTAATTTGTCTGTCCTATGAACAGTGCCACCCTGTTAAAGGAAATGCACGTAGAAAAGGGTCTAATTCACTCACAAGCAAGCCAAGCCCAGCCAGAACCAAACTGCGTGGCAGCAGCTGCTCTCAACTCTTCACACAACTTCTCGAAAGAACCGAAATCTCTCTCGATCAACTTCAGAAGTTCTCCAGATGGCTTTCCTCCACCACCCGGTTTCATTGATTCCCAAAAGAAGTCATGGTTCCAGATCTGCAAGTGATTGAATTAAGAGTGCAAAACTGAAATTAAAAGGGAAGACAAAAAGGCATCGCCACAATTGTTCAGTGTAGGGACTGGGAGTGAGGGTAAGACATCGTTTGAACTTGGCTATTGGAATCTGTGTTGTCACCATATATATGTCCAACCTCGATGCACGGTTTTTTGGCCCGGATGTATAGCATATGATTGTATTAAAGTACAGGACAATTGCAATTTTACCTCAACATCAGACAAATCAAAAAGATGCTGAACTGAGCTTAAAAGAATTTATAGTCACGCAACCATCGGCGTCAGGTATTTTCATTTCGTCTCCACGCAATCATCTCATCAGATAGGCATCTCAAACGATTATGTTAGGTCCAGATCACCATACCTGCGCAGCATTATTGAACGGAGGAAGAAGGTCGCCGTTGTTGTATGTCTGAATTACGATGTCCTCCAAGGACTTGGCTTCCAGCTCCGTCCCGACTATCTGCTTGTTCAGATTGTCGACGTAGGCTCTGTGATGCTTTCCCCAGTGAAACGACAGGGTGTTGGCGCTCATGTGCGGCTCCAGCGCATTCTACGACAGAGGATCGATAAGATAAAAGGCAAATTGTCAAATTCAAGAATTCTACCGTGCAAGGAATGGAATCGTGTGCGATTTCTCACATTCCTCTTTCGCATTGGCTAATCTGTTCCCGAAGGCTTTCGACATTTTATCTACATAAGATTCTTCGACAAATGACAGGTAACGTTACCAGGGGATATGGAGGGGGCTTGAGGTCGAATTTCGCAGTAATCACAGCCGCCCCGAACCTCCTCGAACTCGCGCTCTGCAGCACACGAAGAACACGTCTCCGCTATCAAGGGGCATTCGAGATTATCAACTAATCAAGGACAATCAAAAGGTAAAAAATAACCGCAAACGAAGGAGCTAATCTGCTAGATTATGCCATTTCAAACCAATCAAGACACGCACGCGCAGGGACACCGGTCAACTTCGACAGTCGAAACCGATAAGAAAACGGCGCGCTGCTCTTAACGCCATACCTGGCGCTGGTTCTTCGTCCATTGCAAGCTTCGGGCCGATTTCGCGCCTTCGTTTGGCCCTGCAACTCAGTCACAGAATCATCGTCAAGAACGCGCTGTCAAAGAATCACAAGTGTAGAGAGAGAGAGAGAGAGAGAGAGTCGATCTCGTGATGATATATGAGAGGAGGACGACCTCGCCGCAGCAAGAAACCGTTTGAGAGCGGCGCGGTGGCGGCAGCGGTGGCGGTCGCCATTTCTCGCCCTCGCTAGGATAGAATCGAAGGAGACGCAGGAACTCCGATGTCGAGTCAATGGGGGTATAGAGTGTGCTCACCACACCCCACGCACGGAAAAAGGCTCGTCTTGGTTTCTGTGGCCGGAGGATCGTTGATTCTGCCACGTCAGAAGGTCGTTGGATGGTTTCAGGCGGGGGTTGGTACGAGCGAGATAAAAATTGCAGTACAACGTTGGCCGCTACCGACTCCCCCAGGAGGAGTTTAGGGTAGTACGTCGTACGTGAAAACGCGATTCGACGATGGCTTCGAAGCCTCCAGACACGAGAGAGAGAGAGACCTGGATTTCGACAGGTGTTGCTACGTTCGTGGACAGCGTCGGTTTTCTACGGAATCAACACGATTATGCTGTCCGATAATTTGTCACGTCTTCCGTAGACAAGCCTTGTTATCTCCAAAACCACCATATGTATTTTTTTTTCATTTCCTTTTTATAATTTAAACAAAGTTTTTTTTTTTTTATTCACACCTAGGAAAATCCTTAAATTAATAAAATTTATGACAAATTTATCTCAAATTTAATTTTAAAAACCCTTTGTAAATAATTCATAGATGCATGAACTTCTATATTAAAGATACGTTAAGTTTTCCACTTGCACAAACTGATAAATTCACTTAAAACCATCGATTTGGAATATTAACTTTTATTTTGGGGTAAAAAGAACTCAGTTCAATAACTCCGATTCTTTTAATTTGTGGCTATGCATTTCTTTTCTCTTTCTCATCAGAATTTACGAGTTTTTGATTGAAAAAGTTGAAAGCATCGACAACGTTTTGCCTTGTCGATGCGTCTTATGTGCGCATCAACGTTGTTAATCACATTTTGGCACCGACTTGCATGTATGAAAATTTTAATGGTGAGTCTACTTGTCCCTTTAAAGTAAAAATTTCTAAGAGATCCCTTAAAAAGTTGGGATATCCAGCTTCCAATTACTTATTTTGTCTTTTTAATTCTTCTTGTTATTTTGTAATATTTTTTGACCCAACTATGTTCTTTTTTCATTTGATCTTTTACCCTTGGAAAGTTCCATCAAATGGAATAGTTCAACAACAATATTATAGCGTTTAATTTAAGTATATTTTCGTAGCAAAAATGGATGCACTGGTTAAGCGATTTTGAGGGAAAAACTTGTGGTGGAGCACGCTCCAACACAATTGGGAGAGTGACGGAGCCGTTTTCTTCTCATTTCCCTTTCTTATTTGTCAAAATCAAAGAAAAGAATATATTCTTGTCATTTCTTCTCTACCGCATTACCAATCTCTCTCGCCTCCCAAACATGCCACATCAAATACTTCTCTCCTAATTACCCATGATTTATGAGAAAAATTGATCATATGCTTCTACTAGTGATTATTAATTTTATTTTCGCAAATTTAAATTTGTCAAAAATGAGCGAAATAATAATAATTTTTTAAAATTTAATAAATTTCTTTAACGATATCAATGATTTCTTTTGAGATAGTGATAATATTCTTTTACTTGTAATTATTTATATTGTGGTATTCAATTTGCTATAGAATTATTTATTTTCTTATGCTGATTTTCTTTCTTCATATTTATAAAATCTAACTAAGTAAGAGTTTCCAATTTTAATTTTCTCAAGAAAACCGGTTAAACAGATCAAGCGGTTTTCTTGAGAGGAAAAAAAAAAGCCACCGTTTTCTTGATGGACGGTTAGGCACGTAGATCACTCCTGTGCAAGGTCAAGGTCGGAAGCTCTCACTTCAACTCGTATCAACAATCGACATATATACATATCCCGTGCAGATCACTCCTGAAATTGCTGTAATCGCAATCGCAGATGGATCATCTGAAAGATCGAGGCATTCACTTGGTCATTGCATGTCTTCTCTTGGTGGGTCTTCTGTACAATTGCTTCAACTCGACTCCAACGGGCACTCACCTCCTCTTTCAGCTCCCAGGCAAGAACACTCATCCCTCCATCGTTTCGGTACGCAAACTTCCCTTTTCTTCCTTACTTCTCATTCAACAAAGTTAGTGACATCATATATACTCTAGCGCGGCCTGTACAAAACTTAAATCCAAGGGATATTTGCGCAGACGGTGTAATTTAGGGTGTTGTGTTGTTACATGTGGTTTAGGGATCAAACGCAACCGAGTGCAGGGATGAGCTTGAGGAAGCATTGGCTAAGGCGTCAAGGCCAAACAAGACGATGATCATAGCGATGGGGAATGACGCTTATGTAGAAGGGGATAAGCCGATGCTCGACTTGTTCTTGGACGGGTTTTGGCTGGGGGAGGACACACGCACCCTAGTCCACAATCTCTTATTGGTGGCAATCGACCAGATGGCATTCGAGCGATGCTTGTTTCTGAGGCTTCACTGCTACAAGCTCCAAACGGAGAAGGATTTAGCTGGAGAGAAAGTGTACATGTCCCAGGACTTCATCAATATGATGTGGAGGCGAACTCTCTTTTGGGCGACGTGGTCGAGCGAGGTTACAGCTTCATTTTCACAGTATGTCTTTCCATTTCGTCCGATCCCCTCCTTCAAATGTTTCGCAATTTCTTGGTTTGGAGGAACATTCATTTGTACAAAATCTCCCAGATATATTCACGTAGGGTGAGTTTGCTATATAGACATATTGGTAGTATTGGAGATAGGGGAAAAAAGAATTTTAGAGTTGACTTCTAAAAGTTGGAAAAGCCAAGTACGATGGCTGCTCATTTTGAGGTTCTAGTATAGATGACCAGTTGCCATCGTAGTTATGCCTAAAATAATGAGAAGTTCAACTCTTCGTGATATTTATTCGCGTTTCGGTCATTTTGGCTGCGACCTGGCTTGCACTGAATTAAGTATAGCTAGCTTTTGGTTTTACTATCCACCCATTAAAAGTGGCCAGCACCACCACAGATCCATCCGTGATACTTGATGTATATTATGGCTAAAGACCACCCAGGCTGAAAAACTCGGGCTTACGGCGGCGCCAACGGAGGCTTAGATTGGGCCGAAAATGGCCAAGGAAGCTCACGGTTGAGCTGGTCTTGCTGCTTCGGTTCGGTAGGAGTGAAAACGGGCGGTTGAACGGGCGCGACTTGGGGCTGGTCTTGGCGGCCGCGGGTGGTGGAGATGGGGCACGATGGAGCAGCAGATTCGGTCGAAGATGGGCACTGATGGACTCAACTTCGGGGGAGGTGTAACTGGTGGTTGACTCGGTGGGGATACGTGGACGAAGGGGAAAGCAGGGAATGTCGGCTGAGAGGGGGGGAAGAAAAAGGTGCAAATAGAGAGAGAGAGAGAGAGAGAGAGAGAGACGTGCGAGAGAAGGGAAAGATAGTGCAGGATAAGAAGAAATGGAAGAAACTGTGAATTTCACCGCTTGAACTTCAATTTATTCATCAATTTCTTCAATTTGATGTCCAATTTTGCTGATGAAGAAGTCCATAGAAAATTCACAATTTCCCTTCACCCAGTAGCTCACTTTATAGGCCAAAGACTCCTTCAATTTGGCCCCTTCAAATTTCTGTTCTTTTCCTAATCGTCTGAATTGATTTTCCGTAAAAATCCCAAACTCGCTGGAAATTCTTTAAATGATGAGTTGATGTTCAAAATAAATTGTGACATGACATTAACTTTCAATTTTTGAAATCGGGTTCAAATTCGTGGTTAATTTCAATCTAGTACGATTTTAGCGTGACCTAGCCTACCAAATAACAATACTAATTAAAAATCCGATTTTTTTAAAAATAAAAATAATTACAAATTTGATTTTCTAGAAAATTATTTTAGAAATAATTTTATATTGCATAAAAGTGTTTTAGCAATATCATTTTTTTTAAATCATAAAAATAAGCTTTCTCTAGTTTAGTTTAAAAAAATTTCACATTGTAGTTTTCAATTGCTCATTAATATGTTCACTTCACACAAGAGAAGCATGTGCATGGTCTAATTCTTTATAAATATTTTAATTTATAGGTTTTTTTAACAAATTTTATTTTATTTACTATTTTTTAATTATTAAAATTTCTTTTTTAATTTAATTTGAAAATTTAATTTAATTAGCATATAGCTTAAAGTGGGCATGGGTTTTCCTAGAATATCAATGGGTTTTAGCAATATGGGTTAGGTCAAGTATAGGTCAGGTATGAATCGGGTCTAGTATGGATCATTGGATTTACATTACATGAATATGGGTTAAAACGGGTTAAATGTGTCAAATATGGGTTGACCCATTTCCGACCCAACTCAAACTCAACTCAACCCATCCATTTAACGAGTCTATCATCAGTACACAAGTATGCCTTGCCTTTCGAAGCATGTGGTGTTTTTTCCAACGAAATGTCTTCCAATACTTCATCATAGCCTTTACCAAAAAAAAAAAAAAACTTCATTGTAGCGTCCATACCACCTACATTAGCATTTAAAACCAGCATCTACATTTTCATATTCATTTCAAAATTTAAAGTATGCTTTTTTTTACTTGATCAAAAGTTTTTTTTGGTCGTTTTTTTTTTTTATATCAAAAGTTCAAAACTGGCTTTTCCTTTTATATATGTACTTATTTTAATGCCCACAAAGGGTATGAGTGTATGTGCTGCGTTTGGGGAAAGGAAAGGATGACGGTGTGAGGAAGGAAGACGGGCGTGGAAAATGGTAGGGAAAAGCGTCGGTTCTGAGTTAAACCGGAAATTGGATTGAAAGTGGAATGAACCAGCCAGCTTCGGGTGTGGTTAGTTTGCTCTCGGCCTCTTGCGCAGCACCACCATAGTCTCATTATCTTGTTGCCGTCCACCATCGCAACCGTACCATGCTTGAGGTGCGTCTCTATTTCTCTCATGATTTGGTCTTGTATCTTCATTCTCTATCATGTTTCCGTCTGTCTCAATTTTAGGTTTTATGGTGATAATCACCCTAGCTTGAGACCAATCACCTTAGAAAATAGAAAAAGTTTAAGAGTTAGTAACTTCAGAATAATGGATCAATTTTTCTTTTTCAAAAAAAAAAAAAAAAAAGGGGTACCAAGTTACTATAACACATTGACACTTTGAAAGCTGGGGGAGTCTCCTAGTTATATCATAGTTCCTAGGAAAACATCGATACTCCAGAATTTCCACCATATATTATCTTTTGATTATGCGTGTTCATAAGTTTATTCTTTGGGGAAATTATAAAACCCATGCATGTCTGAGACACAAAGATCAAAATCTGATTCAAAATTTTCTAAAAAGGCAAGCGACAATCACATGTTACCATCCCAACTTTAGAAAATCACGAATAGAGTAAGTTGGGAGTTTTTAGGGATCATCGGATTACATGAGCATATCGAATATTCTTATCTTTCCTTATAATCTTCTGGAGTTTATCCAAATTGTGAATCGTGGACTAGTCTCATTAGTCATTTAATTTCACTTCCTACTAAAAGTCAACAAAGTATATAATTAGATGTCATGAAACCTACTAATTCTTTGTATCGGGCTACAATTGTCAACGGATGATTATGAAATATACAAAGAAATCAAATTAATGGATCAATTTTGTTTTTCCCAAAACGAAAAGAAAAGAAAAAACATGTAAGTTGTTGTTATAGATCGACAATTTGAATGCTGTGGGACTTTCCGTCTTATATCAAACTTCCGAGTTCCTAATCAGCATGCTTATCTCAAGCATAAAAATTTCCTTTGTTTCAAAGTTCTATTCTTATCTCATTGAATTTGTTCTCACCATGAACTCTGTTTCTGCCTAATATCTCGGTTCCTTCGACCTGATGAAGAAACACATGCGTCAATTCTCCACGCTGCTTAGGACTACGATCGATTCCGCAGATCTGGAGGGGCATAGAGAAGCATGGAAATCGCGACGATCATCTTCAACAAGGTTTCATGAGTTCCTGGAATGTGGCCTCCAGCCTTGGCGACGGTGAGTACACAATCAAATTTCTTTCTTTATTTGTATTCTTTTCTCATTTTTTAGGATGTGGGTTTCTAGGACTCTCAAGGCCCTTTCAGCATTCGCTGATGAACCTTCTGGATTCCATAAGCAATGTTATCTTTTGTTGTGGTTATTGCCTTCATACACGTGCTCTCACATTCTGCAATTTTTTGAAGGAAAAAAATTGTTTTGTGAGGACAGATATAGGAGGAGAGGAGTGAAAACGAGGAGATAGAGTGAGTCGGCATCCGATTTTAATCTTGTTTTCTGAATTATCAATGTGAAATTTTAGTTACCATAACATCTTTGAAATTAGGTTACACGTAATTGAAGTCCTAAGACGGGCAGGTAGGCAAGTAGGACGCAGTCTTCATAATCAAAGGTCGGAAGCTCTCTCTTCGACTCATATCGACAATCGACATATATACATATCCCGTGCAAGTCCCTCCTGAAATCGCTTTCGCAATCGCAGATGGAATATCTGAAAGGTCGCGCCAATGACTTGGTCATTGCATGTCTTCTCTTGGTGGGTCTTCTGTACATTTTCTTCAACTCGACTCCAACAGGCACTCACCTCCTCTTTCAGCTCCAAGCCAAGAACACTCGTCCCTCCATCGTTTCGGTACGCAAACTTCCCTTTTCTTCCTTACTTTTCATTCAACAAAGTTAGTGACATCATATATACTCTAGCGCGGCCCATACATAAATCCAAGGGATATTTGCGCAGACAGTGTAATTTAGGGTGTCGTGTGCCGTTACATGTGGTTTAGGGATCAAACGCAACCAAGTACAGGGATGAGCTTGAGGAAGCATTGGCTAAGGCGTCAAGGCCAAACAAGACAGTGATCATAACGATGGTGAACGAGGCTTATGTAGAAGGGGATAAGCCAATGCTCGACTTGTTCTTGGATGGGTTTTGGCTGGGCGAGGACACGCGCACCCTAGTCGACAATCTCTTATTGGTGGCAATCGACCAGATGGCATTCGAGCGATGCTCGTTTCTGAGGCTTCACTGCTACAAGCTCCAAACAGAGAATGATTTAGCTGGAGAGAAAGTGTACATGTCCCAGGACTTCATCAATATGATGTGGAGGCGAACTCTCTTTTTGGGCGACGTGCTCGAGCGAGGTTACAGCTTCATTTTCACAGTATGTCTTTCCATTTCGTTCGATCCCCTCCTACAAATGTTTCGCAATTACATGGTTTGGAGGAACATTCATTTGTGCAAAATCTCCCAGATATATTTACGTAGGGTGAGTTTGCTACCCAGACATATTGGTAGTATTGGAGATAGGGGAAAAAAGAATCTTAGAGTTGACTTCTAAAAGTTGGAAAAGCCAAGTACCATGGCTGCTCCATTTTGAGGCTCTAGTATAGATGACCAGTTGTGATCGCAGTCATGCCTCAAATGATGAGAAGTTCAGCTCTACTTGATATTTGTCCAAGTTTCGACCATTCTGGCTGCAACCTGGCTTGCACTGAATTAAGCATAACTAGCTTTTGGTTTTACCATCAACCCATTAAAACTGGCCACCAAAAAGCCCAACTTGCCCTTTCCATAGACACCACCACATATCCATCCGTGACACTAGATGTATATTATGGCTAAAGACCACCCAGGCTGAGAAACTTTCGTGCTTGCCTTTGCTAGGACACGGACGTGATATGGCTAAGAGACCCGTTCCCAAGGTTGAGCCGCGAAGACACCATCGACCTCCAGATCAGCAACGACCGGTTCAATGGCGATGAGTGGAGCCAAGCCAACCCCATCAACACCGGCTTCTACATGGTCCGGTCCAACAACAAGACCGTCGCGCTCTTCCGCGAGTGGTATCAGAGGAAGAATGATTCCCTCGGGCTCAAGGAGCAGGACGTGCTGGACCGGATGATGCACGAGGGCCTGTTTGCGCGGTTGGGGCTGAGGGTGAGGTTCTTGGAGACGGCCCTGTTCAGCGGGTTCTGTGAAGACAGTAGGGAAGTGAGGGTCGTGTCCATGGTTCATGCCAACTGCTGTCGCACCATCAAGGCCAAAGTGGCCGATCTCACCAAAGTTGTCCATGACTGGAAGAGGTTCAAGAGTAGTCCTCCTCTGGCCAATGATACGGTGCCGTTTGCTTGGTCGCGACACTCGGCTTGCGAGGAATCGTGGCATTATTAGTTAGAGCTTCAGCATTGCCTCGTGGTTATTAGATTCATCTTTGAAGCAATTGATCGGTGATTCTTGACTATTGGAACTTTGCTCGATTTGATGAGCCACATTAGGTGGCCTCATGTAGTGCATGGGCTCAACCGGAGCTTATTCTAATGTGTATATGATATAAGCAAATTTCGTTTACCAACTACTTAAATTTACCCACAATAATCTGAAATTAGTGACCTTCTTATTGTGTGATTTACCAATTAGTTTTCGATTAAGTTGCCCACTTTTTTGGGTTATCGACACTCATTTGACAGTTTATTTGTATATTATTATTTCATCAATAGTTCTATGAAATTATCACTTTTTGTTGTCTTGCTTACCAAATTTTTATTGCATTTTTTTTTTTTAAATTGACAACCTCAATTAGAGTGATTGCCCGATTTTCCTTTGATTAAGTTATTATCTAGTTTTGTGTTACTAACTCTAGATTAGTTACCAAGATTTATATAATTTTTTTAATCAACAGTTTTTATTATCTCTGACACAAAAACTTCTCATATCTTCAAAAACATTTTGTTGACATTTCTTAAGAACATATTAAATTTGCCAACTATCACGTGAAATTACCCAGCTTTCTTTATGTTACTCTCAACTCTTCACCACTTAAATTACCAATTAGTTTTGATTTACTAATTCTCATTTAATTTGCTAACCAACAATTTTTAAGTTCACCAACAAATCCCTTGAAAAAATGTCATTGGTAATTTTTTACCAACAATTTTTAGACAATTACCAACATCAAGTTAAAACTTACCAACACCAAAAAATATGTTTTGAATGGAAAAATGAAATTCTGCATCAAACGGTGTCACGAGATTCGTGGATAGCTTCAACTGGAGGACGTAATTTTGCTTGATCAAAGTGGTAGTAGCATGTCATGACCCTTTAAGTAGCCTAGAATAATCTGTGAACACAAGCCCTTTCTTTAGCTTTTTGATTTTCTATTTTTCCAGATTGTCTCTCATTTTGAGGCTCTTATCATGATATCTCGACGCCCCAACTTTATAATAAAGTGCTCGACATAAAGATTAGCTCGGTGTGAAGTTAATTACATATCAACAATTAAATTAAACTGGTAGAAAGAAATTTGAAATCTAACCAAACCAAATTAATTATGAGAAATTATCGATCAATTTATTTTAAGCAACAAGGGAAGTGCTCCTTCAAAAAACTTGATACGAAGTCAATTTCGAAAAAAAAATCTTGAAATTTTAATTGTGAAAACTAAACGGCTTTTAGCTTAGTTAACCATATTTCTATGTACGAGAATTTAAATTGCATATAACCCTTGTTATTTCGAGCTAGATTTGTTTGTGAACTTGATGGCCAGCCCATGCCTACCTTGCTCAAAGTGTATGTGCAAATTGCAAGTATGTGAAACAATATTTTACGGTTCTATTTGTTTCACTGAAAACTCCTTGTCACTGGAATTTTTTTCTATGATATTCAATTTTAGAGAAACTAAACCATTTGCTGATGTTTGTTTGCGCCGAAAGCAAACTAACAAAAAATGATTTAATGATATTTGATAATAAATGAATCCTCTACTGTAGTTTCTATCGATTAAAATGATGTGTAATGACTAACAAATTAGAACCGACATTTTCTTTATATGCAATTTATCATAATAACAAGATTTGCACAAAACTCTGGAAAGAAATTAAGAAATCTTATTTATAAAATATTATATATGAAGGTTTTTTTGGGGGGAGGGGGGGGGGAATGTAGACGGGCACGGGCACTACTAAAGTATATTCTAGAGATTATAGACAATATTTATAACAAAAAAAAAAAAAAAATTGGATGAAGCTCATCGAAAAACGAAAAGAAAATAATTAGTCAGAGGTTGGAAATAGAAACAAAGAGGGGCTCAGTTTCCTCACTTGGATGCACGGCTAAGAAATCAGAGAAAACGATCTCTTCCTTATTAGAAGGAGAGTCGTTTTCCCAATTTATAATTGTTGTTTTCAGTTTATAAAAAAAACGCGTTCTGTTCATCGAATAGATTTTCAATATCCAAATTCCGAAAACAATATTCTGGAAATGGTCCTTCATTTTAAAAAAAGAAAACCAACCCTACATTGTAAACCAATGAAGTTAGATATTGGTGAGCTAATTATCCGACTGTCATCCTCGGCTTAATTTAGGCCTCACGTAAAAACCAACATGCGTCGACCTCTCTACACCTCCCACGCTTTTGGAATTCTGTTCCCCCATCCTCCCTATATATCTTGCCACTTTTTCTCCTCGATCTCATCCTCTTACTCAGGTTCAACTCTTGAAAATATCAAAACTCATTGCAATTCTCCTCCTTCAAAGAGATGGCGAAGACGTTGGAATTCAGAGGAGTCCCTCCTCTCGCGATCGCCATCCTTTCCCTTCTCATCGCCCTCGCACAGATTGCCGTTTCGGACGACAAAATCCCGATACCCGCCGATAAATCCCAAGTGGACGCCTGGTTCGAACAGAACGTGCAGGCTTTCGAGGCTCGAAAGGGCACGTTGGACCCAAACCTGGAGGCTGCCGAGGCCCAACCCCCGAAGGTGATTAGGGTGTGCCCAGATGGGAGTTGCGATTTCAAGACGGTGACCGAGGCCATCAACAGCATCCCCGGGGGAAACACCCAGCGCGTGATCGTGTCAATCGCGGGCGGCGTGTACAAGGAGAAGATCACGATCGAAAGGACCAAGCCTTTCGTGACCTTGTACGGATCGCCTAACGACATGCCAAAGCTTACGTATTCAGGGACGGCTAAGCAGTACGGGACGGTCGACAGTGCCTCCGTCATCGTTGAGTCCGATTATTTCGTGGCCGTCAACCTTATTTTCGAGGTGTGCATCATTTGCAATCTTTGGTGTTCTTTACTCTTCTGAATTTCTCTCGTTTTCGCATAAACCTTAATTTCGTCCTTTCAAGGTTTACAAGATCCAGATGCAGTTTGACACTTCTTTTTCCCCGCTCTTTTTTTTTTTATTTTCCCCTAGCATAAAATCATTTGTTTGATCAGTTCCATCCATGCGTCATTGCATGCTTACATGCATGATGCACGTACGTTTTCATGCTAATCGCAGCTGATTTGTTTCAGAATTCTTCGCCGAGGCCCGATGGGAAGGCGACAGGTGCACAAGCAGTGGCTTTGAGGATTTCCGGCGACAAAGCAGCCTTCTACAATTGCAGGATGCTAGGGTTTCAGGACACGCTCTGCGACGATAGGGGCTTCCATTTCCTCAAGGATTGCTACATCGAGGGCACCGTGGATTTCATCTTTGGATCGGGGACTTCTATTTATTTGGTATGCATACCATTTCTCCATACTTGTTCTCGGAGGATTTTTCGACTAATCTGTCATTTGGAAAGACGCTCAATGAAATCATCACTGAACTCAACTTTGGTTGCGGGTGCACATTGCAGAACACCGACTTGCGCGTCCTGGGAGACAGTGGATTGAGCGTGATAACGGCTCAAGCTAGGGAAAGCAACACGGAGAACACCGGCTATTCGCTCGTGCATTGCAACATCACTGGAACCGGCAATGGCACGTTCTTGGGAAGAGCTTGGATGTCCAGCCCGAGGGTGATCTTCTCTTACACCGACATGAGCAGCGGCATCAACCCCCTCGGCTGGTCCGACAACTTCCATCCCGAACGCCAAAGGTACACATAACAATATTCACCATGATGCTATCCCATGCAGCTCTAGTTCATGAAATGCGAGCTCGACTCGCGTAAGATAAGATGTCAGCCGCCGTCCACCTCATCAAAGGGGGACGGCGTGAATGGACGTAACGTGATTGCTTTGAGTACGATCACGCACGGTTTCATATTCGCAAGTACATATACATGGAACAAAATCGTAACCGAAAGGCTCTTCAAACTTTGCAGCACGGTGACGTTCGCCGAGTACAAGTGCTCGGGGGAGGGATCGAACCCAGCGGGGCGGGCCAAGTTCGCAAAGCAGATTAGCGACGCAGACGTCCAAACCTTCATCTCCTTGTCCTACATCGCCGGCTCCAAGTGGCTTCTTCCTCCTCCTAGAGTATAGATGGATGTACCCAAAACTCTTCCCATCTTGGTCACCAAAAGGTGACAACCGCTTAAATGTCATTGTATCGTTCAAATTATTTTAAAAAAAAGGCTCTTGCCGAGTACGTACTATAGCGAATTATTATGTGGCGGAATTCGGTCGCACTGTCCATGCCTCTCCACCTATCTCTTGCTGTGAACATTGCGTTGTTTTACTTTTACCCCCAAATTAGAATATTGGTTAATGCTTTCCGGAAGACCATTTTCTAAAAACTGTTTTTCCCTTACCAATTTAGGAGATTTATTTCCCTAACTTTAAATATGTATAATTTCTTTATCCATAAATGGCTTTCCATTGAGTAATCAATTTTAGCAACAACAAAAAAAAACGCGAAGAAAGTTGGAAACACTGATTTGTGAAAATTTCTTTTACTCAAACAAACGCACTATAAGATTCAAATGCTTGAATAGTTGAAGTGTAATGGTATTGCTATCCCGTCCTCAATCAGATCAGTAGGTCCAAATCTCTACTGTTATGATCGTAAAAGTGAAATTGGCTCACTTTTAGGTTCACTTTTAATATTCCCTTGATTAAATTTCTCCTAGTTTTGTTCCAAAAGAAAGAAAATTGTAAAAATCTCACATATATATCGAACATTTTTCTAATTAACCAACATCAACCTTCTTTGGCTAACATATAGAAACATCTTCATCGACATCACCCTTATTTGGAAAATGGACTTAACATGCCAAAATACCTTAGGAACTGGTCAGAAATCACCAAAAACCAGTTAAAAATTCGTTGAACTGGTCTGAAAAATATCTCGAAACCAGTCGGAACGGCTTGATTGAACTGGTCAACGCCTGTTAATGCCGGTCAATGGTCGATTAACGGTCAGTCAACACCGATCGACAGTTGGTCAACGGTCGGTTGACTTGGACTGCTAATGTGGCGAAGGTGACATCTTGGTGACGTAAGCATGCGGTAGGTGCTAGCGCGTGCAAGGGCGCCCGTGGATCTCAAGCGTAGAGACTCCGAGCGGCAATCGTGGTGGTGGTTGGCCATGGAATGTTACGAGCTGGCTTGGCTAGCAACAATGAGTGTGGTGATGGTGTTCGAAATGAAGTGGTGGAAGATGTCCGAATCAGGATTCTACGGCAGCGATCTCAGTGGCTCCGAGATATGGCGGCCCACGGAGAGGATTTCGACGTCCTTTAGTGACGAAATTTTCTTTTTCTTTTTTTTTGGTAAAGGGTAAATATATATTAACTAAAGAATCAAGAAGCTAATTTAGTGACGAAATTTTAGGATCCAGTTCTTCTAAGGGCAGCGAGTCTGACGGCGATGCATGTTCTCCGAAATTAGCAACGAAAGAGTCTTGAACAACAAATGAAGCCACGGATCTGAGGATGAAATCTCAGCGAGCGGGTGATTAGGCTAGCGTCATGATAATCACTAAGGCTGCGTTTGGTCGACCGGATAAAAGTCAGAATATGATATGTTTTATCTTATCCTGTGTTTGGTAGCTGTCTAGGATGAGATAAGGTCGGATATAGACGGGATATAAACCGGATAAAAAAATCCGAGGGGGAGGGGTGGGATAAGGTCGGATAGGATTTCTTTTATCCGAAACATAAAACCCTACACTTTTTTTCTTTCTCCGTCGTTCACCCACAGACAACTGTCTGTTTCTAAAGTATCCACGTTGAAGCCTTATCCTCAATAGCTCTCCAATTCTCATCGAAATTTTACGAAAATCTTCTTCCTTCTAAGACCCCCCGTCCGCCGGCGACCGCCCGCCGATCACCCTCCCGATCGATTCCCCCAACCACATCTCTACTTCACCTTCCATCTCCGATTTTCCATCAGCTGCTTCATCTTCACTTCCCTTCAACCAACTCATCACCACCGCCACCGGCAGGGACGGCGCCGCCTTTGCTCCTCTCATCAGACCCTTCGACCGAGCCCAGACGGTGGCAGTGGCTGCGCCAATCCCCTCCGTTGATGAATGGCGTAAGAGTCTGGCGAAAGGTGAAGAGTATGAGGACAAGGATGAAGATGTGGACTTTAATCCCTTTCTGAAGGAAACCCCTTCACTAGACGCTTCGTCGAGTCTGAGCTCCGAAATTGAAGGAATAGATGGGGACGTTGTTGAAAACGGAGTTAAACCTTTACAGACGGCGGAAATTTATTCGTTAGAGTTGACTGATGAGGGTCAGAGTTTTGCTGTTGAAGATTCTGAGCATTGTGAGGGGGGAAATTTCGTGCTGAATTCCCCCAAACTAGTATGTGAACAAGAATTGCCCGAACTTGTCGCCGGAACGCTCTCTAAGACAGATTCAGAGATCCTGTCCCAAGCTGAAAATGGGCATTTACAAGGAAAGGAAGATCATTCGGGCAGCAGACCTGACTCCCACAGTGACATAATTGTGGAAGCTACGAATAGCTGGAAGGCGGTAATGCACTCGGATGAGAAGGATGCTATTTGCAAGCGTACAAGGGCTCGTTATTCTCTAGCAAGTTTTACTCTTGATGAACTGGAGAGTTTCCTGCAAGAGACGGATGATGATGAGGACATTCAAAATGTTTTTTTTTTTTTTTTTTTTTTTGGTAAAGATGAGGACATTCAAAATGTTGATGATGAAGAAGAGTATAAAAAATTTCTTGCAGCTGTTTTATTAGGTGGAGATGGCAATGGTCATCCAACTCCAGACACTGGAAACGTCGATGATGAAGATGAGGATAACGATGCTGACTTTGAGATTGAACTCGAAGAGGCACTTGAGAGTGACCTCGATGATAGACCTAGTGATAAAATCACAAAAGGAAATTTTGAGCCTTCCAGAAGGCGGCCTGAGACAAGGCAGAACAGACGTGCTTTCATCTATCTTTCTTTTTCGAGTCTTTTAAGTTGTTATTGTTATGGTTATGGCCGATGTAGAGAATGAGATGTGGCTTCCTGAGGTGCTTTCATCTATCTTTCTCTTTCGAGTCTTTTAAGTTGTCATCTGGTATTATTGAGATTTGGGAATTTGAGGATTGTTTGTACAGTAGTTCTCTTTGAGGGATGGTTCTTTTGTATGTTATGATGGAAGGTCTTTGAGCAACAAATTGAGTACGCTGTTCAAGTATTTGAGGATATACGACTTTTAAATCTGTAGTTCACCAAACGATAGATTTGATAAGATATAAGGATATCCAATTTTAAATCCGTAGTTCACCAAACAGTTGATGGGATATGAAGAAATCCATGGATTTCTTATCCGATTCTATCCAGTACTATCCCGTTTAGAAATCCGGACGACCAAACGCAGCCTAAGGAGAAATGCTGCCAATGCGGCTGTTCCTGTTCTTACTAAATAGACTTGATGGATACTTTTTCAAAAGATAATAATTCTGATATCAAGTTGAAAATTAAGATGACAAAAAAATGTAGATTCTGTTTTTTTTTTTTCAAGTAAAGAGTACATGCCTATTTGACTATCTAAAGTAATAAAATAAACCATTTGGGGGTTAAATCCCATGTGGCCACCCTTCCAAGTTGGAAGGGGGAGGTTGGGGATTCAAATCCCCACCTTCTCATGGAGGATTGGGGTGGGGACGATTTCATTTCAGGAGTGGGTTTCGACTCCCACGCCCTGCAAGAAGGTAGAGCAAAGGTCTAAGAGTGTGTATTAGAGTAGCATTAGAGTATGACCGACAAAAAAAATAAATAAATAAAATATTAAGTAAAATCATTTATGACCAATTAAGGAAAATACACAAAATCATGAAATATCCTAAATATATGTCTCATAGTTATGATTCCCAAATCTTTTTGTCCAAAGAGAATTTGCGGCATCCCTTTCCATTTGAAGACGAAGACCCACGGTCGTCCCGGTTGCGGGTCTAACTGGCCGTTGAATCATCCATCAATTTTTCTCTTAAATGACTGGTCTTTTATTTTTTTTGTTGAACAGGACTCATGCGTTCCAACTAAATACCCGAGGCTTCACACGTATCTGATTCTATATCATTACATCCATTAGACTTTTTACGTTAAATTCCCCTTCAGCTAACAGATTAATTGCGATCGCTTATTTAAAAAATAATAATAATCTAAAGATAATGTCGTAACTTCTCGTTCGATATTTAAATTGAATAAACCTAACTTGTTTAAAAAATAAAACCAGAAAAAAAAAAAAGAAACGAAGGAAAAACAAGTTCTTGATAAACCCTAAACTAGATCGAAAAAAATAATATTAGGTTCCGGATCAGTTTCAAGATGAATATAATAGATTTCGAATTCTAAAAATTGAGAACCAATTTTAATATGGTAAGTTTCAATTTTCAAATCTGGAAACTACTCATTCTGGAAGTAATCATTCCTAACAGATATGGCAGTCAAAAGGCTGTTAAATGCACCAATCAAAATACTTCAAGAACTCTGGATTCCATTATCTCTCAATATAAGAAGTCGTCGCATCGCTTTCTGGACAAGGCCCAAATTGAATAATTGCTGCAACAGTGGGTCTTTCGCGGGTCAACTACGCTGTCAAACCATCTTCATAAGTTTTGAGGGAAAGTACTCAGAAGGAACCTTATGCAAATAGCGGACTGCTCTTCAGAAAAAACCCATCACGTTCCGCAGCACTGTTTCAACATGAATCGCGAAAGCCAACAACAGCTGTAGGCCAAACAAAAAAGTGACCATAGCTGGAAGCGGAGCAGTCAATGATGATTTCCAACATCACAGCATTCCCAGTAGCTAACTTCCACTCTACGTTTAAAAATTCGCATTTAATTTCATTATCGTTCAATATAGATGCTATTTAAGAACATTCATTTCGACTCTAGAAGAAGTTATAAAATCATGAATTTCGCTGGAACTAACAATATCCAAGGATCATGTGTTTTTTACCTCCCTCGTTAAAAGAAAGCTAGTGCATACAAGTATGGATATAACTCACCTTCATAATTAATTCAATTTGCTTGCGGGTGATATTCATATTTTATAACCACCCAATCAGAAATTTCATTCAATCGGGAATGGAGGAAAAATTAAACCCAAAGCGTAAAGCACTCTTATATCGTGCATGTTCTTCCATTCAATGTTTCATACATGCACAGACAAAATAAGAATTTATCCCCTTTTCACATAAATGTGGGTGCTTGTTATGTATATAATTCCAAGTAACTTTGTAGTTTAATTGCGCTTTTGTTGAATTGATCAACTTCGGTTGAGAAGTCTCGTTACCGACACAATTTTCGTTTATTTCGCCAAGTATCACCAACGCACCATTGGATCCTTTCTTCCGTGTCGTAAATTCCTTGGTCTTTGGTCTTGCTTTGACGTCCTTCACGTAGATGTGAACATGAAGCGTGTGTTCCGACACAGACCGGATCCATTGCCGAGTATTACAACGTTCGTTTTACCGCGTGGCCAGCCAGATCTCTCCGTTCATGATGTCTATAAATTGGAGGGCGTTCCTTCGCTCTTAGACATCTCCTACTCACTGATCAACCCTCGTAGGACTCGAAAGCCACAGAAAAAGAAAAAGAAGAAGAAAGTGAAAGAGTAAGAGAGAGCAGCTAGAGTATCGACGATGAGATCGGTGTCACGAGCGACGATGATGCTGGTGGTGGTCGCGGCGATAGTCGTGACCATGAGCAACGAGCCGGTGCATGGCCAGACGAGCCCGAGCCAGTGCAAGGAAGAGAGGAAGCAGCTGGAGAGCAATTGCAGGCCTGTGATATTCGGGAGACAGCCGACTCCCCAGTGCTGCGCGAGAGTGAGGGCGACTCATGTCGAGTGCGTGTGCCCTTATGTCACTCCCAAACTGGCCGCTCTTCTCGGCGTCGATCGCACCATCAAGCAGATTGAGGGCTGCGGAAGGACCGTCCCTCGCAACTTCAAGTGTGGAAGTACGTCTCTCTCTCTCTCTCTCTCTCTCTCGTCGCCTTCTGTTTCCATTTCTGTAGTTTATCGATTGCATGCGGTGAACGAACGTCGAAATCGAAGCTTTTGAGCAGGCTGATAACCTGATTCTGAGCGTGTCATTTTTCTTGGTGCAGGTGTCACCACCCCTCCTTGAGCGAGGGTCGACCCCGCCAGCAGTTGCGCGGCTATTATAATAAAGTTTTACTTGAATAAGAGATCTGCTACTCAAGCGCGACGGATTTTGCTGGAGAACTATTCTGACATAGCATGGCCTGGATCAATATATTATCACGTTCCTCTTGTGTTGGGCAATCTTCCCTTTTCTTTTCTTTTCTTTCTGAATTCTATTGTGTAAGCTTTTGGATTATGGAATGTCATTCGGCATTAAAGATTTCGAGAGAAGGTGTCATAATTACGCTTGCACTTGAAAGATATTCTGGATCTTATCAGTTGCACTCGATACATGTCAAATATTATCTTAAGCCAGTTGATCTGCATAGCACTTAACTTCGTGAGAACTTTGCAATATTCATCAAGTTTGACCGATTTCGAGCAATAACAAGTTAATTGGAAAATGCACATCCAAGAATAAGATGCCAGAATGAGCTAGGCCTTGTCGTTTCTACAAGTCAAAATGAAATGAAATACAACGGGGGTGCTTTCTCATTTTGTAAGAACATATATCGTAACTTCATAAATTTTCTACATCTCAAGAACCTTTCCACCTGTCACGGGATATTGGGGACCTTGTCACTTGTTTCGACCCGTCATGCTATTTTTGCCTAAATGTGAAAAGCCGCTATTGAAGGCAAATTTCCCCCCTGCAAATTGACAAGAAGCTTAATACAAGGAAAATTGTCCCAAAGTCCTAAATCTATTGCATTTTTATTAAGTCAGTCATAAACTTTTCAATTTTGCCAATTGAGTCATAAGTATTATCACTTTTGTCAATTTAGTCCATTCGACTAATTTTGATAAAAAAAAATCATTGACATAAACAATGGTTGCCCTATGTGGCATAACGATGCTAGCGTGGATAATTTTTAATAATATTTTAATTATTTTTTATTTTCTTTTTCTTTTTCTTTTTCCTAACCCTAGGCCAAGGAGGTCACTAGCCATAGGCAAGAGTGTTCCTATCCCCACCAGCCACAAGTGAGGGCTAGGATGCCCTCACTTGGGGCATTGCAGCCCTCACTTGATTCTAGGTGAGAGTTGACTAGCGACCTTGACCTTGCCGACCTAGGGTTAGAGAAAAAAAAAAGAAAAAGAATAAATTAATTAATAAACGAGTGTCGCTAGGTCTTGAGAATAACGGTGAACTTCCAGTCATGTATTCCAAATTCGAATAGAGGGCACCCGAAAGGTCAAGTTTGGTCCTTTTTGCCTTATTTTAGCCTCTCTTTTTTTTCTTTTTTGGTGCTTGAAGTTATAGTCTAGGTCATGTGCAAATAATTTTGCAACACTCACTAGAAACCAAAAAGAGGAAATCAGACGCATCTCACCGAAATATTGCTTCTATAAAAATACTTTGCCACCCAAAAAATGGAATTTTACAATAAAATAGGCCCATTAAAGCATGTCCACTAAAAAAAAAAAAAAATAGAATGATTAAACGATCAACGAGAGCACAGTACATTAATTTTCTAGCAAATAATGTATCCCAATCCAAATGTCATATCTCATTAAATAATACAGATCCATCATTCATGATACGTTTAAGATAATTTTCTATTTGAAAAATATCTTTAAGCACAAAATTTATGTAATTTATTGGAATACTTCATAAAATTCCATAGAGTTGGGTGAGTGGGTGAAAAATAGGCATACTTGCATTAGATGCATAACGTAGAATTTTTGTGTGTTTCATATGTGTAAGAAATTTTTAAAAAGGAAACTAGTTTTGGAAAATTTGCCAATAAATGAAAGGATGAAAAAATCACTAATAACTTGTTTACACATTCTCTACGTAACAAGTTTGCAGACTTTAAGGGCAGGGGGAAAAACGAATAAAAGAATCTTTTACAAATTACTACCAAAAGAAAAGATTTATAGCATTAATAAAGAGCAAATAAAACGAAGGTGTAGAAGTGTCAGTGGAAACTAGACAAAAAAGTTTTGAGCTTTCCTTGAAGAAATTTGTGGCCTGAAATGGGCCATAACTCTCACAGTTGATTCCCACCGTCACTTCAGCACTTCTATGAGAATAGACTCTGGCGAGATCCATGATGGATATGGTCCATACAAGAACTTTTCCCCGTAATTGTAAGGTTCGCTATCACTTGGCAAAAGCCGAACCAAGCAGGCCCTTGAAATAAGATGATGTGTCAATGTTTTATTCAGACAATGAATTTTGTTTTCCTCGTTGTTCTTAAGTTGCAACTGGAAGGTTTTGACCAACCAATTCATCTAGAATGAAGAGTAGCAATAGCACAAACCGTTGGTGTAAAAAGAAGAAATTTACACAAACAACCTCAGACACGATAGATTTGAAAGATTTGAAAGAACGAGTAATTATATTCGTCAAATCAATGCATAAGGCCGCTTGTGCAATATCTCCTTTAGACCGGCGTTTACCGGCGGTGTACCGTGTATGTTCCACTATTTTGAAATTCAACCCTCTCATGTGAAAAAGGTAAAAGTCAAATTAATGTGACGTGAGAGTCTTCCATGGAATAGAACTTCGAGGTTTTGACTAACCAATTCATCTAGAATGCAATTGATTCGTCATCACATGCTTAGTTGATTTCCAGGTGATTAGCAAGAGCAGAAAGCATAATGAGGAGGCACTCGACAGGGGCGAGTGACCTGACCTGGTGATGACTGATGAGCGCTGATGGCGGGGGCGGGGCCAGGGGCGGCACTTGTTGTTACCACAAATTTTTGGGGTAATTATCGTTTACAGACATTCACGCAACTTCACTACGTTGGCCTAAATACTTCTTGGTTTTGCTAATGAAGAAGGAAAAGCAAATCCAGCAGAAGTTTTTCCGTCTTCCATCTTGAAAGTACATGAAATGAAACTTCACAAATATGGTCAGTTGTCTCGCAAAATTCTCTTGGTGTCCAATTTGAGCCCGCCAAGCTGAGTATGCAATCGACTGCTATGGAAGCCAAAAACACCTATCCAACTTAATCGAAGGATCTTTAGTGAAGCCAACCCATCTATATGAATTCCCCCTCCTAGACTCTTGCAACATGAGGCATCTAATTCTTCAAGGTTGCTCAACTTGCTAATAGTACTAGGTAAATTACTCAATTTTTTTAAAATAAGCAATATGCAAAAATTTCAAAAATTCAAATCCCCAATGGATTCAAGTAATTCGCAAATGCTTGTGTCACGGTCTGTGAATCTTCCCGTACCCGTGACACTTGTGAATGGCGCTTGGGGTTATCAAGTAAAGAGTGAGGAAGCAAAATGGACGAATACAACTGGTCCATGGGAGTGTTGTTAGGACGGTTGATGCTAGGAGTTCGATAGAAGAATTATATCACTTAAGAGCTCTGAAGGCGGGTTTGGCCTCCCGTGCACAAACTGGTCGGGAGCTGATATTGCTCTCCTAACGAGAATATGGCAGACCGAAACCAGTTGTTGTGCCTAAAGAGAACTAGTGTCTCACTCGATGGATTAGACACCCAAGCGAAGCTGGGCATGGTGGGATCTCGTACGAAGAAACATTCACTATATCATTCATGGAATAGCTAGAGAAGAAAGGCTGGCCTAGCGAGTTCCGCTCGCTAGGCGCTACATAGGTCGTTCCAAGGCCAAGGAATCTCTCGGCCCATGACAAGTGGTATCAAAGCAGGAATCCCTCTAATAAGTGAGCGAGTTAGAGAATCAGGCTCCTCACTCCAGTGTGGGTCGAACATATAAGTCCTAGTGGGACCGCTCCTAATGGGCAGAGAGGAATCTACTGGGGCCAAAAGATGCCCAAACGTAGCGAGGCTCTCAACTCCTAGGATGACAATGGGCACTGGGACGAGTCGGTTTATCATCAAGCAATAGTGAGTTTGAGAAGAACTGAATCCTCACTGAATAGGTATAATGTTCCTGGATCGATAAGTGAATCCAAAGAAGAGTTCTACTGCCATGTTTTCAACAAGGAAAGAACCTCCATTTGGTTTACTGGGGTCAAGATGCTGGTTAGGTTGAAATGGTGTTGCCAAAAGATGCGGTTGGCAAAAAATGCCACACTTGCCAAAGAAAGCGTAGGTGACTAAGAAGGGCCGAGTGGCTGAGATCAAAAGAGGCTACCGATGGAGCAAAACCTATTTTGTTGGGCGAGCATGACCATTAGATGTGAAATCCCAAAAGTGGCACATCAATCGTGAAGGGACGCAAGGAAGCGACAGAGCAGATCACAACAAGGGCATTGTGAATTGAGTGGGGGAGAATGTCACCATCCGTGAATCCTTCCGTACCTGTGACACTTGTGAGTGGCGCTTGGGGTTATCGAGTGAAGAGTGAGGAGGCAAAAGGGACGAACACAACTGGTCCGTATGAGTGGCGTTAGGACGGTTGGTGCTAGGAGTTCTAGGATAGAAGGATTATATCACTCAGGAGCTCTGAAGGCGGGGTTGGCCTCCTGTGCACAAACTGATCGGGAGCTAATGCCGCTCTCTTGACAAGGCCATGGCAGACCAAAACCGGTTGTTGTGCCTAAAGAGAATTGTTGTTTCACTTGATGGACTAGATGCTTAAGCGAAGCTGGGCGTGGTAAGATCTCTTACAAAGAAGCATTCACTGTATCATTCGTGGAATAGCTAGGGAAGAAAGGCTGGCCTAGCGAGTTTCGCTCGCTAGGCACCGTAGAGGTCATCCGAGACCAAGGAATCTCTCGGCCTATGACAAGTGGTATCAGAGCAGGAATCCCTCCAGTAAGTGAGCGTGTCAGAGAATCGAGCTCCTTGCTCCCGTGCGGGTCAAACAGATAAGTCCTAGTGGGACCGGTCTTAGTGGGCGGAGAGGAATCTATCGGGGCCAAAGATGCCCAAACGTAGTGGGGCTCTCAGCTCCTAGGATGACAATGGATACCGGGACGAGTCGGTTTGTCGCCGAGCAATAGCGAGTCTGAGAAAAACCAAATCCTCACTGAATAGGTATAACGTTCCTGGATCGATCGGTGAATCCGAAGAATAAGTCTACTACCACGTTTTCAACAAAAAAAGAACCTCCATTTGGTTTGCTGGAGTCAAGATGCTGGTTAGGTTGAAATGGTGCTGCCAAAAGATGTGGTTGGCGAAAAATGCCACATTTGCCAAAGAAAGCGCAGGTGACCGAGAAAGTCCGAGCGGCTGAGATCAAAAGAGGCTACCGATGGAGCAAAACCTGTTTTGTTGGGTGAACGTGACCATTCAATGTGAAATTCCAAAAGTGGCACATCAATGGTTAAGGGACGCAAGGAAGCAACAGAGCATATCGCAACGAGGGTGTTGGGAATTGAGTAGGGGAGAATGTCACGGTCCGTGAATCCTCCCGTACCGTGACACTTGTGAGTAGCACTTAGGGTTATGGAGTGAAGAGTGAGGAGATAGAATGGACAAACATAACTAGTTCGTGGGAGTGGCGTCAGGACGGTTGGTGCTAGGAGTTCTAAGATAGAAGGATTATATCACTTAGGAGTTCTGAATGTGAGGTTGGTCTCCCGTGCACAAACTGGTCGGGAGCTGATGCCGCTCTCCTAACAAGACCATAGCAGACCGAAACCAGTTGTTGTGCCTAAAGAGAACTGTTGTCTCACTAGATGGATTAGACGCCCGAGCGAAACTAGGCGTGGTGGGATTTCGTACAAAGAAGCATTCACTGTATTGTTCGTGGAATAGCTAGAGAAGAAAGGCTAGCCTAGCGAATTCTGCTCGCTAGGCGCCGCATGGGTCGTTCTGAGGCCAAGGAATCTCTCAGCCCATGACACTTGCATCTGACAAGATAAATTGAATCACCTGTTGGAACTTCCAATAGTTGGTGATATGATGAAAAAAGTAATCAAATCCACATAACAAGCACTGCAATTTCACGAGGGATGTAATACTCTCTAGAAGTTTACATAACTTGGGGCGAAAACTCAAGTCAAGTGTAGACAAATTTACAAGATGGCTAATTGAATTGGGAAGTCCAACCAATGATTGGCAACAAGCAGTAGAACGCACCTCTAGCTTCTTCAATAAACCTATACATAGAGGAATTTTCACTATAGCAATCTCGCTTATGTGTAGTTCCTTCGGTTTTTCCAACTTGCCCATTTCTAAGGCTCTTGGCTACTCCAATAGAAGGGTCAATTTGCTTCAAATTCCTACATTCTTTAAGCTGAAATATCTTTAAATTTTGGAAAGATGACAGATCGGGAGTTACTTTTAAACATTGGCAATGTGTGAGATCTAGCACTTTCAAGTGCTTTGCCATTTGCGAAACAAAATGATTGAGAAAACCAACCTTAAAAATAAAGCATTAGAAACAAAGGACTAATTTCGCTAAGAATAAAGCACTAGAAGCAAAGGACAAAACCAAATCATCTTTTTTTGACCTTAAGATGACTCGGCCTTTTCAAAACTTTGAAATGTCATTTCCAAATAGACCGAGTATGACTAATTTCTTTTGACAAAATTAAGTGGCCACGAATATAGGAGTAGGACATCCCCTCCAATCTGATTTGCACCACACGCTGTAAGGAACCTAAGACTCGTGAAGAAGACGAGAGAAAACACGACGGACGGGCATTCTACATAAGCAGTCGAACTGCTTCTTGATCTTGTGTAGAATTTAGAATAATCCGAGAGCTGGAATATGGGGAGGAAGAGGAGGAGTTCGGGGACGGCGGGGATGCAACTGCTTGTGCTTTGGCTGGTGATGCGGGGTGCTTGGGACGTCGCTGCGTTGACTCCTGGGCAGTGCAAAGAGGAGAGGAACCGCATTGAGGAGGCGTGCCGGTCGTCGATCCTGACGAAACAGAACGTGTCTCCGGCGTGCTGTCAGAGGACGAGGGTCACGCATTTCGTGGAGTGCGTCTGCCCCATCTCTCCCAAGTTAGCTTCCCTCGTTAAGGCCTACGGGGTTAAGCGTCTCGTGGGCGAGATCCGGGGGTGCGGTGGCACCATCCCTCGCAACTACAAATGTGGAAGTAAGCGAAACACTAAGGCCCTGTTTGGTAAAAATAATTTTTGTTCCTCGGAATAACCATTTCTATTCTTTTCTTCTAGGGAACGAAAAAATAATATAAACGTAATTTGGAAAAAATTTATTCCCAAAATAAAAGATCTATTTTTTTTGTTTACGGGAATAGATTTGGAATAGAAACAAGAAGTAGAAAAAAGTAACTTCTTATTCATGAAACAATTTTTTCTTTTCTTTTCTTTTTTCTTCTTCTCTTTCCTTTCCTTCTTCTTCCTTTTGATCGATCGCTGGCCTGCCATCGCCAACGATTGGCCAACGAGGGCTAGTGACCTCACCGGAGTGTCGCCAGCCCCTGATGAGGAGCTCACCTAGATCTAGCGAGGCCGAGGCCAACCTTGCGCCACCTAGGTGAGATCGAGCCTCGCGGTGGCCAGGTGAGCCTTCAACGAGCTCACCGGCCCTCACCCTGGCCTGGCGAGGCTCCGGCAAGCTCGCCAGACCTCATCCAGCCAGTCACCGGCCACAAAGGAGGAAGAAGGAAGAAGGAAAGAAAAGAAAAAAGGAAAAATATTAAAAAAATATTAAAAAAATAAAAGAAATAACAAAATTATACAATTCTATCGAACGCATTTCTATCTCGAGAGTCGAAATTTTATGCAGTTATTAAGTGCGTTCTTATACTCAGAAATTGTTCCTGGAAACAAAGACAAAAAAATCCATATCTGATCAAAAATTGTTTCTCGAAACAGAATGATTATCGAACGTGCCCTAACTTTTCCCTCTCTCGATTTAAGTAAAAATTGTCTCGACAATGCCATGCTTACGAGACAATATCTCATGTCTACAAGTTATGAATTGCGATCAATTTAGGTCTCGTTGTTTTATGAAATTGTGATTGATTTGATCTACAAAATACAAATGACTGAGCGATGATACTTCTTCTCTTGTTCAGGTATCACTACTCCCCCATGAACTGTCGTACGGAGCACGTGCCACATGCACTAAACGTATATTGCAGCGAATTCTTGTTCAGAGAGATTTACAATGCATTGCCTAGATGTATGAATTTCCTCTGTCTTTGTGTTGTAATGAATAAACAATCCCAAGGTTTACTCTTCGTGATTTTCTTTATCTCATGAAGCTCTCCCCCTAGGATGTAATTTTTATATTTCATTTAATGAATGCGAGGTTTTCAAAACGTTTTGATTCGACTAATCCCATAAATGTATGTGAACCATCTCCATGTAAGGCTTTATCTACTAGGTTTATTGATCTTGCCATTGAAATTACTCTGAGTAGCCGACGCTTTGATTTGAGTATGTAACTTGTTGTCTCGAAGGCAAACGCTTATATCCTACTACGTACGTGAGAGCTCAAGAGCTTCCCTCATCAAAAAAATTGATCACATCTCCTCCGAGCGGATTCATGTTTTGCGTAGTGTGGAGGAAGAACTCCTTTGGAACCGTGATGAAAATATATGGTTTTGAAAGTCCTTTAAATAAGCAGAACCATATTGACCTTCAAATTGAGTCCCCCTCCGCCCCCCACCCTTTTTCCCTTTTTATATTTCCAAAAATTACCGATGGGTGATATCAAGGGCAAATTGCCTCACAAAATGAAATAAGTTAATAAAAAATCCTGAAACCGGCCTATTTTAGGCATGAGAACACCGCTTCCATTCAGACCAAATGTACTTTATATCTTTGGACATATTTGTTCCTGTTTAGAAAAAAAAAAAAAAGCTCTAGATCTGTTTGGCTATCGATTCAGGGATTGGCTCGCATCTCGTATTTCATGGATTGGAGTTCGCCTGCCCAAGATGGACTTCTTGTCTTTGCTAAGGTTGGAACTTTACATCAAGTGGAAAACCAGGAACTACGAATGCTGCTCATTCGACCGTGCTCTTTTAGCCTTCTGCTATTGCAAGTTGCTCCTTCTAGTTCGATTGGGACAAAATGTAATTAGTCCCGCTAGTGGTGGGGGTGCTATCTAAGCAGAGGGGTTCTAACTCTGCCGCAGAGGCTGGTGGTGGAAATAAAAATACACAGATTTGTAATAATTGTGGACTTAAGAGCTGGCAAGGACGTTATCTCTTGTACTTGACGCTTTTACTAGTACGTAGTCATGATGCTTATGATATTCCCAATGAAATTTTTATATCTCACCCCTCCCTAATTAGGTTATAAATAATTTTTGTCTCGTTCTTAAGTTAATTTGGTAATTATATTATTATTATTATAACTCTTTGAATGATGGCCATGTTTTTTTTTTTTAAAACTGTGAGCTTATAAATTGAAAATGATGCCGTACATCATGTAATTGTCTTTGAATTGTCAAACATCTGTAGCATTTGGTACAAATCTAAATTAAAATTGAACGAGTATTTCTTCCACCAGTTGTCTACATGTATTGATAGGAAATTGACTATTTTTTTTTTTTGATCGAAACATATAAGTATTATTTATGCATTCATCAAAGTACATCCCGACGCTATTGCATCAGCAGCAACAAGATCCTGCAAAATGTAAGGTTTAAAGATGTTCCAATTATGGGCTTAACACTTCATGTATTGCAAATTATTAGGCGAATTGTGTCTACATGTACTGATAGGAAATTGACTATTTAAAATGGATGGTATCACATAGATTTCATCTAATTTGACGGTTCATGCCAATTTTTATTTTAACATATATATATAATATACACACGTTCCCTAGTAAGATGACGAATATTGGTGTATCGTCAGTTAGAACTGTCTTATGATAAGTAAGGTGCTATGCTCAAAATTCTATATGTATTATCTAACTACTTATCTAAAAAAAAAAAACAACTCTAGTCCTTTTTATAGAACAAATGTGAGATTATAGAGTTGAAGGGCATGCTAATTAAAATAATACTTCGGAAGCCATTTAATTTGAGACTCCATGGTACCGAATTTAAAGAAAGTGTCATTTATTATCTCTAGATGTTGCGACGGACTATAAGTATAAAATAGACAATTAATAATTTACGCCACCTTTGGTGTATATAGTGAGCCCGCATCAATTATAGGAATTTTCTGTACATGTAATCATAGCTAATGTTTTAAGAGTGCTTAAATTATATTACCTACAAAGTTTAAAGAAAGATTTGGACTCCGTTTGTTTTGATGAAGACGTTTTCTAGCAAAATATTTCCCTCATTTTCCGGCGTTTAATTCTTTTAAGAAAATGAGTCAATAAAAAAGTTATGCTTAAATTTTAAAAATAATTTTCTTTTCAAATAATAGAAAATCATTTTCAAAATATGACTATGTATCAACGTTTGAACACATAATTCCCAACACAAATTTTTGACAAGGCTAGGTCTTCAGTAGGAGTGATCGATTTTCGATCCAATCTATTCTACTTGAGAATCAATAATTGGACTAGACGGTCCTACAATTGGAAATTGGACCGGATCAACCGATCTAGTCCGATCCAATGAAATCAACCACTTAGCAAACAATTTTTTTTTAAATACTAGATTTATTACAATTTTATGAGTTATTGCTATTTTTAAAAAATTAAAAATATGAAATTAAAAATATATCTTTTAAGAAAAAAGAGTTGATCCGGTTTGGTCGATTCCCCATTGAAACCAAGAATTTAGAGTGCAAATTGAACCAACGCTTTCATGAATTGAACCAAACTGGTTGGTCAAATATACTCACCCCTAATCTTTGACACCTGAGCCAAAGTCCCTCAAGAATAGGCCTATGACCTCAATGCTCGTGCCTAGGGTCCATCATGGCAGAGATTAAGACCTTGATGCTTGCGCTTGAGCCCCCGACCCCTATATCCAAATTGATCAACGCAAGGCTCAAAGTGCAAGTGTTCATCCCATGCCTGATGCCCCAACACTTGGGCCCAAGTCCACAAAGACCGAGCTTGAATCCTCGATGCCTTAGTTCAAGCCCACAAAGGTTGTGCTTAGCTTTGTAAAGGTTGTGCATGGGCCTATTGAGGCCAAGTTTGGGAACCCCATGCTTGTGCTCGAGTTTATCAAGGTCGGCCTTAGGATCTAGCCATGCCCTAATCTTTGGCACCTAGGCTAAGGTCCATCATGGCCGGACCCAGACTTTAGTGCCCATACAAAGTTCCCTAGCTTCCCATGTATGTTATTAGCGCTTGAATACTATATGTCTATTAAATAAAATCAAATTATATCTTTCGTATCAAATAACGGAAAATGTTTTGTATTTCATTTTCAGGTTTTAACCAAACACTGAAAAATATGTTATTGAAAAATATTTTCTAAAAATGTCATATTTTTTGCAAAATAAATAAAATCTTGATGTCAAATTTTAAGTGCACAATAAGTTATATGGAAAAATATCTAAGTTTTATTAAATAAAGGCAAAATAAAGAATTAGGTTTTTTGAAAATTTGATCGATAATGAAGAAAAAAGTCGGGTTTCTTGGAAATTTCTCTTTTCAACAAGATTAATTTTTATGGAGGGAAAATCTAACAATTAAAAAAATATAGTGCTTTTCAATGTACATGGGAATTTTATCTTTTTGGTAACTAAATTCTACACAGAAACAAAAAAAAAAAAAAAAAGGAAAAGGAAAGTCGATAAATCCATCACTTTAAATCAGAATTGAATGATTGAGGGTATTTTTATCTTTTTGGTAAAAATTAAATAGAATTAGTCATGTTAGGTGCATAAATAGCGCGGCCCAAAAATCAAGGCGATTCGTTTCCCCCCAAAAAAAAAGGCATTAAAAAAGTTTTTTTAAATCCGGCAGGTGAAGAGGGAAAGTCCAGCTCCAGCTCCAGCAGTTTGCAGAAGCTCGAAGCCTTCACCTCCGCGCTTTACCCTGGTGCTGCAAGTGCGACTGCGACTGCGACTGACTGCAGCATCGTCGATTTTCAGTCCCGCGATCCTCCGAAGAGATGTCGAACGAGAACGCCGAGGCCTCGTCTCAAGAGCCGATCACGGAGGCGCAGATGGCTCGAATCTCCCAGAAGTTCCGAGCCGCCAAGGCCCTGCTCGCCCGCAAACGCCCCTCCCTCTCTCCCTCCTTCCCCGACGCTCTCCGCCGCAGGTACGACCCGTCTCCGTCTTCGCTCCCTCCTCTCCCACCTCCTGCTCTGGCCGATGCTCAGTGATCGTATGCCTCTGGTCGTGCCGAACTCAGGCTTGAAAATGAGATTCCGCCTTCCCCGCTGTCGAGCGTCCGGCGAATTCCGCTCTCGGAGATCTCGACGAACGCGCCGTTGTCGAAGGGACTCGAGCCGTTAGGCAGCGGTGTAGGTGAGGTGATTCGGGAGGCGAGGATTAGTGCACAGGACGGACGCGAATTGGATTCTTATAGGACTCCGGCGAAACGAGCCGAATGCTGCGGCGTAGGCGATCCGTTCTCGAATTGTAGCATTCTAGACGATGCTTTCGACGACGCCCTCTTGGAAGAGCTTGATGCTTTGTCGGAGGGGAAATCTTCGACGTGCGAGGCAGGAGACCACGTTGGCCCCATTCGAAGGGAATCTGCGGCTCAAGTCAGCTGCCCTGTTGATCTCGACACCAGCGCCGCCTTTGTTGCCGTCGATGACAACGCCGGGAGTGGTGAGCGAGGAACTGCTGATGGTGATGACTTTAGAGTTGTCGAGAGCATGAGCATGCCCGAAGGGTACTCGAAGTACTTGGATTCTCTGAATGAAAGGCAACAAGAAGCGGCTTGCACTGATATCTCAGTTCCTTTGATGATTGTTGCTGGTCCAGGCAGTGGAAAGGTTTTCTTCTCTTGTTTATCTGCCTCTTCCACTCCTCCCAAATTTGATATAACATTTCTTCCGCGGCAAATATGACTCCCTTCCTTTCTCATTTCAGACTTCAACTATGGTCGGGCGCATTTTGACATTACTTAATCAGGTACTTCCTATCTCATCATTGGATTGTTCATCTTAGGCATAAACAACGATTTAGCTCTTTTACGTTCTATTTGAACTTTTTTTCCCATTTTATGTTCAAAGGAGCAAGTGTGATTTTCCGCTTCAATTAAAGTTGAAACTGTTGATATCTCCAAGTTCGTGGAATGTCTCACCTCTCGATTAAGTATTCTTTCTTCACTGATACTTTTTCCAGGGTCTTGACCCTTCAAACATTCTAGCAATGACTTTCACCACTGCAGCTGCTTCTGAAATGAGAGACAGAATTGGAACCATTGCTGGGAAGGAAGCAGCTAAAGACCTCACAATCAGCACATTTCATTCATTTTCATTGCAACTCTGCCGTAGTCATGCTGAAAAGTACACTTCTTTTTTATTGTACCTTTTTCATTCCAAGATGTATACATTTGAAGAGAATATGCTCTTTGGCTCTGGGTTTGTGTGTGAAAGCAGTATAGTGGTTGCATGTTCTGTTGTCCCAATATTGGTGTAGTGTTTTGTTAATCTCCCCCTAGCATACACCAGAGCTCCCCATAGTTTACAGATATATGATTCACCTCCAATTTTCAGCTCTCCTTTATGATTATCTTTATTCCAATGATGACATCTCTTTCATGACATTCTTATGCTAATTATTTCCCTCTCATAATGAAGTATTGACTTATTAACAGTCAATTTGATTGTTATATAGGATAGAGCGTACCCCAGAATTTCAGATATTTGGCCATGGACAACAGAGAAAAGCAGTCATTGAGGCCCTAAGATTGTTAGAACAAGAAAACAGTAAACAAAATAACGATATTGGTGACCTTTCTGAAGATCCCAATGGCTTGACATCTCCACAGCTTTTCAAGGATAGATCGAAGAAGTGGCAGAAGTTTGTTACTCAGGTCAGTTGTCAGCATAAAAGAAGGCAGTATTTTGCTTGAAGTTTCACAAATCATTCTCAGATTCAGTTTTGGGTTACGGTAAAAATTTTCTTCATATAAGAAAGAACTAGAAAGCACCTAATTGGACAATATCATCTGTCAATTAATGTAATTTTCTAGATTTCTCAGATATTCATGCCATGTGATTTGGTTGAAAATGAAAGGTGCAGATAAAGCATTTGGTGCAGGAAACACTTTTTCACAAGCACCAAAATCCTGAACATGCACTTTTTAGGCACTCCTAAAACTACTTTTTTTGGAAAATTTATTTGCTTTGCTAGTGAAATGGTACGGGGCACTTTACATGTCAAGGCCTGTGCTCTCTCTTTCAGGCTAAAGCTTTTGGAGGGTGAGAGTGAGAACAGGCCATTTTCTATGTTAAGGCACCATTGTTTTTTCTTTGAGGCTAAAGCTTCTTCTTTTTGGGTGGAGGGAGGGAGGGAGGGAGTCTGGTTCATGAAGGGTCCGTGGCACTTTAAATCATTCATCTTATTTTATTTGGATACATGTATCTTACTGACTATAAATGTCTCCTAGGCGTGTGTTTAGGTTGGTTTCTGGTACCTTTTCACCTTTCAACGAGCAACAAAGTCCAAATAAGTGCATGTTTGTGGCTTCTTAAATCTACTCGTTTTTGTTTGGATATTCATTTGCTTAACCTGAGAAAAAGTATTAAATTACTTTGGGTTTCAAGGCATTGAGGTTCTCTCTTTCAGGCTAAAGCTTCAGGAAAGACACCTCGAGATTGCAGTAAGTCGGGCAATGATACTGGAGTAAGCTGATTCTCTTTTAGAAAGTTCTTCAGCTTAAATATTAAAGTTTGCTCCTTTACTTTCTTTTGTTATTCTGCTGTTGAGTTTCTTGTTTTGACCTTAATTAGGCTGCAATTCTTCACAACTACAATGATATATTGAGATCTTGTGATGCTTTGGATTACCATGACCTAATTAACTGTTCCGTGAAGTTGCTCACTGATTTTCCAGAAGGTCAGTACTTCCTATATATAAAGTTATCAAATTAGTAATTATTGTTCAAAGTCAAGTTAACATTTATCGGTGTCCAATTTCAAGTGCTCAAGGAATGTCAGGATATGTATAAGGCCATCATAATAGATGAGTTCCAAGATACAAGTGCCATGCAGTATAATCTCTTGCGGATTCTTGCATCTCATAACCGCATAACTATTGTTGGAGATGATGATCAAGTATGTCCACACAATTTTGGTTTTCATATCTTGACCATTTTTGGCAAGTCACTGCAAAACATTTGTGTCCTTACATTATTTGGAGTTAAACCCCTGTGCTCGTGCTGCAGTCAATTTTTAGTTTTAGTGGAGCGAATATATCTGGGTTTGATTCTTTTCGTGAAGATTTTCCAATGCATAAAGAGGTCAGCTTTCCTAGTTTGCCTTTTCTATAATCCCTTCCCTATCTCCCTGTCTTAAATAGTCAAGCTTGTATTTTCATACTAGACTTGACATAGCCTTTATGGTGCAGATTAGATTAGTAAAGAATTACCGTTCCACTGGGTGTATTGTCGAGGCTGCATCATCTCTCATTAAAAATAATGTGAAGAGGCGCCAATTCAAGAATGTCCTCACTGATAATTCCACAGGATCTAAGGTGTCTATTGCCACTTTTTTTGGTAGAAGAATAATTTGGGGCACAAGTAATAAATTTATACTGAATTCGATTATAATATGTAGATTACTGTCAAAGAATGTCGCAATGAGGACGCGCAGTGTACATTTGTTATTGACAAGATTCTGGAAGCCATGTCTAGTGGTTCCACTGCTAATTGCTCTTATGGAGATATTGCAATCCTTTACCGTAGGCAGGTCAAGCTTCTTCGTGTGTGTGTGTGTGTTTTTATTATTACTATTATTATAATATAATTTTTTTTTTATATATAGATGGAAAGAGCTGTTTAGCAACTATTTGTTCTGAAAATTCTGGTTCTGCAGGTCTCTGGCAAACCATTCCAAAGTGCCTTTCGAGAAAGAAAAATTCCTTTTAACGTGCATGGTGTGGCCTTTTACAGGAAAAAGGTTTTCCCCCCTTAATTCTTCTGGATCGCCATACTTGCAATGCTCTGTCATATTAACATCCTTATCTTAAATTTCAGTATTAAGTCTCTAATGCACATGGAATTTTGGAACAATTTTCTGTCAATAACAGAGTTAATCTATCATTCGACGCTGATTTTGCCATTGGAGTATTCACTAACTAGCTTTTTTTGGCCCTTCTTATCTTCCAAAATCATTTCCTTCTCAAATTTTCTCTGCTGCAGCATTTCTAAGCCCATAGATACAATTGCTATGCTTGCCCTTATGATAAAACTGGTGCAATTTATCGACAATATTTTGTCTCAGAACCTACTGTGCTGTGTGCAGAGACTTCATTTTTGCTTATGACAATATAGGGATCTCTTTTCGTAGCAGTCTGCTAGCTGGTTGAGATGTCTCATACCTTTCCTATTTTACTGCATAGTCATGTTTCATTACAGTTCTTTCATAATTTGGTGAAGTTTCTAGTGAAAATGGATTTTAAGCTACTAATCACATTATAACAAAGTTTGGGCTCTTGTAAAGGACCAAATTGTTGTTTTGACATAACCAAACTTATTTGTAAAGTCTTAACACTTTAGTTTTTTGCCCGTCTTATGGTCATGTTGCCCACCTTTTCTGAATATTGAAATAATTGATGCAATTAATTTTTCCCTCTGGCAAACTGCTGAATTCTGTGCAAGAATTATACTTGTTTGTTGATTAAAACAACCTTCTGCCATAGGTAGTTAGAGCCATAATTGCTATGCTCAAGTCAGCAGTGCCTGGCTGTGATGATGGTCCATATCGACAAGTCTTGAAGGTTTTGCTTCCTTTTGAGAAAGAGGAAAAGAAGAGGGTATGTGTCTTTAAGTGATGGCTGGTTCAATTTTTTGGATCATGCAAGATATCCATGCCTGTCTTTTAGTTTTTCCAACAAGCGTTGAATTCTCTCTTTGACAGGTAATTAACCATATAGACAAGATATCCACTGTGAGAAAGTGCAGCTTCATATCTGTTGCCTCTGACATCTTTAGTGCAAAACTTTCCGGAACATTTAAGAGGTTAATTCTCTCGACTCTATACATCATATCATCTAACAATAACAAGAATTTCTTCTTCTTTTTTTTGTTTTCGTTTTTTTATTAAATTACAGATCATTCATTTACTTCTTGGCTGTATATATAACGACTATCTTCTCGGCTTCCCTCTTTGATTTTGTTAATTCAAATGTCTATTCTCCAGTAAAATTACATGGTTTTACAGCCATGGGATTTGTGAAGCAACCTAATAGCCCATTTGATTGCAGTATTGGAATAAGCATGAAATGTAAGGGCTATCGTGCTGCAAAATAATGGGGATGCAGCAGTTATAATGCTTTTGGTTTAAGTGACCTGATACTTATTATACTTTATAGGTAATAGGGGAGAATAGCATAAAATTATCCATGAATGACATAGGTACAGATATAAAAAAATACTATTGTTTGTTGACCCACAATTGACATATTCCCCATTTGTAACAGCCAGCAGGTACATATGTATTAGGTTTAAATGGACACTGAAGGGTGTTCTATCATTTGATTCTTTGTCATGGCACTGTTATCACTAAACAGTGCAGTGGGAGACTTGTGATTATTTAAAAGTTTGGATCTAGAATGTTAAATTGGCCCAATGTATGTTGTTGGTAGCATTTCATTGCATATGGCTACCAGTGTTCGTGAACTGCGTCTTGGATCTTATCTCGTGCCATTGTCTTGCTATTCTGTCGACATGTTATGAATGATCTGATTGGTTCTTTTTTACAGGAGTCAACTTACACAAGGACGCAAGGTGTTGTCGACTTTGGAGATGATATCTAGACTGGTTCACAGGGTAAACATTGCTATTTCTTAGTTCATTGACCTCTTATCAGTATAGATAGAGGTTATAGTTGCTATAAATTGTCTGATACCTTGAAGGGAAAATATTTTTACTGAAAGTCGGCATTGTGAACCTTTCTCTTCTTAGAATTTTACTTTGGTTGAATATTAAGACCCCGTGGTTTTCTTGCTTTGGGGCAAAACTTAATTTTTACATTTTCAAATGTGGGTGTTGTTTCTTTTTTAGCATGGACTTTATGATCACTTCTCTGTGAACGGTTTAATTTAGATACAGGGTTCATTTCCAAATACAGGCAGTTTTCTGTGAATGTTTCTTTTTAGCATGGACTTTATACTCATTCAGAATAGATTTCTTCTTCATTGTAGTCTTCTTTTTATTGCAGGAGCAATCGATTTCCACTGTGATAGCTTCAGTGGCAAATATGATTCCACAGGTTCATCTTTATTGCCATTTTGGAATTCATAAATCTATTTCTTAGTTCTTCAGAACTTTGGGTACAACACAGTCATCATTGCGCACAGACTTGGGCTTGCACAGCCACCATACCTTTTTCAGTCCGTCAGTTGTAGACCATGGTGCTGGTCTTTGGTTAATTACAATAACTTTCATCAACCTTAACATGAAGGGGATGAAATTGTCCCTTCTTTCGTATAAAATAATTTATAAAGATCTTCCATTGGTTGGTTCAAATAGTATTTATCAAACATTTATCTTTTAAAATCATAGCAAAAGCAATTTCTAATTAGACAGTTTGGTCAACAAACAATTTGGTTATGTTGATTGGCTAAATTAAAAATAACTTTCTTGCAATAGCTACAGAGGTCTCCAATAAAGGTGGTATATTGCTTTTCCTGGTAAATAAAGATATTGTTTCTCAGATTATGTTTTGGTAATTGCTGTATGATTTGCTCCCCTAGAAGTATCTCCTTGAGCAACAAGCAGTTCTAAATGTGGATGGAAGGAAGCTACTGAATGAAGACAGTGACCTTAGATCTGTAAGCTTTTTGTCCCTGAGAACCATGATGCAGCATCTTAATCACCTAGTCAGTCACATTTGTCCATAGTGCTGTTTATTTATCTTTTAGAAGCTGAAACGGCATAATTACTACAGTAGGTCTTCATGCTTTCTGTCAAAGGTACTGGTGTGTAGACTATATGGAATGTTCATCATCAAATTTTCATTTTCTTGTTATGTCAGCCATGTTAGAGAAGAAAACTTGCGTATGAATGTTAGCTCGAGTTTGGTCAATGTATTTAGAGTCCAATTTGGATGGGGTTTCTCTTCTCTGCAGGTTCTTCAGTACCTACTGGATGATGTGTCAAGCTTCTTATCAACTCATGCACTGGCTGCAGAAGGCAATACAGAAACAAAAGAAGAAGTGGGAGGCTGTGGCAATGTGCTCAAAGCTTTTCTTGACCATATAAGTGAGAGAGAAAGGGAAAATTTTCGTTCACGGAGACATGACAATGAAAATTCCATAACATTGACCACTATTCATCAGGTACTTTTCTCAGACATAATAAGTAATCACTAGACTGTGGGATAATTTTTTTTTCTTTTTGGTTTTATTTGTTGTGAATTCTGATCTTTCTGGTATGAAACTTCTTATTCTTTCTTTCACTTGCAGTCAAAAGGCTTAGAGTGGGACATTGTTTTCATAGTGAAGGTACTTTCTGAGGAGTGTGCCCAATTTACTTTACCTAGTCTTTTAAGCTACTGGCCACTTCATATGCCTTTCCTTACTCAATTTTGCAATTTCCTCTACTATACACCGTGATGGTTACTTCTCACTGTGCTAAACTCCATGGCCTTATCTGTTATCACTTGCATAACTCTGATACTTTCAATTTTGGAATTATCTGGGTCCACTTTAAGTTATTGTTTAATTATTTTGATTAAATCAGGAGGAAACACTCTAGATAATGTTATTTACGGGCATTTTATTTCAATTCGTATATGTAATGTTATTTCTGCACATATATGGTGAAATTTGTGATTGATGTAGCATAATTCTATGAATAGGTGGAAGAATGTATTGATGTCATGCTCTGTGTATGTTAGATTATCTATATTGTTATTATTCAAGTGTAGGTTATCATATTATGTGTTAGCTTTTTGTCATATAGCTTGAAAGAAAAAACAGGCCTTCTGTTCCCTTATTTAATACAATGTTGGACAGTGACTTCACCAAATTTAGCAGTTGCTAGTCGCTAATTCGTTTCAGGAATACACTGCATCTATATGTATGCTAAGCTTCTTCATTAAAGATACTTGGAAGTAACAAGAAGCATTATTTAAATTAAAGGACATACTAGAGATACCAGGGAACTGTCTTGGTAGTAAAAACAACTCATTGGTCTGCATTGGCAGTCAACTTGTAGATGCTGATAAGCACTAGTGATATAAACCACTCAGTATGATAGCATAAAAGATTGATTATTAACATCCGAAAGCCATCTGTTGGATCTGTTTTTTTATCCAAGAAGAGGTCTTAATAAGCAAAAATATGTGAAACTTTGATATCTTCCAATCGTTGCTATAGGCAAATGAATCTGAGATCCCACTTTTACATGAATTTGACGGTGCTACTACGGAGATTGGGACTTCTTTGGAGGTTAGCTTGCGACATAAATTCTTTAAATGCCATGACCAGCTCCTGAAGGGTGTGACCACTGACTTATATTTTTTCAATCTTAGGAGGAAAGGCGCCTCTTATATGTGGCAATGACTCGTGCCCGACGGAAACTTTTCATTTTGTATATTATGATGGGCTCTAGTTGGCAGGTTTGGCCTATATCAAACTTTATAGTCAATATTTTTCTTCATCAAGTTAATTTATAATCCTTTACTCTCCCTGTCAGATGTTGCAACCGTCACGTTTTCTGAGAGAACTCCCAGTTCATCTTCTAGATGTTCAAGTAAGTACCAACGCACCACTCAACTGTACCTTTTCAATTTTATTTTATTTTCCAGTTCAGATCATTCTTGTTGCCTGGTGATCAAGCATACACTTCATAGCTTTCTAGACGGTGTTGAGAGTTGGATTCAGGTTGAAACACCAGAGGGATAAATTTATATGGAAAATGGCACCTAGGAAAGATATTTGTAGCCCAAATAGATAAAATGGAATCGATGAAGCACACCATAGTTATTTTGTGGGGTGGAATTTTGTGAACTTGCTGATACTAAGTAATTTGATGAAATCTTTTCTTTGGTGAATCTTTCTGGGGAATGAATCCAGAAATTATCAGTGACCTCTTCCAAATTTGAGTTGCTTTCGATTACATTAAGGTAAGTAAAATTTACATGCATTTGCTCTTTGTTCCAGGAGAAAGATAGAGGGCCTCTTTGTCATTGCTATGGATTACATTAGTATTCCTGTTGTGTCATTTGTTTTTATCATCATCATCAAAGATGCTTGTTTGGTAAGGTTGACTCCATCTTAGTGAGGTGTGCTTTTTGCTGTGTTTGGACATGAAGAAATTATTCTAATTGTAGTCAAGTCTAAAGCAAGAAAAATTAGAAGAGATGAATTGGTTGCCAAGTGTTATCTTCTTCAAGACAGACGTGGGTTAGGTTCCTGCATTATAAGTACCTGATCAAATATTCTTATCCCCTTCACTTGCTCTTTCTGCAGATTACTATTTGTTAGTCCAATCTTTTAGCCTTCACCCCTCATGAATGTGTGGCCACATGATTTTTGTAGATTGAATTGAGTGCAAAAGATTTAAAACCAAAAGATCAAGTGACTTCAAAGGACAATACGGAAGTTCCCATTACTTTTACAAGGGAAATACAATGTCCCGATGCTGAACCGTTGCCCTGTGAGCACAGCTATCAGAATGACATGGCTGCCAAGGATTCAGGTGCTACGGTGGACATTTATGATGGAAATAGTTTCTTGAAAAGGTAACATCCTAGTGGACCATTTTTCATGACTCAGACTATTTAAAATAACGTAATGACTGTCAACTGCAACTGGTCCATGTAATCTCTTTCATTACAGATTTAATGTTGAGGACAGATCATTTGTTTCTCATCTGTTCCATCAATGGGCCAAAAAGCAAGCATTTAAAGATCCCAAAAGGTTGCTTGATAAGGTGATGTCTTGTCCCTTGAATATCAGTCTTATGAAGTAATCGCCAGGTTTCATAGTAAATGAAGGGCAACTTTGGCCTGTCTGGCTATCTTTCTGGGATAGCTATTCTCAATTGTAATTATTCCCACAGTGGTTCATGCGTAAGGAGATATTCTCCATTATATCATATTGCATTCAGTTTCCTATCCTTGTGATTTTCACTAAACCAGCTCCTAAAATTGATCTTTTGTTATCTGCTGACTTGTTGATTACAGTTGGTTTCTTTGGCTCATCTCATTTGTATTGAAAGGCTTTTATAACCTTAATCTATATATTCAAACTGGATCAGAGAATTATGCCACAGACGACCATTTTTATACTCGTGCCAAAGAATATAGATGCGAGCATCATAGGTTGTCTCTTCATTGGATTTCATCTGCAAAAAGATAAAAGGAATCTTTTCAGTTGCCCTAACACTGCTTTGAGATTATTGAGCTCTAGTTGTTAAGTGAATTAATTAGTCCATTATCTGCAAACTGATTATGTTCACATCCATCATTTTTGTTATTGTAGTCAACTCAAGTGTGGATCTAATTATGTTTAAAATACTGGCTTTTTTTCATCTTGTCTGCCCCCTGGCAGGTTGGATTTGTGATTGATGAGCGGATGAGGGTCAATAAGAACAAGCACAAGGTAATGCAACTTTATTTGTACTTTTTATATCACTGAAAATAAGGGCCCTCCATGTTTGTGTTTCGAGAATTGTTGTCCTCCAGCTGTAAACTGTCATGGAGACTAGATCGGATAAAGCACTCTATAGTTGGGCCCACCATGCCTCCAACAGCTTATGGTCCTTTATCTTGCACCCGTGGTCATAAAAGAACCCTTGCATAAATGAGAAGTTAAAGGAGGCGATGATCCATATGCTTTCTATTACTTAATGAGTGAGGACGACATCGAGAAAGCCAAAACAGAGATTGCATACATAGATGCTTTTATCTACTATCTGATATCTGGATTAAGGAGGAGGAATGTCGTCATGGGAAATCCATATTAGGAGAAAATGGAACTCATGTGCTATTGGCCTTACCTTGCTCAAGGCAATTTAGGAGCTCTTTTAAGTTAAGTTCTAGCTGATTTGACCATAAATGGCAATGATCCTGGATGATCACCTTAGGTAGATGATTAGCCAGACATTTCAGGCAATTCTTCTACTTTTTCAGATATTTGTTGTGGCAGCTGGAACATGCAGGGTGATTTTGCCTTTTGCAATTGACAAGCAAAAATGAGAATGTTCAAATTTTCATTCAATCTGATAAGATAGGTGAATCCATCGAATCTATGTAAATGTGGATGGGATACACTTGAACTATGCCTTCTGTTTCTCTTCTATATGTAAATTTGGGTGTAAAGCTTACATCACAGATTTCCTGTATGTAAGTTTGCCCATATACTTTCTTCGATTTTACTTCCAGTGTCCCTGAAATGTTTAATGCATGATAATCCAGGATCTCCTGCACGCATTGAAATGTTGCTTGAAGTCTGATGAAGCAATTCACTATGCACAATATGTGAGTACTTTTCTCATTTCTTTAATTAGCATTAAATCATTGGAAGTTTGTGGACAATAACACAAACTCCAACATTTAGTACCACTAATTTCCTTTTGTGATATCTCTGTAACACTAGGTTTTGAGGTGGGAAGAAATGCCTGCTGTTGAACGTGCTCATTTGATGCGGGAGAAACAGGCAATTTTTAACTCTTCCTTATACCGCCAAAGTTCAATATCCTGATTTTTTCTCTTATGAAAATCCATAACATAGGATGTGTTTGCAAGCAATACTGCAACTTAAATGGGCTACTATGGCTATCCGTTGGTGCTTATATTCAAACAATACAATCTTGAGTGGATGTACCAGTAGAGTCACGTCTTCGTGGAATTCAGTGCTTGGTACCTCGGTTCCTTTCCTCTTTGCATTGTATTTCCATGCAACTGTTTCCACTCATGTTTACTTGTGCTGAACAACGGATTTGAATTGCATAGGATATACCACCATAGCTCTTCTAAAGATTTCAACAAGAGCTACTTATCACTGAAAGGTAGAAAGGAAGGAGAAAGGAGGGAGAGAGATGCTTATTAGGAAAAGCTATCGATTTCTTATCTATCAGATGGTTTGACCTGGCCACCCGTCATAAGACCTTTTGAGTGTCACTTTCAGCTTTGTTAACTTGAGACTGGGTCATTATTTCTCTCTAAGCAGAATAGTTAAAAAAGCTGAACCTTCTTCGTTTTATTCCAATGAGATTTGTACAAAGTGATTAAGCTTACAAAAGCCTCTGAAAAGTGCTAGAAAAATTTCAATTTGCATTTGTCTTTAGTGTTCAATGTCAGAGGGAAAACAAGTATCTCTGGCAATTCGCCATCTGATGGGAGATGCCCAGACGGGCACATAAGACTGCTCTGTAAGACATATGTTCTTCTGACCAAACTATGAAGTTTGTTTAGCCAGATGGCCCTATATGGACTTCTAACCATTGGTCATGACCCTTTATGTGTCTAGGCACAGATTCTTGCCTGCATTCCTAACTTTTGTTTTCCCTCTTGCAGGAGCACTTCCAGAAACTAAAGATAGAGAAGTCTATGGGTTCGACAGCACCAACATCAAAGCAGGTATCTGGCGCCCTAACTTTTCATGGATAAGTAATTTTGCCTTTTGATAGTGTTATTGCTTCAGTGACTGTGCATGTCATTAGTGGCTGGCAAGACACCTAGGGTGCATTTCCATGGTAATATGGTGATAGGAAGTAAACTTCAACAACACTGATGCCCTTTTCTTCTAAATAGGGCCAGACAAGTTTTTTTTTTTTTGGTCAGTAGGGCCAGACAAGTTGATTTTCAATGCCTTTGCATTTCCATTTCCATGGACTGTTCCAACTGACATTGCATACTGTCTTTTTGATATTGCTGGACCTCAATTATTTAAAAGGTCTAAATGTGAAGTAGTTTGAATATTGGCCAAGGAGAACGTAGTTTAAGTACATTGTTTCTAAAGCAGGCATGAATGAGCTTTTTCTAATTGCCTCTCCTGTCCAATAATAACAGATGTCTTATCTGCAAAAGTTGGGATGTACAATTGCCCCTACATCACGCCTCCATGCTTCTAAACTGATTGAGCAGTACAAATCACTGTAAATGAAGTATATCCTTGAACAAGATGGACTGCTGCCTGCGGATGCAACAACTGATAAAATATGTGAATTGAGTTGACTGAGTTCAGTCAAAAAAATTACGAGGCAAGGAGCACTGCCAGCGCTGGACCCGTTGATTGGGTGATAAGCGACGTTGTCGTTTGGCTATCTGCTGCAGCGGAACGGTAGCTTCAAGGACACATCTTCAGATTCCAGCTATCACTATCGAAATTACTGGAAGCTGCTTGTTCCTTGATGACCTTGCTATTTAACACAAATCCGATCTTCCAATCATAGTAACTTTGTTATGATGTAAAAAATTGGGAGTCGGCTTTGTACAGCAACATGCAAGTTTAGCAGCGACATTTGAATCGTAAATGTTGCGAGTAATGAAAAATTTTGATTATTTGGAAAGAGAATTGATTGATTTATCTTTAGGCACAGCAATGTTCCAAATTCCTTTCATCGTTCGCACTTTAAATTGGATCGGTTAATGCAGGACTTGATAAAAGATACACCTTGTAGTGGGCGAATGAGAGGATAGGCAATTGGCATTTCTAGTGGTCCATATAACCATATATCAAAATGCGTTGATAACTAAAATTTTAATTGACAATTTGTTTAGTTTGTACATGTTAGTGAATTCTCATCAGGTTTATGGAAGTACTTACTGTTATTTAACCTGCAATGTTTTTTGTGGAAGTATAAGTAGTTACTTAATAATTTTTTTTATTTACGTAATAATTTTAAATTGCCAGCCAACTAATTCTGTAAATTGCCAATGCTTGTTTGCATTGCATTCCTTGAAGCCATAACATTAAGATGGGAAAGCAATGGAAATGAACATTTGATGCTCGAAAGGATTATAAATGCCAAACTTTTTAGGTCATAGTCATATTAAGCTGAGTGATTCTCATTATTGATCTCCTGCTTCAAACGTGTATTTTATTGCTACTATAAATATCTGGTTTCTTGATTTTGCTCTTGCTGTCTGCCCTGGTTATGTTTGGACTTTTAGTCAATAAGTTGACTCGCGCATGCGAACTTCAATCGCAAGAATGCATGTGCCTGTTCTTCTTGCCCTCCAACCCATTCTCTAAGCATAGATTTATTCCCTCCCTCATCGCTCGTGAAAGAGGTATTCCTCCAAGTGCTTGCACTATTGCTTATTTTAGTTATCGTGTGTATACTTCTACGAAAATTCAATAGTCATTTATATAAAATGAAAAATAAAGATTTTACTCTAATTTAGATAAAGTCTCTCGCATTCGTATCGCTTGCTCTCTTATTTGAAAAGATGACGATTGCTGCAGATGAAAAATGAGTCACTTGTGATAGAGCGTATGTCACATCATCAAGCTCCAACTCATACTCCCAACTTTTAGAGCCAATTATGATATGATTATTCCCATGCAACAGAAGCTCTCCTTAACTGCTAAGTTGAACTCTCCTTCGCTCTACTCAAGATACTTGGACGTAAATGGTATCGACTTCAAACATGGAAGAATACACGAATTCTCCAATTCGACAAAACAATTGAGATACCTCAGTTTGTCGTTTTGTAACTATCATGGAACGGTTCCTAGACAATTGGGAAAACCTCACAAGCTTAGAAGTCCTTGATCTTCATGATGATGACAACGACGATGATGAAAATCTGGCCATTGATGATTTCCGGTGGGCTTCTTATGTCCGGCCACTAAATTACCATGACATGAGTAGCTTAAACATTGCCCGAGCGAGAGACCTCAAGCAGATGGTCGGCATGCTACCATGTATATCGTACGGCCTTCATCGAATATATGGGTCATGGACCCTTTCTATTTATCTATCTTATTAAAGATGACAACTCAAGCTCCTCAACCCCATCCATTTTCATCTTTTGGTGGGCTTCCATATCCCACGGGCTTCTCGGTGGCGACCTTCGGGCCGGGAAGCCCGAGGCCCAAACCCGAAAAGAGCAAAGCCGTAGGGAATGCGCCGCTCCCCACTCCGGCGATGCGAATTGCAGAGAAGATGAACCCTAGCAATTCTCCCTTCCTCTATAAAACACGAAATCCAGAATCTCGTCGTCTCTTACAGCCAGCGCCGGCTGCTTCTTACCAGTTCCTTCCTCCGCCAAGTCCAGTCGCCACACCCGAGGTTTTTAGATGCTATTTCGATTGCAGATTATCTCTATTTGCTATTTGCAGTGCGGCTCGTGTACGATTGCCTCCATTTCTTTGTGCGTCTGGCGGGAGTTGAGGCTTAATAGTAATTGTCCACGCCCTTAAACCTGCGGACGTGTCGACAAGGTGGCGACTTGGGCATCGTTGATGTTTTAGGACGTCGTTACAAGGCAAGAGGGAAGCCGCATTTGATCGGTTCTTGTCGTGGCGGAAGATGTGCTAAGGAGCAACTGAGTCGCGTGCTGCATTGCTGCTTTCTCCTTTTTTCAATTTGTATATATATATAAAGAAAGGATGGAGAGGAGAAATGCGAAACTGAATATGGGTCTACTGTTCTGGAGTTGAACCTGCTATTGTGGTGAAACAAGTTTCATGGCGTGGTAACGGCATTATCATGTTGTGGCGTCTCAGTATTCCGCCCTTCATTTTGCGAATTTCACGTTACGCGACGAGTTGAATTGTTGGCGGGTCTCAGCTATGCATTGCTTTCTTTGGTCGTATAAAGTTTCTAAAATCTTGTTTTTGTCTGCAGCGTAGAATTCTCTCGCCAAGTTGCCTCGGTTCTTTTTCCTTGGTGTGCTATATTGATACAGATAATCTGGTTTTCTTTTTGTAATTTATTTATATCGGTTTTCATGTCGAGCGGAGAGGCCCGTGATGATCTTCCTATAGTCTTGCCTACATTGCCTGACTATATGTATGATTATGTTATTGACTTCTCTGAGGCCTCTCGGCTAAGATATATTTCGGTTTGATTGCTTAAGAAATTTATGAGCTACGGTTTGGTTTAAATCCATTGCTTTTTTTTTTTTCTATAAAGTTGCTCAGATCTTTTGCTTTTGTAGCACGGAATTCTCTTTCTACGTTGGCTTGGTTGGCTTTCTTTGATCTCCCATATTGATATGGGATAATTTGCTTTTAGTTGATTTCTGTTTTTGCATTAGCGGAGGCCTGTGATGATCTTCTTATAGTCTTGCCTACATTGCCTGACTACATGTATGATTATGTTATTGACTTTTCTGAGGCTTTCTATCTTTTTGGTTTGATTGCTTAACAAATTAAGAGCAACAGCTTGGTTTAATTGCGGCTGTTGCCTTTACCATTCAAATTTTGTTGGAACTGTGGTTATCTTGGCTTCCTGTTTATTTAGGTTATACTTTTGCTGGACAATGTCTTTGTCGCTTGTATTTTCTACCCCTTTTGTGACCATAGAACAACAATGTCCTCTTAAGTCCTTAACCCCATTTTTTCTCATTTCTCATTTCTGTTTCTTCAACTTGTTTATTGTTCTCACCCTTTTGGTGAAGCTTGATTCATAATAGCTTAAGTATAATTTTTGAAGTATGGTTACTCTAGAGATGGCCAGGCTGACTTTACAAATATAAATTTCATTGAGTTTGATTTCAAAGTTCTTTCTCGGACTGTTCACTCTGCTTTGGAATCTTATATGACTCCTTAGCTGCTTTGAGTTTTCTCTGATTGTGGTTATTTATTATCAAAATGGGTTTCGTCTCCAATCTATTTATCTACTCTTTGGAGCTTGCCTATTGCTTTGTGATGGGGACATGCTTCATGCTTGGGCATTGCCTGTGATGCATTTGGATACATTACGTGAGTCCAGCGAAGATTGCGCGAGTTCCAAAAAGATACAAGAAAGATGCAATTGGGTGAGCCCTACAGAGATTGAATTTTGGGGCTGTGAGAAGCTTGGGAATCAAATGCATCGTTGGCTTCAACTGAGCATTCTTTTTCCAACGAACGCCCTTTCGGGCATGTGAGGTCTGGCCAGTGGCAAGGGCTCTGCATTCTTGATTTCAGACATCTATTAAGTTTGGGGGTCAGCGTACTTCTCTAGATCTGGCGTCACTTTGAAACCATCTTTGTTGTGCATTTCTTTGCAAACAAAGAAGTGGATGTGGAACTGTAAATGCAGACATCATGGGGTCCATCTGCCATTTTAATTTCTCGGGTATCCTCCTGGGCAAGTCTCTTGTTGCAGAAATGGGCAGAAACTTCAGCACTATCTTTGTTTTCCCCTCTCTCTCTCTCTCTTTCTGTGTCGGCACAAATTATGCCAGATTAATACGTGTAGCAATAAGTGGCTTCCATTTTGTTCCATGTTAGGAAGAAAGTGAGAAGAAAGTGACGGGCATAAACGATAAGCTGGTGAATGTTTTTGGTCTTCAATTGTCACATCTTTATAAGTGGTATACAAAAATTAGACTTGTCAAAATGCATCATAGACACATTTCTTAATCCATACTTAATAGATTAAGTTGTTACATGAGTTAGTTGTTTAATAAATGGGTTTGGAATGGAAAAATCTAAAATAATGAGTTTTAAATATATTCATAATTTACTTAAATCCAGCTCAATTATACGATTATCTTCACCATCTTTTATTTTCTTGTTCTTTAATTTTAGTTTGGGCATGAGTTTTTCATGAATTGGCTTACATATAAAACTGATTGAGTAATAGAGTATGAATTATCAAATTTAAATTTGGAACAGAATCAGTAATAAATAAATAAATAATTGATTCTTGTTCCCAAAACAATTCTAGAATCAAGCCCATATTTTCTTTTTTCTTTTTTTTCTTCATCAATTGCCATCACCTGCTGCCCGCCGTTGCCAGTTGCTAGCAACTGATCCGGCGATTTCGTTGAAGGCTTGTTAGGCTAGGGCGAGGTTCAGCAAGCTCACTAGAAGCAAGCCCAGCAGGCGAGGCCGCTCACCTAACCATGGCTCGACCGAGCCTCGCCCAACCATGGCTTGATTAAGCCTCGCCCAATTGCCGACGAGGGCCGGCGACACCGTGGTGAGGTTGCCGGGCCCTCGTCGGTCGGTAGCCAGTCATCCCAAAGCCGGCAACCAGCCACTAGAAGAATATGAGAAAGAAAGGAAAAAAAAAAGTAATAACATTATCTAAAAATTAAAAGAAAATGATTTGGAATAAAAAAATTTAAGATAAGTACAAACGTAATTTTATTGCGGAAATTGAAATTTTGAATAATTACTAAATGTCTTAAAATATTTTAAAATTATTCTCGAAAATAAAATAAAAAAATTATTTCTAATTAAAAACTATTTTTAAGAATAGAAACGTTTTTAAATGCAACATAGTTCCTTGATTGGATTGGAATTTGCTATTCGCTGTGCAGGCTTACGTCGCCACGTGTGTTGGCAGGTCGGCAGGTAGAAAAGTAACCACCGCAGGGAGTGGGTGGACCATCCCTCCATTTCTGCGAAGATACTTTTCAGGTGCGGTATGGTTTTCCAGTAAACTTCGATTTGAAATACACGCTCGATTATAAAAATATATATACGAAAAAAAAGAAATATATAACCTTGGATGGAAACAAAACGGTTAAAAATCGGAATTCAACTGAAACCTTTCATTGCTCGTGTATTCTTTACTTGTTTTGGGTTGAAAAATACGGACTTAGAGGGATGTATTCTTTTCATAGATACAAAGAGTCGCATTGGATTTAATTTTCAGGCAAGTTTCGAAAAAAAAAAAAATCCAAGTAATTTTCGATATTATTACTTTACAACTCATGGAAAACAGGAAACCTATCCTCCTAAAATTAACAGAATGGAGTGCGCTGCCAATTGCATAATCTAAGCTTCAATTTGAGAATATTTGCTTTGGTGGTAACAACAATGAAAGGTGTACTATTTGCCAAATTCACACGTCTGTCCATGTTTTGACAAAGAGAGCAACTCAAACATGAGATTACACTTGGTGACGTGAAACCATCTCTGGTGATGTTTTAGACATGATATTATTGACATTTGGTGATATGACAATTTGAAATTGTATCTATTATATGAGAATGCCGATTTATAATCTGAAAACAAATGTTCATATATATCATATATTCCACTTAGTCACAACTTTTACTGGCCGAGCACATCTTTTATGTTGAAACTTTAGCTAAAAAAAAAAAGAAAAAAAAAGTTAATCTAAAAGAAAAATAATGATGAAAAATGCCGCAAGCCTTGACTAATGGAGAACACTCTTCCTATCAGATTAAGACAGGTCAATCGGGCGCTAATAAGGTTAGTAATTACACTCTATTTAATAATATATATATATATATATATTAAAAAAAAAGTGAGTTCATAACCTTTCCTTTCATTATTTGAATAACCTTTCATAATAATCAAAATCAACTCAACCGGTACCATAAGGAAGAGCCTTGTGCCCGTATTACTTGTACAGTTCCTTCTTAACCCATATGAGCTCAGAAAATGAATGCCCTCAAGCTAAAGACGATGAAGTACCAATTGATGGAGATGAATTTTATTTCAAAAACAGGAGATAAGATGCAGGTTAAAGTTCGAACCCATTGGCAGCCTGGAGCAAATTAAGAAGGACAAAAAACCGAGGTCCTCAAGGTCAAAAAGCAAAACTCAACCGAAATTGCAGCAATTAATGGATGTCAATTCTTCAAGTTGAGAGGCGGTGGTGCGTGCATGGCGTGGTTAAGCCCAAATGTTTGTGGGCAATTTTATCCGAGATCCCGACAAGTATCCCCCCATTTAATTATTTTAAGTCACGGGCGTTCCTATCAACATCGACCCACAAAGATGCAGCACTCGCTTACAGGCCCCAAAAAACTCACAGGTCACACGCCACTACCCGCCTTTTTCTGCTCTATATAAACTGGCTCCTGTCCAAGATAAGCACAAACCTGGAAATGCACTTGCGCTCAACTATGCCATCACAGTTCCTTATCTTCGCGGTGTTCGCAGCAATAGCCTTCTCATCGCCTGTGAGTTCTGCGAGGACGTTAGACTTGCCAGAGATGTCCACAGGCCCCACTGGCGGAACCGGAAGCCCGGCTGGAGCCACTGGCTCAGGCCACGGCCCCAACTGGGACTACAGCTGGGGCTGGGGTTCAAGCCCGGGGAGTGGCTGGGGCTACGGTTCGGGGTCTGGCCACTCACCCACAGGATTCGGCAAGGGATTTGGGTATGGCTTTGGTTCGGGGACAGGATCAGGATCAGGGTTCGGGTATGGTTCAGGGGGTGGCGGTGCTCACGGCGGAGGCTATGGGTACGGAAGTGGTTCAGGCAGATCTGGAGGTGCTGGAGCAGGCGGCGGGAGCGGCAATTCTGGTGGATCCAGCGGTAAATCCCCATCATACCCTAGAGACAGAGACCACCGTACTTAATATGCTGAGACGATCAGTTTAAGAAAGAATTTACCTTCTAGAGAAAATAGAGTCCTCAGGGTCGTAACGCGTGCATCATGTACGAGATCATGTCTTCAGCATGAGATATATATATTTTATATATATATGGCAACATAATGTCAGCAGAATAGTACCAATCTCCATCTTTTCTACCATACTTCCAGAAATAGCTGCGTAGGTTCTGGACCACATGCCCGAAAACATTAAGTTGGAGCAGCATAGCGGCCAATGAACAAACGAATCTCGGCCAGTCACTCAGTTTCGCTCAAAATAATTTCATCCACAAGCATACAGCCCCAACTGTAGATATTGTTGAGGAAAGTCGTTGCTTTTTCAAAAGATCGCTTCATCTTCACCACACAGATAAATACTGCATTCAATCAGCAGTCTAGTCGGATGGAATGTAACTAGAATGGCTAATGACAAGGACTTCACACATTGAAAGCCCGTTCGCTACATGGAATCCTGTTTATAAACAGCAGCCTGCAAGCACCATTCTTTTAATTGATTCACCACATCAATTAAACTTCTAGTCGTGGCCTCTATCCTCTAATTCCGAGCAACACCAACGTCCAGTCTTTTCTCTCGGAAGGATGGAATTTCAATGAGCAATACCATGGAAAGAGGCATTTCTCACACTCCACAAGCAAAGAAAATGAAATGAACAAGGTGGTCAATGAGAATAAAAACTCTCTAAACAGACATCCATCCAAATCATTAAATTCACTCAATAAACCAAAAGAGAAACATACTTGAAAGTAGCTTATATAATTGACCCTATCATTCTCCAACTGCATGTGGAACACAGTATCCTGCAAAATCTCTGTCAGTCATCATAAAGCACTCGATCTAAATTCGACTATGAGATTTATTTGCTTCCGTATCGTGAATCCAATCACAATGTTTTCAGTCTATCACTAAAAGTAGAAACAAAGAAATGAGCAACTTCTATCCACAAAAATCCACTCTCCAACGATTACAAATGCCAAAACAATAACAAGCAACAACAAAGCAAACATAACCACGACCTGTCGTTGCTCTTCTAAGCCATGAGCCTGTGCCTGCCATTCCAACGTCCCTTCAGCTTCCACATGGGAAAGCATGAGCAACTTCAACAAAATAGCCAAGCCCACTAACACAACCAAGATTTAATGTGCAAGTACATTCCTTGGGCCAAAAAGGTCAACGACTTGATAATATGGATCAAAAGTAAAACATATTGGTCAAATTGTGAAGAAGCAACACTGTCAGAGCCCACTAGCATTCCTCATCACCAGATTCTCATTAAAAGCAGTCGCCTCATCAAGCTCAACATATACCTACTCAGCTTGAATCAGCTCAAGTTTAAAAAAAAAAAAAAAAACTAACTACCAACCTATGGTTGATGTCGAGCACTTCAACCATGTCAAAAAAAGAAATACGTATTCCAGCACAACCTTTAACAACTTCATTCTTCATTTGGGACGCTTTTCCTTACATGCTATAGCATTACAGTAACATTTCATCCTCTGCAGGACATCAGCACAACGAACATGGCTAACTCTGTAATCAAAAGTCAACTCTCTTAATGGAGGTACGTCTTTCGAAGCAAAAAACATTATGTGCGGCATTCTCTTGTCATGGTGATCAGAGAGCACATTTTGTGCATATAAATTTGGAGAGCAACTGTGGTTGATAAACCTCCCGATGTTTCCTTGCGCCTTGGCATCAATAGTAAAGCACTTGCCATTCTGCTTGCAGGCGGCACCACCAACCCCGATATTAAAGAAATACTTGTGTTTGTTGAACTCCGGCGAAACTAACTCATCTGGAAGTACTTTGCCAATGTACTCGCAAACAAAACTACCTAATGGGATGTGTGATCGTGATCTGACGCCCCACCCCTTTCCTTCAGTTTGAAATATCTCTAGGTCAAACTTGATGCCACTTTGACTTGCTCTGTTTATGCAAGAGTGCGAACAAGTACAAGATGGGCCACACTCATAAACAAGGGGCTTAAACTTCGAAATTCGTCCGTCTTGTTTGTATGGCAATGTCCCTCCATTCTTTATTACACAAGAACATATCCTGGAACGACATACTTCCTTGCAATTGCAACCGATTGAAGGAGACAGATCCTTTAGCTCTGGATAAGTGATATCAGTAATGTAATTGAAAGGTGAAGGTTGCACCTTACAAACTGCACCAAAAACTTGAATTGATACCGTTTCTCTCCCTTGAGATATATCATCATCCACATAGGCACGTTCAAGAGTTCTTGAACCATTCGAACTAACTGGAGCACTCCCATCATGGTTATTTCTTGTCAGGTTTCTGGTCAATCTGAACTTGTAAATCAGCTTTCCCAAAGGCCCTCTTTCTATCCCATACCGACGCACATAGAATAAACCTTCGTAAACATATTTGCACTTAGAAAGTATTTCGTGGTTGGCATCCCTAAGACCAGAACCGTTCTTTGTAAGATCATATCTGCGAATAAAGCGCACAGGTTTTTGGAAACGCATGCTATTCCTCAGAGCAAGGTTCCCCCCACTCAGCTTTTGATCCTCAAGGCAACCCCTTCGGCCCATTACACGGTTTCCACCTTCGCCACAATAAACCACCTCATCTTCAGAACTCACGCTATTTGAGTATTGGCCAGAGTCCACAATACTCGTTGCATAAGGTACCGTATTCAACCCGACCACCCAATCTATGCCTCTTATATTTTGACTGTGAAGGCCGGTCACAACCAGTTCAGCCCTACAACAGAACTCCTGCCCTACTTCAACACCAGATACAGAGCCTAGCGATTTTCCAGGATTAACACACTTCCCTGAAATTTTCATACGCTCCAAAGCCTCACTAAAAACTGAAATTCCAGAGTCTTTATCAAACACATGCTTTGACTTCCGCGCACGTCTAACCTCTTCATATATCTTGTGAAACGTATCCACGGCCTCCTTTACCTTCATCTGATCACTAACGACTTCCTCGCGTTCAGCAGCAAGAGTTCTCGAGTCTCTCCTCGCAACACCACCGCGAGAATCAACGGAGGGTACATTGGCAGGATTTACCTCAGTAGGACGCGTCCTCGAGCGCCTGGGAACGGCGACCGCGTCTTCATCGTCTGGTTTGGAGTGAGAGGCACCGGCTCTGTTCAAACGGCTACTGGACGTACCACCGCCTCGGCCTCCATTCTTTGCAGTGTCGGCGCGAGCGACTCGACGTTCGTCCGGTTTACGAGATCCTCCAGGGTTGTCAACTCTCGGTCGCTTCCCCAGGGAACGACGCCTGTAATCTTCCATTTCCAAAGTCGCAGGGCGAACAGAAAGCGAAGCACTCTGGTCACGATCAGGACCGGCAAGAACCCCGGCAAGCAGAAAGATCATCAGAAGCGAACAATAGAAGAAGCGGGAACAGATACGCTAGGGAAGTGACATTCAAGGGGAAGGGAAGCATATAAAGCCGAAACATAGAGAAAGACGAGAAAGAAAAGATCGCACGGGAACGGCGATCGCGTCTTCGTCGTCTGGTTTGGAGTGAGAAGCACCGGCTCTGTTCATACGACTCCTGGACGTACCACCGCCTTGGCCTCCATTCTTTGCAGTGTCGGTGGAAGCGACTCGACGTTCGTCTGGTTGGCGAGATCCTCCGGGGCTGTCAACTCTCGTTCGCTTCCCCAGGGAATGCCGCCTGTAATCTCCCATTTCCGAAGTGGCACGGCGAACAGAAAGCGAAGCACTCTGTTCACGATCAAGACCGGTAACAACCGCGGCAAACAAAAAGATCATCAGAAGCGAACAATAGAAGGAAAGGAACAGAAACGCTAGGAAAGCCACAGCGGAAGGCGAACGGAGCATATAAAGCCGAAACACAGAAAAAGACGAGAAAGAAAAGATCGCACGGGAGCGGCGATCGCGTCTTCATCGTCTGGTTTGGAGTGAGAAGCACCGGCTCCGTTCGAACGACTCCTGGACGTACCACCGCCTTGGCCTCCATTCTCTGCAATCTCGGTGCGAGCGACTCGACGTTCGCCCGGTTTACGAGATCCTCCGGGACCGTCAACTCTCGGTCGCTTCCCCAGGGAATGACGCCTGTAATCTCCCATTTCCGAAGTGTGCGAAGCACTCTGGTCACGATCGAGACCGGCACGAACAGCCACAAACGAAAGAGGTCATCAGAAGCGAGGAACAGAAACGCTACGAAAGCGACGACGCGAGGCGAACGGAAGCATATGAAGCCGAAACGCAGAAAAAGACGAGAAAGAAAAGATAGCACGGCTTGCACGGAAGCTGCATCGCCAAACGTGACGAACGAGTTCAACTCCAAAAGTTCAAAGCAACGGAGGAAGTAGAGCTAGCAAGCCATGGCGCGAGCAAGAAGAGAAAAACGCCGCGGGAACGAGCGAGCGAGCGACCGAGAGGAAGACGAAGAAGAAGAAGAAGAAGAAGAAGAAGAAGAAGAAGAAGAGAACCTGCAGAAGAGCCTCGAGACGGGAGCGAAAACGGAGAGAAAATGCCGTTCTCAACGAGGAAGACGAAGAAGAAGAAGAAGAGCAGGAGGAGGAGAGAGAGAGCGGGTGAAGCGATAGAGAGAGAGACGGCAGAAACCGTCGGGGAGCAGCAGAATGAAATGACGGGAAGACGCACGGTCCGCTATAAGCTGCGCACGGGGGCGAAATATGCACCGGCCTGCGTGCTGGTACATCATGGAGAAACGAAACGCGGCTTCGAAATTTGAATTAGTCGGTTCGTTCATTAAAATTTTGTTACGCCCGTTTTTAGTTGAGAAAGGGGGCATTTAATTATAGAGGTAAGTCCCGAGTTCGGCCCCGTTTGGTTGGGCTTTATCAAAAATTCAATATTTAGCAAAATGAAAATTTGGTGTTTACGATAATTTGATAAAAAAAGAAAATTACCCACTTCACATGCTCTATTTTCAGAATTCATTTCGGCATCCTCAATTTTAAATTCATCATTAAGCATTTTGGAAATGCCGTTCTGTTCATCGATTACTATTCATCTTCTTCCTCCTCCTTCCCTCTTCGTCGACTACTGTTCTTCGTCTTCCCCGCCGGCCGAGAGTTCGACTTCCCCTGCAGCCGCCACCGCCGCGTGGGGGTCCCGCGTCCCCGGTGACCACCGCCCGGGGTGGCGGGACCCGCAACCCAAGCGGCGTTGCCTGGGTCGCGCGAACCCAAGCGATGCCGCCTGGGTCGCGCGAACCCAGCGACGCCGCTTAGGTCGCACGCCGCGCGACCTCGAGCGGCGTCGCCTTCGGGTTCGCGCGACCCAGTGCAACGCCCCGTCTGGGTCGTGCGGACCCAGATCTGACGCCGAGAGCCTAGCGCGCCGCTGAGGTCGCGCGACCTCGGCGGCCCTAGCCGACGGCCATATCTAGGTTCTCTAGACCTTGGCCAGCCTCGCCGTCGGTCAAATTTGGTCGCCGGTGGTTGGCCCACCATTGAATTGAGTTTCAATTGATTTAAAAAAAAAAAAATGAAAGCCCTTTGAAAATGTTAGGTTTACCAAACGGTATTTACACCAAAGTCACTTTCCAATGCCCAATTTGCCAAACGTCCAAGCATTCCTGAAAACTCCTTTACCCCAAAGATATTTGCATTTGGCCGGGCATTCCCCCAAAGCTTCGAACCAAACGGGGCCTTCATCTCAATATCATCAAAATTTCAATATTTAGCAAAATGATAATAACGATAATAATGATGATAAAAAAAGAAAATTACCCACTTCATATGCTCTATTTTCAGAATTCATTTCGGCATCCTCAATTTTAAATTCATCACCAAATTTTGTCAAATCAATTCGTTTCAAATTATTTATCAAATTAAAATTTACTTTTCTCTATTGTGTCTGTAATCCTTCTTCGCCTCTCTCTTTTCTCTCTTTATACAATCATTTTCTGAGCATTTGATCTTCCCTAAATTAGATTTTTAGTGGCCGTGAGTGCACCTCATGATCTCATATTTAAGGTTGCCAGCCATCATGGATGACCTCAAATCATGTCCACGAGACACAAGGAGGTTTGCCACTTTTCACATTAATGTAACTTGTGAGATTGATCAAGTAAGAAGGTTAAGATCGGATTTGCGATCATATAATAGATTTAATAATTATGGGTAAATTTTTCCAAAAGAATGGTGAGGGCATTTTTAATGAGAAAAATGATAATATGATATCAGTGTACGATAAAACTGGTCGAGGCAATCAACTTGTTAGGCTGCGTTTGTTTTTGTTCTTTTTTTTTTTTTCAAGAACAAAAAAAAGGAAATAAATAATAAACAAAAAAACGTCGTTTAGAACAAAATTCAAAAACACTTTCAATTTTCTTTTCTCTTTTTTTTATCGCGACCGTCGAGGGCTAACGACCTCGCCGGAGCGTCGCCGCCCCTGGCAAAGCTCGGCCTCGCGCTAGGTTGGGCGATCTCGATCTCACCGAGCCTCGTCGTAGGCGGGCGAGGCTCGGCCTCGCCTTGGTTGGGCGAGCTCCTCGCCGTGGCTGGGCGAGGCCACCGACCCTCGTCGGTCGGTCGCCGGCTATGGCCGAGGCCGGCGACCGGCAAAAGAAGAAAAAAAAAAAAAAAAGAAAAAAGGAAAAATAAATAAGAAAATAGAAATATTAAAAAAAATTATACAAATTTATCAAACGTGTTTTACATTATCTTTTTCCTTAAACAGTTTACTAAACGCGTTTTTTATTCAAAAATTATTCCCCCTAACAAAAACACTTTTTTTCTATTTATATTTCTTGGAATAATTTTTAAATAGAAGTTTTACCAAACGGACCTTCAGCGTGTGTTTTTGATTATAGTGTAAGATTTTTTTTTATTTTTGGGTCTAAATCATGGAGTAAGATTTCTCTATAAGTCTTTGGTACTTTTTCCATCCATTTTCATTAAACGGGGAAATAGATTTGCTTTAATTCTTGTGCAGAATCATGCACGGAACAACTATTCCCTGTCAGATATATCTTGTCCCGCAGAAGACTTCTGCAATAAATATCTCTCTCCCTTCTCTCTCCTCCGCAGTCTGCAACACTTTCCTTTTTCGTTTTTCTCCCGCCACGAAATAGATTTGCTTTAATTCTTGTGCAGAATCGTGGTCCTGAGCTCGTGCTCGAGCGACCATGGCTGCTTTGACCTCGAGCTCTAGCCTCTAGAGCAAGCTCCACAGCCATAGCAGTTGCGAGACTGCAGATTAATCGTCCACGAACTCTTTAAATGCGGCGATTTAGCATAATAGAGAAAAAAGATAGGGAGAATGTCTGTTTGCTCGAAACACATGCTGCCGTGGCTACCGCAACCTCTAGGCTCAAGGTCGGATGCCGTGTTCGCCGTGGCCACGGACCTTGCTAGAGCGGCGCGGCGCGACGCCGATTTGGACGAGCCGTTGGGAGTCACTCCGCCGTCGTCCGATTTTGGCGTCCCAATGGAGGCGACGAGGAATTGCAGAGGGAGTTGGAGAGAGAAAGTCAAGAGGGAGTAAGTGACGTGACAGGAAGGGGAGGGAGGAAAGCGGGCCCCCCCACGCAGACGCCTCCAGCTGTTATCGACTTGAAAGGTGGGCCCGAGAAGACACGTGTTGCTCCCTAAGTGGCTTATGTGATAATGAGGTGGCACTAAAGGATATTAGGAAACAATCTTGTCACTTCCGAGTGCCCATCAAATGAAAACAAAGAACGAGAAAAAAACCCGAAACAACAGTACCCTCAAATAAGACAAACGATGTTGTTTCTGAATACATGAACGGATTTGATTTCGACAATGATAAAAAAAAGCATTATTATACATGGGCCACCAACAGCGCAGTGGCTACAAGGCCTATCAAGCCCGAAACAATCTTGGAACTCCGACCGTGGACAAGCCCGTCTGAAGAAGATGAGGATGGGGTGTCGGTCTTCGAACCGGGTTGGGTTGCAGCACCCGCCCCGGGAGCCGCTTGCGGCGCGCCGGCGGGCGAGGCGGCTTGCGAGTTCGCCACGTTGACCTGGAGCTTCATCCCTCCGAGGCAGTATAACCGGTTACCGGATATGAAGTACCATGGGCCGGGTCTCGTGAGCGGGACGGTTGTGTTGCCATTTGAGAATGTCTGGAGCGCGTTCGTCGTGCTGCAGTTGTTGTAGCTATCATTGCTCACTTCTTCCACGCTATCCGATGATGGGTATTGAAACGCTTCACCATTGGTATGGCAAGAACACAAAACAAAAAGCCTTTCACAATCAAAATTCCGTGGTTCAAACATTTACGTGCCAATTCCTAGTTCTAGTAATATAGGCATTCATTTTTATAGAAAGACAAATGAAGATTATGATTTACAAAGTATGACTACTTTCATCAGCTAAATTATCGGTAGACATGGAATAGAACCGTGATATTTCTAATTACATAGAAATTATGACTAAATCACGGCACGATATGTACATAGCACAAGAAACTTACATAAAACGTCACCAACGGTGAAGGCCTTGCCGTTAGCCCAGGTATCGAGATCGGTGCTGATGTCCCAGCCGGAGGAGTCGCCCACTGTGTAAGTGGTGGCCTCGCACATCGAAGCTACGGCACCGAGGACAAGGACGAAACAAATCGGAAGCAGCTTTGCCATCTTGAGTTCGAACAAGAAGGGACTGGAGCAAATGGGGTGGATTTATCATATGTGGGAGTGAATGGGGCCCTACTTATGTGATTAGATTACCTAACTTCCAAAGAAAGCGTTGGGCTAACCCGTCCCAGGACGAGAATTAAATATAGCTTACCTAATGGAGATGGACTACCCAATATTCTCATCAGCCCAGTTCTAATTTGCCTAACGATCATCAAAATAATGATCGGTAGAAGTTTCTGTCCCTGAAGAAATTATTGCTGACGCACTTAATGTTCCCTCCACGCGAGGTCGAGTTTGTTAGCAAAATCAAATATTAAATCACGTCTTCATCTAACTATTTAATCTTTTACAACAACTAGTTGTGGTCCCACAAAAATGAACACGGTATTAGTCTCTTAGAGCTCGAGTTGCCAACAAGTCCTTGTGGTCCCACAAAAATTAACATGGTATTTGTTTATTAGAGCTCAAGTTACCAATATGTCCGAACCCAATAGTCTCACGAGAGAATTACGGGTTGTTGCGGCTCTAATCTAGGCTTGATGTATGAGAGAGAGATTGCTGAGGCTATCCCATATGGATTGTGGAATAAACTGGTGATCGGTTTATAAGTATAATAAAAAAATTTTGAACTAGCTTTTAGAATGAGAGAAGTCCAAAACTACCCAACACTATTACCAGAGTTAGAAGTCATGAGTTTAAATTTTGTCGGGCCCCATTTGCCTTATCAATTAAATATGTTAAATATTAAATTACGCAGAGTTTATCAAGTTCTTGTGGACAAAGCGTGATGAAACTTGCGTGATGTTTTCAGATTGACTATCTAATTCCCCTTTTTCAAGGGATGAGAAGCATATAATAAGATCGATCGGGTGATAATTAGGTGTAAAAGGATTGAAGAACGAATTGAAAAAGGAGAATGCGATGCCCGATACGGGTCGCGGCTAGGGAAGGAAATGTCTGCCGAGAAGATGGGAAAGAGTTAGTTGGAGTGGGTGAAAGGGCGGGCTTTGTGCGTTGTAGGCAGTTAAGCACCTCCCAACTCCTCTACTTTCTATGTTTGACCCTACGCAAGGGGAAGACTACGTGAAAATATGGTTCTCATTTCGTGTCCATTTGAGTAATTAACCTAACTTTCGAGCTACATAAGATGATATGGAACTTCACATTGGAGTACATAATATTAAGTTATATAAAATGATATAAAGCTCCACATTATATTTTCTCTTACGCATGTAAATAAAAAGAATTATTTCATAGAGAAAGCATGCAATTCATAAGTTGTAACCACGCGACCCATTTGATTTGAGGTAAGTGCCTGTTTATAAATTACTCAATGAGAACTCTCCATCTGAAGAAAGACTTGAGATGTCATTTAAGCAAGGCGGCTATGTGGAAAATGAAAGGAGAAGGCAAAATTGGATAATGATTTCGCTAGTTGCATGTGCAATGAGAATTACCAAAAAAGTTTTAAACCTGTTTCTTTGATCAATTCAATTTTAAACTTTTTGTATTTATATCAATTCAGTTCATTAGCCAATTTCGTCAACCAACGTTGATGTGGGTATTGACCAACGCTAACATAGAAATTTTTTAATAATATTTTAATTTTTTCTAACATTTTGTTGATTTTGTTGATTTTTTATTTTTTCCTCATTCTTCCCTCTTTCTCTAGCTAGTGGGACGGCTCAGCAAGACCCATCCCGGTCAGCCACTAATGAGGCTGAGCTGCACCAGATCTGGTGGGGCCTCACCCTCACTAGTGCCGGTGGGTGTGAGCCTCGTCATTAGCTGGTGATGCTAACCTCGTTAGGTCTTGTCACTAGTTAGAGGAAGAATGAAGAAGGAGAAAAGAAAAACAAAAGAGAAATAAATAAAAATAAAGGATTAAATATTATCAAAAAAATTATCCATGTCTACATCTACATCAGTTGGATGGCAGGTGGGCATGTCTGCGCCGGCTAACCAAAATTGGTTAATGGATTATAAAAATGCAAAAGATTTAGGATTAAAATAACATAATTATAACAGGTGTAGGACTTTTTTGTTCATTTTTCCAATAAACGAAAATAACCCTCTTCCTCTATGCTCTTTATTGGGAAGTAAGGACAACGGTGGAAAGAAGCTAGAGCCAGATTCTAATTTCCTACATTTATACCCGACTTTGACAGGAAATGCAATCTGGTTGATCCAATTCTAAGGAATAAATGTACTTTCCATATTCATGTTATCCAAATAAAAAAGGACAAATAAACTTGCCTAAATATTCATTTCCTTTCTCTTGCGATCTCTTCGATCCAACCAAACAAAGTCGTGTATAAGAATTACCACCTCATGAGTTTCCATGAAAAGCTAAAGTCAGTCTAATGGTTTTTGCTCAGGACGAGGGCAGAAAAAACCTTCAAAGCTGATCCCTTTTAAGAACCGTAGAAACTTGTCACTTCATTGACACCCATGAAAAAAGAAAAAACCTCTTTGATCGCCGACTCAGTAGGCAAAAGCGGGTTAAGAAGCGACAGAGGCAAAGATTTGCTTAGACCAAATGGTTTTTGCTCAGGACGAGGGCAGAAAAAACCTTCAAAGCTGATCCCTTTTAAGAACCGTAGAAACTTGTCACTTCATTGACACCCAAATGAAAAAAAAAACCTTCAAAAAAACCTCTTTGATCGATCCGACTCAGTAGGCAAAAGCGGGTTAACCAAATGGTTTTTGCTCAGGACGAGGGCAGAAAAAACGACAGAGGCAAAGATTTGCTTAGACCAAAGGGCTACTAATGGAGCGTTTGGTAATGCTCTCTAGAACAAATGTTTTTGTTATTTTGTTCTCATGAGTAAAAATAGAACATAAACGTGTTTGGTAAATTTTGAGTAAAAATAGAACATAAACGTGTTTGGTAAATTTTGAGTAAAAATAGAACGTAAACGTGTTTGGTAAGTTTTTTGTTCCTAGAACATATCTAAAACAGAAACAAGAAAAAAAAGTTGTTTCTTGTTCCCAAAAATAATTCAAGAAACAAGAATAAAAAATCAAGTTTTTTTTTTTTTTCCATTTTCTTTCTTTTTTCTTTCTCTTCCTCCCTTCTTCCCCTAGTTGGTTGCCAGCCTTGACGTCGGCCGGCAATCGGCCAAACGAGGCCGGGCGACCTCGTTGGAGCTCGATGAGGTCACCCCGAGCTTGCCAGCCATTGACGAGGCCCCCCAAGCCTCATCGTGGCTGGGGAGGCTCTCTCGAGCCTTGCCGTGGCTAGGCGAGGCTCGACCTCGCCAGTGGCTGGGCGAGGTCGCCTTGCCCAACCAGGGTGAGGTTGAGCCTCACCTAGTCATGGCAAGACTTTGGGTGACCTTGCTTTGGTGGCCGCAAGCCTCCCCCGAGGCCAACCTTACAGGCCGGCAATTGGCTAGAGGAAGGAGAAGAAAAAGAATAAAGAATAAAGAATAAAATTATTAATAAATTAAAAGAAATTCTAAATCATAAAAATATAACGGGTCGTACCAAACGTATTTTTCTTCCCCGAAATAGAAATTTTGTATAGCTATCAAATAGGAGTGTGCAAAATACCCGGAACCGCCTTGACCGCACTTTGGAATCGGACCGGAACCGCCCGGAACCGCGGTTCTCGAGGGAACCGGTCCGATTCCCAGTTCCAATGGGCGGATCCACCCGCCCACCCACCCGGACCGGACCGGCTCTTTTAAATATTAAAAAATAAAAATAAAAGAAAGAAACCCTAAGTTTGCGTCTGTCTTTGACTCTCTTCCTTTGCGGTTTCATCATTTTCGATTCTCTCTCTCTCTCTCTGTCTCTTCCTTAATCTCTTCTCTTCGTCTTCAATTCCTCCCCTTGCGTCGACGCCGCCGCCGCCGTCCACCCCCTCGAGCCGGTCGCCACCCGCCATAGCCGCTGCTCCTTCGCCTTTCTTTGTCTGCCCCCTCGCTGTTGTTCGCCCCCTCGCTCAGTCTCTTCCTCTTCGATTCCTCCCCGAGCGTCGACGCCGCCGCCACTGCTCCTCCTCCGCCACTGTTCGCCCCCTCGCGCCGGTCGCCACTCGCCACAGCTGCTGCTCCTCTGCCTCTGCTGTTCGCCCCCTTGCTCAGTCTCTTTGTCTTCGATTCCTCCCGAGCATTGATGCCGCCGCCACTGCTCCTTTGTTGCCGCTGCTCCTTCTCCGCCGCTGTTTGCCCCTTGCACCAGTCGCCACCCGCCACAGCCGCTACTCCTCTGCCTCTGCTGTTCGCCCCCTCGTTCAGTCTCTTTGTCTTCGATTCCTTCCCGAGCGTCGACGCCGCTGCCGCTGCTCCTCTGCCGCCTCTGCTCCTCCGCTATCACTGCTCCTCTGCCGCCACTGCTCCTCCTCCGCCACTGCCGCTGCTCCTCTACCGCCTCTGCTCCTCCGCTGTCACTGCTCCTCTGACGTCGCTGCTCCTCCTCCGCCGCTGTTCGCCCCCTTGCGCCGGTTGCCACCCATCACAGTTGTCAGCCGCTGCTCCTTTGCCTCGGCTGTTCATCCCCTCGCTTAGTCTCTGTCTCCGATTCCTCCCCGAGTGTCTACGCCACCGCCGCTGCTCCTCCGTCGCCAATATTGCTTCCATGGATCCACTCGGGAACCGGACCGGACCGGCAGTCCGGTTCCCGGGTGGATCCATGCAACGAACGGGTGGATCCCGGTTCCAATTTTTCGGAACCGGTCATTAGTGGACGGTTCCCGGTTTTAGGTCGGGAACCGCCCGCCCGGACCATGCACACCCCTACTATCAAACGCATTCAAATGCTCAGAAACTGTTTTCGAGAACATAAATAAATAAGCGTTTCTGAAAAAAAAATTGTTTCCATGTATAGAAACATTATCAAATACACCCTAATTGGCAAACCTAATTCATCCCTAAATGAAGATCGACTAAGGGTTTATTTGTTTGAAAGTATTTTTCATAAATTAGTTTTTTTGGATTTTCACATGTTTAATTTGTTAAAAATGATTAGACAAACGGTAAATTATTTATGGTCAAAGTAAATATGCATGTTTAAAGTTAGAAAAATAGATTTCTATCTTGAAAAAGAGAAAATATTATTTTAGAAAATGATTTTTAGGAAAATATTTTCTTTTTTGTAAAATTTTCTTGGAATTAAGACACCCTTTGGTCAGCAAAAAGATCATGGAGTGGACATGAAATAAAGTGTTGGAACCAAAAATTCTGTATGCAACTGTGAGGAGAGGCATCCGTAAAGGAATCAATTTGATGCGAACATCAAGTCCTGGAGTCAAAATGTCGAAAGTAAAATGATAATAGCAACTGTGAAGAAGCGAAGAAGGCATAATTGTCGAGTAGTGGAGTCGGTTGTTTCTAAGTGACCATTTGTAAATAGGACCTGCTAAATTTTAGGATTCACATGAAATGTGTTTAATTCCTTTGTAACCAATATTAACTGTCGATAGTAGGTATAGTTGCACAAGATTTTCTTGCCTGAGATTGTGCAACAGATAGACTTAACGAGGAAAAGGAGGAACCTTCCAGAAAACAACCGAGCCCATAGAAAGCGGTCTGTGGAAGGAGATGGTAGATACTGATTTCACGAAGTAGGCAAAGCGGTTTTTGAGGGTGCAATGGTTGTAAGGTCGAGAATTCGTGAAATTACTGAAAGGACTATCACGTAAACCATCCAATTGGACGGTATTCATGTTTGTTCTGTCCTTGCGAAACTCACTGCAGATTTCGTCGTTTCCCATTTTGGATCCACTTGAATTTAATGGACAAGCGTACCCATTTCAGGATTGACTTAGCCGTAGTGTCGACGTCCTTTATGAGTCATTCATTCTCAACTGAGGCAGTGAAATTCGTTTTGTTCTTGAACAGATCAAAACATGCCAGTTTTGGTTCTATTTGAGTGTGATTGCATGGAAATTTATTTAATGCGTCGATAAGAAGGCCCCATCTAATTGCCCGAATGATATGTTTATCATCCTACGCCATGTTTGAATTTGAAAATTACTCATTTTTTATTTGATCACCAATTTTGCGATCAACTAACGTCCGAGTCAATTTTTATGCAGCTCGACTAATCCATCTCTCCAAACGATCTTATGGATGCATTTCCCTATGTCACCCTGGGGGTGATCCCATCATTGACTTGAGTGAGTTGAAAGAGAGCCTGGCACAGCGCCTCACGGCGGCAGAAGCCATTAGACATGCTTGTGGTCGCTTTGGAATTTACCACTTTAGTCTTTAGCCCAAAATTAGCTCCTTCTAGTCTCATCAATGGTAACGGGCCAAGAAGCTAAAAATGCAACAACAAAAAAAAAAAAAAAACAATATCGAGCATGACATAATCAGTAATTTAAAATATTCTGTTAGAGTTCTATCAGGACTTCTTTCTTGGACCTGGGCATTGGGTCAACCTATCTCACCCCAAGAATGTCCAACCGTATGTAAATGATGGCTGTGAATTGTTACCCACCATGCCCCAACCCAGACCTTGCGCTGAGGCTTCCCGCACATTCTGACTACAGTTGCCTAACAGTTCTCCTATAGAGCTCGCCGGGCCTCCAGATCATGGATGCCGAGGATGGTGGCGCGTGGAAACTGGTACCCAAAATCGACGGTGCCCTGCAGGTTCACATCGGAGACCATATCGAAGGGCTGAGCAATGGCTTGTACACAAGTTTGGTCCACAGGGCTAGTTTGAATGGTGAGAGGACAAGGATCTCTATTGCTAGCCTCCACAGTTTGAGCATGGATGAGAAGATAGGCACTGCAAAAGAGCCGGTGAGTGAGCACCAACCAATGGATTCTCACGTGCGTAGCTTCCGCCATTTCCTGAATTTCTTGCCCACCAGTGATTTTGTAGAGGGCAAGAGCTTCATCAGTACGCTTAGGACTAAGAAGTAGTTGTAAGAACAAAATAGTTGTGGTAGTTTCAACTCTTTTCAGTGTGAATGGAATGAGAAATAAGGCAATTTGTAGCATCGATACATCATGATACAAAAATTCTCAGTCTAAGAGTTCCTCTAGCCTATGAATGAATTAACTCACTTTATCAACCACGGGATGCAAAACTGTGGAGTCTAATGCATTCTGTCGCTGAAATATATGCGTACTCATTCTCCAAGTTGCTTTTGGATAAAAAGAGGTTAATGTCATTTCACTTGTATGGAAGCCACGGATTTGGAAGATTGTCGATTCGCTTCTTTTGGGGATTGCGATCCTCTGAGCTGAAGTTCTGCGGGATCTTGTAGTGTTGGTGATGACATTGGAAGGTCGATCTGAGCTTGAGATGCAACGTTCGAAGGTAAAGGAATATAAGGGCGATGCACTTGATGGTTCAAGTAAGTGTGAAAGCTTCGGGGCGTACAACTCTGGAAATTTCCCATCGGGTAATATGATGATAAGGGAAAATTCCAATCTGGTGGTGGGAAGTTTGGCTGTATCATCCGAATTCCTCCCTGCACAATTGGTGTGGTTAATACTGCCGGATTTCAATGAGAAAAGCATATAATTTTTTCGAAAGAAGAAGAACGATGTCATGAAATTGCAACATTCGAGAGTTTTTTGTGTTTAAAATCTATGGCAATCAAGAATTACGGTATCAAGGCAGTTATGATGGAGAATTGGCACCAAGAACATCAAAGTTCAGGGAAGGAAAGTAAATTAGCTTCTTCATACACCTCAATAATAAGCATCGAATTTTCCACTGTATAAACCGATTATACATAAGACGGAATATGAATATGTCGTTCTTACCAGGCATGGTCCGACCGAAGGATTATCCAAGCAAAGATATGGAAACTGATCCACCACTTGCAGAGCATTCTGCTTCTGATAATCAACAAAAAGAGGTCATTAGCAATGGATATGCGATTCTTGCGTGTTCATTAAAAAAAAAAAAAAGCTACTAGCAACACTCATATGTGCTGCAACATCTAGAGAATTTGATGAGGTAATTGCCTGGAACAATAGAGATAAGACCTTAAGCCTCAAATGATGAAAATGGAGGAACAAGCTAGTTGGCACGAGTTCGACAGACGCACCTGCGAATGTGATGCTGTGGATGATGCTGTGGCTTCCTTGACTATCTTTGGAAATGTGACCGAAGAATCTGGGGAGGCATCATCCTGCGTTGGAAATCAAGAAAGGATATCGAATCGTCCATCCAATTCGTTGTTTTTCTGAGCATATTGGAAGTCAAGAAATGGGATAGATTCGTCTCCAATATTTCTAGAGAGAGAGAGAGGGAGAGAGAGAGATTACATGGTCATGGTCATGGTCTTGAGAATGCAAATCAAACATGCTCGTCCGGCGCTTCTTCTTGTCGTTGATGACCTGTCGCAGAAAGTATTTTTGGGCATGACTCGCGACCTGAGTTGGCGTCCTGGTGGGCACGAAGTTCTTGCTGATTCCTCTCCAATCCCCCTTCCCAAGCCTTTTCAGACCCTCCAAGAATGTCACGTGCTCCTCCATACTCCATGGCTTTCCTGAGAAACTTCCAAAATCCCAAAGTGAACAGATTTCTCCACATTTGCTCGTTCCGGAAAACGACTCGTTATTTCTAATTCAACAAATCTGGCCCAGAACCGCTTCAGTCAATCTTTAGAATTTCAATTATTAGAATCCATTCTCAGTCATAACTCGATACCGTCAGGTGCATCATGATGAAGATCATACGTACGATATAATCTGTATCCTATAAAAATTGTATTCTTTCTCTATTTCTTGTTGTTCTGTTACAACAGAATCACATCTTCTTTTCTGTTCTTGAAAAAGAAAACAACAAAAGCACACACACCTTTCTTCCTTTCACGAGCAGCTTTGGCTTCTTGAGAATGGTGATTGGGGTCGTCAGAGAGATAACCGGGTGGATCGACCACGGCTAATTCCGAGCTCTTGTTGCACGACGACGATCTCATGTTCTCGACGCTCAAGCTCTTCTTCATCGACGCTCGCGAGTTCTCCGACACGTACACGCCGAACAGCTTCACGCACCCCTTCCCGTTGCACGTTCTCGAATTGTGACCATTGTAGCCACAGTGCGAACACTTTCGACCCCCGCACGTCACCGCTTCTTTCACCATCTCTTTCCTTCCTTGCTCCGTTTCTAGCTTGAGAAACACAAAGCTTCAAACCCTTCTCCTCAGTTCCAGGAACCGAAATTGAATAAAACCCAATTGCATCTTGCAATAGCTATGGCCCTGCGAGGGTTTATGGTCGGATCGGATTAACGAACGGAGAGGATGGTGGTTTTGGTCAGGATCCTCTCACGATCTTTTATCTCTAACTTTTCTTATATATGACAATCAGGAGTATAACATCTGATGCCTGCTCTCTCTCCTATAAAAATAACTAGGACATTGGCTGGCTTTCGTTATCTTTAAGTGGCTTAACAAATTTCAATGAATCAGATAATAAGCTGGATCCTCTAAAATCGCTCGTGCTCCCAAGTAGGTAAAGCCTAGCTGGTTCTTGGACAATTTTTTTAGATACAGGCTATCTCCGATTTTCCTTTTTAAAGTATTTTCTTTTACGATAAGAGGTTTACAAGGTTTAAAAAGAAATACTTATGGGGGTGAGGAGAGATTATTAAGCACCCTCACTGTAAATGATCTCTATCTAGATCACATAAAATTCATTAATTCATCGTACTTAAGCTTTGTAATCGCGTCTGGATTGAATTTTATGAACGGGATCAATTCTAGATAAAGTGGAACTCTTTATCACTTATGTTTGTATTCTTTTTCCATTTTGGATAGAGAATCCTGGTTGGACAAGGTAATTTGGCCCGCTTTCTATATTCTACGCATTATGGATGAAGAAATCCCAGACAGCATATATTGATGAGTAATGTAAAACATTAAGAAGAAATCAAAAAATGATAATGTCTCAGATCAAAAACATAATCATCGATATGTGTGTGTGATCAATAAAGTTACCGAAATTGAAAAATAGAATCGTTGTGAAATCCTTTTTCCTCGTTCGGCTCAAATTTCTCGCCCCAATTATCAGTTTCCATACAGAAATAGGATGAAATTGGAACCGGTGTAAAAAGGGTGAGATTTTTAATGGCCATGTTCCATACATGGAAAATCTAAACAATCCAGCTACAAGGCTAGGACATCTCCAGAGGACAACCTGGTTTAAATTTAGTGTTCTTGGACTTAAACTAATTATCCACTAAATCGGAGATCCAACCAAGATGTGATAAATCCATAACCGGGGCATCCCATCCAGCTTTCACTTTTTCCAATTCGCCATCGCCATCGCCATCGCCATCGCCATCGTCGTCGCTGCCTCTTACGCTCAATCTCCTCGGGCTCTTCAAGAGACCCGACACTTTATCACCCACTTGGACGTCAGACCCCACGTTTCCTCTCGGCGACCCGGGCGTCCTCGCCGGCGCGACACTCCCCGATCCGTGAATCTCCACCACTCGCGGCCGGTGTGCGCTCCTGCTGCACTTGTACTTGGTCTCGGGGCGGAGTTGGTCGGGCGAGTGGGCGAAGAAGCAGACCTTGCGCTGGCAGAACTCGCCGGCATTGCACGCGCGCGTGCGGTACCGGGCAGGGTGGAGCCAGTACTCGAAGACGCCGTGGGCGAACTCGCAAGAACTGCCCTTGAGGCAGCTGCCGCCACGGAAGGCAGGACAGGCGACCGCCGCGTAGCGGACCTTGCGGGGATCGCGACGCTGGGCCTTCTCGCCACGGTGGGCATAGGGGCACTCAGTCCAGTCGTGGCTCCGCGTGCGGGGACAGCGCTTCACTTTGTAAGCGTACATGCGAAACTCGTCCGAGTTGTAAGCCTCGTCGAACTTGCTGCATGCGGGGTCATCCGGGAAACCCCAACCCCCATTCCGATTCTTGGTTCCTTTCAACATTGTCACACGGCCACGTCCGAGGAGCGACCGACTATTTCCTCCTCTTCGATTTCTTCTTGGTCTGCGAAGAACGATAAGAGCGTGCATGCAGACAACGAATCCTTCAAAAAGATGGTGGCGTGGAGTTCAAACGCTACACCATCAGCCTAGGGTTTGAGAGGAGAGTCCATGCGCGGATGGAAGATCACTGCTATATACGGGGATGGGCAGACGAGAGTATCTGTAACAGAAGGGAAGGAGAAAGATCAAATAGCTTGCCAAGAATTTAAGGGGCCCACGTGAAATGTGTAGGATCTTGAACTGAAAATGTTATGGATAATTATGGCGTAATTGAAAAGGGGAGAGAGATAGAGAATCAGAGATCAATGAGATCAGATAGATGGTGAAGAAGAAAACCACAAAAGATACCAACGCGCTGAATTTATACCCATAGATTGTGGAAGCAGAGGGAAAGGGGGATCCATTTATAGGAAAATGGGTTGGGTCGAGTTAGGAGTGGAACCAATCTATAATTCTTAACCAAGGTCGGGTTAAAAGTGAACTCGACGTTTGTTGGTTTCTGTCGGTTTTGGGGGCCATCAGAGCTTGACCGTAACGGACAACGTCCTCCCAATGGGACAGTCAGGGAGTGAGGTCAAAAACAACAGGGAGAGAGAGAAAAACGAGGAGGAGAGGCAGAGAGAGTTAACGTAAGAGCGACATCAGGTGAACGTGAGTGGACGCTCGCGAGACAGTTGTGAGGCGATCCCGACGAAAATCGGCCAGCTTTTGAGCACCCCTCACCACCACCGATCCGGTCCCGGTGGATCGTGGCCCTTCTTGTGTCGTCATCGGCGTCCAGCAATGCTACGTGTGCGTATGTGCGTATGCACCGCGATGGGTGCATTAATCTGGTGACGTGGCAGGATTTAATTGGAATCCACCTTTAGATTACACTATATATCGTAGTCAATATCCGTCAATGCAAAAATAAAAATAAAAAGACCGAATTTTGGTTAGTGTCGATAAGTGATGCATTTTAGTCGATGAGGGTAGATTTTGATGAGAAACAAATGTTATTGATGAACAGCAGTAACTCGAAAGAAATGAATCGACATTTTGTCAATGAAGTCATTGATAGCGCGATGTGAATGTTATCGACGAGAATCTTCATCAAGAATTAACAAGTCATTGATAAAGTTACTGAGAATGAACGGTCTAATATAAAAACATAAATGCTAATTGGTTATGTCTATAGTTGCTAATTTAGGATTTTTATAACTTTTTTATGCCGCTTTAATAGTCTAGATTCAAATTATAGTAGGATGGGATAAAATAGAATAACCTCTTAAGGACATTCCTAAAGTAGAAAATTACATCCTATATTTAGTCACTTAAAATAAGATTAAAAATCTTTGAAAATTCTCATAATATCCTTTCTCTCTCTTAAATCGTTCCTCCGCTCTTGGACACTTCACTTGTTTCGCTAACGCGATAGCCATCGGAAGCTTCCGCCCATACCATCCCCTGCCGATGGCGCCGAATCCAACCACCAATTGCCCCCTCTATCGCACATCAATCATCGGCCCCATCCTCCTCTCCGTCCCTGATCTGGCCGTGTTTCTTAGGGACTCGACGGCGACGACTATCACGCAATGGGCGCTGTCATTGGCGGTGGCGAAAACAGTAATGGAGGAGGAGCAGATAACGGGGTTGAATCATGAGAAACTAACAGCAATGAATTGAAGGAAATTGGCTATGTGAATGGTCATGACAGTCACTTGAGTCTCCTGGAAGAGGACGAGGAGGAGGGGACGGCGAGAGAGAAAGGTCAATTTCAATTGATTTTCCAGATTGGATAATCAAACCACGAGGACGATGCGAACACAAGCGAGCTGAGAACCTCGCTTCATAAATGGAGAGCAGCCAGACATCTGCGAAAAGTGTCAAGAATTGTAGGTTCGTCGCATGTGTTTGTCGAATGCATTAGCCCCATCATTGAAGATAATAGAGTCTGTTATTTTTAATATATTTTTTTTATCAAATCTAGGTCAATCACACCTCTTAGGCTGGAATTTTTTTCCGGCATTTTTATACGAGTTTATACAATTCAAAGGATGTCGCCAAATACCGGAAAAGATAATTTATTTATCCCATCCATACTCTAATAAGAGATCGTGGATAGTGTAACTTGTAATATATGATTAGAGAGTTATTTGTTTATTCAAATTTAATAACCGCTTATATAAATACCCACATTGTACTCTTTCTAGAAAAACCTAGATCAATTACAAAAATCAACCTTCTCCTGCAATTTACCTTGTGCGTACCTTTAGCTTCCTTCTTATTTACTTTTATGTCCAAAATCAACAAAGCACCTTGCACGACTTTTGTCAATTTTTATGGGTCCCTCCGTCCTTTGAAAGATATTTCATCTTTTTGAGTAAAACAATATCTAACAAAAATTTTAGCCGCTAGCTTAGTGTATGAACCTTGGGAAAAGTTAAAAAAAAAAGAAGAAAAAAGACCTAAACCAATTTCATTTATCCAATTCAATTATGAAAAAAAAAAATTCAATTGTACCAATTTAGTTCTAAACATTTTTAAGATTTGTCATTTTTTACTTTTACTTTTTACCCAAAATCAGATGTTAGTCATCTTACATAGCACAAACAAATTTTAATATTTTTTTTCTAGATTTTATATTAAATTTCTTTTCTTTTCTTTCTTTGATTTGTTTTTACAAACTCTATGCTGGCAAGGGCCATGACACCCTTGCTGGCCATAGACAATGGGCTTGCAAAACCCTCGCATATGCTTAGCAAGAGAATCGCGGTCCTCGCCTAGTCCTCGCCTAGACCAGACAAGTGCATCACAACCCTTGCCGGCCCAGAGCCTAGGGTTGCGGCTCTCTCTTGAATATGGGAGATGGGAAAGGGCCTGATGCCTCACTTGCAGCTGGTGAGGGTTGGCCGGCAAGAGCGAGGGCCTGGTGCCCTCACCTGCGGCTGGTGAGGGTTGGCCTTGCTAACCCTTGGTTGAAAAAAAAAAAGAAAAACTAAAAATAATAAAAATTCGAAATAAATTAAAAAAGATCTATACCGGACGTGCTCCACACCCGTACACGGTTGGTGTTATGCGAATGATTTTAAATTTGTCTTGGTAAATCGTCCGTTTAAGACTTGTTTTTGGTAAATTGTCAAGAGCTTTGACGTTTAAGACTTGTTTAAGACTCAAATTGGTAGAAATCCAATACATTTGAAATTTTTTGGGTACCTTTTCCCATGAATCTCCACATACCTGATACTATTCTAAGTTTTATATTGCCAAATTTCATACGATGTGTAGGAATCTATAGTCACATAATCGTTCTCACACAACGTAATATTTTAAATAGTTAGTAAAATTTGCACCAAGCATTTTTCCTTTGACAATCCAAGGCACAAGTGGGAGGGGCAGCTACTTAGGTTCAAACTTTTTGCTTGTGTAGATGATCCTGATTTAGAATAATTTGCACGTATAGGGGATTTAAATAGGCCTACTCTATACAAGTAGAATGAGAAGCATATATCTTGATATAATTGAATGAGTGAGATATCGTACAAACATAATGGTTCGCCTAAATAGTATGAACCATATATAAAGTATATATAGGTGATCAAACAATTCGTGGCGATATATTGAGTAATTTTCATTTGAAATGTGCGATTGGCATGCGGCTTAAGTTCGAATTTCATCCACCAACCGAGAGGATCCGATAAGACCGGCCGTATAGATTTTGTTTTCTACATGCCATTTACAAATCTAATTTACCAATGCATCGACAGCAAACAAAGATTTACAAAAATTGAAGAGCACACATATGGTCCATCAATTCATTATTGACAAAACTCAACATACAACAAGAAGAAACCACACAGACCAGAGTAATTGAAAACAACGCGGCATTTCGGGGGCCAGAATCTGTCCTCAAGATCTCTAAAAGAGACCAACACCTACATGCTCGTGCATTACACATTAGACACTAAGAAAGAAAAGATTTCATGATATAAACCGCCATACGAACCGCTTCTTATATATTCCCTCTACGATTGGCTAGTGAGATGCTGCTGCCCAAACTGCTCGGCCCTGTCCTTCATCTCGCGCGCCTTGCTCGCCAGCTTCATCCGCGCCTGGTCTAGCTGGTCTGCCCCCGGCGGGTGCTTCCCCGTCACGTACCTGTATATCCACGACAGCACCGTCACCGCTGCCACCCCAAACCCTCCCGACGCCAGGAACCCCATGATCAGCAACCCCACCGTGATCACCGCCGGAACGAGCACCGGGCTGAATATCACCAGCAGCGGCGTGGCGATGGTGAGGGCAATCACCGTGCCCGCAAGGGTCAGCCCCGACAGGACAAGCAGCGACCCCCCCGCGGTGACGGCGGTCATAGCCTTGACCACCTGGTGGGCCACGGGCTGTTGCTGCTGGTGCTGCTGTTGCTGGTACTGGTGTGGGTACTGGTGTTGGCCATAAGTGTGATGCTCGGCCATGGTTATTCAGAGACAACGCGAACGCAAACTCTACCAAGCGAAGCGAAATTCTGAACAGAATGAGGTTGGCAAGGTGAGGGAGAGGGAGAGATTTCTATTATAAGAAGGAAGAGAAAAGGGAGGGAGTGAGTAAGAGAGAGAGGGAGGGGGCAAGTGTTGAGGGACGGAGTGTCACGTGTTTACGAGCTTCTCATGCAGGGGTTGCATGTCGGCACGAGTCATCGCCTCCCGACACGTACGTTATTTCCTCATCTTTGTCTGAGTTCCATGTTTTCTTTTCTTTTCTTCCTTTTTTTTTTTCTCGAAAAGCCTTCTCCGTTTTCGTTTGAAAGCTGATCGAGTCTATGAGAAGGTTGTCGAATCATTCGAGCAAAGTCAAACGGAGTGCGTTCTTGTTTCGGATTTGCCACGCGATTGGATGCGGTAATTATGTGTGATTTTGGTCAAATTTGTAAGCACACTACTTGACGTGTCACGATGCCAAAATGAAACGGTCCATAATTAAACCCATTATGCAAGAGCACCGCCAGATGGAAATCAACAATTTCTCTAGCAATAATAAAAATTCATGCTAGACTCGCTACACATCATGCATTAATCTTATGGTGGTCAAACTCAAATTGATGTGGCTCTGCTGCAGCTCATGACCCCACTTGATATTTTATTTCTTGCTTACGAGCAAATCTTAGTTCCATTTTGTGGGAGAGTCCATCTTTCTTCCCCTTTGTTTAAGTTTGGGTTCCCTTCAGGAGGTGGGCCAAGCAAGTTTGAGGTGGGCAATTTCGTTCGGCTGAAATCTGACCTCAATAGGCTAAGGTCGGTCTTCTCCTCATATACTTAGATATCTTGCTTTGTACTTATCTAAGCAAAAGATATCTAGATATCTAGGTGCATAGAAAGTACACGACATATTTCTGTAGTTCTAAAGCCCAGAAAAAATCAATTCCATGCTCAGGGCTTGGAAGGATGACATTTCCCTTTTGCATGAGACACAAAATTGCCTATAAGATTATTGTTCCCATATGAAGTTTAGGAGGAGCTTAAGTACATTAGTCCTATAAGATTCGGGATTTGTGCGATTCGGTCCCTAACTTCTATTATGTTCGATCAGGTTCTTCTGTAACTTTTTTGGATTTGTACTTTGATGCATCTTCACAAGGCAAACTGCTTCAGTTGCAAAAGAGATTCTCCGATGTTATCTTCCAATGTGCCACTAGACTTTCATGTTTTTCCGTTCTCATTAGCTTTTTCTTATGCTTTTGACGGATCACTGACTTGGCTCATTAGAAGTCGAATGAAAAGTCTTGAGTATAATCAAACGGAACAGATTGCTCTCTTCTTTGGCGGCTCACTCTTTCAATTTTGCTGCAGTATCTGGGATGTAATCTGAAGTCTAGTGAATATTGCGAAATCACAGACCAAATTGCTCATGGCGTTTTGCTAACATATGGTTCAGTACAACAAGTTAGAAATCGGGGCCTTATTCAACCATCTTCATTCTTAGGACATATCTTAATTGTTACTTGAGAAATGATAGTATGCGCAATCCTAAATTTTCGAATTTGCGAATGTACATGGATGCATTGCATGTGAAATACTCAACATAACCTATTAATCACACTACAAACTAACACCATTTTCTCATGTTCAGCCAACAAAAGCAAACCAAAAGAAGAGAAAATCTGAGATGCGATCACATATTTTTGGGCTTGGCAGTAGAGAAGGGTTGAACATGGCAAGTCTTATGATCACCGCAGAACCTGGGCTTCATGCGCCAAAGGAAGAGATTCTCCATTCCACACCCTTTCTGAGCTCCACTAGCTTGCGTTGCTGCTGCCGATCTCCTTGATGCTACCACTTCTTGTTCTTTGTACCTACATGATGAGCTCACCTGTCTCTTGCAACAATTCAAGTCCCTGGTCTCGTCCTCGCTATAAGAAGGATGATGATGGTAACTAGTAAGGGCTGAAGACGCCGCCGCCAGCGCCAAGGCACTGGCATCTGGGAGGAACCGGTTGATCATGAAGTTGGGCGACGCGTCCTTGCCGCACGACTCTGCAATCTTCAACTTGAGCTGGTCGATGTTATCGTCAGGTGCGTGGACCGATCTCTCAGCTCTCTCGAGGATATCTATTGCCTCCGACAGTGAGAACACATCCACCGCATTAGAAAACATGTCCTCTTCATTATTTAACGAAGAAACATCACCACTGCCGTCGGTGATATATCCTTGCGGTTTTGCAACCATTTGCGGCGGAGGACGAAGGCGAGGCGTGTCCGCCTCCTTGGGCGAGCTGCCGCCCATCACTTCGTCGGTGCTCTTCTTGGGCTTGCCCGGAGCTTGCTCCCATGAGAACGGGATGCCATCACTGACCCCTCTTCTTGACGACGCCTTGCGGATGCAACAAGATGACTGCGGAGGGCGCCTGGTGGATAGAATTGGGGCATTGAGGTCGAGTGCTGTCGGACGATATTTCTCGCTATTCATTGCTTTTTGTGTGTTTCATTAGCCCTTCCCATTGGCATTGCAGATATTATCACGTTCCTTTGTATGGGCGAAAGAAGAGAAATTCAGATCTACAGTACCTCACCGTTAGGACCGACATCAGAGAAGGCAAAAAAAAAAAACGAAAGGTGGAAGGGTGATATTAAATGTAAGTTGGAGGGAACCTGTGATGATGCAGTTGGAAAGAAAAGGTACGAGCAAACGCTAACCCGTGCAGTTCTTTATTAGGGTCCCTCGCTTTTCCTAAGCACCGATATTTCAAACGCCTGAAGAACCAGTCGCAATCGATTTTAGTTTTTCGAGCATCACGCCGCTCGACGATTGGATGTGCTCGGCGATCGGAAAATATTCATCGGATCAAAAAAGCATTTCGTAGAAAAGAGTGGACACGATCATGTCTTAAAAATCTCTATGCTTGTGATGGACATGGTATATCTATTGCTCCAATGAATGGAGAGATTACCGTTTGATCTCTCTCGCTTGAATTGTAATTTGTTTTTTTCCATCCACTTAAATCTTAAACTAGTGAGGTAGTAAGAGTTTCCATCACCTACCTTTTGGGAGAATTACCAAAAATGTCATAAACCTATTGCAATTGCACCAATTCTATCATAAACTTTATTTTTTGGCCAATTTAGTCCTAAACATTTTACAATTGTGCGGGTTAGTCCATCCGGCCAAAATTGGCCTGCCGTCTTGACGTGGACATCGGCTGTCTAACGAAAATTGACATGGTGATTTTTTAACATTTTTTAATATATATATTTCGAATTTTTAAATATTTTATAATTTTTTAATTCTTTTTTCTTTTCTTTTTTTACCTTCTCCTTCCTTTGGCCAACCAGAGGCGAGGGTTGGTGAGGCCAACCTCGTTGGCCAATGGTGAGGCCGCTGTCACCAAATCTACAAGGCTCGACCTCACCTAACATGGCAAGGTCGAGCCTTGCCTTAGATCTAGCGAGGGTCAACCTCGCCAGTGCCGGCGAGCTTGGCTCTCGCCAGATTTGGCAAGGCCTCACCCAGCGACGGCGAGGTTAGCCTCACCATTGGCTAGAGAGGGCGGCTCGCCATTGGCCGGCAAGGTTGGCCTTGCTAGCCAGAAAAAGGAGAAGGTGAAAAAAAATAAAAAGAAAAGAAGAATTAAAAAATTCAAAAAATATTAAAAAATTAAAAAAAAATTAAAAAATTGTCATGTCAGCTTTTGCCGGATAGTCGGTGTCCACGTCAGCACCGACATGCCAATTTTGGCCAAATAGACTAAACTGACACAATTATAAAATATTTAAGACTAAATTAGCCAAAAAAATAAAGTTTATGATTGAATTGGTATAAGCTGTCATATGTTTAAGACCTTTTTGGTAATTCTCCCCCCACCTTTTAAACCACTTTTATATTTCGTGAAATCAGTATTTTGAAAATCGAAATCGTTCTTCTCACAAGGGAAATTAGTCATTCTAACCAATTTTGATTAGAAATCGGCGACGTGATGGTCTAATCACTATTGAGCATTCTACGTGACATGACTGGTGTTGACTTGAATAATTTTTAAAAATTTTATGAATTTTTTCTTCTTTTCTTTTCCTTTTTTTTTTTTTTTTGGCTTGCGTCAACCATTGTTGGGCCTCGTCAATGAGTGGGCAACCTTTGTCGACCTCAAGCGAGAGCTGCGCTCACTACCCTCAAGCGAGGGACACCCAGACATAAGTTGGCAAGGGTAGCTCTCCCTTGAGGCCAACAGAAGGGAAAAGGGAAAAAGAAAAAAGAAAAAGGGAAAGGAAAGGGAAAAAAAAAGGAACAATTGTTAAAATTGTCCACTTAAATGATTTCTGATCAAAATTAGTCAAATGATTAAATTGACAAATTATCAAAAGGTTTAAAACTAAGTTGATAAATCGTCAAAAGTTGTAAGATTAAATTAGCACAATTAAAGGTGTAGGATTAAATTAGCAAGTTTTCAAAAGTTTAAATTAAATTGAAACAATTAAAATGTCTAGGATTAAATTGGCCACCATACAATGGACTTAGAATTTTTTACACAATTTTCCCCATAAAGTACACGTGCACTCAATGACATGACATTTTAGAACTTTTCCACTCTATGGCTCCATCATTTCGTAGAAAGATTTAATGTTTTTAGGAATATTTTTAGGGAAGTCGTTTTTCATGAAAATAATAATATTTTTCAGTATTTGATTAAAACCTGAAAACAAGTCTAAAATATTATTTAATTTTCCTAAATAGATACACATTATTCGGGCTTTAGTGACTTGCGCATAAGTAGTTGAGGAACTTAACATGGCTCTAAGGTCCCAAAGCTTGGATTCTCGACTCCTGAGAGCATGGAATCTAGTCTTAGGTCCATCAAAATCGAGCCCAAGGACACAATGCTCATGCCCATCTTCCTAGTGCTACCGACTTAGGTCTATAGAAGCTGAGCCTGAGTCCATTGAAGCTAGGCCTTAGACCCTAGCTCTTGAGATTGGGACCCTAGCACTTGAGCCTAGGTCCTAGGCAATGGCCTGAGCATTAAGGTCCTTGGCCTTGACAGAGCTAGGCCCAAGCACTAAGGTCCCGAGCCCAGCATCAATGGACGAGGCATAGGTAGGAGACTCCTAAGCCCGACCTCAATGGATTCGGGGACTTGAGTGCGGGTGCCAAGTTCCAAGGCTCAGCCTCGATGAACTCGAGCTCAACATCTTGGGTAGGAGCATAGGCACCAATACCCATGCTCTAGGCCAAGCCTCAATGAACCTAGGCACGATGGTTGGGGTCTTGAGCTTTGCCTAGATAGACCTAGGCCAAGATGTTGGGGTCCCGAGCACGGGCACAGGAGTTACGAGCCCAACTTCAATGGACGTGAGCCCGAGCACCTAGGTCCTGTGCATGGGCTGTAGAGTCCCAAGCATGGATACGTGGTCCTAGGCCTTGTCTCGATGGATTCATGCTTGCTCCTAGTGGACATTAGTAGACTCGGCCCTGACCTCTAGTCTTGGCCCCATTGCTAAGAGCCTAAGAACAAGCATTAGGGTTCCTATGCTCAAACATTGAAACCTAGCCATATTTTGGAAAGTAATTTTTAATATTTAAAAAAGAAATTATATTCCTAAAATTAATAAGCAGCGGTTTTCCATCGGTTCATTTTAATGGAGGAAAATGAGGAAAATATCTTCATTCAAACAAATAGAGTTCTCAGCCAATGTAGGCCCCGTTTGGTTGGGCTTTCCCAAGGGGCTTTCGGCCCCGAAAACCCCTTGGGGAAAATATTTGGTGTTTGGCAACCATTTTCGAAAGCTACTTGGCCAAATGTCGGCATTCCGTCTTTGAAAGCCCAGTCCAGGGAGGGCCGGCTTTGAGCATTGAGCATTTTGGAAATGCCCGTTCTTGTTCATCAATTACTATTCATCTTCTTCCTCCTCCTTCCCTCTTCGTTGACTACTGTTCTTCGTCTTCCCCGCGGTCGAGTTCGACTTCCCCGCGGCCGCCACCGCCGCGTGGGGTCCCGCGTCCGGTGACCACCGCCGGGGTGGCGGGACCTCGAGCGGCGTCGCCCGGGTTCGTGCGACCCAAGCGACGCGCTGTGCGGGGTCGTGCGGACCCGATCGGCCGCCGCGAGGCCTAGGCGCGCGCCCGAGGTCGCGCGACCTCGAGGCGGCTGGCCGCGGCCAGATCTAGGTTCTCTAGACCTTGGCCAGCCTCGCCGGCGGTCAAATCTGGTCGCCGGTGGTTGGCCCGCCATTGAATTGAGTTTCAATGGATTTAAAAAAAAAAAAAAATGAAAGCCCTTTGAAAATGTTAGGTTTACCAAACGGTATTTACACCAAAGTCACTTTCCAATGCCCAATTTGCCAAACGTCCAAAGCGTTAAAAAAACTCTTTTACCCCAAAGATATTTGCGTTTTGGCCAAGCGTTCCTCCAAAGCAACCAAACGGGGCCGTAGTCCATATCGAATAGAATATTTAGGTCCGTATGTCTCGTGAGAGGAGGACCAGTCACCTTTTTGCGGTTAGAATCTGAAAACAAGGTGCGCGCATTGATGAGGACCAGATGACTTGTTGACTCGGTGACTTCGGCGAGGGTGTTTTCTCCTACTGAGTTGACCAAAATCATCCATTTCCCCGAGAACCATTTTTTATATTGAGGCATGGCGGAGATTTTCCCATCCATATGAAGATCGGCCATTGGTTTTGCAGGAAAGTCGGTCCGGCTCGGTCAAGATTGTTTTAGACTATCCATACTGCAGTCAATGAGCTAAATTTGCTTTTCAATCGTGATCCAACCTTCTTGATTAATAAGAGAGAGAAAGAATATAAAAAAACGTTCATTCCTACTCAAAAATATTTTCTCTTACATCAAAATAAAACCCTCAACTGACTAACCTAGTAACCCTAATAAAGATAGTGAATGATGGACATCCCAATGTTTTTGTCCCGTGCATGATAGCTCCAAACTTAGCCACAAGCTAAAGGCCGTAGATATATTTGCAATTTGCAAATGCCCTACAACGTCAAAGTTCATTTTCATGATGTGTAATGCTTAACGATTTATTTAAAGACGTTAGGAAAAAGCGAAAGATGTAATCGACCCTTGATCAAATGTCAAAACTATGATAAGAGTTTTGCAGTTTTGGTTTTTGCCATCTGATGAAGTATACGTGATTGTCTTAGAATTTACTTTTAAGGTTGAAAATTGGAAAAATCCTAGTCTAACAAAGCAAACGACATACGGCCCACGCACTTTTCTATTTTGTTGACTATAAATAGGTGAACAAATTGTCCACGTCCGCACTTGGAAAAAGAATAATTTTTATTTTTATTTTATTTCTAAGGCACTAACAAAAGGAAACATCGTGGCAAGTGAGGGGGGGGGGGGGGGGAACGGGTCGGAGGGTTCCAGGCAATAGTAGTAAAAGAGAGAGTGGCCACTTGGATGGAAAAGTGACGCTAATCGTCTAGAAGATGGGGGCCCCACCAAAGTAAAAGATGCACATACCCAAAGCAACAACTTTCTGTCGTTACCGAATTTGCGATTCCAATGGGAATTCAAAGTATTAAAGTCAAAAGTCAATACTTCAAACGCACATGGCTTTTGAATTCCGCGACCCGATCCATGTTGTCAAATCATTGAAGATGTAAGTTAAAAGTTACGCACCATTTAATGTCGACGAAAACCTTGATACTGGCATATGTCGGCGCGGAGACGCACATTCTATAGCACTAACTATAATATCATATTAGAAAATTCAATTCAAAAATTCAATTCGATAAGTTAAATGAGATTTTATGAATATGAAGAGTTTTAGAACTTATTATCAAGGGATTGTTAGGAAGTGAAAATGTTCATGAAATTTTAGTTTTCTTTTTTGGTGTGTCCCATTCTATGTTCTACTCAACCCAATTGCTCTCCCGCTTCTGCAATTTCCAGGACTTGAACACTAGACGTCTTGCGATTTCCGAGACTTTTAATCAATACAAAGTTCATGTCCAGAGAGGCATAGATCATTCTCACGCCATGCTTTTGTACCATATTGAAAAAAAATACATGTTTTTCAATTCGCCGGAATCTTAGACTACACCCATGGAGTTGAGTGAAAGGGACCCTACATGTCCGAAGACTTGATCGCAAAAATTTCAAATGCATGCAACACGTTACGGAAAGAGCACATGATCACAAACTAAATGATGAAGATAATTGATCATCGGGCATTAAATAATCACATGTCTATATTTCGAATACTTATGTATAGAGAAAATTTGTTTTCACATTTAAAATTAACTTTTGGAGGGTTCATTGATTCAATTTCAAAGGAAAATAAGGATGATTAGAACGTGAAAAGGAAAATTATCTTTTGTAGTTTTGATCAAATAAAGCATTCGAAATGTGGTCGTTACTTTTTTGCGACCGTAAAGTTGAAAACGCTTAAATTCAATTTGAAGGGCCTCGAGTCGTGCATTTTCTATGAACGGCAAAATAAAAAAATAAAAAAATGAGCTTTTATTTCAAAATCCAAACCGGCTTAAAAGTCAAATTCTCAGTTTGCACGGACTTTGAAAAATCAATCAACTTCAGGATTGTAGTTCCTGGTTGGTTCGTTGACATGGCCAAGTTGCCCAAGACTTGTGATGGCGATGGCAATAGTGTTCAAAATTTTCAACTGACGCATCGTGGCCCCATTCATTCGAACCATGTACAAAATTTGAGCATGGCTAACTTAGATATAACACACGCAACATACTGGAATCGAATACGTATATCAGTTTTGAACACGGGCTGTTTGAAGAATGCGCTCTATCCTCGCCATGCTTAACCGCTCCAGCCCTGATAGGATAGACCGTGATTTGCGGGTATGTAGTGCGAAGGTTCAATGAAATTTCCCACATGAGCAAGTCACGTGGCTAAGTAGAGACGTCACGGTTGAGTAAAGCTAAGTGGGAGATGCGGTAGGGTGCGTGCACATCTTTCTCATCAGTTTCGATCGAAGATCAGCGTACGCCCCAAGTCAAGCTGCACACTGTGGGAGCGCCAGACAAAGTCAAGCCCAGCCCATTTTTCCTTCCATGTGCGTCCAACATAAATTTAAATAATGTTCTTATCCATGAGTCCAATATTTTAATCCCCCCATGTTGATTTCAATGATCGCGATATTTTATTAAAGTAATGCATCTTGCCCCTATCCTCGATCCCTGCTCACGAAAGCTTTAGATCCGGAAGCACCCTGGAAGGAGAATTCTCTATGGCTAAGTGGGCATCATCGTGACACATGGTCCCCCTCCCCCACGAATAGACCAAAACAATAATTTTCAAGAAAGGGAGAGGGACAAAAATCGTTGAAAATTCCAAGGAGAGATCACTGTTGGAGCTTGACGTTGGAGAGAGCACATGGAACCAAACGATGCTTCCTACCTCCATCCAGGAAGGCTCCGTGAAGCCCCCTCCCTTCCCTTCGAGCTCCCACCCATTTCCAAGCTCCCTTTATATTCACTCCACCACACTCCCCATCTTCCACTCCACAATTCAAACTCGAATTTCCTCTCCTCTCTCTCCCTAGACTCTCCATCTTCCCACGATCTGAACGACTCTCTCCTGCTTGACTAATCTCCAAGGCGGATTGATGGCCTCCACACAGCAGCAGAGCTCCACCCTGGAACTCATCAGGCAACACCTCCTGATCGACTTCTCCTCCGTGGACACCTTCCTCACCAGCCTCGACGCTTGCACTTCCAAGGTGGCGCCGGTCCCCGCCCCCGCCTCCTCCCCCTCCTCCGGTTCCGACTCACCCCAGACCTCTTTCAGCTTCCAACCCAATCCTGCCCCTTTACCCCCAAGCCCCCCAAGCCGTCCTCGTCCACCCTCAGCTCCCGCCGCCCGGCCATCCAAGTCGCGGTCCCCGCCGCGACGAGCTTCCTGGCGGCGCCGGCTCTCCCCCGGGCCGAGCCGTCGGGCTCCGCGGGCGGCGACGACGACGACAAGCACTACCGGGGCGTGCGCCGGCGGCCGTGGGGGAAGTTCGCGGCGGAGATACGCGACCCGACGCGCAAGGGGACGCGCGTGTGGCTGGGGACGTTCGACACCGCGGTGGAGGCCGCGAAGGCCTACGACCGCGCCGCGTTCAGGCTCCGCGGGAGCAAGGCCATCCTGAACTTCCCGCTCGAGGCGGGCCGCGACGAGCCGACGTCGACGGAACCGTCGCTGGCCCCCTCGGACGCTTCTCGCAAGAGAGCAAGAGAGGAAGCCGCCGCGGAGAGCGCCGAGTCCGAGATGAGTGCCGGCGGCAGTTATAAAGTGGTGAAGAAGGAGCAGCATGTGGACGTGGTGAGCGGCAGGGAGATATGTCCGCTGACGCCGTCGAGCTGGAGGGAGTTCTGGGACATTGGGGAAGGGAACAAGGAGAGCATATTCAGCGTCCCGCCGCTGTCGCCGCTATCTCCACATCCCTGCTTCGGCTATTCTCAGCTCATGGTCATATGAGGAAAGGCCATAGATCACATCATCGATTTCAAGAAATGAACCAAGACTTTGCTAAATCGGGGGACTGCTGTCGACCCAAAACCCAGAACACAAAAACGGAAGAGAGGGGAAAGTATCTCCCGATAATTTGAGTTAAGTCTTAATTCCTTCGAAGATGAGGGAAGAAAGAAGATGATTAAACAAAAAAAGAAGAAAGTAGTTTGAGTGTGAGTTTGAGTTCTTAAGTTAGTGTATATACGAGTGAGGTTGCGGGAGAATGTGGTGTGGGTGTATTTGCCATGGAAGGCTAATGAATTTGTTCATTCGTTCATTAAGAATACATCCGGAGCATGATTCTTGTCAATTACAAGCCAAAGGGAACTTGTCAAAAGCATCACCCCATATGATTGTCATGCACTCGAACGGATATCTAGAAATTTTGATACTCTTCTTATTCACATATTCAATAAAGTCGAGCTCACATGTATACACGAGTTTCTTTTTGAGGGCAAGAGCTTACCTGCCAAAGCTTAACATCCTCACATCAATCAGTTCGATTCAACTTGAATCGAAAGGGGAAAATGAAAATCAGTGGGCCTTGGCCATCATGATGTTCGCACGAGTTGCATTGTTTACTGGGAAAATTACTTCTTGGAAAGTTTATTTTTTGTCCCTGTTTAATCCTCTATCCATTCATCAAGTTGGGGAGATCGGTATAGGAATGACAATTAGAGCAAATTTTCCGTTTCCAAGGGTTTCCAGATGTCAGGCCCCACAGGATAATGACACCGTTTGTTTGGAGGAATGGTAACACTGTAAGGTAAATGGCTAATTGGATATTTGGAAAAATCTTAATAAGCTAAGACGTCCAGGTTTCCGATGATCATATGGTGTGGACGCTAGAACGATTAGGAAGGAGAGATGATCCATCACCCTCCTTCTCCCCGGTCGCTATCGAGGCGATCGTCGAACGGTGTCGTCTGAGGATAGCGGTTGCTGTTGGACTTCCCATCGCAACTAATGCGGATTCATGTGCATCGGGAATGTTTGTCTCCTCAAAGCAGCACCGGGATGGACATTGATTTTGATATAAGAACTTGAAGAGAATCACACCCCCAAAAGCTGGCCAATGATATGGGAGAGCCCCAAACCATATAAACCTCATGCCAATGCATACCTGACAATTAGGATTGCACGACCTGGAGAGCTTGAAGGAGAAGAAGAGAAAGAAAAGAAAAGAAAAAATAATAAAATTAATTTTAAAAAAATTATTTGGATTGGGAATTTCATAATGGTACCAAACGCAATTCTATTTTGGGAATTGAAATTTTGGATAGTTATCAAACGACTTAAAATACTTGGAAATTTTTCAAAACAGAATAAGAAAAAATCTTTCTGATTAGAAATTGTTCTCGAAAACATAAGCATTACTAAATGCACCATTATTGTCTCACTCAGTCTTCGATGTTTCTAGTTAATCATGAAGTGACAACCTATTTGCATTAGTATCTACACCGTGTGCCTTGCAATAATCAAGTGTTGAGCAATTGTAAAGAAATACACACACACACACACGCATATAGTTGAATCTATTTTCATTCAAAAATTTAAGTCAATGAATTATGGGTTAAGTAGTATTTATTAACTACTCTACATTATATTAATTATCCGAAATGAGACTCTTCTAACCTAATTTACAAATGCATCTTAACAATAACAACGGATGCTAGGGGACGCTGAGGCCTCACCCCGTCGACCGAGCCACCTAGCTAGGGGAGCCTCACTAGTGGCCGAGGGAGACCCGCCTCGCCAGTGGCTGGGCAAGCTCGTCGGACCTTACCCTAGCCTGGCGAGCCTCCAACGAGCTTGCCGAACCTCGCCCAACCAGTTGCTAGTAACCAACAGCAGTGGGCGGCAGATGACGATGGCAATGGCAATTGAAGAAGAAGAAAGAGGGAAGAAAAACAATAAAAAAGAAAAGAAAAGAGAGAAAATATGTTGGTTGATTCCAGAATTGTTCCTGGAAACAAATAATCAATTTTTTTTTACTTCTCAATTCCGTTCCAAATTTACTTTCGGGAAAAAAAAATTAAAATTTTTTTTTGGAAACAAAAATTTTACTAAACAAATTTCTGTTTTAAATTTACTCTTAGAAACAAAAGAATAAAGTTATTACTATTCTTAGACGACGGGGATTTAAGAATCAACATTGGGATTTTTGTGCCTAACCATAAAATTTTAAGTCTAAGCATCAATATCTAGTTATATATTGAAAAATGATTTTTGATTTTTTTAAAAGAAAACAATTTTGCTAAATTTAAGTATAGGTTTTCCATTAATCAGGAAAATATTTTTTATTGACTCAAGAAAATGAAAAATAATACTTTTTTTGCAAAATAAACAAAATCTTATTGTCTTCTTTTTTTTTTTCTTTTGGACAATGAATTTAAGTTTTTTTTTTTTGTTAAAAAAGAAGTTCCTTGCGAGGCCTATATTTATCGATGCCCGTGCGAGGGGCGAGAGCGAGGGCGAGCGCAAATGTACGAAGAGAAAAGGACAGGGCAATGGAATATTGGACACTGTTGGACCAAATCCATCTAAACCGGTTCGTTGTGCGGGCCATCCAACTTCCACGATTTCGTCCTAAGAATCAACTCCAACGTACGCGACGAATTCACATTAATTGAGTTGGCTGTTGCGTCTGCCTGACTGCCTGGACCAGAGTTCTCCACTTGGACGCAACTTCCTCAACTTGTCCACTTGATGCCGATGACCCCAAAGCCCCGAAACAAGCACTTCTACCCAACCTCATCAATGCAATAAATTGACGTCAACGGATCAAAGGATTTGGATATTTAGGCCAGAAAACTCACTGGACGCATTCATTTTTCTAATAATATCTGTCGAATTGGTTCACTATACACTTCGCAATGCTAGAAAATACCGACACTCTTTGAGAGCCTTCCTACCGTATCCAACACGCGGTCAACAGGTGCCAGAGAAATACGACATGTGATCAACTCTCCCAACATGCAAATCTAAAATCCCAACACACAAGGGGGTTAATTTTTAAAATTATCAAAAAAATGAGGGTTAAAATGTAATTAATAATAATAAATAATAATAAAATAGGAAAGAAGAAAATCTAGTCTTATCTTCTCTTCTTATTCTCATTTTCTATGATCCACGATTTTTAGTATTAATTTATTCCAAGCTCTTTTTATTATTATTTTATTTATTTATGCATTTAAATCAAATTAATTTTCATATATATATAAAAAATATATATTTAATATATAACATGTCACAACATTTGAAATTTTTTATTTTTTTTAAAAATAATGTGTCAAAGTGTCGTGTTATGTATTGATGTCGGTGTCGGTGCTAGATGCTAAGTTATATACGGGGATGAGAAATTAATTGCTACAAACTTTGAACCATCAAGTGGAAGGAAGAAGAAAAGAGGCGGTGTGATTTGGAAAATCCAGGTCACTCTGATAAATGGTCCGTCTCGGAAAAGTCACGAGTCTGCAAAATTCAACGGTGTCTTTAAGACGCGAGTCGACGTTGACGGGGTCGCTTCACCTGGTCATTCTCCATGAAACGTTAACCCTCCACTTGCAGGTTGCGATATCAATGCAAGGAAAGGAGATATTTCTCTGCATCTCTCTTACGACAACCGTGGATATTTTGGCTTTGATCATCATGAGCAAAAGTCAGCATTCGGATTAATGTTTTTGTCTTTCTTTTCAGCTTAAGCTAATCACTCTCTCTCTCTCTCTCTCTCTCTCATGCAAAGTTACGAACAAGCTGAATGTCCTTGGCATCTACTCGTTAGGACCTCCGTGTTGTTTCCTCCTCTTAGACAATTCGCGGAAGTCAGAAACATTAGTCGCAGCAAGCGTTCGTGTTTCTCGTTGAGTATAACATACTTGTATCTCCTCCAATTCGATGGAAAGGTTTTTTTTTTTTTTTTTTTACATTCGAGTTCACTTAATTTGACTGGTAGAAAAGAAACCCCGCCATCATCCTATGGAGGTTTGCCAAATTAGGAAAAGAAAACAGCGATTTGTCAATGCCTCGCTTTATGCAGCAATACCAATTGCCAACCGGGCGAGAGATGTGCTCGATGCAACTTGATAGGATATGTCCATTTCGTTCCATTGCTCTCAATCGTGTTTACTTAGCACTGCAATTATAAGGACGTCTCCGGGCAAAGATCGTGACAGGAGGAACAGACAATTGTTTACTCGGGGAGTTGCTCGTTGGGCCATCCAGCAAACAACTTGCAGCAACTTGCCACAATTTCTGTCTCTCATAAAGACAAAAAAGGGACGGCGAATGATTCCCAGCGCACACGTATATTGCGGGGCCCAAATCCGACTCCTTTCTCTTTGCAATAGTGGGAGGATAAGATCGACCGGTTCACGTAAGAAACCAGGACAGGAACTTAATTCAGTTGTGACCCACCATCTGAGGCCGACCCGAAATTAGCACATTTAATACACCCAAGTCCCCTAGAGCGACCTGATTCATTTGCCTGTTGCAAAACGGTGGTTCTTCACCTATTTGTATGTAAACAATCTCGTATTGACTACGGAGTGATCTAGTCAAGCTTCCTCATGGATTCTTCTTTCTCCGAAATGGCCGAACTCGATGAATCTTCCACTTTGGAACTCATCACGCAGTATCTCTTAGAAGACTCCGTCAACCTCACTCAACTCCAACCGGTGAAAACAGAGAACCTGTTTCTTGATCCAGGACCAGACTCGCCAGATTCAGATCATCCCACCTGGCAAGACCTGGAGATACCAAATCTCGAGATTAAAGCCGAGCCCATCACCTCGGAATCTCCAGAGTCGGAGTTGGGGTCGCCGGAGAAGAATCAGGACGAGGCTGGCTCCGCGGCGAAGGCAAGTTACAGAGGGGTTCGGCGAAGACCATGGGGAAAATATGCTGCGGAGATACGGGACCCGACACGTAAAGGGAGCCGGGTCTGGTTAGGGACCTACGACACGGACGTAGATGCTGCCAAGGCTTACGATTGCGCCGCTTTCAAGATGAGAGGCCGGAAAGCCATACTGAATTTCCCTCTGGAGGCAGGAAAGTCGGCCCCGCCGCCGAATCCGGGGCGCAAGAGGAGGAGGGTGGCGGTAAAGAAAGAGGAGTCGAAAGAGAATCTAGAAGATTGGCCAATTGAGATGCTGGCGCAGGCGGAGAGGGGTGAAGATGAGTGGACACTGTGTTGACTCCGAGCAACTATCGTCGGTAACTAGGACAAAGTTATGTCCACATACTAAACAGTTGTCATGTGTCCATCTTAGACAGTAGAACGTCAAAATTAGCTCGATGGCTACTATATGATATGATATGATATGATATGATGATGATACCAAATGTCTGTGTCAACACGAGCAAGAGGGGAAGAGTGAGGGACATAAGGCGACCAAGTCAAGGAGGCACAATTGACAAGTGCGGGTAATCGTGTAAAAATATCGGTTTGTAGTGCTTTCCATGACCAGTGCAGGACAAGCGACCGAGAGAACGGGGCATAATCCAAATGGAGGAAGTTCGAGGGTCATGAAACTCTTATCTGTTCAAGCGTGTATTATCTGTCCTTTTTATTCTAACCGTGCTAGCTGTTGCATATGAACTGTAAATATATCAGTATATATCAGTTTATTCCGCAAGGGTAGTGAAAACTTCCCAATTTCATTGAAAAATCATCTACTCCCGAGTAGGCCCACTACTGGTCACCTAGAACTCACTCCAGACATCACATCTGAAATGGCCATTCGAAGCGACCAAAAACTGCGCAACACCCAGAAACAACTCTCGGACTAAATGGAGGAATGAGAACGGAGTACACACGCTAAAAGTAGGATTAAGTTTCAGTTTTCCCTGCAACACGTTATGAAGAAAAAGACTCGCGCATATACGTGCCCATACTAGTTATGCAGCTGCCTGTGCCAGAAAAGTAACCAATACGAAAGATGTCACAAACCTACTTCGTTTTCCTTTTCGCTGGCGTGATCAGAGATCAAGCCATTACGGTATGTCCTTATCAAGCCCGCCATACACGCTCCAATTCATGTGAACAATGTGTGCACAAATATGCTGATTAGGTTTTGGACAGTGTTTCGTCAAGTTTAATTGAGACTCAAATAGCAGAAATTAGGGGACTAACATGCAGAAACGGGCAACGATAGCAGTTCGCAAGAGTCTCAGCTAAATGCCAACTAGTAGCATTAGTAGCACACCCATGCTACTCATGGTTTAGAAATTTATAAGCTTTTGTTATTTTGCTTAACAACTTAGCACACATTTCCTACTTTCTGGTCTATCTTATTTGAGTTTGTTCTTTTTCCTTCCAGAGGCTCATCAATTATAGTAGTGGAAAAGTTAAAAGTGTTATTCTTGAGAACTAAAATAAATATGTTTTTTTGTTTATTACTTCACATTAAAGCAGCACTGCCTGCACCTACCCAATGAGATGACATGCAAGATCCCTACGTTTTCCTCAAAGTCTCAAACTGCTGAAGAAGAAGAAACCATGATGTAAGAGTTTCGCATATCATGCAGGCAAGCTCTGTACACAGCACTTGCGAGAGAGAGAGAGAGAGAGAGAGAGAGAGTTTCTAAATGCTTGACATAGAATATGATACCCTAAGTCAAGCAGATTACTGCTCGTTATTGCATTACATTGCGACAGCATTTCCTCATCACTGTTAAAGACAGAATGAATAAAGTGATTTAGTAGGGATTCATCATTAATAATAGTTGCCGATGCTCTTATATGATCAACGACCATTGGTACCGAAAAACCACATTGCTCCAATCTGAAGATGTTAAACTTCTCAGAACCAGATCTCTGAAGCATGATGGGCGGTAATTTACCAACAAGAGTTGAGTTTCCTGCTATTGGAGCACTTTCCATAACAGCAACACACCTCAAGTAAGGAAATGATCGATTATATGCCGGATGACGTCTTCACCCTCCATGTGCATATTGTGATCTTTGACCTGTTAAATACCAATCAAAATCAGTGCCCTTTAAAAATACGTTAGAGTGAAATATGAAAAAACATAGATTTAACACAATATATTTCCCCAGTACGAAAAAACTATCCACATATGCCAGAAGTCATAATCAGTTTGGATCATCAGGAAATAAGACCCCAAACAATATACTAACACAATCAGCACCGAAGCATTTGCCTTTCCTTTTCATTCTCAAACTCCAGATATTCAAAATTTGTTGAAATAATTCACAATTGTAATAAAAGAGAAGATTAATTGTTAACAAATCAACTAGCCATTGTCTTCCTCCTCTGAACAGCCTCTGTTGATGGGGTAATAAGCTCACAGAGACTAATCTATGAAGGTTCGTAAATGTGTTTCCAATCCCTCACGAAGTAAGATTGGTATATTTCTAGAATAATCTTAAATGCACTGGCAAGTTCACTAAGTTTGCTTTGCCACCAGCATTTGTTAAAACCAGAAGAAATCTCATTCTTTCAGAAAGCAAGGCAGTGATTTTAGCTATTATCATGCTGCATTATCGGTATATCCTAAGAATCGCAAGCCATTTATTCTTCTTTTTTCACAATCTTGAATTGCATTAATGCACCGAAGTGATCTTATCTGCTGCATTAACTCATAAAAGATGCTGGAAAGTGAGCCTTAGTTTCTCAACCACAGAGACTTCTAAGAAAACGTGAGAGAGAGAGAGAGAGCACGGAGGTGGATGGATAGCTACCTGGATAATACTATGGGCTGCAAACCACTGCCAGCTGCTGTGAAAGCTAACATCTACTTTATCCCAAGACACACGAGAAAGGCTGGTCACTAGTGCTTCTGCAAAACATATATGGATAGAATGAATAGAAAACCACTTGAAAACACTTCTTTCAGCACAAGGGCATGTCAAAGCACTGTATGCAGAAAAATGACATAAGAACAATGAGATGGTAAAGCATCAGCTCTGCTACCTGGAAATTTAGAGAAGAAGATTCTAATGTTTACAATCTTGCTGAATTTCAAAGACACACCTTCTAACTTGTCAGCTCCATCATTTTCACCTAGTACAGGTTCGCTTTGTTCAGTATCATTGGCCTTGCAATGCTCTTCGTAAACAATATGAGGATACTTTTCGTTGAGAGAGCTTTGCCACTAAAATCCCAAGAAAAACAGTTCAGAAATAACATTGAATTACGTGAACCATGATAAAAGAAGAAAAATTAAGGTGCTACCTTTGGCAGTTCAGTAATACGTCGTATCGATGATGTTCTCCATCCAACAATATCTTGAAGGATTATCTGTCATGGACAACATTAGAAATAGCTGCAACATTGGACATGGGATGATGCAAATAGGAAGAAATATGCTGTATTCACTTATGGACACGAATTAACACATCTTTGCTTAACTCAATCATTTGGCTTGATAAATAAAGATTACAATGCTCTAATGCCAACACAAAATTTGACAGAACTTTTAAACATGACTCAATGACATGGATTGACCAGCCCTAATTGAAGCGATAATTTAAAGAAAGTATCAAATAACAACTTCTATTAACAGGATACGGTCACAGCCTGCATTTGAATATAAGACCCGACGCCTGAAGGTGCCTAATGCAGACCTGCAAAGGGAAAAAGAGGGGAGTTGGCAACCATTTGGAGAATTGATATTTCAACTTTGGAATGATTGGATGGTACATCTCAAGTACAATCAGCTTAAACAAGGATAAGTACAATGTGACATACATGAAAGGGTAATCGCTGAAGTCATCCACCATGCGGCGAAGTAATGGAGGCTTTCCTTCATCTTCATCAGTGAGAAAAAGATGGCAACCTGTTCTTCTAAATATCCAGTGAATAACAAGAGTGGCTACTTTCTCAATGGCGGTCAATCCAAAAAGAAATGGTACCTGTCAGAACAGAGTCCACTCAAAAAACACCAAGTGAGGAATTTGAGCTGACAAAAAGAAAGATAGCAATTGCAGGAACGGTTATGATGGTAAATTATCAAGCAGTTCCCAAACTCTGAGCAGTCTTAGCTGTCATAATATCCAGGTTTATACATCCATGTGTCATTTGTCACTTGTTTGTAGATATAAGATTGCTAACCAGACTGCAGATGAAACTAATTTGTGCATATCAACTCAGCAAGTATATTAAAAAATTAGTATCTGGACAAACTGAAACCTGTTCAAGGTAGATGACAATCCTTAGGGGCTAGAAACTTCAAAAATCTATATACAGAATTTACTTTTGAAGTCTATATGAGAAACTTAAGAAAGTGGTAAAAACCAAGTGAAGGAGAGCAAGCATATCTAGAGAGCCTCTTAAGCACTTCAAGTTTGTCCTTAAGCAACCAGAAAAGTTCTCTGTTCCCCCCCCCCCCCCCCCCCCCCAAAAAATGCAACAGGTTCTTATCACAACATGCCCTAAAAGCCACCAATGAAAACATGGAGCAGAATATTCTCAAATCTAACAAATCCCACATACTCAGGCTTGAGAGGTTAGGGTCAAATATATGATCAAAAAAAAAAGGTTAGGGTCAAATAGAAGAAACTCAAGGAGTCAGTGGGAAAATTAAGTCTTCCATGTTATTGATCTACAAGTTACCATATATTATAGCAACAATTTCTGTGATTCCAACGGCTCCTTAGTCCTTGATACTTGTTCTCAATCCTTCAGAAGGCCCTTCTCCTTTGAATTATTCATCCAATTGACATTACCCAAAAAAACGGCTGACCAGAGAAAGTCGCAATTTTATGCTTGAAAATTAAATGAAGACAAAAAAGTTGCTTCTCATTGAAACGAGCTGATACAGAATTCTCATGACATCTTCATCAATACATTATAATGCCAGAAAATTGAAGAAAAAGGATGTAGTTCAACAATGAAGAAACAAAATACCTGCTTATTACCCCGTGAACCAAGATGAGGTGTAGCAACAGTGACAAAATTAATTGCCTCCAGACCACCTATGGTACCCCTAGATTCCTCCACCACTTTTTTATCTGACAAATCTTCCAGGGTTTTCGTCTTAGCTGGTCTGTACAGCTTTCCTATAGCATATCTTGCAACTAACCCTCCCACGGAATGGGCAATAAAAGAGATCTTACGGATATTTGGTTTCCTATCAATCACTTCAAGAACCTAACAACAAATGGCAATAAAGGGCAATGCATTACTCTATAAATTATTTCAAAAAAAGATTGCCAAGCAATGAAAAGCAAGTAATCAAGAAGAATTGGAATCAGATTTAAAAGAAAAAACCTCCTTGGCCAAACGGTCACCCATCACGTCAACACCATCTAGCGTCAACTTAGCCACATTGCGTTCACTACCTGAAATCATGTAAACAATTGAGGATCAAGGGGAAGGCTGACAGCCCACTAGAGTCAAGTCAACAAGGTGGAAAGAAAAGAATATAGAACCATAAGCCTACAGAACAGTTATGATGTGGATGTCCATGATACTACGTCAAAACTCAAAAGTTAAGAATCTACCACAATGTTTTGCTTACAACCACCCTTCACGAAGCTCAGAAGAAAAACAAAGAATTATGGGTGGTTTCTTTCTCAGCAGTGAAAATGCCATCCACAGGACATGGCATTTTTTGGAGAGATAATTACACTATGTTTGGGAACATTGCCCCCGGGGGAAGGGGGGGATGGAATGTGAACAGAAAGTATCACAAAATTTAAATTTTCCTCCATTTTTCTCTCACAAACATTTCAAACTTACTCCAATTTTCATCCCCTCCACTTTCTCTCTTTTCCCAAACATAGCCTCAAAGATTATTAATATTACTGAGTGAACTCCTTCCATAAGATGGAAATAATTATTGCTTCTCTTTCAGATATGCATGAGGAATTCAAACGTGCAAAGAAATAAAGGCTGTAAAAAGTTCAAAGGAACAAACAATGCAGGAAGATTACCATCAATCAGGGAGTAGATCCACTCATGCTATGCAGGATCCTAGCAGTTAATATGAACCTTAGGAGCAAAACCTTCTAACCTTCTCTAACCAGAAGAACAAACAACAAACCCAGGAAGAAGCAAGATAAAGAACTACGAAACTCTTTCAAACCAGTCTCAAGCGCAAAAACAAAAATAATGCTTTCATTAGGAGACCAGCAACCAAACTTAATATGATTTGCAAATTATGTATTTCTAGCCTAAATCAAGGCATGCAGCACATTAGCGTATATCAGTTTAACACAAGATGTTTACAATAGATGGAGATAGAAAAAGGATTCAAGAAATCAATCTTACAGTGAACAAATACTTTATCAGGGAGAGTTCTAACAAACTGCTCTGCTGCAAATTTCCAATCTGAGGCACTGCAAAGTATCGCATACAGTTTAGCACTTCCAGATAGAAAATAATCTCACCATTCTAGCCAAGAATTATTAATGTTTCACCTAGTTGTCTCATCTTATTCGCAACAATAAGGTTCAGTTTCCTAGGATTTACCTTTATTTACACAAAGCATTCTATGGATAGGCATTCTTCGAAGAACTTACTACCATCAGTTTTTTTAACCTCAAACCTAACCTATTCGTACTTAAATGAGAAAAGCCACATTTTGCAGCTTAAAGAAGGTTGATGTTCGAGAAGCTGTAGCTGATTAACTTATTTCTATTACATGTATGACCCGTGATTTAGGTCTTTGATCAGAGGATATGAAAGTAATCACTTTGATCAGAGCTAGAGCACGTTAAAAAGAAAGGTCAGAAACATAAGTAGGGTTTTTTAAACAAATTATCATGCGAGCATAGGCCTTATGCAGTCATTTGTATAATTGAAAAAAGAATGACATGGTGTAAGAAAACTATAATCCCTTCTTCACTCCTACATTTCATAAGTCACCCACAGGGGCGTAGGTTCAGCACATGCCCCCGCAAGCATATTGTTATGATGGCATTTCACACAGAAGACAATTTGCAGATTGAGCCAGTTCTCAACAAAGGAAGAAAACGGGAAAGCTGCATAGATTGGAGGGGAAAAGCTCCCAGTTCCAACTACGAAGCAAAGCCTTAGAAGCCAACATAAAACGACTAGCGTCCCCAAAATTTCATGCCAGATATAATAGATTCAATTCGAACACAAATGTTCGAGATGCACACGGTAACCAGCACAAAAAGTTCATAAAGGCGATGAGCAGGTTCTATCAAATCTGGCAGATACAGGTAGGACCGAAAATCCGATCATCCGTCAGTCAAAGCAAGAACATTCGCAGACAAAGTCGATATTCCTGAAACCTAATTTCACGGAGACACGCCGCGAGATTTTACAGCAGGCTAACGTCGACGGCACAAATGAGCGAATGACGTTTTTGACTGACCGACCTTCCTAGAATCCCATTGACCATGACGACGAGGTGATCGGCGGAGGAAGAATCGGAGTCCTTGCTACTCCAAACCTCCCTGCTCCCGTTCACGGACTCAGCCGAACACACTCCGTCCTCTACTTTTCCGTTCTCCATACCCGACCCGATCCGATTCCGAGCTCGACGTCGCCGGACGAAATGCGTCCGATGCAGGGAGCAGCAGCGAGCAGGACGGCCGCCGCGGGCGCGCCGATCGGCAAGTAGCGGGGAGGAGAGACGGCGGCGGCGGCGGCGGCGGCGCGCGAGATTCTCGAGAAAAATCGGAGAGAGAAGTCGGGAAAGCGTGGGAAAACGAGGGCGAGAATGATCGGCGTCGGAGCGGAAGAAAAAGAGTGCCTGGGAGTGAAGGAAAGGTCAGGAAAAACTAGGAAGAGAACACGTAGCGAAATGGTTCGATGACTCCGCGAAACTAAAATTCTTCTTTTTATTTTGTGGATTAACTTATTGAGCTCCTTCGGGGCCAAAGAATAAAATAAGAAAATTAGTGGGGTCAAGTTAAAAATTCTTAAAGCGTTTACGATAGGGCGGTTAGGTACACGGGTATACAGGGACAAAGTCGCTGGGCCCCACTAGATCGGAGGTCCGCGATCAAAATTCAAAAGGTGTTTGGTTTGAGGGTCGTCTGATTAAAATCATGCCTTTGATTAGTTCGGTAAGACCTCGATGGAGTTTCACGTTTTTGTTAAGAGGATATAATAATATAAATGGTCATGAACTTTGATTTATTATGCAATGTAATTCATCAACTTTAAATTTTTTCAATATGATCCATTAACATTTAATATACATTCGATTTAGTCAATAATTGATTATATGATGATGTTTAATATTGTTCTTTCATTAATTCAAGTTCAATAATAACATTGACAAACTGCTTACGTGTCACCTGGGGGTTTAGATGTTTAATATTATTCTTTCATTAATTCAAGTTCAATAATAACATTGACAAACTGCTTACGTGTCACATGGGGGTTTAGATGTTTAATATTGTTCTTTCATTAATTCAAGTGCAATAATAACATTGACAAACTGCTTACGTTTTAGATGTTTAATATTGTTCTTTCATTAATTCAAGTTCAATAATAACATTGAAAACTAACTACATGTCACATGTCGGGGTTTAGAAAGCGGTTGTTTTGTCGGTCCAAAGTTCTGTTCCTCCGAATCAAAAATAAAAAATAAAAAATAACATTGACAAAAAGTCTATAATTATAAATTTTGTTCATCCATGCAATGTGATCCATGAACTATAAATTCATTTAATATGGTCCATTATTTTTAGTATATATTCATTTTAGTCAATCGACTATACGAAAATGTTTAATGTTGTCCTTCCATCAATTTAAGTTCAAAAAAACTAAAAACAATATTGAAAAATTTCATATAATTTAAGAACCAAATTTAATATGTACCCGAGTCCAAAACATTCAGGATGATATTACACATGGAGCTAAAATTAAGGGACTACATAGCACAATAGGTAAAAGTTCATAGACCATTTGTATCACTAACCCTAGTAAGGATTAAGGGTATTTATCTATTTAATTATTGTGTGGGCGGTGCTAGTTTAGCTTTGGATTCATTGTCGTAGAGGATTGCTTAGTAAATAAATCGTTGCCATCAAAACAAAAGGTGCAATTGAAGAAAGCGTCATCACTAAGGAGCCGGTCGTTGAATTAGCGACATTCTGCCTAGCTGGTCGAGGAAGGAATAATCTGACATTATTGCACCAACGAAAGAATTTTATTTATTTATTTATTTATTTATTATTATTATTATTATTATTATTATTATTATTATTATTATTTTTTACATAAGGTTTGGCAAACTATGCACTCAAATTTAACAAGTATGTGGGTACACTTGTTAAGTATATCTCACCATATTACAAAATTATATAAATCATTTTGTAAAACATGAATTACACAGAGTAAAAAAGATATTAGTACATTGGAAGTTATAAAATTTGTTAACGAAATTTTTGCGAACGATATTATAAAGATATTAGCGGATCCTACTGAGGAGATCTTCTCGCATGTAGCAGATCTCAACAAATTCCCGAACCTCGGAGGGCAGGTAGCGAGCGGTTGTTTGTTCATATCTTGAGTAATTCGAAGAAATCAAGGGAAGAGAAAGCAAGTGGGCGGTTCGCTGGTCGGTCGATTGAATAGATCGCAGCCGCAGTCTCAGTTCATACCAACGCTGCATCGGCCGATCATCGCAATTTCTTAGGCAATAAGGATTTTTTTGGATTTATTCAGCCGAAAAGCCAAAGAAAGTTAAAATTGGCTGTCACCATGAATTTCACCAATCAAATAAAGAGGTAAAAGAACACCAAATCTAACTCGCATTTTTACAAGCGTCACATTTCTTTAACTTATTTAACAAACATATTTAATCAGGAATATTTGGATCTTATTAACTGCTAATTGTGCACATGACCAGAAAAGAGTCACCCATCTTTGAAAATTATTAACTCTTTTCTTTATCAATTTCACATGCTTGTCTTTGCTTAGGAAGAGGGACATGGCAAGACTTATCCAAAGTGGCCTTTGCCCCCATCCTACAATAATCACACGCTTGGACTCGTCCTCCCATTATTTTATACTTTCCCATTATTAATCTGTGAAAATTCGCAATCCGCGTTATAAAGCCAACCGCATTCCGCTTGAACGCAAAGCATATCTCTCTGCCAGTTGATATTGCTTTCAAGGAAGGCATATGGCCTTGGAAACGTATCTTCATATCAATTATTTGCTTCGGTTTTGCGGCGAATTTAATTAAAGCCTTTGCGCACGCTTCTGTGTTTCAAACTCTTTAAGCTATATATTAGAACAGAAAGCATGAGCATCCACACCCGCATAAAGGGATTTTGAGGAATACTTTATTTGTTGTCTAACACTAATAAGAGGTTACATTAAGTCAAATAGTGTGACAAGAGGTGTTCAACATGGCCCCTCCCTGTGCACAATACCACAGGGATTCCGTACTGGCTCTGGAAAGTTCAGACTTGAGAATGCGGGAGAAGTCGTTATTCAATACACCCAACACGCCCGTCATTTACCGATCATTCCCGTATCCCAACGTATGTCCTAGTAGAAGGTTGAAAATTCATTCACGAAACTCGCATTTTGAAGATATCAAATGGTACATATTCATCGATCTCAAATGGTTATGCTAAAGCTTTGTTTGGAGTTGAGTGCTCGCGTTTCAATCGTGGGGGTTGGGGGATCAATTATGTGAATAGATCTGGCAACTCATATTTACGAGCCGACAACTAGAAAGACCCAATTAGCTGACTAATTCCCAACGTCGGTTGGACAAGCACGTCTCTCCTTCGCGAACTCATCTCCTTGTCATCCTCTCTGACAAGAAACACGATGTCCATCATCTTGTTTGGCTTCAGTATCTGGTTTTTTGCCCCCTTTTTTCCCCTCTCGTGGATAAAGAAATGTCCAGTTTAACCGTAAAGAACAACCCGTCTTTAGGTTGTGGACCCAGAACACACATCCGTCCTAGGGTGTATTTTTTTTATTTATTGGATAAGTAAAATCTAGTTTATCTATTAATTCAGGTGAGAAAAAAAAACATAATCTAGGAATTGAACTTTCCCATGTCTATTAAGAATTTCACGGCCATTCATTGACATTAGACTGCAAATTTTCATTTACTAAACGCACTAAAAAGCATTTTTATAGCCTCAAAGAATCCTGATGCATGACTTTTGGGATCCAAGACCATACGATTAGCACGAGGTGGTTATATTTTGAATAAGCAGGCTTAGTAACTTATGCTGCATTTTTTTTTTTGGAAAGATTAATGATTTTAAAAATATTTTTTGAAAATGATCGTTTATATCACTTATAAAAGTCGATAAATAAATAAATAAAAGATACTCGCATCGTGCGCCAAGATTTTTTACACATAAATTGTTGTTCATAATGAAAATGTATTCAGTTGATTAATTATTTAAGCAATAATTTTTTGAAAAATATTTTTCAAATAAATCATTTTATGGGAAATAAACATAGTTTCACATTATGTAAGAGCCCTAAAAAAGTCCTCCTGCATGATAGACGCTAACAATATGAATATGTAGAGTTTTAAGCTTCATTGGAAGTGCACCTCAATGAATCATAGTAGCCTTTTTACTTCATAAAATCACGTTATATGTTAAAAAATCAGTTTTCCATTATATTTTTAATTTCTCGAAATTATACCAACTACCTTTCAACACTTTTTCAACTCTTTACCGCTTATCCTCCCCTAATTCCAAATCGCGACTTCGCATCTTCAAACTGCTGCAATGACCAAAATACCTTTCTTGCCCGAACCACTTTTAAAAAAAAAAAAAAAATAAAAAATCCTCAACCCACTTTAGGAAAACTGCCACCGCAGTCACCAGTGCCACCAGTCGACTGTTGAGACGCCGCCGACTCGCCGCTCACCACCGACCCAATGCAGCGCCTCCCCAAGTATGTACGAGCCCATTTCTCTCTCGCGCTCTCTCCATGGACATCGATGGAGACCTGAGGTTTGAGTTCGGCAGGTCGCCATGGCCATTGCGGCCTCAGATCCAAGGTCACAACGGCCATGGAGACCTCGACCGGAGGTTGTTACTGCTCATTGGCCACCTCGAGGATGCTCAAGAATCTGCAGTGTCTCGACTTCGCGAGGGAAGTCAACAATTGGCAAACTTATGAAGAAGCAAGAGGAAGAATGGAAAGAGGATTGGTCTCGGGAGTGAGACATTTGGCCGCGGCAGCTGCGCTCACGTGTTAGGTACTATATTTAGAAATTCGGGTTGGTGAACTGGTAAATGGAAGGAGATGAAGGATATATTAGGAAAGGGAAACGATAATATTGTAGATAAATGAACAAGTATACTGAAGTGAGGATGTAAATTAGTATTACTAAAGTAAATGACGGCAGAAATGCGACAGTAAATGCGAGAAGGGTAATTAGTGCTATTCGTAATACTTTGCTTGTTTCATGGAAAAGTTAACGTTTCGAAAAAAATATTTTTTTTAAAAATGATAATATTTTCTAGTATTTATTTGAAATTCGGGATTGAACAATGAATTATTTTCTATTGTTTGGAAAGAACGCTGCTTTTTATTTTCTCAAAGTGACATATCATGTTGTGTAACATTATATCATCAAATCTTAAAAAAAAATTGTGGGCTTGGTTACTTAGGTCCACACCCAACCCTAGGGTACTTGAGGCTACAGTCCAGGACCTAGTTATGGGGCACCTAGGCTTGGCAAGTGAGGTCTCGAGGACTTAGGCACGACTACCGTAGACTCAAGCATGAGCATTGAGGCCATGGGCTGGGCCTCCATGGTTTTGGACGAAGATGTCACGGACCTTAGATGTAGTGTTGGGGGCTAAGGGGACTCAAGCCCGACTGCTAGGTTCCCAAGCCCAGGCATCGAGATCTTAATTATAGGAGTTTGGATTTCTCAAGCCCAATTATTGGAAACTTAACCATCATAGTAGGGATTCGGCACAGATACCTATGACTTGGGTTTCGGAGTTGAGAACTACACACAGTCGCCAGGGACCTAATCATGAGCAATGGGATCACGATCCTGACCTTAGTGAATCAAGTGCAAGCAACAATGACTTAGGTACAAGAGGGGGTAGTTGGGCCCAAGCACGACACTTGGGTCTGGACCAAGCCTCAAGAAACGCAAGCCTCATATGGTTCAACATTTGGAAAGGGCTTTGAAGCTCTAAAGTTTCTTGGCCAAATGTAAATGGCATTTGGCTACTTTTTTTATTTTGGGGAGTTGCAAATTGCAATTGCATCTCCAAAACTCTAAAGGACTTTTGCTAAATTTCAAGTTGGAGGTATTTTGAAAAGTTGCATTTTTGGAATGCTAAGCCTTGGTTTGATGAAGATTTTTAAACTTCCCATTTTACCTCCATTTATCAAGTATACTTCCATTTTAAAACAGACCCCAAAGATTCGCTCCTCCCTCTTTCATGTCTCATCTTTCTTTTGCTCTTGATAGATTTCGCTCGTCTCTACGCTGTTGACAAACATCTCATTCCGCTCTTGACTCTCGATACCGCAAGCCACTTTGCCTCTCTTCCATCACGCCTGCTCTCGCTCACCACTTGCCTCTCTTCCCTAAGGGTATGCCGGTTTTTACAATTTTGGATAACTTCATGTTGAGCATTAAGGTTTTTACGATATCAATTTGATTTGTGCTTTGCCGGTTCATCTTAAATTGGCTTCACTTCAATTTATGGATAACCCTATGTGGCTGCGATTAGAGTTTGAAACCTGTCATAGTTGTTTTTTCTTGCTCTGGGTTCTATGATTCTTCATTTTCGTGTTTTGTTCGGCTTGATCTTGGCAGCAATCACTTTTAGTGCTCTTTGGTAGTGATGATCTTGAAAATAGTAATGAATAAGATTTGTCAGGTGACTTTAACTGGTTTCTAGGTTGTTCTTAATGCTTGTAGTGAAGTTGTTGCTTCTTTATTCTTATGTCACAAGGGACATAGGCTTGGCAAGTGGGGCCTCAAGGACTTAGGCATGACTACCATAGACTCAGGCATAGGAACCGAGGCCTTGGACTTGATGTCCATGGTATTGGACCAAGATGTTAAGGACCTTATATGAGGTATTGGGGACTCATGGGACTGGGGTCTAACCACTAGGGTCCCCAAGCTTAGGCATCGGGATCTTAATTGTAGGAGTCAAGATTTCTCAAACCCAATGTTGGGAACTTAACCTCTTCGTTGGAAACTCGGCAAGGATGCTAATGACTTGGGTTTCAAAGTCAGGTATCGTATAGAATCACCAAAGATCCAATCACAAGCAATGGGATCGCGCATCCAACCTTGGTGAAGAAATGTTATATTGGTTAGTGTCTGTATCCAATATCCTGGACTAAGGCTCAAGGAACGTTATTGCACTTTGCCTCACCTCTTTGGATAGAAATCCAGCCATTAAGGACTTGGGCACAAACATGTGGGTCTCCATGCCATGCATAACATTTGTGATCCGAGCACCAATCTAGTAACATTAAAAAATATGATCACTGATTTTAAAAGAAAAAAATTATTATTTTGATTTCAAAAAAGAAAAAACATTTCAGTAAGGGAATATCTTTTAAAAATATCACTTATATCATTTATTAGAATGAATGAAATTAAAATATTTTCATTACCCACGATAATATTTTTAAAATAAATCATTATCGATAATGAAAAATTGATTAATTAATTAGTTTTAATGATCACATTTAGAAAAAATATATTTTAAAGTATCCATTTTTCTATAAAACAAACAAACTAATTATGAAAAAAAAAAAAAAGAGAACTCGTTGATCCATTTTTCAAAACGATTCCAATATGAGAAAATAGAAATTGGACTTCGTCGAAACAAACTAACCGAATTCTGTCGTTCACGGCCGCAAGTGGCTCCACGTCCCCTTCCTCTCTCTCTCTCTCTCTCTCTCTTTCTCTGAGGGCGTTGTACCTGTCTAGGGTTTTAGGACTTCCGCCGGTGGCAGGAAAGCGTCGCGGGATCGAGAAATGGTTGCCCCCACCGATTCGTAATCTCCCTCGCGTTCGTTGGGTTCCACGGTCTGCTCATTCTCTTCTGTGCTCTTCTCCTTCTCCCTCCCACTCCCCAATTACTGTCCAGTTAGTTACCCCCCGATCAGCTGTAAACGAGCGCTTGTCTAGAGTAGCAGAAACTCTCGCGCACCTTTGCTCCTCTGATCACTTCACTGAACTTATATTTCGGTCCAATCGTTAGCTCATATGGAGGAATGTCTTGCATTTTGGTCGCATCGACGGATGACGATTGTCTAGATATCGAGCTCGTTTGCCTTTTTTTTTCCTTTTGCTTCTAATTTATTGGGATTTAACAAAAATTGCATCTTTCGTTTTAATTTAGATTAGGTTTTCCCCCAGAAACTTTTATTTTGCGTCTATGTATGTTGTAATTCGCTCGACATTCGGTTTGTTTTGTTAGGCAACTCACGATGTTCCCGAGATGGAGCAGAGCACTTAATCAATTATCAAGGGTCAGTCCAATAAGGAATGTGGAAGTCAGAGATGGAATTTCTGCGTTCTCTCATCGAAGCTATGCCAAGGGTGCAGCTGCAGCTGCAGCACCCGTCGCGCCTGAATACGCCGGGAATGATTTGTCCGCCAGACCAGCGGTAGGTGCTGAAGCACATCTAGTTTTTTATGTGTATGAGGGATGTCGTTGCTTTTTAGATAATGGCAAAGTGTTGAAGAGCTACATAGACGTTGCTTTTTCCTGCTTTGAATTCATTAGTATATTGGTCACAATAAGCGTAGCGATCATCCAAATGAAATTCATCAAAATGTCTATGCTCGCGTGCTACTCTCCAATGTTATGTTATAGCATCCACCCTTGCAGTTCCTTGTTGTGGAAATTGACCGGGATTGTCCGTCAGGTAAACTTGGAGAGAATGTTTTGGTCCAAGCCATGTTCACTGGCTTTGGCCCCAGATTCCCCGTTGAGAATTGAAGAACCAAAGTACGAAGGCATCCGCCATGTGATCCTCAAACTGATGCTCTTTTACAGCAAACAGAGCAAATCTATCAGAGGTGCAAATGTTGTGTACCGGCGAATCCTTCATCAAGTCGATAAACCTGCCATTTACGAAGGTAACCCTATCTTTACTATGCTAGCCGGATAAAATGTGTAGTTCATGGAACTGTTGATAAATATTGAAGTTTTAGATTCAATTTTCAGAATGAGGATTCTTCATTCCACTATTCAAGCAATCCAATGTCATGAATGGTGGAGTTAATAGCTATATAATGTTGGGACCATGACTTAATAACTAAAGCTTGGGAGAAGCCTTGTTATTAAGTGAAAGAACTCTTAAAAAGAAGATGTGGAGATAGCAATGTAGTTCTAATAACTGGTCCTGCTTCTGAAGAAACCAAGAATAAAAATGACACAGCTATCTCTTGCGAATCTTTTGCCGACCTTTCATTTCAATAACAAATTATTGAGGAATCAAATGTCCACTCAAGCTCTTGAAAAGTTACACCTTTTAAGTTACAGCTGATGCTGTGACTATGGAACTTTCTTTTCTTTTGAAGCTACAGTAACCTAATTTATTAAGTAGAGTCTAGACCAGAGCTGTCAATTGTTAATGGCTTGATAGAATCATAGGAACGACAGACTTTAGTACAAAGGCATTCTGAATGCATGTGGCATCCAAAGGCAGATAATTTGCTTGAGCAAAATATCGTGAAGGTATGTTACTGGTTGAGTAAGACTTTATTAACGACTCACTTTTTTATACTGAACAATTAATGCATCAAGTGGTTTGAGGGTGACTGCTGTCCATGCAGTGTTTAATTTGGAGAAGACTTTTAAGACTACGTTCTCTTTGCTCGTACTCCATATGTGGCTTTGCTTACGTCGATTGAAAGAAGATGGAAAAGAAGGTGCCGAATTTGGGCAATACTTGTATGAAATTTACAATCATGATGTGGAGTTGCGAGTATCTAAAGCTGGGGTATGTGACTAGGTCTCCTTTAGTTGCCTAAGACTATATACTGTGACTAGATATTTCTTAAGATATCAATGAACTGCACATGCTACCTGTCATGTGAAGGGGTTTTCATATTGCTTTTATCTTTGGCAGGTTAACTTATTGCTAACCAAATGGATGAAGGACCTGGAGAAAATATTTTATGGAAATATTGTCGCTTATGATTCTGCCATGCTTCCAGAGGCTAAACGGGACGAGATGACAAACGTAATTTGGAGGTAGTGCATCTTTCTTATCCAGCAAGAGCTTATGAGGTGTTGTCATTGGACATGTCTATGTAACATGTGATATGAAAAATATACATTCTCAAGTCTCGACTAAAGAGTTCTACTCATATTTATGCTGTAGAAAGTATACTTGTAGATACTTGTAGCCAAAGATACAAAGGTGCATAGAAAACATTACAAGTATATAATTCATTGATGTTAATGGCAAACCTGGACAGGCAATTCGACTGTTAGAATCAGGGTTAGGTCTCTATTTCACGTATGAGAGATATAATTGATGTTGAAACCTTCATTGCTCTTCTTCATATTATGTTTGATCTGCAGGAATGTTTTCTCTGACGATGGCTCACCAAGACCAAATGATACTGCGGTGCTGGGTGCTGTTCAGGCATGTAGTTTAAAGAGCTTTTCCAAATTTTGTTAAAACGATGATATTTTAGAAGCAATGAAAACCAATGGTCATCAGTAACACCCGTTTTTCTGCACAAACTAGATATTTATATCATTAAAATGAGTTTAATACTCAGTTGGTACAGTTTGTCTCTATTTGGTAATGCAATATTTTCTGTAATGGATGATATTCCAGCCTTTAAAATATTTGTTGGATCTTTTAAGATATCTTCCCCGCTGTGAAGTTCTTGCCACAACTTATTACTAACTTTGGATACTCTGTAGGCAATGGCTAGGTATGCTTGTCGAGAATCCCATTGCCTCTCCTTGACAGGTAAGTTCACATTTTTGTTTTTCTTCTGTGCATACGTGGGTTGGTCTTGTCTTCCCTCGTATATGTTGATAGTATAAACAGGACTAGTAACAAGCTGTACACATGAAAAGTTAGTGTTTGACAACTTTAATCTTTCATAAACCTTCAAGTCCTATTGGTTACATTTCTGAAGGTGTATGTCTTGACACCCAGAAACAGGAGCTGCCATGTGCTAAACCTTTTCCATGCTCTTTGCTGTTATGTGCATGACGAGTTTTACCTACTTTATTGGCCTGACTATCAATAATTCTGAATGTTTGGTGCTAAATATGATTTCATTCAAATTGCCCGGTTTAATTTATATCATTATCTGGCAGACAAAGAGGCCATGTTCTCTGGGAACTTCATGTTCACCTCATTAAAGAGCACAACTGGTTCAGAGAACAAGTGATCTCCAAGGGATGTGGGTGAGGAGTTTCCAAGCCATCTAAAGAAAATGAGATGGCGGCAGAAATGTAGGAGAAATCATTGCTTTATTGGGGGGACATTTTGTTCTTAGTCAAATTACCTTTAGGAAAGACCCATTAGACATTGATGGATGTCTTCGGTATGTCTTTATTTTTTGTCTATAAACTGGCAATGTCACCGGAATCAATAAGATGATATGGACACATCATGTTTCTGTATACTTTGATAAGATTAATTTGTTGAGCTTAGTGTAAATAGCAGCTCATTTCTCCTGTACTAACCGCTTAGCTTTAACCGTCAAATGGCGAGTCCTTGTCTAAAATGTCCTTTCATCAATTTATATTTTCTCTGTCAAGGTGAAACACAGAGAACTGATGGATACTGAATAACACGGGATTCTTTGCCCTGGTGAAATTAGCGGTGCCCCTGCTACTGAGTACTGGGTTAAAAAGCACTTAGACCATAAGAAACAATGCTCCCGTACGGCGCTTCATCAATCGATCTCGCCATTCAAATCGCCGGTTTTCTCTGAATATTTGGTCATGGGAACGAATGAACCAAGAGATTCAACACGAGCTTTAAAGAGGGATAGCTCAGAATTCAAATGCAACTGCGAACTAAACATTGCCTAAAAAAGGTGAAGAACCCAAAAAGCAGAGGAGGTCCCAAAGCAGCAAAAAGCCACAAGGCCAATTTGCTAAAGCGGGGAACATTACCTTAGTGCTGGTCCTCTTTTTCAATAATGTGCCGCATGTCCTGGCCCGTCTCGAAAGGGTCACTCCCCGCTGGTCCAGGGAGGTCCATTGCTTGGAAGACTTTTTCTTTTTAGATATTCTTCTTTTCTTTCCTTCTTTTTCTTTCTGGTCAGAGAAATAAAAGTGGTAAAGGGAGTGCCATAATCGAAAAAGTGACATTTCTTTGTCTCCACCTCCAGATGGGGTTATAATGACATTTTAGATAATTCTTTTCCCTCGACTCCACATATATTCTCTCAATTGAACCACCACCAACAACCAAGGGGTGATTACCACCCACCACCAACCTATGCCAGCTAAAGAACTTGAATTGAAAGAACAAGGAATGATGTATGTGAGTATATGTGAGAGAGAGAGAGAGAGAGAGGGGGGGGATTCAATTCATTTCATTTGTTAGCGAATTCTCTGGTATCATTACATCTCCATTTTTACGAAACCGAATATCATTTCGCTGGATTGATAAACTTTATCGAAGTGGACAGATTTACCATCTCAACTAACGCTTGCGTACTCACATTTATAAATGAAATTTAATCATCAATAATGGAGCCAGAATAATAAAATATGCCAAGGTTGAGCGAGCACTTTATATTTCATTGGTGCCACATATTCTTTAATCCCTATGAACAGGGATCATCTTTAAAACAAAAATAAAAAAATGTAATACCCACATGAGCACTCAAGGTTCCATTGGTAGCTGACATTCTTTGCTTAAGAAATGAACAAAAGATCCTGGACACCCATATCAATCATCAATCCCAATGTCATAGCTTCAAATTCAGGATATAGTAGCCTCCACAATCAAGATGGGACCAGTAGAATCCAGTCTGTTGTAGCTGATAATTGCGGTAACAATCAAGAATCTTGAAACGGGACAAAACCCAAATCACCAACTCTCCAATTCTTTTGAGCGGCTGACGCATCCACCTGTTTCTTCAGGGAATTAGTAATGCCCACAAACAAAACCGTCATGGTAGTCATTGTCACTGCATTTGCTCACGTTCGGTGGGTAGCTGAAATTTTCAAAGGTTTTGCTAGTAAAAGAAACTCTATAGATATGAAACATCATAGTCTTCACTGTCACTGTCCTAGGACTTCACCAATTGACACCAAGTCTCAGCTTTAAATTTAACCGTCAGAGTATACCTAGACCTAAACTACTATTACTCGGATCGAATAGGTCTGATGATCTGTAATTGAGTCCTCATTTCCCGATTTCCTCAAGCTTCCATCGGACTTGCTTTGCGGTTGGTCTGAGAGAGGGAGATGGAGAACAGCAGGCCATTGCAAGGTGAAATAACTTGAGCACGCGCGCTTCCAAAACAGAAACATCATCACTACCTCCTCCATTGCTGAAAAGAATATCAGGATGATATAACTCCGAGACTCTACGACCAAGTACTGCCCTTCTAATATAGTTTGGTAGATAAATCTCCTCATCAGAAGACGCTTTTCCATTGATTGGTTCTTTCCCAGTAAGCATTTCGAGCAAGATGACGCCGAGGCTGTATATATCGGAATCTGCACTTGCTTCTTTCATTTTGATAAGCTCCGGAGCTTTGTAGCCCTCAGCTGCCGATGCTTCGAGCATTTCTTGACCAGCCGTCGGGTTCAACAGCAAATGCAAGCCGAAATCTGAGACGTACGGCTGCTGATTGTGGTCCAAGAAAATGTTCTTCGATTTTAGATTCCCATGGATTATAGGCTTCATTAGTCCCGTGTGAAGATGATCCAGTCCTTCGGCTATGCCTATTGAGATCTTGTAGATGGTGGCCCATCTGCGAGAATTTTTGTTTCCATCTGCCAATCAGGAAAATTTTGTGTTTAGTAAGATCATGATCTCTTGATATATCATAAATCAATAGAGTTGATTAATCCAACTAAAGCAGGTCCGAAGACCAAAATAAAACACCGTGCTGTGTTCAATTCTTTTCCGACTGAATCAAAAAGAACACTGTCAAGCAAGCATGGAAATAGAAAATAACTCAGTTTATAGAATGAATTATTCAGACAAAGGTACAATATTTTGGTTTAAATGCTGAGGAGTCTAATTGGAAAATTTGAGTCAGCACTTTCTCAAAAGTATGAAGTCAACTGAAAACATTGTAATGCCTGGGAAAAGCCATTTGAGGGGGAAATTATTAAATCACTCCAATTTAGATCCCCGCCAAGAATCTCCGTTATGATCAGAAGTAACTGAAAAACTCTTGAATTTGGCCCTTCATCGTCTTCCCCAATTCCATTAAAAAGGAAATTCTGAACGTAGCGCAAATAAAGAATCGAGAATCAGCAACAAGACCTGGAGATGAATGAAGTACCTCTGATGAACTCTGCCAGATTCCACTTCCTATAAAATGGATAAACCAGCAATTTCTCTCCGCTTGGCCCAGAATAAAACCCCAGCAAAGGAACCAAATTTGGGTGCTTAACACTTCCCAAAATCTCAATCACCTCAGCAAATTCCTCACTTCTTGTGACGCAAACCGGTCTCAAGAACCTCAACAACTTCAATGAATTGCTCTGATCAAACACAGCCCGGTACAGTGTCCCATAACTGGACTTTCCAATGACCTCTCCCGGAGCATCCAAGATTTCGCCAATCGTGAGGTCCTCGCCGCCTCGGAACGTCATCAGGTCCTCCACCTCCGTCTCATCTTCGTACGTTCCGCTTGAATTCTCCAAGTCTGCTCTTTGACCATCTGTTCTTGATATATTCCGGTAGAAGTAAAAGAAGAGGAACAGAGCTAATGCAACAGCAGCTGTAGTTAGTCCAAAGATGAGCTTGAGCATGTGGGTGTTTCTCATGACAGAAGAGAGTGTGAAAAAGATGCAGCTTTTGATCTGACTGACGGTCGGTAAAGAGTTTCAAGATTCTTGGGCGAGTGTTACGGTTCGAAGAAAGAACACCTTGCTAAACCATGGACAAAAAATTTGGGCGAGAGAGTTGGATTTGCAGTTATAATGCTGTAGCAAGATTTGCAGAGGCCATGTAAGCAAGACAAGAAGAAGAAGAAGAAGAGCTGAAGTTTGCGTGGGGTTGGGGCACACTAGATTTTAGGGAACGTGACTGACATGGCATGAATGAAAGATGAGCTAGGCTTGGGATGGAGAAAGACCATCTTATGCAATGCAACGCAATGCAGTGCGAGCGGAATTAAGGAAGACAGATCTCAAATGCATGTGCAGTGATGTACGAATGATTGACTGTTCCCGTCTCGATTCCCTCGTGCCACCGCATCTTGTGCGGCTCTGATATTGATATTTATTTCCTTTTGTCGTTGGCTTTTTCACCCTTTTCTATTTGCTTCAACTAGAAGGCAAATTTTCGGTGGTTGGGAAGGGAAAAGCTTTTATTATCCTATTGGTTATGCCTTTAACAAGAACTAGTCGCCGAGCATTTATATTGCAGTGACTTGTGCTTTTCAGCAGGACATTTTTTTTTTAATGCGTAGCGAGTGAATATATTACGATGAGTGAAGGCAATAACTCGAGGTGGGTTTGACCAAATTTAATCATGTGTCCATATCATGCCACGATTTGCTCAATTTGCTAGCGATCTCTTGAATTGTCGGACCTTGTGATGTTCTCTTGCAATCGATCACTTGATGTCGTGCTTCTTCTTCTTCTCGCTTTTCAAGTGTGGTAAAGCCACGAGTTTTTCTGGTCTTTATGATTCTGCACGCTATGCAGAGACCTCTCGGCTTCGCGGGAATTGAAATTCTAGGGATGCAAATGAAATGACAAGAAAATAAAGAAACTACCGAAACTGTGACAAACAAGTAGTGCAGCAATTTGGAATTATGGACACTCCCACGAGTTGTAAAGTTCGCTTTAGAAAGAGCCTTCATGTGCACATTTAGTGCAGATGTTATCTCAATGTTTTAGGGACTTCCACTCCTTAATTGCGGAGAGAAGAGTGTAGTTCGGAATGAGATGCTTATTCGGAAGCAGCAAGTTCGTCATTGGGGATTTGTCGTTGCCTTCTAGCCACTTCTCGATCGCTCTGCGGTCGTAAGTGTATCCATCCACAGCAACGTAAGGGTCCTTCATCACATCCTGAAGAAAGGGGAGAGAGTGAAGCACACATTTTGAACATTCGAAACAGTACTCCTGCAGGAGATTATAGGAAACATGCGTACATAAAATGAATAAAATAGGAGTACTAGTACCTGACTGATCGGGCAAATGAAATGGCTAGGAGGTGCAAGTTTAACCCAGCTTGTCGCGTCTTTGGCCTGGCCAGCAACTTCTTTCAGTTTCTCAAGGACAGGAAGAACTTGATCTCTCAAGTCGGGCCGGTCCTTTCTCCAAAGTTCGGCACAACAGATTCCTAATAAAGCCAGTTCCTCTGTCTCTTCGGGTGGCCAATCCCCGGCATCTGCATCTAGGACATCCATTAGAGATCCTTCACTAATTGCTCTTTCCACCATATGAGTGAGTGCTATTGCTGGCTTTGAAGTCAGAAGCTGCAGAATGACTATCCCAAAAGCATACACGTCGGATTTTGGAGAAACCGATCCTGTCCTTTGATACTCAGGGTCTATGTAACACAGTGTTCCAACGGGCCCTGAGTTCTGGAATATGCTCGGTAAGGATGGATTAGCGTGAAGCATACTCGAGAGTCCAACATCACCAATCTTGCTCACGAGGTTATTATCCAGCAATATATCTGCTGGCTTGAGATCGTGGTGGATGATTGGCTTAGGCTTCGCGTTGTGAAGGAAAACAAGAGCGCTGGCCACTTCCCAGGCAATGCGAAACCTGTCAAACCATGGGATGGGAGGCGTGCCGTTCTTATGGAGCAACCTGTCCTCGAGACTTCCATTTTCCATGAACTCGTAGATGAGGCAACCACGATCCGGACATGCACCGATTAGAAGGAGCACATGTGGATGGCGAATTTTGCTCAATACCTCAAGCTGCAAAACAAGAACAAAGAGGCATATATCATCCAATCGAAGGTGTCAAACATGTAAGTAAGCCCATCATTCCACAGGCAAGCCAGGAAAATTGAAAAGACAACCTTGTTATCGGACGTTTTGATGGATTAGATGGTAAGACCAGAGACAGATCAGACGAACACATGAATAAACATACATTTCTCGCTGAGAATAAATCTTGAAGCTTTGTCTCAATGAATCAACATACAGGACTGACATGTCCAAAGGCAAGAAGAGACATTCGTATTCACTCAATCCGAAGTCCAAAGATCTTACTTTTCAACCAAGAGTAATAGACCAAGTGAAACTATATAAAAAACAACTCTAGGTCACGTATTACTTTGCTATTCAGATAAGAAGTTCGGAATATAATTAGTACCTCCTGATCACATAGCTTTGAGTTTTGACTCTCCTTTGAGTGAAGAACTTTGATAGCAACATTTGTGTGATGCAAACTGCACTTGTAAACTGTTCCATATGCTCCCATTCCCATCCTTAGACTTTCGGAGAACGAAGATGTGGCAGAAACAATCTCTTCCCATGTGAATATCTGGTACTGCTGCATTTGATCCACTAGAGCATTGCTGATCGTTTCCCTCTCTCTTGCATCCCGCTCAGCTTTTGTCTCTGCCGCTTTCCTTCTTAAGGCTTCTCTTTCAGCACGATCCCTCATCGATTCAAGTTCTTTCTTCGCTGCTTCATACTTCTCCTTCTCCTGCCTTGCTAACTCTTTGGCCATTTCCTCGCGAAAATTGCCCTCTTTTAACCTCCTCTCTCCCTCCAATTTCCATTCCTTGAGATTGTAAAGCTGATTAAAGCAATAAAATAGTAACAGAAAATAAAAACGAATAATAGCAGATGCCATATTTTGCTACGAAATTAGGATCACAGCACAGAGAATGACAATGTGGATCGGGCCAATATCATTTGGCTATGACAGGAACTCGTCACTTTTCAGGACACTCTTCGTCATGACTAAAAATGATGGGTGGTGTTCAGTGAATTTGAGCTTACCTTTTGAGAGGCATCAACCATTTCACTCTGGGCCATTTCATACATTCCACGGACATGATTGAGTTCTATTCTCAACTTTTCCAGCTCAAAGTTCAGATTTGACTGCACATAACAGTCTTTCCTTCAAGTTAGGGAGTCATGGAGAAACTTTACCCACTCATAGTACGTTTCATTCTACTGTTGCACAGAAATTGAACTGAAGCTTATGGAGTAGGTATCAAAAGAGAAATCTAAGCATCAGGAGAACTCATTCTTAAGATAACCATTTTGAAATTGCGCTATACAGGAAAATTAATTCTACCAGATACGAACTTTACTATCTTTTACACGAAAAATAATCCTCAGATGCAACAAGACAGGAATTCCAGAGAAGGGTGTAAGTTACCTGACTTTCGCTTGTAGAGTACCCTGATAATACATCAGAGATGGATTCCTGATTGGACATCCTGGACTCAGTCTCTGACATCAAGCTTTGTAGACTAGACTCTCGGCCTACTATGTTCCCAATACTAGAGCTGCTAAAGTGCGTAGTAATGGGGTCATTCCCTTCCTCACTACCTAGAGACTGACACCGCAAGTGATTCACATTGACAGAGCTCGGTCTTGCAAACATTTGAATTCTAATTGAAGGAGCCTGAGAGCCTGCACACATGGTGCGGTAGGAAAAAATATCAGATATGAGATAATGGAGCAACTGGACCGAGTTACTTTCATACCGATATTATTAGACGTAATATGCCAGTCTCTGCCAACATTCTCTCTATCCTTAGGAAATATAATGCTGCGTACATTTTCAGTTTCTCTTCATCTCACCCGCACCCACATAAAGAGAGAAATTCATTCACATTAAAGTAAGAGCCATGTACTTGAAAATGATTACGTAATCGGACATCCCTGGAGAGAGAAAACTACTAGGAATGTACCTATTAATGACATTAAATTTGTAGACTTGCACAGCCACTTTGCATTTCAAGCATGCCTATTGGCATAATATATATCCATTTTCAATATTATCCACCTATTGTCTACATCCTCATGTCAGCAATCTCCAGCACAAACAGAGGCATCTTTAGGTAACAACAAAATTTAACCTCTCTGTGAGCCAGAACAAGATGAATCACTGGTAGAGCTTGTGTCACTGTAATCATCTTTAGTGTTTCCATTAGTCTCCATATCTGATGGGCGGATAGATGACAATTTCCCTTTTGAGATTGCATATACCGTGCAAAAGCTTGGAATTTTTGCTGAGATTGTTGATGATAGAGTACCGGTTTTCCTGAAATCAGCATCCTTATTAAGTAAGTATTGAAGAAACCAATGGGATAGTGATACCTTAATGGCTGGAATGCTTCATTCTCTAGGAATCTGCTTAATTCTTCTATTTTCTCTTATCTTGCTTTATCGTTTTATAACTATTATATTCATGTTAAGTTGCATTGCAAGACTACCAATAATCGTCTTAAAGACATGCCAGAGAAGAAATGTAAAACAGCAAGGTATATTGATAAGACAATTGTTAGGCCTAGCAAACAGGACCCACTTGCTTTAATCAGAATAGTATGCTTCTGGGAAAAAAAAAGTGCAGATGTATGATGGAGGTTCAAACCAAAATGATGCTAGTTGTATTTGAGTTGGGGGTGAAGAACTTCAAAGACTTTATGAGCCGTGTTATCCTTGATGTTAAACCTTGTTATAGTAGCTAAATAGATTGAAACAAGGTATATCGATATCATAAACTCCTTCTAAGTTCAAATTCAGCAATCGAATTTTGTAAGAAAAGAGAGCCATGAAAGCAAGTTTGTCTCCCTGTAAAAAACCTAAAATTTGTGACAGCAATGCACACAATAACTTTTCCATCTTCTCAAAAGATAGCATTTCCTCCATATCAAAAAGAAGCAGTAAAAATAATCCTGAACCCCAATAAGAAAAAAGTCTTGCTGGAGCCTGGCGCATTTCGAGCAAGCAGTACATTCTTCATGTCTATACCATACCGATAATTACATGGAGTGGAAGTACCTTGAGAAAAGTCCGGGAGTAGAAGCTCCAATGACTGGTTTGGTGATATTGCTCTTATGAACCAATTGTGCTAGTGCACTTGCCACATCCTCTGATTCAAGCACGACTACATCTACCAGCACCTGTACGCAAGTCCAAGTCAAATGTAAGCAGTTCTTTACCTTATGAAACACCGTGAAGAGAATAAGCTAGAAATCTAGGAAAGAAATGTACAACATGGAGATAAATTGAACCAAAAGGCTCACCTTTTTCTTGACACACATTATCTTGTAAGCATGAAGTAATTCATGTGTCTGCCAATTCACTTCCTTCCTATAAGCAGCAATTACATCTTCTCTCACTTCTGTTATTGGGATCATGATTCCCACTGAAATGACAATGACAATCATGATGATGAAGAAGAGAAAGAAGGAGGAGAATATTATGCAATATTTGTTCACAATGCCTCTTACATTATATTTCATTAACAACATGACAAAATTACTTGGATTTTCCAGAATGATATTTGAAAATTTGACTTCTTATGTTGTAAATTTTGTTTATGTATACTTTTCTTATTCATGAATTCAGAAACAAAACTATGATTGAGCAAGCAGTTTATACCCACATAGATATTTTGCCCAATATATCAGATGGGTCTATAAAATCGTCAACTTACTTGGAGTAGGGACAGATGAGAGAACTGCGCGTACATGTATCAGCTTGAACACCACCTTTCCCTCAGGAATAAAATTCTCAATTGCCCACCTCACTACATATTTACTATTTCTCTTCCCATTGATAGCTACTGCAACAACTGCCGATAGTGGTGATTGCAAAGGCAATGGATCCTCTGGTTCACTCGGTTTGTTCATCTCCATGGAAAACCCTGCTTCCTTATTCAGAGCCAATTAAAGCAAGACGACTTCAATTGCTTCAGCAGCTTCAAGTTTCAAACTTAAGCTCTCTCTCTCTCTCTCAAAATGGGCAGAGACTTCACATCTGCATCTATAAATAGGAGGTGTTATCTTGTTGAGCAACAGCTAGGACATGAAGCTTACACTTCGTCTGCTGTTGAAATTTAAGACCTGAAATAGTCAACTGGCTTAAAATTTATTTTTCTCCTTTTAATATGTTAATGAATGGCAAGTCGCAAAACCAGAGGGTTTCACCTGGTTGTGTTGCTTGAGACGTAAGTCACAGAGAGAACTTAAAAATTTTGGATGCAAAATCATCATATCCCAGCTTTCCAGATTCTGCATTTTGTCACTGACCAAAAAAAAAAAAAAAACTAGAAGAAGAAGAAGATTCTGCATTTTGTCTTCAAAAAATTTACTGAAATATTTTCATGAGCAGTATCTTTTCCTTGTGAATTGCTAAATATCTTGATTTATTTCAGTGATTTTTCTCATATGGTGCTAGAAGACTTTTATTTATTTATTTATCACCATTTTAACAGCTTCTTGTTTGCTGGTTCACAGGCAATATTATATCAAAGCTCAAATTGACAAGGAATGGCTCCATTAATTCAAGTAACGATTGTTATAAGGAATAATTTCTCATAGATTTTGGGTCATTACCTGTTATGTTTCGTTCTCCCTAACAGAATGTCACCATTTGTGAGTTATAAACAGCATCTTCGTCCTCATCGCGTTTATTACGACAACTAGCAACGTGCATACAAGGAGAGATTTCAAAACTGGGATTTTATAATCAAGTTTGAGTTTTTCCTAAGCCTTTCAAGTATTGTGCGCTTCTTAAAAATTAATGTATTGAGCTATTAAGGCTCTGATAGAAGTTGACAATGCAATGAACTTGACGTATTAGACCACCTCTCTTGTTAGATAGAGTCAAGCAAAGATCAAATTATATGTCAAATTAGTTGATAGCTTGATATGTATAAGCGTCAACTTGAGTGTGATGAGTTGGGGCAAATACAGAAACGGGTTCCAATGAATTGCAAGTTGAACTTAGCTCTCAAGTCAGGGAGGTTAAATATAGTTTTCCCAGTCCTAACAACGAATTGTCTAGAAGCAAGAACTAAAGAACCTTAGTGGAGGGCATGTCGCCTGGGTTCGTCAGAATTAATACAGAGAAGAAAGATTATTCTTCGTTTCCACTCTTAGATGCATGTTGACTTTAGAAGTCCAACTATATGGAAGATGGAGATATTCATTGTCCCCCAAGTGTCAAGGAATTATATAACATGGCGTTCCATATCTTTCTTTTCTACAGAAGGTATTCAGCTTAGAAAAGGGAAAGCAGAGAACAATTATGGAGAATGTTCTCGATACTTTGAGGCGCTCTTCCTTCTGCGCAAGTTCCATGGCGGGAGCGAAAAAAGTAGCAATTTTAAGTGATATCAGGGCTAGCAGTCTGCAAACAAAAAGTGAAGTTGCAATTGTAACATATGATGCATGAGGACTAATGGTTTCATAAGTCACTTTTCTTGTAGAATTCGAAGAAAAAGTTCGAACATGGTGGGAATTGGAGGATATTGAAGTTTGTCAATAGTTATGAAATGCATGCATGCTTCACGCCTCTTGAATGGTGTCCCGTACCTTCAGGCATGAGATTTACACCTGAAAATTGCACTTTTTGATTCTGTTCCAAAATTCTGCTGTTGTGCTGGTTACCAATTCAAGGTATCATTAGATGATTGCGATACTTGAGTTGATACGTCAATCAATAATTACAACACTTCAAGCAGCTGTGATGTTTTTCATTCAAGGAACACGGAAATCTTCATTTTTCTAGAAGATCTATTTTCTCCCAATACAAGGGGTAATTTCCCTTCCTGAAAGGTCATTATCAAAAGCTTATACATCCCTTCCGAAATCTCGCCCTGTTTATTTATGCACACATGCAATGAATGTAAGTCCGCTCCTCATTTAGGGAAGCGCCGTAATTCCTGTTAACTTAATATACCTAGTAGATGGATCTAATTCATAAAAAGAGATCCTTTTGACAGTGCTAATGTATAATTTAGTTCACATATATCCTTCCTTCTGCCGCAGAAGTCAGTAGAGTATAAATCCAACTCTTATGGAATGAAAAATGTTTCTTGAGAGGATGATGACACGCGGTTAACTTCTAAACCGGAGGTCCAGAAGCAAACAAGTTGATAAGGCCTCGAAATACTTGCGCTGACAGTTGGTGTGCTTGAAAGAGTTCACCGTCCAAGTTCCAGATGCTGCTGCTCTTGCCGGAAGATCTAAATGTAAAGGCCGAGGTCTGTTTCATCAAGAAATAAATGTGTCAAAAAGTTAAAAAACACTCTAAACCAGTGGAAAAGAACATACAACATATGATTAAAGTAACTTCCTTATAATGTTCCACAAACTTGAAGTTCAAGGGATCTCCATCTCTCTTTGCCAGCTGCAGAAGGTGCCTGTCGGTCACAACAAAGTCACAACTCTGACGCTACTAGAAGATCATGAGAGGATAAGAACCTTAAGCAAGGGGAATTTTGGATTGAAAAGGTCAATCCCAAAAGGACTCATAAAACTCTTTCATTCATGGTGAGTAAATTGTATAATTTGCGCCGCTGACACAAAATTTAACTGTCCTGTTAAATTAATCCTGATTGTCACTTAAGCTTTCAGAATCAGATAACACCAGAAATTTTGTGTGTGCATTTTACAAAAGAAAAACCAGATTCAGAGCTTGAAGAAGCATTACCCCAAATAAAAGGCCCTGGGGCAGTCCTTGATCAGAATGAGGTGCATAAAGCCATCAGCAAGATGTGCATCAGCCACTAAACCATCTGGTGCTCTCCCATTGCGGCACGCAATAATGGCAGCCCCTACGCTAAGATAGCGCCCTTTGAAGCTCAACCAACCCATTTCACCCCGTTGTGAATCTGGTTTTGATTGAGAACTGACAGCAGGATTTGCAGTACAGATCTCACAATTAACACGACAAATTACTTTCTGACGTTTATTCAAACCACGTTGCGCTCGAAGGTGGGGATGCTGATGACCTCCCTCCACTGGATGTGTTTCTTCAGAATTGACTTGAAGGACTGCCACTTCTGCTTCATATGATCTGCATGTCAGGAAACAACATCATCAATACCCGAAAGAAACAAATTCAAAGTAACTTTTAGTAGGTTTCTTCAAAAGAAGCTAAAATTAAACAATTCGACTTCAAAAAGCTCTATACCGAACCAAGTCACTAAGTCTGCATATCATCTTCAACCAAATAAAAAAAAAAAAATGAGTCCACATATCATCAAAAGGAAATAAAGCCTACTAAGAGGTATACCTATGCCTCAGAAACACTTTAGTTCCAGCATAATCATATCTCTTGGGGCCCATCCATCGGTATTTCTCACTTTCAGTAATAACATCTCCATAAAATCCATACCTGCTTCAAGGATACTAGTTTAGAAGGACAGTTTCCACCCAAAATATCCCAAAAAAAAAAAAAAAAAAAATGAATGGTCCGTTTCATACTAGCATGGAAACAAGACAGTTAAAAAAAAAAAAAAAATCACAAAAAACATATACTGTCTTGCAGTATGTGGCATCAGTAATAATGAGAAACTACCCAGCAAAAGAAGCTGCATATCGTACACAAGGTTCAACCTTTGATTCAGCTGTTGCCCTCCATCTTACAATTTGAGTGATATCGAGGGGCACATTTTTCCCCATTACAATTTGCAATGCAGAAGTAATAGGATCACGAGCCCCAGTTGTACTGCATAAAGCACAAGCACCAGATGTGAAGCAATGAAAACAATTAGCTAATAATTGGCTAAACTAAGTTATTTACGGGACATGAATTCAGTGTTGCATTTGCAATATAAACTTTTCTCTTTACTTGAAATTAATCTGACAATGAACAAGAACAAAGATTAATGGTCAATTTCCACAGTTAGGAATGGGGTAGTAACTGAACAGATGACTACTCATGCCACTGCTAGATATATGACCTGAAAAAGCTAATTCAGGCCTGTGAGGTTCCATAAGTTTAAAAAATTACACAATTGGCAGAATCTGATTGTCCTTTCAGCAGTCAGAGATGAAGTTGTATTGTATAAAGTATAGCACTTGCAAGAACAATGGAGAATCTAGGTCAATCAATCAACAAACAATTGGCCCTATTTTATCTAGTGCTCATTTGCTGTTTTCCGATCAACTTTTTTGTAATTCAAAGTATGTTTAGTCATGTAAGTCTGTTTCAGCAAGAAGTTTCTTTCATCTTACTGTTGAAGCCAGAAGAACTTCTGGGACAGAGAATATCAGAGCCCCTCATAAACAAGGAAAGGCCCTATTGAGTACATATTTATCAGAAATCTATATCACAAATATGTCATTAAGACACTACTCCTTACGTAAGGGGCAAGTGTCCTGATGTAATTAACTAGGGAGGGTAAGAAATAAGAATCGCCCGAGGAGAAAATTGACGTTACCAAATCACAATAGCGTCAGTAGAACCAGCTGGAATGATTCCAAATCGAAATCCTTCCTTCGGGAGCAGCAACTGAGAACCATCACCTGTAGAGTTAAACAGTGACAAACTAACTCTATATCAATTTACAACAGAAGTGAACTTTTCTATGAATAATTCCACAGTGACAATGAGATTGAATGCATCACAAAAGTAAAAACTGACATTGTTTGGAAAAACTCACCTGTGTAGCAAGTGCCAGAATCTCCTTCATCTCCTGCAATGTACAAATAATCATCTGACATCAGACTCACCTGTTACCACAAGTTTCAGTCTAATTATTAAGAAAAAAGCATAATCAAAATACATGTAAGATTAACCCCTTTTTTGTGATCAGGGGGGACTGATCTTCATTCTGGAAAGAATTCTTAGTACCTCTTTCATTTGTATTGTGCATCGAGAAATCACCATAATCTCCAAGAGACTGCACAAAATCTGCTGGAGCAGGTGGATAAGGAGCTTTATGCCACAAGGAAAGAAAACCATTGAGAATTTCATTGAAGAAACCATCACCACCCTGATTCATAACACTTCTTTTCAGCGAAAAACATATGTCAAAACCACTCACTCATAATGCTGCCAAAAAATTGATGCACAATAACCAGTATGGTCGGAAAAAAGGTAACATCTAAAGAGCAGTAGCAAGAGATATGACCGTCTAGGCAAGTTGAACAAATTGGCTCCTTTCAGGATTGAATCTTCAGTACCATACCAAAGATATTGTTTCACCATCTATGTTTGAAAATCCAGGTCTCGCACCCATCTATGTTTGAAAATCCAGGTCTCGCACATACTTACTCATATTTAAGCATTCAAGGAGAAAGCACTGGCAGTCACATTCTGAACAGTTACAACTGAAACCTTATCATGCATATTTTCTATTAGAATATACCGATACCAGTTACAATGGAAAATCTATGATTGTAACAAGAGGCATGTGTTGTAAAGGTGCTAATCACACAATTGCTTGGTTCTGGGCACATGTAGCCTAAGTTCCACTAAAATTTATTGATGTAACTAATCAGACCTTGACCAGCTACACATTAAAAATTGGAACATATGAACTAGAATGTGAAGGGATTTCATATCTTACAACAGCAACAACGCCATCATATTGGCTGAGCTCCTCCTTCGTGGCAGCCAGCATCACATCATATGCATGACTTGCCCTCTCAGTCACGATCACCTGATTAAAAAATTCAAAGATATTTAAGCAATTATTATGTCTGCACATTTAATCATAGCCATCCAAGGGAGAGAATTCTCCTCCCACACGCTCATGTTAGCTTAACAACGCCAGAACACTACTGTGAAAAGCTTCTATACATAATGAGTTGCTAGTTTATTGCAGATCTTGTGACGCGGCAGACATCTCAACTCGAAGTTCAAACACCAAATATGATTAAAAAAGTAGTCTAGACAGCAAGACATGCAAAGACAATTGCGAGTGCTATTATAGGGCAAAACAACAACCATGATATTATTAAAAAAGATGAACAAGGAAAAATATTTCAACTAAAGTCCAGTGCAGTTGGCAAGAATAATAATAAGAAAAGTACAGCTTCTATATACATTAACAAAAAGGAAAATCTCAGAGATAGCATCACTAACTTTAGGAGGAGGAGAATGTGAACCTTTGTATGTACTTTAGCAAGTGCGAATATAGGAGATACGGTTTCCCACGTCGTGCGGCCATTTTCCTTTCCGCTCTTCGGATGAACAAAAACCTGTTACCATGAAAGAGTTCTGGAAACGAGTTATTATCATTGAGGCAGCCAATTAATCTACATATCTCGCTCATGGAAGGGTAGCATCCCAGGAAGACCTTACCAGGAGATTCTTCGGCCTTTGCATTTCTTTGTCCAAACAGGAATTAATTAGATTTACCCACATCTGACATATCTGCCGATCTTTATGACTAAATACATATTTGCCTAAGATACACCGGCAAGGATTACACTTCGACCTTTGGACCCCGTGTACCACAAAGTGGTATATCTGTTCCATCGTCGGCATGCCCATCAGTTAGCATCATGTCATAATGCCAATGTGCTAACCAACACAAACAAGAACGAACCTGCGAATCCTCGCTTAGAAGACATCTTGCGGGATTCGAGAGGTTTGACTCAGGAATTAAACCATGGTCGACAAACTCCACAGCATAAACATCGGCAAGTTTGATGCGTGTTGCCTCCGAAGGAGAACGTTTAATGCCACAACAATCCGATCGATCCTGTTCCAAGTAAAGAGAAGGTCGTGTGAACTTAAGCCGTCATGTCATCCGAAGTGTTCAAAAAGACATCTTTACGATCCTAAAAACAAAAACTAATCAATCGGAGAGCACATATATTCATTGCGAGCATGAATCTCAGCTACACCACCACGCAATTCCAATCGCCTCCCTAACTGTTATTCTTTGGCCAAGATCAGCCGCCTATCTAGAAACAGCACGGCAAAATCATGCGCGAACAGGAACATCCGTGCGCGCATCATTCTCGAAAACAGGAAAAAGCGCTCACGCTGCGTAAGGGCTCGAGCAACTTCCAAGACAGCAGCCCATCGGAATCGAGGGCGAGGGCCACTTCTCCGACATTGTCCAAGATCAGATTGGCGGACAAGACCGCGGTGGTTTCGCCGGCGATGCCCCCGTTCGAGTCGGCAATGGGTTCGTGTGCGAGGATCGAATCGTCCCCGTTCCTTTCCATCAATCCACGCCTGTCCAATCCGATCTAGCACGGAGATTCGCAGGAAAACAAGATATGACAAGGTAGCTAGGGACGGGGGAGGGACAAAAAAGTGCAGCGACGATCGCTGTTGAAACTTGATGGGAAGAAATGCGTCGAGGAAATTCGTTGGTCGGGGGGTTGGTAACTTGGTCACAGTTCCGGTTCTTAGATTCACCGGTCCGTTGCTTCGGTTCGGCTCGACCCCGAAAACCGATGCCGACTTTGTTGCCCCATCGATTAGCTTGGTTCCCCAAGAAATTGGGCCGGGCCTGTCCATTGACAGCCTGTCAAGTAGGCACGTTTCGACCAAAACGACCAATCACAATTACAAGATTCCAGCCGAAGAAACTAACAATGACAGGATGATAATCATTGATAATATCGTATGAAAATGAATTAAAAGCATGAACAAACTCAACAACACGTTACACCAGTTGATAAAATCAAATCGATAGTCCTTAAGAGTTAGAAAATCTCTCTCCAAATTTGAGCTTCCCCAACCTCAAGTTTCATGCATTTGGCCATAAATCTTTCAGGTAAAACTGAAGTTGGTGATATCACAGCAAAGCCTACAGCTTTCAAAAGAGGAGGAATGAAGTGGTCATATCATATACTATCATATACCATACACAGGCTCTTGCTTGCATTCACAGGGCCGAAACTGGCAATATCAGCACGAGTGATTTCTCGAAGCATTCGAATCTTTTCATTATTAGATTGGCCTGCTCAAGTATCAACAAGCTATCCTGCAACTCGCAGAGGCCCATATAAAAGGCAATTCAGAAAACAAGACAGCTATTTATTGCATAACAGAAGAGACCACTCCTCGTGGATGCACAACGAGGGCGAAAATCTTCTCAATGCAAATACAAGTTCTCCAAAGCAGACAAATTATTGCGAAACAAAATATTTATTGAACATGGAGAAGAACCTAGGGTGTAGGAGTAACGTCCGTATAACCGCTAACATTTACAATATCTATCCAAAAACTAGGCTATAAGGAAGCATCGTGAATAAATCGGTTGAAGCCAATGATGCTGCTGATGATGCACAATCCAAACGGTCAGCATCCCTTCCTGTACAAGGACGGACTCCGATCTCAGTTATCTCCAAACTGTCTCGTTGGCATCCGTGAAAATGGCATTGTGATGTTGTATGAGGCATTGAACAACCTCAATGGCACCAAAATCCATCGGAGTCCCATCATCCAAGGGAATCATGGATGACGCAATGGCAGTATCATCCTCTTCTGCAATTAGAATGGGAATGAGAATCACCAGTATGTTTTTCTGTAGAGTACAACACAGAATCCTTTTTAAAAAAACAAAAACGTCATCATTTTGGCCTTCAAGGACATTGAATATTGGGCCAAGTGTTGGCATATACATTTTGATTTATAGATATCCAATGGCTGTAAACTTCAAAGACAAGGTGCCTGCAAGACCGAAAGGTTTAGCACATTCACTCTTCAGGCAACAAATGATTAATCTCCTAACATATCCCTCTGCTGACAATAATTCGGATCATATCCACAGTGCATGAACCAACATGCTCAGCACAGAAGAAACCATCTATGCAAAAACACATTATATAAGATTACCAACCTGCAAGCATGTCCCATGCACTGTAAGTAGGCGCCTTGTCTGTGCCGTTCTGACCCGTGCGTGGATCATTCCAGTACTGCCTATAATACTCAGGTTTCTGCCCATTCTGCCACATAATCAAAGGAGCAAATTCCATAGCTAAACTCTGTGCATCCATCTGAAGGAAATAGAGGGCCATGCAACAAGCTGGTCAATAAAATTATATACCACTTCGACCAAAGAATTAGATTATATACCACTCCAGTTAGCATTTTGATCAGAATGTAAAAGAAAATACATGCAAGAACTCGACAATATCAAGAAACATCATATATAATACATGTCGCATAGAATGGACTTCCCCAAAATCGTTGGGAACCTTATAACTCGTCGATCTCTCACATTCGCCAGAAGTATTCATACAATGAAATAAAAGGATGATGGCCTGTGAGGCTCTCTCCTACATTGCCTTAACCAGGATTGATTCTCAGTCTCCATGCACAAGGCAGAATAACAAAATTGATGGTCATGCACAGTTAACTAGCAGGCATACAGTATATGATAACTTCCTTTTAGACATATACTACATGACAATTTCCAGCTCCAGTCCTGCTGGAATATGTGGAAGCAGCAAAGGATAACCATGCAAGCTTTCCAACAGGAGAAAAAAATTCTCACAAGTTTCCAAGGAACACAGCACAACTAAACCTGGTGAAGGAATATAAGAGAATGTTTGAATGGTGGCACTAGCACTGACAAGGCGAGACTAACATGTCAAGGATGCTTTGACTATGCTAAAACCGGTTAAATAATCAAGAAAAATAAATCTTCAGATACATTAACTGAACTGGGAAACCATATTGGTTGTGAACATGCTAGATTACCAATCACGTGGTGAAGATATTCTACTATTATAAAGTTTCATATCTCTCATCATCCATGTAATGAAAAAGGTAAACATTTTCTTATGCTATACATTTAATGCTTGCACATTAATTGATATTTTCTATAATCTGTAAATGCTTTCTAATAAAAGACATATTTAGATTGTTGACCAGAATCGAGCTGGAGAGAGAGAGAGAGAGAGAGAGAGAGATGATTCCTGCCTTGTTCAGAAGGGACTTCTGGCTCACACGGTGCAGTAGTGCAGTTATATATTCCAAAGTCATAAAATTCACCGTCGGAAGCTTCTTTAGTATGTTTCTCATTGCATTTATACTAGAACGAGCTCCTTTGATCTCTTCATAAAGTTCAAAAGTGGTGAGCGGTTCTGGAAGGCTTGCAAGATAACACTTGACTAAGGCTGCTATGTCCACTGGATTTACACCATCAGGCAGAGATGCATTTGAATCTGGAGTGACCAAATTTTATCAACACCTACCAGATTAAATAAATGAAGCTGCCTTTGGAAAGAAGAAAGTATCTGAGATACCTAGATTGAATGATGAGACCAACTGCTGGATAACCTTCTTATCTCCTTCAGACTTGAACAGATACGGAGCATTTAGGCCTAATAAACATGTTAGTACCCAAAATTACTTCCATTGGACAATTGCTGCATCATGCATGTCTAAACAAGCTTAGCATAACCTAAAATTAAATAACCTGATAATACGAGGTAATCAGCACATTTGACCAAAATTTGCGGAATTGGCCGGCTGGACTCTTCGCGATGTACAGTTACCTCAATCGGAACTCCAAATACTGAAGAAAGTTGAAAAAGCAAATTTAATTGCTGTCAAGCAGGAAAGCGTCACAAAAGTTGTACCTATTTCACTAACAAACCAAGTAAAAGGATTGTCTAGCTGCATTGTCAAACAACGTCATAAATCACAGGACTCGTCAATATTGCAACTGCCATGTTTATGCCTGGCAAGTCGAAACAATATATTCCCAACAGGCAAAAACACGATAATCAGTTTCTTTGTCTGCCGGCAAGATAACATTTTATACCAGAACTAACCTAACAATATATTGACAATAAGATTCAGATTATTCACTCTCAGGAAATTGAGTATTTCTAATTTATGTTGCATTTCACATGTGTCGGGTAATTCCATGAGGAATGATGATGTAGGACTACATCACCTACATATAGACACAGACCTTATTTAATAGATCCTGAAATCGCTTATCAATTCAAAGAGTGCTGTCAAGTAATGACTGGCAATACTTCATTTTTAAGCCAAGAAATATTGTCAGTCTTCACTTTAACCTAAAGAAAGAAAAAAGATGACCGATATCCCATGACTTCACCCATCTGCATTTACAATATAGCCACTCACCATCAGTGCTTGCAACACCCTGCAATCAGTGAAGTGTCGTGTGTTAGGAATTTGCCAAAATTTTAGAGAGAGAGAGGGAGACAGAGTTTCCCCAAATCCTACCTTTTGCCACCTTTCGATATCAGTAATTATTGTTTTACTTTTCTGTGCTGTCCTTTTCGCCACCTGAACAAATATCAACATCTAAATGAGTAAACTTCCTCTCCATTAACCAACAGAAATACATTGAATTTGTCAAGACCTATAATCTGTATCCTACCATTTGTCAGGTCATTAATCACATTGCACTAATAATTTTGCTGCTTCTATTATACAATCAGCAGGCGTCACTTATGTATATACTATGCCTATTAATTACTACTTCATCTGTTTATTGTGTTGTGAAGTTTTGGATAACAATAGTAACAAGAAAATCTAAATCACAAACTGAAGCTGAACAGAGGTACCTCCTCGACTTTCGTCTTGCCAACGGCAACCTTGTCTTTTGTCTCAGAAATGCCCTTCCTTAGAATTGAGCCCGTTGATGCTGCTGCCTCTATGAGGCGCTCCTGCATAGCGTGTCTGGTAGATGGTTGCTGTAGCAGTGCCCAGCGACTCTTGACACTCAACCCAACTCGTCCTGCCACTTCAGTAACATTGCCTTTAGCATCCTTTGCAACCTCGCCAACCAATGTTCCTGCAGTTTGCCCAGCTTCTTTAAGCTTCACACCTGCAAAAAACCCTTGAGAATGTGACAAGCAGTTCCAGTGAAGGATCTCCAGAAGAACATTAGCAAAAAATAATCTCTTACCTGAAGAAGAAAAGAAGCCACTCGCCTTATCTTTCCACTGAGGTGAGAAGGGCAAAGGCATTGATAGCGAAGCTAGCCAGCCAGACCAAGATGAATTCAATATCCCAACCAAAAGTTCTGTTGAATAAAAAGCACATTGACAATGTATCCAAAAATGAAAACAACAAAGTATCTCGAGCGTTCTTCAATAATGTAAAGGAGATTTGAGCTTCTTAGGAAAGCAGCTGATCAAAACTGAATACCTACATCAAAGAAAATGGAAACCAGACATCCCCCCACCCCCCCCCCCCCAAAAAAAAAACACACACAAACAGAAAGTAAGAAAGAAAAATGACAACTAGACATGCCGGTTGTACTTAAAACTCCTTTCATGGCATTGAATTAGTTGGCTAAAACCACCTACAAAAACAGGCTTAGTTGTCCAGCACATGCAGGATGGAGAATTAAGAAATGCCCAAAGGAACTAGCTAGATGATTTGATATGTGTAAACCAGCATGACTGACAGTAAACACGACTGAAGGTGAATATTTTGAAAGAAAGGATGTCGCTGCAGTGGAGGTTCGCATACTGATGGATGTAGGTATGCCTGAACACTCACCAATCTTTACAGAAAAGGAAACCCATTCGTCCAGACTCTAAATTTGGTTTGGCAGTACAAATTAGTAAGCGCACAGCACTTCAATCCTGAAGCCATCAAACTGTTTCTCTCTAAACACAGACTTTACACAGCACAAACCCAGTACCCACCACAGCAGTAGGCGTCCCATCTGAAAGCGCGCATACCCACAAGCTCAACGTCGAAACGAAACAAAAAGATCCAAAATTCACATTCAAAAATCAAGAAGTCTCTCCAAGAGTCCGACGTAAGAGAAGAAAAAGCAAAAGGGTGTCCAGAACAATGAGCTCTGCACAGGTTCCTCCCCCCATCACTCCAAACAAGAACAATCGACATCGGTTCCGCTCATCGAGAACGCAATCAAACGAAAAAACCACCCGTCCCGGAGCGAAAACACGACCGAAGAAGCACGAACCGCGAAAAAGCTTCGGACAGGCGAAGCGGAGAATCGAGGATTGAGAACAATTCGACGGATCGAACAGACGTAAAGACGGCGCGCACCTGATATGCTCGATGACGATGGAATCCGGAGGGAGAGAGGGAGAGAGAGAGAGAGCGAGACGGGAATCGGTTGAGCTGATGATCACGGAGGAGGAGGAGGAGGAGGAGCAGCTTTTGCCCTGCTGAGTTTGAAGTTCAAAGTCGCCTCTCCTATTTGCGATATTTTTTTAATATGATGAATTTTCTCCTGAGAGGGAAAGCGGCAGTGAGACTGGGAGAGGCGAGAGCGAGAGTGGACAGATTCTCTCCTCCTCCTCCTCCTCCTTTTTTGTTTTTTCTTTTTCTTTTTTTCCCTCTTCCTTTTGCTCTATTTGGGGGGTTATCGAAGGAGACCCGTGGTCTAATTTAACTAATCAATAAAGTGATCCGAAGCCAAATTCGCTAATCAACGGTTGTTTGACCCGTCCTTTTCAAAATTTGAGAGAGAGAGAGAGATTAGCAGCCGATGAGGTTTTATTAAACTGCGGCCTTTTGCTTTTTGGAGCGTGGAAACAGACAAGTATGCCGATCCGGTTCGATCCCATCCATCCCGACTCGAATTGGGATTTCAATTTCCGGGCACGAATGAGTCCACAACATCATTGGATCCGGTTTCGAGAATGGCACGCGTTCTGGGCCCATGCCCACCCAAGACGAAGAGATTCGCAAACCCAGTGTAATCACGGCAGCTGGATTCCGTGGGAGTGACGTGACTGAGGAGCATGATTGAGCCGGTCTCCATTGAGGACGAGGCTGTACGATGATTGACCGTGAATAGTTCCCGATTATTTCCTCGATGGGGAAAGGAATGGCCCAAAGAGGCCGAAGGCAGAAGAATCGAGATTGAAACAAGGACCCACGTTGAGCATGTTCCTTTTTGATAAAGTAAAGTTTGCTTTGTCCCATGCATGGATTACACTTCAAGGGCCCTATTGATTTGTGCAAGTTTTCCACCAAAAAGGATTCTGAAAAACAAAGAAAATTGGATTGTACAATGAAGCCACTCCTCAGCTGTACCATGGACATTGGAGTCGAATGATAATCACGGCCAAATAGAGGAAGATGGGTACATTGCTTAACTAAAGTAACATGATCACGATCCAAAGTTCCTCGCCATTGAGTCAATGACTAACAGTCAAACCACCATAAACCCTGTGATTTCTCCAGTTAGCCGCTCTGATGGAATGTACAATCATCTAGGAGCAATAAATTACTGCCTAAAGTTCTAAATGAGGATGGCAATAGCCAAAACGGCAGAGGCACGATTTAAATGAAACTGGCATGAATTATTGAATTACCAGAGCCATTTCTGTCTTGCATCAACAGCTTTCACATTGGTATGCATAAGGGGCACAGTCTCATATAGGGAAAGCAGCTCATTCAGGCATCTGCTTCTGTGATCACCATGGCCTTCTAAACCGCTTGTACCTGAGGCTCCTATCTTGTAAGTCTTCCCTGAAAAATTTTTGTCAAGAGAAAATAGCAAAAACAGTTTGTCATGAAAGCATTTAGCAAAAAGCGCACCTGGAAATGATAGAGTAGGGATTTTCTCACCTTTTATTTAACTAGCTGAGTGGAATATGTACCTCGCATGTCACGCTAATAATGCAATTTTTAACGGTACCATGAGGTAATTGGTAAGACTCAGAGTTATTACATTGCTGACTATTTATAATGCAAGGGAGGCTAGCTTATATGAGGCTTTTTTCAAGGAAGGGTGATCATCTTTCTACTTCCTTTCAAGGATACTCAAGTTCCCATCCTCTTTATCTCTACTATTATTCTGCATCCGTGCCTTGCAAAAGGCAGGTTGGACTGGCTGTTATCTATGTTGGAAAGGCAATATGGCACTAGGCTGGACAGATAAAAAAATCTAATTGACAGTCTGTACATATCTTCCCTTTTTCGTTAAGGAGTTCCAAGCAATATGGTACTAGCTTGGGGAGATCAATACCTTTCACCCAAATTGGAGGAGAACCAGAGGCATTGGCAATGAGCAGAGACATTGCAACATCTTCACAAATTCTGAGTAGCATAAGAAAAAATGAATTTCAATTCATTCAAGGACATATAGAATCAATTGAAAATGCAGCACCATGTAGTCATTGTTCTACAAAAACTTTGAAAGCTGTACCTCTCCCTAGTAAGATAATCATGAACTGTCGATGGCATTATATAGGTGTACATATCCAGGTATTTTCTATGAAAGAATGCTGCTTGTGCGAGAACCATGCTGTAGGTGCCCTTCCACCAAACTGACCACCATCCTTCATATTTGTAATAAGGAATACCGTTTCCCTGCAACAGGTCAAAAATACACTTACTCAGTGACAGCTTCAGGACGAATCCTCTCGTTCCATTTATACTCTGGAAATCAATTGGTCCCAATTCTTTTCCAACCATTGGAGGATACTTTTTTTCAAAGAAAACGAGTAGGTTCAAATTTAATCTTCCTGGCATAACTTTGGTGCCTAGTGTTAGTTACATGTTCTATAATCAAGTCCATTTGTTACTTCCCCCATAATACTTCTCGTGAGCATCAGCTATTTTCCATAACATTTTCGTTTAATATATAGAAGTGGTTATAGACTGCTAATCCTCAAATATCCAAAGAAAGACACCTAAAGACTTTCTAGAGAAAAACCCAATAGGAGTTTCACAAAACTACAGCGATGTACAAGTACAACAGGCCATACTGTCCTTCCATAATGATGGGTCCATTTTGCAGCTTGTAAGTTCATCATGGAGTCAGAGGATAGATTCTCCCACTTTGCCAAATGTTCAGAACAACTCTCCGAGATCTTATTCATTCCCACACAAAAATGATAGCTACCAAAGATACAAATCCAACCTCTGCTTTTAGCGAATGTGCACGAGGAACAAATCCCACCATAGTGGAAGGAGCACTCTGCCACACCGTGACAGCAAAATCCAGAGTAGGACATGGAATAATCACATCATGGTCAACAGAGAAAACTGCATCAGTTCTGATGTCCCCACTTGGCCTGAATCTACTTATCGTGGTACTCCCACTGATGATATCAAACTTAAAATCATGCTTATGAGACTTCGACGCCACAACTTCATTGAGATGGGACTTTAGTTTCTCCTGTGGCGGATCACTTTCGCTCCATATGACGCGTATCGCATGGGTACCAGCGCAGGATGCATAGTGACCAACAGTTTGCTTAAGATGGTTTTTTCGGTTCCATGTGTTGATTAGCACAGTGTAACCACCCCTGCAAATCAAAAGAGAAAAGCACAAAACAAGCTCGCATTTCACCGATCGCATCTCATGATCCAAGTACCATGTGAGTAAAAGAAGCAGCAGACAGCGCATGCTAAAACTATGTAGACATCACAGAATCATCATCAATAATGAATCAGTAAAACAATACTGAAGCAAAAGAAATCAGATCTAGAAGACGTCAAGTCAACATTCATGAAGATAGCAAATTTTAGTGCCCATTGTCTGAGCAGAGCTTATCGTAGAGCAAAAGAATCACCAACATTCAATAATTACAAAGGAAATGAACCGGTGAATGTTTCTATTTAAAATTAATCAGGTCATTTTTCTCTGAGACCAGAATCCAATACGCTATTTCACAATTTGCAAACTACAAACGCTAATCATTCCCAGAAACGTTATGCATGCAAAAACAACAAGTCGCTAAAACACTCCTGAAACGAACAGAATCAAACACAATCTCACGGAAGAAAGTCGTGCGGGAATTTGTTCAGAGATACCTCGAAGGAGAAGAGACTGAAGAAGGCTGATGAAAGTTCCATCCCATGAAAGAGTCCAATCTCGAGCCGACCAAGAGGACGAGGCCCAGGACGACGACGCAGGCAAGGAGCTTCACCTTGGGGCGGCCGCCGCCCCCGCCGCCGAGCGGGTGGCGGGGCCGCCACAGGAGGAGCGGCCACCGGCTGCCGAACGCGCCCCGGGCGGCCGCTTTCTCCTTCGCCGGCGAGCACAGCCCGGCTTCCTCCTCGCGGATTCTGACGAGGGTGGAAGCGGAGGACATGGATGATCAAAGTCAACGCTGCTGGCGATCGTGATTAGTTTAGCTCGGGCTAGGACCATGACTGGCTCCGAAGCGCAGATAAAAGATAATTAGCCTGCGATTGCGAAGTCGACCGTTACGACAAGTGAGTAGTGACAAGACGGGGGAGGGAAGACCCGCGCTCGTGGACTGGGACTCAGTCTGTCGGGTCGGGTTCGGGTTATTTCATTGCTGGAACTGACATGTATAGTCTATAGATCGCGAGTTTGGTCAAACGGGAATTTCATTTCCCCAAACAGCAAAATGACCTGAATGTGAAAAAAAAAAAAAAATGACCTGAATGTCCAATGGACGGAATTGACATCTCATTTCGATTGGAATGCAAGTCATTTTGATGCTTCACGTTTCACATCTAAGTATTCCATTTTCCAGAAATACAACCGAATTTGACCATTTTCTTTCTTTAATACGAAACGCATCAAAAGAGCACATTGCCAGACCATCGAATTTAGTATGTTTCACTAACACAAAACTGACATAAAAGCCACACGTTGACTCAAAGCTGTAACGGATTAGTTTTACCAACGTGAGATTCATCAATTAGAACTCCAACCTTGGAACTAGCATGGGTAGATCGAATTACGAGGTGAGATCAAAAATTGTAGGCTGGCAAGAGCATTATTGCAGTTCCACCGTTAAAAAGCACAAAAAAGTAGGGAACAACTCTTATATTGAACTGATCAAGAATATATACTCAAGCGTACAACTCTCAATTGCAACAAAAACAAAAAATTAGAAAGGTGGAGGCATCATCAAAGCGCCCCCACAAAAAATTAGGAAAAAAAAAACAAAGTTGACTGAGAAATTATACCAAAATATATTAGGACACTATGGGACCACGGTACCAGATAGCTTATCCTACGGTGGGTCATCCGTTACAGACGCTTGAGGCTACGTTCGTAAAATCATAAAATCAGCCAAAATTTCTGCATCAACATAAAGTGATGCCTTCTTTCATTCTGGAAGCTCCGACACCAAGAGACTGGCTGCAGATTACTTTATCACCTTCTATAATTGCCACGGCCTCTCCCGCCAAAGCCACCAGAAAACCGACCATTCCTTTGGCCAGAAAAACCACCACCCCTACCACCATAGCCACCACGACCACCCCCACCGCCAAATCTTCCCCCTCTTGATTGCTCTCTCTCCTGGAGACGCGGCAATGTTTTTACCACCTCTAAGCTTACATTCGCTGCATTCTCCTGACCTGCCATCCAGACGAGGGGAAAGAAATATCAGAATCAATCATCGTCTACACTAGGCTGCTTAATTCGCAACATTCTCTGCTAAAATAAGAGAAAAATCTATGGAAAGTATGCATAGAGTGCAGCATCACTTAGGAGCCTGATGAGTTCTGTAGTTTAAGTACCAGCAAGGAAAGTATCTAGATCTTCAGCTGCCACATCAAATACAACGCCATTTCCATCAGCTGTGAGAGTAAGACCCTTCACAGACTCTACTTTGTCTTCAGGCAAGAATCTCCTCAGGACACCAAAAGCAAACCTAAAATCAAAGCCACACATAAGCCCAGCATCAGATCAGGTGAGAATAGAATACAATACAATACAAAGCTAGAAGGGGGCCATCCCCCACATCCACACAATATCTGCAAAGCAGTACAACTATTTGCCAACAGAGATCTTGCATACTTACGAAGGTGTATAAATGGGCCTTCCAGCCTCAAGAAGTAAGGTTACATGGTTTTCAAGTGACGAAAGCAGTGATCTGCTCTTTATTTCACTATAACCCTGAAAATAGGAAAAGTACAGATTATATCAGTTAAATAACCGAAGAAAGAAGGAAAAGAGATGCATTTCCAGGAAGTGCAATAAAAGAAATCAGATTTGTTGAAGTAACAAGAGGCGAGTAGAAAATAAACTTACAGAAGCCTTAGCAAGAGCCTTTGCAAGTAATTCAACTGCTGACATGCCTGATGTGTTCAGTAGTTGCTCGGCTGCAGATTTGAATGCCGGAATAACACTGCGTTTTGGAGGATATTAGCATCTCGTTATAGGTGATGATTCAGCTTCTCAGCAAAAAGAATGACTGTACCTATCAGAAATTTGTGTTATTGATTCTGCAGCTTCAACACCAGCAGCTTGAGCAACATCACTTGGCTGCGGAGCAGCGATGTGTTCAAATTTTACACCAGACTCTCTTTCAATCTTAGATACATTTGCCCTTCTTGGATCGTACAGCATGACAGCTACTCCAGTATTGCCTTGAAAACAACATTGCCCTCAGCATCTGGCAGGCTACAGAATTAACAAAGCTATGGAAAATGCAGGATTCAAGTTGAATAATTACCAGCTCTCCCCGTGCGTCCAGATCTGTGAATATATGCTTCAACATCACGTGGAGGCTCGCACTTAACAGAAAAAAAGGCCAACTATCAGCACGACTGCATTAAAATAAAATAAAATAAAATAAAAGCAAATCAAAACATACCACATACAGCATACCTGGATAATTAACTGGACATCATTGATGTCCAGTCCTCGTGCCGCCACATTCGTGGCCACTAATATCATAAACTTGCCAGACCTGAAACCAGCAAGTGTAACCTGCACTCAAGAAGCAAAGTTTAAGCAAGGAAAAGCATGTCATGCATCAATTAAGAGGCAAAAAAGGTTTCGGCCTTTTTAATATAGATGGTCATTGGTAGCCATTCTGAGCACGTATCCGGATGGCCTTTTACATTTTGTTTTTGCTTAATATAAACATTGTGGCTTGCACACACTTCTTTTAAATCTGAAACTCTTGAAATCATCACAAACACTCGAGTATCGACACATAAATTCAGAAATAATTTATCCATAGTATTTCCCAAATTCAAATAATATTTTAAATTTTGGCAGGAAGTACTTTCTCTTTTGCTTAAGTGTAACCAAACATGCCCAAGAGTGTGAGAGTTAATTTCTAGAAATACTTGCATACACGAAACCAGAAAACAAGTGACATACAAGGAATGCATCACTTAAACAGATAGGTCCTGCAAATTAACAAAAGAATATTGTTTCCACAGTCATGATGCCAGACCTACCAATGAATTAGATCCAAAGACAAATACTCATAATTCATTCTATCGAAGCCTAGACCTGTGCATTTATCACTTGAAAATCTGAGGGTAGGTACCCCACTAAAAGCATCAGTCACCTTTATTCTCTGAAAATAGTTTATAATGAAAGGGAATTATTTGCTACAGACCAATCTCTTTGACTATGGATGTAACATTTATTACTTTAATCATTTATACCTTGTGAAACCACCACACATCAATATATCAGCACTCTCCAAGAAAATGAACTTCTAGGCAAACTAGGTTGGTTGACTTGATTAAGATAGTAAGGAGCTCGCACAACATTGTCACCCGCTAAATGTGGTTGACAACTGGAAAGCAGGTAAACCGACTATTCCTAGTCATGTAATTTAGTGTAGTAAACCATGCCCTCTCTTCTCTGTTCATCTCCTCTTCAGTGTGTTACAACATTAATACTTTTAGGTGTATTAGTATCTATAAAGATTCTGCACATTCATCATTTACCTCTCGTTGGGATTGCTGTATGTCTCCATGCAAGGGCCGTGCTCCAGGCAACAATCCCGAAAGTTGAGAAGCACATTCCTTTGTCTCGGTAAAAATTATGGTACGGCCTCCACTAAAGAAAATCCAACCAGAGAAGAAAGTTTAAAAAGTGTATATTGTCAAGTAAATCTCGTGACTAACCAAAGAGCACGGCATTAAAGAAATGGAAATGGAAACAACTAACCTGCTGTAACAGCGTATTATGTCTGGGATAAGCTGAGGTCTAGCTGCACTAGTACAAGGAATGACAATATGCCTAACATTGGTGCTGGCCTTCATTTTCTCATTACCTACTAGATCTATAGTTCTCTTGTTCTGTTTAAGGAACCTGGAAGAAATCTGGAAATGCAAAGTTGTGGTATCAGGAAAGTTGGGTGAAGATGAGTTGGCACAACAGCAAATAAGGAAAACCAAACACTGACAACCAAGAGACAAATTCAGAACAACAAAACAATTTTGCCAGATTGAGTTACATACACCCTTCACCCAGTCTGGTAAGGTTGCGCTAAAGAGCAGCGTCTGAACTTTACTTGTATCCTTCACCTTGCCTGCAAGAACCAGAAGAATTGAAGGATAAGTATATCCACATCTATCAGCAACGTGGTTAAATTGAAAAAATCACAAAATTGAGACAGTAATTCTCCAAATAATTCAGGAAACTATCGATTTTCAAACTGCAGCTTAGATAATGCCTTATGTAAACCTACTCAGACAAGCCTTGAACAAAGGAATAGCAATATTGGTTTGAGCCCCTCTTAATGTATGCACAAAAAGAGATATGTTACATGTAGTAGAGAATTTTTATTTTTATTTTTTTTTTTTGGGTCAGTGTAGTAGAGAATTTAAAAGGCACAAAAAGAAAATAAAGATCTTGCTCTTAAAAAAAAAAAAAAGATTTATCATCTCTTGTTAAAAAGTTCTAAGCTGCATGATGCTGAAACTGAAAAACCTGTTTTCAAATTTCAAAAAACAACATTACTAAAAGTAATTGTGATTGCAATAAATAAGTGGAGCATATTTCCACCAGAAACTTCATAGTGAAAAAAATTAGTACACACGCACCAAGAATTAGCTCCACATCTTCAACAAAACCCATCCTCAGCATTTCATCAGCCTCATCAAGGACACGGAAGGTTAAAGAGCTCAAGTCAATATTTCCCCTCTCAATGTGGTCCTGCCACAAGATGTAACAAATAAGATCGATGCTGTGAACATGACCATTATTCCCAGCGGGTGAAAGAAAACCAAATAAGCTTCCAATTCAATGAATTACTTTCACACGGCCAGGTGTTCCAATTACTATATCAACCCCTCTCCTCAATTGGTTCTCCTGAGCATGATAGGGTGCTCCACCATACAAACAACATGCTGTTAAGCCCACTGCTCCACCATATACTTCAAAATCAGAGAACACCTAAAATAATAGAGTAAAAGATGTCAAACATCTATCTCTGCAAAGAGATGAGATTTCTTCCATAAGCTTGATTGCTTTACCTGCTTGGCCAATTCCCTAGTAGGTAAAAGCACCAAAACACTTGGTGGCCTACCATATCCTGTCTTCCTTGAGGTTTTTGCAGGCCCATTCGTCAGGGATTCCAAAAGGGGCAAGACAAAAGCTAGAGTTTTTCCCTGTTACAATTCGCACAGTGAACAAGGTGATAATCAGTGCTAAAAAATTAAAACCCATCAACTACAGAAAGAGCAAACAGCTGAAAAACTCATGTTCCTAGCAGCCAATCATCTTTAAAAACTTGAAAAGCAACTGCGGCCAAACAGTCTTCACACACTTTTAGTTTTTATATCCCAAATGACACCAGTGAACTAATGTACAGATGACTCTGCCACAAACTTAAAGGTTTAGCTAGCCGTTGGTTTTACAGTCAAATTATTAGCTGAAAGCTCGAATGCCTGAAAAGATCAGCCGGAATTTGTTTTTTACAATTACAATCACAGGCTGAAATACAGGGAAATAGGACCGGAAATACACGAGAGGCACTTCATGAACCAATTGCATTGTGCTATACTCTACACTATAATTGCATCGTCGTGCCATTTAGCAGCCTCAGCAGTGATAACACAATATTCACCAAGCTCACAAATCAACCATTCAATACTCGTAGAGCAGATAAAACCTATTTATCTTTTCAAAGATGTCAGCTTAGTGACATTTTCCACCACCACAAACTATCATTACTCCAAGTCCAGACCATTCAATTCTCTAACTTGTCAGTTAAATTAGCAGATTTCAAACAAGAACGCATGTCAATCCTGCGAAATTCGAATAAGAAATTTTTCTACCTGACCAGTGCGGGCACGGCCGACCAAATCAGTCCCATCGAGGACGATATCAAACGTCATGGCCTGAATGGGGAACAAAGCCTCGATCTTATTGTCCTTCAGCTTCAACCTCAAGCTGTCCGAGATCCTGAAATTCGACACGGCGTTGGGGTTCTCCTCCTGAGCCACCTCATCGTCGCCGTCGCTCAGCCTCGCCTTCTTCTTCTTCTTCCCCTTCAAGTTCTCGGGGTCGACCAGTTCGGAGCTGGTCTCGCTCTTAACTTCGTCATCGTCCTCGCGCAGCTCCAACGCCTTCCTCTTCTTCTCCTTCTTCGCATCCTCCTGATGCTCCAGGACCTTCGGCTGCTTGGACTCGGAGCTTTTGCCGCCGCTCTTCTTTTCCTTCTTGGGCTTCTTGTCCGACGCCGGAGACTCGAAGCCGCCGTCGGCCTCGAGCTGGACCTTCACCTTCATCTTCTTCTCTTTGCTTTTGCTTTTGGAGTTGTCGGGGGACTGAGCTGAATCGGAGACGACTATCGAAGGCATCGATGAAGCTGTCGGATACGGAGAAACTGGCAGGAACGGCGAGAGGAGTTTGAAGGGCGGGGGCGGGTTTTGTCCTCTCTTCTCTTCTCCTGCTTGGAGAATGGTGTGGCGGTGAGCAGCAGAAGCAGGAGAACGAGAAGGAGAGGGACAAAGAGGAGAGGAGTCGCGAGTTAGGGTTTTATGATTATATGGCGTTGCCGGTTGAGCGAGTTCTGGCCGTTGGATGGTGGAGGGAACTTGAAATCGACGCCCGCCGTTGGATGGGAATATTCTAGGCCCGGGAACCAGCGATCCGCTTCGAAAAATCTGGAAATGTGACGTCGTTTTGCCCGACTCACGCCGTCTCCCTTTTTCGGTCCAAGACTTTTCAACTTTTCAAGCGCTTCCGTCTTGCTGAGGAAGGTTACTTCTTTTAATTACCTCCTAATCGTTGGGCGAGTTGCGCTGCCGCTCCTTTAGGGTTGTCCTTTTCATTTATGTTTTTTTCTTGTAAACCCGTGCGCATCCAATTACACACAAAACATTTTTGCAAACGACGCCCAAAAACCCTAATTTTACTCACAAAAAACACCCAACCACCCCATCACTTCCATCCCGCCTCCACCACCCCATCGATGTCACATGATGTCGCCACCCACCATCGTCAAACTCGCCTCTCTATTCTCTTGGCAAAACTTACTAGGATCTTACCATCACCACCGGTGGCATCGCCAAATCTGGGCTTTGGAATTTCATATCAATGCCGCAAAAGCTCATACCCCAGTTGCAACTGGTAAGAGACAATGGAGCCTTGCGGAGTTTGTTTCAAGGACGGGTTGTTGTTGAAACAGCAGCTACTTTAAATCCTTTATTGTTTTTTATCTTTCTAAAGTGATCATATGTCTCACGAGGATCTAGATATAAAGCAACTTCTCCTTCCATACTTAATCCTAACATGAAAAATTCGTTTTATGAGATTAGAGTCAATAAGGAACGATGATCAATAAAGAAAACAAAAATGAAATATCATGAGATTGCATGCAACTTATATCAACAAATTATGTATTGCCTCCGAATTTCTAGAGATATTGCAAATTGCCTCTAAACATTTCATATTTGCAATGTTCTTCTCAAATTTTATAAAGTAATTGCATGTCTCTTTATTTTGATTTTTGACCAACTCTTGCTACAAGCCCCTACTGTGTAGCAACATTGGTTATGGAATGCAAATTCATCGTATAAGTACGCACACATGAAAAGAGTAGAAGAATAGCTTTAAAGGTACATTCTATGTGAGGGGATAATTACCAAAAAAGTCCTAAACCTATTGCAATTGTGCCAATTGAATCATAAACTTTTTTTAGCCAATTTAATCATAAACCTTTTATTTTTGTTCAAGTTCGTCCATATGGCCAAAATTAACCGGCCGGCGCCGACGTGGCGGTGGCCAATCTTAAACGAGCTTTTTTTTAATAATATTTTATTTTATTATTATTTTTTATTTTTTATTTTTTTTCCCCCTCCCTCCTCCTTCCTTGGGCTCCGGCGGGGCTAGGAGGCCTCGCCAGACACGACGACGAGCCCCCCTCGCCATCATTGGCCATGAGCTCGCCTCGCGCGTGATCGTGAGGCGAGCTCACGCCCGCCGACGGCGAGGGGGCTCGCCGTCGCGTCCCGGGCGAGGGCTTGCCTCACCCCGTCGGCCGGGCGCAAGCGAGCTCGCGCCTAGCGACGGCGAGGGCTCGACTTGCGGTCATCGGGCGAGGCGAGCCCTCACCGATCCAGCGAGGGGGCTCGCCGTCGCGTCGGCGAGGCCTCCTCGCCGATTCGGCAGGGCTTGCCCCGCCAAAGCCCAAGGAAGGGGGAAGAAAGAGGAGGCCAAAAAAAAAAGGAAAAAGAAAAAAAAATTAATAAAAAATGTTGAAAATAAAATATTATTAAAAAAATCATGCCGGCGCCACCCGGCTGCCACGTCAACACCGGCTGACAAATTTTGGCCGGATGGACTAAACTGAAACAAAAGTAAAAAGTTTATGACTAAATTGACAAAAAAAAAAAGTTTATGACTAAATTGGCACAATTGTAATAGGTTTATGACTTTTTTGGTAATTCTCCCTATATGAAAGCAATTCTAACTAAAGTTCTAATGCACATTCTTTATATAGTTTAATTTTTTTAATAGTCTATAATTTTTTCCATGTATATAGATAATATGTGCTCATACATTCCACAACTAGTAATGTGGTTAAATAAGTGAGACATATTTGAGTGGAGTCAGCATCGAAGGACACATTGCCACAATTTTCAATGTATTTAGGAGCAAGTTGCAATAAGTGAAACGTCTCGAAACGACCAGTCACAATCCTAATACTCGGGAGGCAAAATGTAATTCTTCCATCTAAACAAAAAGAAAATGTAATTCTTCCCAACGTATACCTCAGAGATGGACGAGCTCGGTGATGTGCGGATCGCGTGAGAATATCGATACCTCATAACTAAAAAGTAATTAAAAAAAAAAAAAAGGTAGTGTTCTTACTAGGCCTAACTGGATGAATTAAGCCCAAAAAGTAAAACTAACTTGCTCGATCCCGCTGATTTGAGACCTTAGGCCTGGCAGATCTAGCAAGCTGCAGGCCCAAGATAAGCTCCGACGCCCAGGTCTAAATAAAAGGACAGACCATAACTTCATCGACGAACAAAAATACCCCTGCGTACAAGTTTCCTTTCTCCTCATACCAACGACTCAGGTAATCTCAAAGCAGCAAATTATCTATCTAGGGACAGAGAAACCTCTGCACACAAATAATGACGAATTAGGTGAGTTTTTCTCAGCAATAAGATGTGAGATTTTCTCGGTAATCTCCAAGCAAAAGAACATTTTCCCTCTTGCTTCATGATAGCTGACCACCGAATCCAACCTTAATCAACAGCAACATGAAAGCAATTACACCAGAGGACAACAGCAAAAGTGATGCTAGTTTCATTTTTAACCACCACGGTACATCCTCGAAAGAGCCTCGGATGTCTGCAGAGAAACTCATGTCCATGGACTGATGAGCTTCAGACTGATTCTCTTAGAACAGAATGGTATTTCTAGCTCGGATAACCGTAGCCAGGGGTATTAATTCCATTTGAGTTTGGGAACCCAGTTCGGCCAAAGTTCCAGTAGGCAACGAGGAAAGCAACAAGGAAGAGGTGCTTGCAGCTCGCTAAATGGAGTCAAATGATATCAAAGAGTAGATTCGATAATTCTATCGATTTGATAAATGTGCATCATGGGTAAAAGCATCATAGATATCAGGAACATAAAACTTAATTACATTAACCACGAGACTAACCTGTGAAGGAGAGATACATGCAAGATTAAAGAGAAAAAGTACCATTACAAGAGAGCACAAATCATCAATTGAAAGGGTCTCAAAATCTATAGAGGATCATCGGATGAGGGGATATGGGAATAATAGCAGGGTAACACTCCAGCTTCAAAAGTCATAGCATAAATAATTATGCAAACAAACTTGGGAAAGAAAACATCAACTACACAATGGATGAAACCTTAAAGATCCATTTACACAAACAATTCTTTCAGTTTATTCATTCGCGGAGCAGCAACTCAATATGTTCTGTAGCATGACAGACAAAATTCACTGCACACATGCTCAAAGTTCAGACTTTCAGCTTAACATGCCAAATTAGCCATTTGAATACAGTACAATCTACTCTTTTGGCTTCTTCAGCAGCAAAGGACCAACATTGTCCCCGGTAGCTTTGTTGTGCTTCACATGGCTCCCATCACAGAGGGGGAAAGTACCAGACCTCCAGCATCTGCAATCAAGTTCAAAAACAGAGGAAGCACGAGATGAGTTACGATATGAGACATCTTACAACAGAAGCCGTATAGCATAACTAATTTAGACAGCATGATTCAGCCCGAGTATGTATACAAATTCTTTAGTTCACATATCCCCAGTAAAAGCAAGAAATTCTCAGACATTGCTTCAACCAATTATCTGTGAACTGACACGGAGCAATAAACTCACCTAATTCCTAGTCACTAATCCATCATGCACAAGTGTCACAATCAATCCAAGAGCATATGCAGGAAAGTACTATACTAAACCGGTCCTCCTTCTGAGCAAAAGAAATTGATATCATAACGAGGATGCATCATGCTAAAATTGCCGCTTCCATTTGAAGCAGATTTCTCAACTTCATCGAGATATGACTTGATATTCACCGGATGAAATTATTGAATTTCTATAAACAATGCCAATAGAGTCCACTTGGATCAATTGATCTTAAGTCTTCACATTAGATGGTTTAATGCAGTATACTCTGCCCTTAGACTCCCAAGAGAAGTCCTTCATACTGTAAATCGATAAGGTAAATTCCCCCTCATTCCATGACAGTACAGACATACTTAAACCAATGAGGAATATTGAAATTTCTCCCTTTGTTTCCTCTTACAACTGCAACCGAATTCAATAATGCTGTCCATCCCCACACCCATTTCCATCCATCCACCCCGCATTCCACTCCCACGTACCAAATGCACCTCCAGAGTATGCATTATCCCCATTCCAGAAAAGGATCCCGCACTTGAGTAATTGAGTACAAGATAGCAACAACACCATTCACCAGCCATTCATCGATGCAGATGAAGAAAATGCTTCCATTTCATTTTCCAAATTAGTCAAGTCTTTCATCCACGAGTAATGTGCAACGAAAGCATGCAGCAGGGGAAACATAATCATTCCAAGTTGGTTAAAAGCGCTACACTATCTTACCCAGATAGACCCATTCTACCACCACTGAATAAAGCAAAATGGCCTCATCCTTTAGCTCAAGACATAGCTAATTTCGGTGAAAGAACAAACATGTGAAGCCTATCTTTCATCGGGTCACCTACAATGTCGGATTATAACTCCCTCCCACGTCTTTCCGTGATGTAATTAACTCGGACAGTTAGAATGAATCGGGGCAATTTCCTCTCTCTTGCAAGGGCCGATTCAAATGGGAGGTTTCATTCACAATCAGCCAACCCCAGTGTCGGAACAGGTCCACGAGAGTAACTGCTAATCACTAGCCTCGTCCAGGAACAATTCCAATGCACTTGCACGTAATCAATCATACTCCGAAAGCGACGAAAGCGAAACGAACTCGAAACGGCGAGCTTCAAAATCGGAAGCCACGTCGGCGACCTACCTGCAGTAAGCAGTGAGGGGCTTCGAGAGCTCGGACACGACGACGGAGTCCACGACCTTATCCTCGGTCTTCCTGATCTCGGGGTTTATGGCCTGAACCTCCGCCCTCACCGACACCACCCGCCTAGTCCTCGCTCTCTCGGCCGCGCCGGCGAATCCTCCGCCCCTGCTCCGCCTCGGCGCCGCCGCCGGTGACGAGAGCCCTACGCCCGCCAGATTCAAAATCGACGCCATGGATGATGAGCTCGAGCGACGGACGGGTGGGAAGTGGGAACTGCTTTTCTTTTTTCTTTTTCCGAAGGTTGAGAAATTAGCTGGGAGGCAAGAACTTGTGGCGACCACGCTTCTTCGGATGGGGGCGTTGCCGATGGGCGATCGGATAGATGAAAGTGGCGACACGTGTCGACTGCAGGAGCGTAGTGAGTCGCAAAAGGTTGGCACGAACATGCGATTCCATTGTCGCGAGCCAGGGGACTAGTCCGTGCTCATGGGCTTTTCGTTGGAGTTAAAGCCCAATTGATGTTTTTGACGAAAAAGAGAGAGACCGGAAAGGAGGCCCGCGGGAACAAAATGGTTCCTTCACTTTGGGGGATTTCCACGTCATTGTGGATCCAAAAGATCTGACGATAATCCACGGCCCATAATTATCGACGATAACCAGCTCTTCAAAGAAAGATCGCTGAAGAAAAGGTATTGCAGCCTTTTGGAAAATACCAGCTACGCATCTGTTAAAGCCTATTCTACAATTTGAGGCGAAAAAGAAATAAATACTTTTCATTATAGAAAAGTCATTACTCGCGTTCTACGCGGTGGTAAATTCTTTTTTATATGAAAACTAATAAGTTAGTGGTCGTATTCCCTTTCTCACTTTTTTTTTTGTATTAAATTATAATTCCTAGTTGATGAATATTGCTTTTCAACAAAGTAGTTAAGTGTCCGCACATGTCTTACTTGCTATATCTAACTGTTTGAGATGCAGATACCCTCATATTTAAGTGTTTTGTTGTTTTGATTTATCGAGGGAGAAAATTGAATATGATAAAATATAAAATCTATAAGGATTTGCTATGTTCCATCCACTCTTTAATTGATCGTAGTAATAAATTTCCTTACACCTCATTTTTTAGAATTGAAAAGATTGCTTTCAAGTTTAGATTTGTTCATTTGAAATATGAATTATTCTACTTCATTTTTATTTACTTATTTTTATTTTTTTCTCTATTTTTTATTCCTTCCATCGTTCCTTAATAGTTTTTTTAGATAATAAAATATTGATATACCTAAAATATGTAATACATTTAAATTTCAAATATGTACATGGAATATATTATAAAATGGAAAGAAATTCAATTATATAAATAAAAATAGGATAAAATAAAAGCGAAAATTATTGTTATTATTGTTTTCTTATTTTGGATATTTGTATTCTTACGGTAGAATTTACGTGCTATTCATATTCAATGATTATTTTTTTTTATTATTTTAAGAGGTTTTTTATTTGAGAAAAATAGTTTTTATACCATTGAGATAAAATATATGGCGCGTTTGATAACATTTCTATTCAAAAATTGTTTTAGGGAACGTAAATAGAAAAAAGTGTTTTTATTCCGGAACAATTTTTGACCATAAAGATGCGTTTGGTAAACTTGTTAAAAAATTAATAAAAAATAAAAATTTAATTATTTTTTTGTTTATTTTAATTTTTTAATATTTTTATTTTATTTTTCATTTTTTCCTTTCATTTTTGTTTTTTCTTATTTCAACCGGCAGCCTCGCTAGCGAGGTCGCCGACCCTCGGCGGCGTCACCGGCCCTCGACGGCCGGTCACCGGCCATGGCCGAGGCCGGCGATCGGCCAAAGAAAAAAGAAGAAGAAAAGAGAATAGAGAAGGAAAAGTGTTTCTTCAAAAGTGTTTTTTGAACAATAAATAATTTTTTTTTTTTTTCTCATTTCTGTTCTTTTTGTGTTCTAACAAAAAATCAGATTTTGAACAAAAACGCAAACAAACGCTGTTTCTATTCTTTTTTTGTTCCCGATAACAAAAAAAGAAAATTTATGTTCTTAAACAGAAAAAAGAAATGAAAACATGCAGCCCCATAATATCCACCCGTATTCCATCTAGTTATATCCCTCTCACATTTGACCTTGTCTTACCTTTGACACAAACTAAACACCTTATCCTGTCGTGAAGTTATTGTAACTACCAAACGTTGTCTAAATATATCTTTGAATAGAAGAATGTGAAATTAGGGACTAGAAAAAGAATAAAATGCAAAATTAAGAAGTCAACTATTTATTTTCCATAAAGAATCTTGAATCTTGACTTGAAAAAATTTATAAATTATCCTTGGAAATGCAAGGACCAACTCCATCCTTGCATTTAATGAGAATTTTAAAATGCTCCTCTCATTTTTAAATTATGAATTCTCCTATGGAATCATTCCGTTGAGTAGGAAATGAAAATAAACCGTGCACACGCATGACATGAGCTTGAAAACTAATGATTAGTTAAATAATAACTATCTTTTATGGAGTTGCGAGTTTGATTTGTATCTGTCCTACCAAGCATAAATTTTCGAGATGCAAGTGTTATGGGCTGAGAGTTTCCTTTGCCTCATAATGACCCGTGCGGCGCCTAGCAAGCAGAATTCTCTAGCCAGCCTTTCTTCTGTATCTATTCCAACAAACAATACAGTGAATGATTATTTGTATAAGATCCTACCATGCCCAGCTTCGCTCGAGCATCTAGTCCATCGAATGAGATAGCAAATTCCTTTAAGCTCAACAACTAGTTTCGACCTGCCATTGCCTCATCAAGACACCAATTTGTGCACGGGAGGCCAATCTCGCCTCCAGAGCTTCTAAGTGATATAATATTTCTATTCTATAATTCCTAGCACCAACTATCCCGACGCCACTCCCACGAACCAATTGTGTTTGTCCATTCTACCTCCTCCTTACTCTTCACTCGATAACCCTAAGCATCACTCACTAGTGTCGCGAATATGGGAGGATTCACGGACCGTGATATTCTCCCCCACTCAAATTCGCAACGCCTTCGTTGCAATATGTTATGTCGCTTCCTTGCGTCCCTTAACCATTGATGCGTCACTTTTGGAATTTTACATCGAATAGTAACGCTTGCCCAACAAAACAGGTTTTGCTCAATCGGTAGCCTCTTTTGATCTCGACTGCTCGGCCATTCTCAGTCACTTGCGCTTTCTTTGGCAAGTGTGACATTTTTTCGCCAATCGCATCTTTTGGCAACACCATTTTTACCTACTCAGCTTCTTTGACCCCAACAAACCAAATGGAGGTTCTTTCTTTATCGAAAACGTGGCAATAGACCTCTTCTTGGAATTCACCAATTGATCTAGGAACATTATTCCTATTTAGCGAGGATTCGATTCTTCTTCAACTCCCTATCAACTCGGCGAGAAGCATACTCATCCTAGCACCCATTGCCATCCTAAGAGCATAGAGCCTTGCTTCGCCTGGGCATCTTTTGCCCCAACAATTCACTCTTTGCCCACTAGGACCGGTATCACTAGTACTTATCAGTTCGACTTGCACTAGAGCAAGAAGTTTGATTCTTCGACTCACCCACTTATTGGAATGATTCCTACTCTGATATCATTTGTCACGGGCCGAGAGTTTCCTTGGCCTTGGAACGACCTGTGCGGCGCCTGACGGGTGGAATTCGCCAGGCTAGCCTTTCTTCTATAGCCGTTCCAACGAACAATACAATGAATACTTATTCATACGATATCCTACCATACCTAACTTTGCTCAGGCGTCTAGTCCATCAAGTGAGGTAGTAGATTCCTTTAGGCTTAACAACTAGTTTCGCCCTACCATGACCTCGTTAGGAAAACGGCATCAGTTTCCAATCGATTTGTGCACGGGAGGCCAACCCCACCTTCAAAGCTCTTAAATGATATAATCTTTCTATTCTATAACTCTTAGCGCCAACCGTCCTGATGCCACTCCTATGGACCAGTTGCGTTCGTCCCTTCTGCCTCATCACTCTTCACTCGATAACCCTAAGCACCACTCATGAGTGTCACAAGTACGTGATGATTCACGGACCGTAACACAAGTGTCGGGGATCGATCGTTTGGGATCAATATCACGTGGCAACATAGACTTCCTTGGATCAATGAAGCACCTAAACAAAGCTTTTATTGAGATTGATCGCTCACTTGCTCACCCGAGTTGCAAATTGAGAAAGTCTAAAAAAAGAAACTCCGGGAGAGTATACTTTATATTGCTTAAATGGTTAATACAAACAAAAAGGAGGAGCTCTCTCATTTATACAATAAGTCCTTGTTACAATCGTCGATCAACATTGGATCAAGTATATGCGATTGCATCTCCCTATCTACTAATTACCGACATTTGTATTGAGAAAAGTTTAGAATACGGCATGTCTGCCGTATTACGCCATCCTTGAGAATGTTTTGGAAATCTTAAGCGACATTGGACAGTCTTTTTTTGATTGAACACCGTCCTTTGGTATGCAAATCTCGAGACTGTGACAGGAGCATCTTGATGGGATTGCGAGGATGAGCTTGCTAATCTCAAACTTTTAGAACGCTAATCGCGTGAAATGGCTGGAACTTAAACTCAACATTTCTCTATGGATGTGAAGCCCTTAGAATAATGCTTTGGAGAGATTCATCAGCAACCGCCATTTCCCACCCTCTCTCGAATAAAAACATACATCAGCAGCAATTGTTTATAGTTACTTTTTTTTTTTGGTCGAAATTTATAGTTACTTGTTAAGGCTGCTTTATTCATCTATTTTGGTTGGAAAGTTTACTTTATTCGAAACTATCAATTTTTAAAAATTAATTATGCATAATACAAGAATAAATAGTGTATCTAAATTTTGTCAAATTTTTGTAATCGATTACTTCGCGGGGCTTTCTTATAAACAAATAAATCATTAAAAAGGGCGTCTTATGGGCATATTTCAACAAAATCCACGAAAAAGAAAAATAAATTTCTTGGTCTAGGTGCAGCGCGTCATGCGCTCGCGCGCCTAATGATGTATACTCCGGTCGGGTTTCACAATGCATTCACGCACAATAACAATAACAAGAGATAATTGCCACGGCCATAATGTTTACATCACTCGTCCTCTCAATTTACATTTCCGCCATATGAAATTATTTAATTACTCTCGTGCACGTATAAAATCTATACATAAATCCCTCTCCCACTCTGTTTTCTATACCATTTCGCTCTTCTCGCACGCCACTATACATCGATAATCAAAAGTCATTTCACAGCGTTTGAAGCCTAACCACAATGTCAACCATGAGACCCTCACTCCGCCTCACCACAAATGCCCCTATATCCGTATCTTTGTTTGTGGTGAGCTCATTTGCGATTCGTGATGGTGAATCCACACAAGCTTGACTTGGAGTCCATCAGGTTGGCCTCGAGCACGCGACGGCCATGAGCATTTGGGCCAAGCTTGAGAGCAACACAATCTCTATGGTAAAAAGCTTAGCCAAGGTGGCCATCATGTCGCTCGACCTCAACCTGGCTTTGAGTTAGCATAGTGACCATGGCCAAACTATGATTCGAGGCCGCAGTGGTCTCTAAAAAGCAACGGCTGTGCTCGTGGTGGAGAGGACAGACACGGCGGTGGGTGTGATGGACTGAATAAGCCTCTCGAGTGAGGGAACAGAGTGCGTATAACTGTTTATAACATGCATGATAACTATTTTGCTTGTCAATTTTTTTATTTTTTTGTTTTCGGAAACAAATTTGAAATTAAAACTTCTTTGATAACTCAATTTCATTTTTTTTATTCTTGAAATAAATGTTTTTTCTTTGGTAAAGGTAATGAAAAAATAAATGTTTTGTCCATAAATAGATTTAGGAAAAAAAATTAGAAGTAATTTTTTGTATACTTTTCTATCTATTGAACAAAAATAAAAAAATGAAAACCCTTCTCATTGGAAATGAGGAGTAAATTTTTGTGTTGTTATTAGGCAAATTTTGTATCGTTACTAAATATGTATCTTCGTTCAAGAACTCACTTATGGAATGTAATGGTCAGAAATCGATATTTAAAATAGAATTGTTATCATTCATTGTCTTATTTATTTATCTGGAGATGGGGGTAGTTTAGAAAATAAAATAACAATTTGGTGTGTAAGTAAAAGACGGAACTTATTATTATTTATTGTAAAATGCGTGAAAGAAAAGATAATTGTAAATTCCTTGTTATGAGAAGTAAAGGTAGGCATGATTTTTGTCACTTCTTCAAAAATAATAACTGCATAATGCAAAGGACCTAGAGTGAGTAGCGAGCATAGGGGGCGGGGGAGCGGGGAGGGAGTTGATAGCCACTCACGGGTCATATGATGCGTATCATCAATCCCGTCTTTAATTCCCCTCCCTCTGCAAAGCGCTGGGCCCCCCCCCCCCGCCCCCCCCAATCTGTTTTCGCCCCGTTCCCTCCGTTTCGGTTTCGTGTTGCGTTGGGGCTGGGGTTGTCCTGATTGTACCGCTGTAATGGGACAAAAGCTTTTTTGTCTGGTTACCCCCCTCGGTTTACTTTCTCTGCTGACCCTTGACTCTTGACCGCCTGTCAAATTCCCAGGCAACAGCAACCGGCGGACTGGAGAAAATTACGGATCCACCCCCACCTCGGAAAGAGACAAAAAAATCATCATTCTCCTTACACATGCACAGGGAGGTGGCAAGCTGGTCGTTGAAAATAGGGATATGGTTATCAGAAGCCTTGAGCTTATCATTAAAACACGATAAAATTTTACAAATTATAAAAAAATATAATTAGATTATAAAAATTATCAAATTAGTATAATCGAATACTTTTGTTAACTCCATCTACTTAAGTTAATGAAAAATATTGACATGACTTTTTTAACTAAATAAAATAAAAAAATACTTATAAAGAAACACGCATAAAAGGGAACAAGGACAATGGCTCATTACCGGAAAAGGCTGATGGGGCCTCTGCCACTAGCGACCCTTACTAACCAAAGACAAAGGCTCAGTAACCCTTGCACAAATTCGAGTGAGGGTTGCTAGCCCCTCGCTCAACTGTGGTGGCCCTTAAGGGGTCGTCATATTGCATTTCAAGTTGTTTTAAAATAATTTTTCTAATTAATATTTTGGTTAAATAAATTAGAATTTAGTCAACATCATCACATTGTCGAGAGAAAAAATATTTAAAAAATCATGTTAACATTTTTCATTAATCTAAATGGATGAAGTTAACAGAATAATTTGATTATATCTAATTGACAATTATATGATTTGATTGCACTTTTTATAAGTTTTAAGATTCAATTTTATTTTTGTGATAAGTTTTAAAATTTATAATGAACATATCCCTTGGAAATTAGAAAAAACAAAATACTCCGCAGCAAAAAATTGGCACAATTAACAGAATTGGAAGATTGAAAAATACAAATAATACAAACCATTGTCAAGCCATAGTAACTTATCCCAAACAAATCCCATGATTAAGCGATTATTAATGAAATGCCGTCAGCGAATGGCGAGAGACACTTGTTAGATAATTAATTGAATTTTTGTTCTCTCGATGAATAATCGTTAAAAGGGATATTGTTTGCGGATATTAATGATGTTTACTTTTTATGGGAACTTGGAATCTCCGGTTAGTCCACGTGGAAATACGGCTCCGGGATAAGACAACCAGAATCTTACTCAATGATTACTTTCCTGCATAAATCTGAAATTTTAATTTATTAGAGTACAGCTACCTCTATTTTATATTTTATTTAATAACGAAATGGATGTGAAAAGGACCAGAAAAACAATTAAATTAAAAGAAAAGCAAACTGACACGATGGAAAGCCAACATCACATCAAGACTCATCTTTTTTCTTTTTAAGGGATTTTAAATTAAAATGCAGGATCGCAATCTCTCTCTCTCCCTCCTTCGGGGCCCACATTCTAGGCTCGGCTGTGGCCGCCTGGCGCCTTCCTCTATCCCTGGCTGACGGCATGCGTCCGGCGATCTTGAACAAGTAGCCGCCTATGTCCTTCGAGTCTTTTGGGGCGGCTGCGGCTTTATTGTCTTTGTCAGGTTCAAGCCGCTATGCGTCCGCGTCGTCCCGGCAGCATACGTTTCGCGTCGCGTGGGTCTGCAAAAGCTGTCTTTCCCGACGAGTTCGTTCGCCGGGACCGGAACAGAAGTCCCGGAATTTCGCGTTTCGCTTTGTCGGGCTTCGGACAAATTAAGCCCATGCAAAGCTCACTATCACGACGCGGCACCTGAGGAGAGGAGAAAGTTGAAACGTCGGAAGCAATTTTGCTTATTTAAACACAGTGATTTACTAGTCAACGTGATAGAAATCGTTGTTTTGTAGTTGGGCATTATAAATGCCTCGATTAATGTTCACTGAGTATACGTGACAGGTTGATTTTTCTTTTTCTTTTTTTCGTATAAAAAAAAAGCATCGAAGAAGATAAAATCAACCATGAAATGCAACAAAATCTATTATCTATTTCCCTAGGTACGATTTTACTATCACTGAACGATTGCTCGACAGTTGAAGCTGCGTGAGAGTTAAAGTCAAACTTATTACTGTTCTCTACAAGGTAAAAATGTCAACTTCAATTATTCTCGCCACTTGTCCCGACTTGCTAGCAGCAATAAAGAGGCAAGCTTCATGGGCACTGCATAAAAGAAAAAAACCATGGTAATTTATAGTTTACCAAGAGCTAAGAAAGTTAGGGTTCGACGAGTGGTTTCTGAGATAAGAAAAAGATGACCATGTAGTGGTTTCGAGGTGAAATTGGCCATTGCGGTGATGCAGAAGGGAGACGGTCTTTTGGCTGGTCTTTAATATAAGAGTGGCAAAAAAGGTCGAGTTCCCTCCATTATTATTCTCCTAGCGAGCGGCTGTTGCGAGTAGATCTGACGGCGGGGGACGAACCTTACGCTCCCGAGACGGCTTCGATGGAGGGACGTTGCTCTACCCTCTATGCTGCGCGATCGACGTAGCCCATCAGAGCATATATGTGTCGTTGATTTATCTTTTTCCCATCTTTGTTTAGATAATAAAAAAAAATTTTTTAAAAAAAAAAAAAAAAGCCGAGAGTACAACAAAGAAGAGACAGCTTTAAACGAACGGGAGCAGCCTCCGTTTAATGCCTGCTGGGCTCCCTGATTGCGCAGCAGTTGTTTCCTCTCTCTTTTTGCTATTTTGCAAATGAATGAATACTTTTTGCGGGGGCAGCAAAATTACGGCAGGCAGCCGGGCGACGCGGAGGCGTGCGAGCCCGGCGCGTGGCACGTGGTCCGTTACGGGGAGGAAGGGAATGGATTATCCGAAAAGAGGAATGATGTGATAATAATTTTGATCTAGTATGAAAATAATAATTAATTTCGAATCATAAAAAATTATATAATAGGTAATTATAAATAAAAAATGATAATCCAGCCGTTTTCAATCTACTACAAGAATAACACTTAATTTTAGATTACAAAAAATCAGATAATAAATAAATATAAATTATTACGGTATTCATTCATTCATTCACAATAAGTTGTCATTTTTATAATAATCTAAAAACTGTAATGTTATTAAAGTTTAATTATAAATTATTATGAGATTATTTATTAATGAATCCATTGAAAAATGGAAGAGGTATTTAAACCAAATAATTCGACTACTGCTATGCTAATAAGTTCCTATAGAAAAAGAGGAGGTGTCTGCATTGGGAAACGGAGGTACGAATGACGGCCGGTGAGCCCCCCTCGCGCCGACCCCTCCCCCTTTCCTTTTCAAAGCTCGTCACCGGTCCTTTCCGTCCCGTTCAGCCCCCAGCGTCCCATCTCCGCCGTTTGTTTTTTCCTCCTTCCCTCTCTCTATCTCTCTCTCTCTCCGTAGCAACAGAAAATGCATTCGCGTTGCTCTCTCTCTCTCTCTTCATAACATCTCTGCTCACTCCTTCCTTACGCTTCACGCCAAACGCCTGCTCTCTCTCTCTCTCCCTCTCTGTACTTTGCGCTTGACGGATAGGCTCGGCGAGAGCTGAGGACGAAGTAGCAGAGAGACGAACAGCAGACACCTTTCCGCTCGCCGCTTCTTCTCCTTCATTCGCCATTCTCTCTCTCTCTCTCTCTCTCTCTCCGTGTTCCTCGCTCTAGCTCTGTTCTTTGCTCTTGCTTCCGCCTTCCGCGCTCTCCGTCCGCTGCACCGATGGAGGATGTCCTCGCATTCTGTCGCGGGAGGAAGGTCTCGCCGCTCGCTCTCGCCCTGGCGTTCGCCGTCGCCGTGCTCGCGCTCCGCTGCCCTCTCGCGTCGGCGCTCGACGACGAAGGTCCTTCTCTCTTCGCTCGCATCGTCTGTTCGGGAGTTCTCTTTCTTCGCTTAACTCGTACCTCGCGACGCTTGGACAGAGAGCGTGCTCGTTTCGTAGCTCTGATCTTTGTCCAGGTTTCGCCACCTGTTTTGTCTTGTCCTTCGCTAGTTCCTGGTCGGCTGCGCTTCTGTTCGGCCATGTGTTTCGTCTTCACTTGCATTTGTTACTTGCTGAGCGTCGCGTGGACAAGAATCCAACTCCCGACTTTCTGCTTTTCGAGACTTTTGTTTTCCTCGTTTTTAGCAATCTTATACGTGAAGAAGGAATAATCCATCCTCTGCCGGTGGATTATAATCTGCGAACATTTTGATAGTACTCGTTCCGGTGTCGGATTTTCATTCCCATTTCCGTGCGACGACTCTCTGTCGGCTTTCACTAACGGTTGATGAAACGAGCAGGAAAAGCCTTGATGGCGGTCAAGGCGTCTTTTATCAACGTGGCTAATGCGTTGCTCGACTGGGATGACGCGCACGACGGCGATTTCTGCGCTTGGCGAGGTGTGTTCTGCGACAACGCTAGCCTCTCCGTCGTGTCATTGTGAGCTCCTCTTCTCCCTCGCGCAAGTGCACTTGCGTTGTGTTGTAGCCAAACAATGATACTGATGATGATGATTCATATGTTGTAAGAGATTTTCTGATGCGTCTACTCTGGTTTTGGTTCCGTTGCTGAAGGAATCTATCTAACCTGAACCTAGGAGGCGAGATTGCACCAGCCATCGGGGATTTGAGAAACTTGCTGTCAATGTAACGCATGTTCTCTTGAGTATTTTTAATTTGCTTTGGGATTAATTTGTGCATCAAACAGCTACGCTATGTTTTCCTCACTTAGATTCTCTGTTTTTTTTTTTTTTTTAAATATCAATGGCAGTGACTTACAGGGTAACAAGTTGACAGGCCAAATCCCTGATGAGATAGGAGACTGTTCTCTTCTAGTGTACTTGTATGAAACGTTTTTTGTTCCTCATGTTTGTTCTTTCTATCCTTTCTATCGTCGTCTTATGTGTAATGCTCATTAGTAGAATTGCAATTGAATCGCAGGGATCTATCTGATAATTTGCTTTATGGAGACATTCCATACTCGATCTCCAAGCTTAAGCAACTCGAGCTTCTGTGAGTAATGATTGCAATGATGTCATTTGGTACATATACTGTGGTAAATAGATGAAGTCATGCTGATCGCTGTGTGTCTGGCTGTTTTCATGCAGAAATTTGAAGAACAATCAGTTGACTGGTCCCATTCCTTCTACCCTCACGCAAATTCCTAACCTAAAGACTCTGTTAGTTCGATCTACACCCCATTTGTATAATGCATGGGCTAATATCTCTCTTGCTACTGGTCTTTATTCATCCATTTATCTTTTGTTGCTGTGCTTCAGAGACCTTGCTCGGAACCAATTCACAGGGGAGATACCGAGGCTAATTTACTGGAATGAAGTATTGCAATATCTGTAAGTGATGAAAATGTGACTAATTTAAACTGTCTGTTTTCATTAAATTCTGCTATTCGGCTGATGTAGTGTTGGGTGTACTACAAACATGCAAGTCTTTGATTTCCACTACCGTTGATTGTGCTTTAAAACTCCACAGGGGTTTACGTGGGAACCTTTTAAGTGGTACGCTGTCCCCTGATATGTGTCAACTGACTGGTCTTTGGTACTTGTAAGTGATAACTGTTGCTGCCGGAATTCATGGTTATCCTATGCTTTCTGTTTAAAATTGTTTCCATTATTGATCTCTTATTCCGATGCTTTTGATGTCTCTAGTGATGTGAGGGGCAATAATTTGACTGGCACCATTCCAGATAACATCGGTAACTGTACTAGTTTTGAGATCTTGTAAGTCACTATCTCTTTCCTTGGCTTGTCATTGTTGTTGTTTGGTTATATTTCTAATAAATGGTGATGCTTGCCTTAGGGATATTTCATACAATCAGATCACTGGGGAGATCCCGTACAACGTTGGCTTTCTGCAAGTGGCTACCCTGTAAACTTCACTCTTGCACATTATAACTGACATAATTGCAGTCTCTCGATTTGTTATGGCTACGGATTGACAATATGCTGTGTCTCAGGTCTCTGCAGGGGAATAGGCTAACTGGACAAATTCCTGAAGTGATTGGTCTGATGCAGGCCCTTGCTGTTCTGTATGTATCACAATATCTTTTGATCTGTTTTTATCTTGAGCGACAATGTTCCTTCAAACTTCATCTTTTCTGTTGATAGTCAAAAAGCATAGATTTTGTTGAATAGCATTTTTTTTTTCTTTTTTAGGATTATTAATTCCATGTCCTTATTGCAGAGATCTGAGTGAAAATGAGTTAGTTGGACCAATTCCCCCTATAATTGGAAACCTGTCCTTTACTGGAAAGTTGTAAGTTTATTGTTGGGATATTGTTAATCTCCCTTTTGTTTGTCTTGAGGTCTTAGTTCATGCATATTGTATGACAGATATCTCCATGGGAATAAGCTTAGTGGACCGATTCCTCCAGAACTTGGAAATATGTCAAGACTCAGTTACCTGTGAGAAAATTCCTGCCATTTGAACTCCATAAATTGTACTCAGTTGACTTCTTGAGTTTTTCATATGCCTTCCTCTTCCAGGCAGTTGAATGATAATCAGCTTGTTGGTCCTATTCCTCCAGAACTTGGGAAGCTAGAGCAATTGTTTGAGTTGTGAGTTCCCTTTGTGATTTATGTTTACTGATCTACAATTATGGTTACTAAATTGTTGATTGACTGATTTATCGTGAAATGTTGATACATGGCTAGGAATCTTGCAAACAATAATCTTGAAGGACCGATCCCCGATAATTTAAGCTCCTGCACAGCATTAAATCAATTGTAAGATGATAACATGTTTTTCAGTCACCAGAGTTTTGGCTTTGCCATGTAAGTTCATTACAAATACCTATCGTTATCATCCATTGATTTTGTTTCTTTTTCTTGCATCACAGGAATGTGCATGGAAATCGCCTGAGTGGTTCTGTTCCCTCTGGTTTCAGAAATCTCGAGAGCTTGACTTACCTGTATGTCTGATGAAATATTCATATAAGTGCTTCAATCATTCTGGTTAACTCATAGAATTGTGCATTACATTGGAGTGACAAAAAGTGACTCTATTTGCAGCAATCTTTCGGCAAACGATTTTAATGGCGTCATACCTTCTGAACTGGGGCGTACAATCAATCTTGATACATTGTATGGTTTGATGTTAGATTTTCTTTTGGGATTAATCTTCTGATGCAAGAAACTTATTGTAGCTCTGATCACAGGGATCTCTCGAGAAACAAATTTACAGGAGTGGTTCCTCCTTCCATTGGTGACCTGGAGCATCTTCTCACGCTGTAAGGCTTTGGGCTGGTTGTTATATTCATCTCATTGTCTATGCTCATTGAACTGTTGTTATAGCAGTATTCCTGTGCAATGGCTTTTATCAGGAACTTAAGCAGAAATCATCTTGATGGGCCACTACCGGCAGAGTTTGGAAATCTCAGGAGCATACAGATCATGTCAGTTCTTTTTCAGCAGTCTCCTTTCTCTCCGGCGATTGTTTGTTTTCACGTTTCATGTCTGTACTCACTGTAGTGGTTCTCTTACAGTGATATGTCATTCAACAATGTCTCCGGCACCATTCCTGCAGAATTGAGTCAGTTGCAGAACATTGTATCTCTGTAGGTGCCTTTGCTAATCTTTTGGTAATTGATCAAATGATGTCTTCATTGCATATATATTTGGACAAGTCTTCAATACATTTTGAGAATTTGCAAAACTGCAAAGTCATACTTGTTCTTCTTTGCTATTGTATGACAGAATACTGAATAACAACAACTTGCATGGAGAAATCCCGGAGCAACTTAGCAAGTGTTTCAGTCTCACAATATTGTGTGTTCTCATACCAAATTTCAATTTCTTTTCTTTACTGTTCATCCAAAGCTTTCCTGAGCATGATGCTTGTATTTCAGAAATGTATCCTACAACAACTTATCGGGAGTTGTTCCACCTCTTCGAAACTTTTCACGATTTCCTCCTAATAGGTAAGAGAGTCTGAGAGATTTTTTCTTTGCAAGTTTGTGTTATAGTTACGCTAATGGATATTTTGCTTCAGCTTTTCCGGGAATGACTTATTGTGTGGTGATTGGGTGGGTTCTATATGTTATACTTCTATGCCAAAACCCCGAGGTAATGGCTTGATATGGTGTGATACTTTTGTGGTGTCATTCCTTTCTCCAACACTACTGACAAATCAATTCTTTTTTACTTGCTCCCCAGGAATTTTCTCCAGAACTGCAGTTGTTTGTATGTTGGTGGGATTTCTCACTTTACTATGCATGGTAATCGTCACCATTTACAAGTCAAATCGTCCAAATCTGCCAGTGAAGAATTGCAGGAGGACCATGCAGGGTAATCAAATTTTATGTGCATTCTATTTACATTGTGACAGCATTTGAAATTATGATGTGTGCCTTTCCTATGATACTTACCCTTTGAACCTGTCTCTTAGGTCCTCCAAAACTTGTGATTCTTCACATGGATATGGCTATCCATACGTTAGATGATATAATGAGAATCACTGAGAACTTAAGTGAAAAATATATTGTCGGATATGGTGCTTCAAGTACCGTATACAAGTGTGTATTGAAGAATTCCCGGCCAATAGCAATTAAGCGACTTTACAATCAGCATCCTCACAATTTGCAAGAGTTTGAGACTGAGCTCGAAACCATTGGAAGTATCCGACACAGGAATGTTGTCAGCCTTCATGGTTATGCATTATCTCCTTATGGAAATCTCCTTTTCTATGACTACATGGAAAATGGTTCTCTGTGGGATCTTCTCCATGGTTAGCTCTGACTCTGAAACTCTTTTGTTCAATTATGTTGTTTCACGCATATTGTTTGCCAGTAGTAACTAGATGCATGGTGACATTTTCATAGTATGACAGCAAAACTCCTCCAAAGGGTGACTAATTTTTCAAGAAATTGATAGTTCTTATTGCTCCAATGAATGAGGCTTTGCACTATCATATGCTCTATTTTAAAATGGATACCTTGTCACAGCAGCAGGTGCAGTTTGACTTATGCTGAAATCTTTATGGGTTTGATCCCTTTTCTTTGTTACTAATTTACAGACATCTTTTTCGAGTCTGATTTTTTTTCTGGTTTTGACACAGGACCACCAAAGAAGGTAAAACTTGATTGGGAGACACGCTTGAAAATAGCTGTTGGGGCGGCACAGGGACTTGCATACCTTCATCATGATTGCAATCCTCGGATAATTCACAGGGACATTAAATCCTCTAACATCCTGCTTGATGAGAATTTCGAGGCTCATCTCTCAGATTTCGGAATTGCCAAGTGCCTCCCAACTGCAAAAACACATGCCTCGACTTTGTGCTCGGAACGATTGGCTACATTGACCCTGAGTATGCCCGTACATCTAGGCTGACTGAAAAATCAGATGTGTACAGCTTTGGTATTGTCTTGTTGGAGCTCTTGACAGGAAAGAAGGCTGTTGATAACGAGTCTAATTTGCTTCAAATGGTACGGCCTTCTCTTGTGTACCTCGTTGTATTCATAGCATGAACAGTTATATCTTATAAATTAATGCTGTCTTTCTCGCATGTCTAGATACTGTCCAAGGCTGATAATAACACAGTAATGGAAGCTGTAGATCCTGAGGTCTCTGTTACATGCATGGATATATCCCTTGTGAAAAAGGTATTCCAGCTTGCTCTATTGTGCGCTAAGCGTTACCCTTCAGAGCGGCCAACAATGCATGAGGTTGCGAGGGTGTTGATCTCTCTACTTCCAGCACTGGGCTCAAAGCCTTCTTCTCGCAATGTCAAGACCATAGACTATGCTCGGTTCGTTATAGACAACAAAGGACAGCAGCAATTGATGAGTCAGTTGCCTCAAGTTCGTCCGGAGGATAGTACATCGGATGCTCAGTGGTTTCTTAAGTTCCGGGAAGTTATTTCCAAGAACACCCTTTGAGGTTTTGCACGCCAATTCTTACGTTGGAGAAGAGGAAATAGGGGCATATAGATGTTGAGGATGCAGCGGTTGGGTGGTGTTCTCTATTAATTGCAGCATAGTATTGGTTCGTCGAGGAGGTTTACTTTTTGTCCCCCGAAGCATCACTGACCCCCTCCCCTTCGTAGCTGAAATTTTTGGGGGAAGGTTTTTGTGGATAGCGCAAACTCGTTTAACTTGATAGGAAACATTGAGAAAAGTTTAGCTTTTGTTAGGAGCAAGGAGAACATGTAAAAAAGTGACAATGCTAGATTTGTCTTAGGTTGAACCTGCTGGATGTTTGTCTTAGGTTGAACCTGCCCAACGATGCGATTAAGGACTGCACATGGTTGGCTTGGGGAAGGAAGACTCGTCGTGACATGTACTTTGTGCATCTCATGTTCTCGTTTAACCTTGGCAATTTCTCCTCACTCCTTTAAGAAACTATTTGGAAGTCACGTATTCTAATTTATCGCCTTATTTCACTGGCATTATAGATGGACAGAGTACTCGTTAGTGTTTTGCTCGTAAACTTGTAGAGCACGTTGTTGATTTGGAGGGGATGGCACGCAGCTAATTTTTATTTGCTCTGAACCTAGCCTTATTTTCGGACATCATTTGGCAAGGCTGCACTGAAAGTTGATGGAAAATTATGTCAGCCTGTCAATTAAGGGTAGTGGATGCCCACCGTTGAGCAACTCCTGTGTGCAAATATTACTTTGGACGGTGACAATTTAGGAAAGAACTATAGGTAATTGGGCGTCAGATTGAGGAGAAAAATACTTTGTGATTCTGATTAATATGTTAAAGGAAATTGCGAGTAATGTTATCTCCAACCGTTCATGCTTGCATTTACTAAGAGGGCACTGGCTATCTTTTACACGCAAATTTTATCAATCCACAAGGTAGAACACAGTGTAAAGGCAAAGCCATGAAAATTGTTTTTGTTGAGGATACGAATGCGACAGACTGGCATGTACCATCAAAGCAAAAAGGCTTAAATCAGGGGAAGTACCGTAGTAATTGGGCACAGCCATCCTCAGCCGATGATAAGAGATTTGAGCCGCGAGATTTATCCTTAGATGAGCATCTTTACTGGTCACGTCCTTTATACCCAGGCGACCTTCTTGGGATCATTATCAGTGGACGCCTTCTTGATCTGATGTCGACGTTCCTGAGGCACACGGAGGCGGTTGCATCTTAGATCACATTTCCAAATGCGGCTGGGAAAAGCAAAGGCCTACATTTGACATCCGCAATCATGTGTATGCCACAATTGTGGGGACCCATATGCATCTTTAATGACTGTACAGCTTCCGGCCCAAAAGAATAGGCATTCCTTGAGTTAAAGGAGCCACAGTGGGATCCAGTCATCTCGAACAGCAGCTGGTACATATGACTGGCATCATCTGATATCCCCACAGTTATTAGTCAATGATGAATCCAAGCATGAGTATGGAAGTTCACCACAAAAAAGAACAATCTTCCTCTGACCTGTTAATGCAGGCTAGTTGTCCGACTCCAGCAATCCGCTTGCCCCTCCCACACTGAATCTGCCATCCTATGACACTGGATGACGTATCATCCCTTTCTACCATCTGTTGATGTAATTGCGTGAGATCCGATGAAACCTTACAGATTGATTTTCCAAAACGACTGATTCTTGGTTATTATGAAGAACAGTCTAGTCCATGGTCTACCTCATATTACTGATGGATCAACATCACTGCATTTTGTATTAAATCATTGTGCCATCAAATAAAGTGAACCTGTATCAGTGACAATCAAAATCATGCTAACCTTTTTCAGGTAGTTGGCTTCGAAAACAAGACCTTCTTAGAGGAACCAACCCCTGTGACCAGAGGAGCTTTTGACCGGGTCTTTGAGTTCAGCTGAGATCTAGATTTTAAGGAGAGCTGGCCAACCATGAGAATTAGACAATAAGTGAAATCCTGATGACTCTTCAACACTACAGATAAAGTTTAGTAAAGGAAAACAAACAATTCTTCCAACGTGTTGAAGATGCTGTTAAGGAAAAAAAGAGGTAATGAAAGAAGAAGCTACCGTCAATTGGTAGTTTAGAATAAGTTTAAACTCAACATGCCTTTTCAAAGAGGTCCACTGGTGGGTCATGCCTTTTCCTTTGGCATTTTGTTTCCTGAAAAAGAGAGCAGTTGATGAAGCAAAAATTGTCAAAGAAAGCAATGAAGTAGATTAGAACTGGTCTAAAAACTATTTCCCTGCACAGGCTGTTTTAAATTTATATTTTCTTAATTAATTCCCAAATTCTTATACCACGGGCGACCAACATAATTCATCACATGGCCATATAACAAACTAGTATATATTGCTGACAATGTAGTAATATTCAATCAAAGAGACCACCTTATTATTTGCTGAAGCTCCAAATTTAGGAGCAACATTACAAGTCTGACTGTGAGTAACAGCAGAAGTCGGTCTGCAGAGGGAACAGTAACAGTTAGAGAACAATATTGACATCTCAATAAAATGTAACTTCAAAAAGGCAACTCCCCATATCTGAAGTAAAAGCTTCAGCACTTAACAATAGTTCCTCCACATTATCTTTTTTCATTCTACCTCAGGATCTTTAGTTAAAAATTAACAGTGACAAACTGTATTACCTATTGACTTCTGGCATTACATTTTCTGAAGCAGAAAGAGGAGAAGCATCTTCTTCCTGCCACAACAAACAAATTAACTCCTATATAGCGAAATAAATGACCATACGCAACTTATGCGTCTTTTGATCAGGTTAGCATGATTACAGAAGCATGGACCGTCTTGATTGTCCATGGCAAAAGCCTAAAAGCCAACAAGAAAGACACAATGACTCAGAAGAGTTCCAACATGCACATTGTCCACATCAAATAGTATAATATGCAATGCAAAGAAATGCTTCTCCCCATCAGATGTTATAGAAATGTTTGCTGGAAAAAGAACAAGTTTCATGCAATTTGAGAGAGAGCATACCTGGAGCCCTAATGTGCTTTTCTTATGGAGAGTTGCTAAAGGTACCTTCAAGGCCAAAACATGCACACTAAGATCATACAATTTGAATGAGAATAGTTGTGTAAAGTGGACTATAGACCAGAAAAAAACGGTACTAACTTTACAGTGCAATTGGCATGCCTTCAAAACTGGCGAGTTTGATTTGGCATGTTCACCAGACTCTGCTCTATTTTTAGACCTGAAACTTGAAATTACAACAAATTCTTAAGTTTCCTTGTGTGTAAATGAAAACTGATCAACATTTCCAAACAGTATGGTTGGCCAGATGGAAAGGTTAACACCTGTGTCTTTGTGCCCTACGGGCTGTTTCCAAAGAAAATTCTTTTGGAATTGTATAGTTCCGTCTAACAAGCACCGAGTCAATATCATATCCAACCTGATACAGGGTCAAGATAGTGCAAACATTTCCATTTTATTGAACTGATTGTGGATATGACAAATTATTTGCCAGACTTACACCCATTTAGAAGTCAAAGATGACAATTTCCAAATGGTGGACCCTACCTTTTTAGATAATTTGTGATGTAGAGGAGTTTGGTGCTTCAAATTAGCAACCTAAATAGAAAATTTACCAGTGATCATCAATTCCAATTAAAAAATGGAAAAGACTAGCAAGAAAATTTAGTTGCTGGCTCATCTAGAACAAAATAAAAAGAAAGATGCCCGTGAATGTCATTACACAAGAGAATAAAGCACCTTTTGCAAATAGCCTGCTTCTAGCTTTTGTCGTTTGGTAGCTCGATTCTCACTTAGGGGTGAGTTCTGCAAAGATGTTTTATGATTTTTGACTGAAAACTTGTTGGACCTAGAATTTTAATGTGGAAACATAGATGAAAGACAGTGAGTGACAATTCAAACAAATAAAGACAGGATTAAACAGGAAAATTCACCAGCCCAACAGCTGCACCTCAAGAAACTACTAAAACGAACTTCTAGGCTCCGGTTTTGCTTGGCCAAGTAGCTGGCTGTGGGCTTCATCAAAGTTGAACTTCTAGGGGAGGATGACTCCACCAGTGGCTTGGTTTTGACTTTTGGGGTCTTTTCTGCTGTATGGTTAGAACACAAATAAGAACAGAGGAGAATAACAGGGCTTGAGGCTTCATTCCTAGAAACAGCAATGGCAAATACAAAATGCATCTCAAACCATGCGATCCTTAAGGACATGCAAACTTTCACTCAAGCGAAAAAAGACCACCTCGTGAGACTACTTGCTTATTTGCCTCTTTTTCCCTTTTGGCTGCTGGTTAGAACAAGATGACACTAAAAAATCCTTATACATCTTGAGGGAGGAAAAGAAAAAAGAAGACAAAGAACATTCACATAGCACCAACAGCCTTCTTTCCGACTGCCAAAAGATGCCAAAAGCTTAGATACTCCCGACTCCTAAAACCTAGGTCATGTTCTACCTTGATGAACCATGTTCAGAGGAGTATGACATGATTAGTAAAGGATACCTTGGTCGCTGCTATTTAGTGCTGAAACCTCCGAGTCCACGTCATGATCCACGTCTGTAGAGACAGAATTCACGTCATCTTGACCATCCATTCTCGAGGACGTCTCGGCATCTTCTCTCGGATCGTGATCGCTCCACCTCAGTTTCACTACCAAGGCTGACACGGAAAAGTAAATGCGAGGTGAGCGGCACAAAGATAATTCAACCAGAATCATCAAAAACCAACAGTTTCGCAAACTTCCACTCCTAGGCAGGATGAAAATAAGATTAACTTCGTTGAAGGACACTATACACTCGGAGCAGATCATTTCAGCTAGAAAGCAGCGAAGCGTGAACGGTTGCCGACATTAAGAGTTGCTCATAGGCAGTGAGTAAGACCGATCACTGACGGTTGGAAGAAAACGATAACAGAGCTGGAAGAAAAACTCTCAAGTGTTTGCGGCAGGCATCGTGGCCTTCTACGATCGCGAACTGGATACGAAGAGTGCATTAGAAATCGCATGCACACGAGATAATCGTCGTCTCTAAACACTCCAGGCTCTTGCGAAAATCGACGACGCGCTCAGTTCAGCAATCGTCGACAGGCGGATGACAAAAAAATCACGTCAAAAAAACAAAGAGAGTCTGCGATTGACGATCCCATGCTTACGCGAAGGCGGACAAGTTCCGGCGGATTCAAACCAACGCTCCGCGGCTTCGGCCTCCGAGCGCGTCTCGGAGCGGCAGAAATCGTAGAAACGAGCCGCGTCGAACTCGTAATCAGGATCGCATTCCTCGTCGCTCCATCCTTCCATTTCATCGCCCATCGCCTCCTTCTCTTTCATCAGATGACCGAGAAATCAGGCGAAGAATCTAAGAAGCATTAAAAAAAAAAAAAAAGGTTCATCCGAACGAGAACCGGAGCTAACGGAGCAGCGCGCCAACTGCAGCGGAGCCGCGAAGCGTCCCCTCGCTATATCACGGACGCCGCGGTGGAGGCGTCGCGATCGAGTCTCGCCGATTTCGCGAGAAACTTTCTCGCCGTTTCCCGTCGGATTTTCTCGGGAAAATCGAGAGGGGGAGGCGGTGAGGAGCGGGGGGGGAGTAGCGATCATGGGAAAGGGAGGCGACGAGCTGGTGGTGTCCTTTTGAAGGGAGACGAGACCCCCAGGAAAGGAAAGAGCCGATCGATTGATTCCGGAGGCGACGGTTCATTTAAGGATCCGGGGTTTTTTGAATTTGTGGGTCCGCACTTCGGGTATTGCTCATTTGTCTCCTACCGCATGAAATGACTTTTTTGCCCCTCGCGCATGCAATTTGCAAAGCACGTCTTGGCTTTTGTCTCTCGACTGCTGTTTAGACACATCAACCTCGAAAGTCGAGTGGGAAAATTCCAACAGTATCCCGATGACCGGTATATCCAAGAGCGCGTTTGGTAACTTTTCCGTTTAAAAATCGTTTTAGGAACGAAAATAAAAACGTTTATGTTCCGAAACAATTTTTGACCAAAAATGATTTGGTAAACTTTGTTTTAATAAAAAATGAATAAAAACACGTTTGGTCTTTTTTTGTTTCTTTTAATTTTTTAATCTTTTAATTTTATTTTTCATTTTTTTCTTTCTTTTTATTTTTTCTTCTTTCGGCCAGCGCCGGCCTCCGGACGGGCCGATGGGGCCGGCAACGCTCCGGCGATCACCGACCCTCGACGGCCGGTCGTCGGCCATGGCCGAGGCCAAGAAGAAAAAAAGAAAAAGAAAATAGGAGAGAGAAGAAAAAAGTGTTTCAAGTAAGAAACAATTTTTTTTTGTTTCTCATTTCTTCTTTTTGTGTTATAGGAACAAAAAATTTGATTTTGAACAAAACGCAAACAAACGCGTTTCTATTCTTTTTTTGTTCCCGATAACAAATAAACAAAATTTATGTTATTGAACAGAAAAAAGAAATAAAAACATGAAGAAGAAGAGTAATTATATGATTTTAGGCATCCGTTTATTTTACAAAAAATAGATAATTTGAAAAATATTTTCTTAAAAGATAATTATTCATAATAATTAGGTGCTAAGAGGTATTTTCATTATTATTAATAATTTATGTTCAAACATTTTTGTAAATAATGAAAAAATTTCATCCATTCATCTTTGTAAGTGATACAAATAATCTTTTTTATAAAGTATTTTTCTGAATTATTCATTTACCATGAAATAAAGGGAGCCCAAGTAACGGGGATGGTTTTCGAAAGAGTCCACCTAACAATCATATGGTTTAATTTAGTTTTTAAAATGAATTGCACCACATTCCAAATAATTTTCAAACATTTTTTTTCTATTGAATTGAATTGTTTCACATTGCAATAATATGAAAACTATTATGCAGTTATCAAAAAAGTCAAATAACTTTTTTTCGCAATATCTATTATGAAGTATCGAGTTGACACATTATCATAATAGGTGTATCATTTATACTATTTTCTTTCTTGAGAGATTTTTGTGCTTGTCTATAATCTGGAGATTTAAAATGGGAAAAGATAGAGAAACTTGGTCTTGGTCGATGTCTTGCCCGGGAAAAAATCAATTGGATTGACATGTTGCCCACGAAGTGTGTGCACCGAATAGAAATTGTCTTGATTGAGACTTTAATCTTTCTTTTTTGGGTTTTATTCCGGCCATATTAGACTCTGGAATTTGGACTAGTCCAGTTTTGAAATTTAAAAAACAAAGGCAAGGTTTTGTCCTCTTTTCTTTTCTTCCCCTTGCGAAAGGGTCTTAAATACGGTGAAATTCCAAAAGAAACAAAATTCCAAAACTAGGAAATCACGGAAGCGACGGCCCGCGCCTTTTTCAGTGAAAGGGCAATTCGGTCATTTCGTAAATACGGTGACGCTCCTCTAGATTTGAAAAAATAAAAATTGAAGATGGATGAGGTTGATGGTTGACTAATGAAGCGTCAACGCATTTACTTCCTCTCGATTTTTTGTTTCCCCCCGCCCTCTCTATTGTTAGGTAAAAGTACGATTTTTGGAAATCACATGCCCCGGGAGAATCCAAATTCCATGCAGATGCCATCATTTCCTATCGAGTGGGTCACTTGAAATGGATGGGTGAAGCAACAGCCGCAGGGGTGGAAAAAGATTATAAAAGTACGGTTATAATTGCCCACTTTTCATAATCTAATTCATTTGGATTTCAAATCACCTTTTTATTGATTTGGTCTTAAAAAGATTGAGTGAATGCCTATTTAGTTTTTCCAATCGAAATGATTAAAAGGTACGGAAAAGATACTTGAAGATTTAATCCTTGCTAATTCAAAAGAATTTTAAATTCGAACATACATATTATATAGATTTGAGACTATAAATGAATATGCATGTCGTGTCTGAATTTACTCGGTGTTCATGCTTGCATAAACCAATCTAATTATAGATATTGAATTGTACATTTCGGTGCGGTGGGTACTAGCCATATGCTGATGTTTGGGATTTTGTGATAACAAGCTTAGGCATTTGTTCCTTATATTTGGCTTTATCTTCTTTCTTTGTTCTTTTTACATGAATTGCAAACAATCTCATGAATGAAATTTCGAATGTCTTAATCTTTCTATTAAGAGAGGTGGATAATTCACAACCTGTTATCCACATGTTGTACCAATTTGCGTTGGGAGTGTGTGATGGAAATCCGATATCTTCACTCGCGGAGATTGGCAAGAGGTAGCTAAAATCTAAGCCCATCAACATATACAATTTGACCTACATTCACTTAAAAGTTTAAATTAATAAGTTATTGGCTAAATAAGATATATTAATTATGGGTATCAAAAAGACCCAGCCTAGCTCGACTCGACCTGAACATGAATTTAAGAATTTTTCCGGTCGGTCTTTTATCGGTTCAAGTGGCATGAAAAAATTCAAGTATTTTGACATTTCGGTTGGCCACAGAACTACCAAACTCAAGCCGAATCCAGATAAATATGCTTCAGAACTAGGAAAAGAAGGAACTTCTTGCTTTTCAATCCTAGACTCAACACATCGAAGAGGAAAATTGAAACCCAAAACTCGACTTAACCCAATTACTTGGGTAATTTGCCATTCAGTTTGAGGCGAGTTAATATCTGGTGGGGTTGGGGGTTAAATTAGCTATTAAATGAACCCGAGCAGACTAATCGACACCCTCAGTATTAATTAATTTTATACCATACCAATTATCTAACGTAGGATTTTGCAAACATAGCTTAGATATGTATCATTGCAATTTGAAAGCAACAATAGACACACCTCGATTTGCACCCACCGAAATGAGGTACACTGCAACGAAGAATCACTCACCAGTACCACCTGAAACTTCCTACTCTTTGTCTCTTTTCTCCTGCGTAAGTTTTTTTTCCCCTCTGTATTTTGCTTTCAACAAGTGAAGACAAGGAAAAAGAAAAAGCCATTCTGAGTAAAAACAATTTGGGTCCGCGGGGCGTGACCAGGAGTTGCCTGGCGTGCCAGTCCAAAAGAAAAGCCGCTCCTTGTGATTCCCCTTGTCGTTTCGTGTTGAGTCCTTTTCGTGGATATCTCAAGCAAAAGAGTTCTTGCTACCACGAGGTAAAACGAATATCCGTTCCTGAAATCTTTAAATAGAAAGAATGAAGTAAATGATTTCTAATTTTAAACTTTTAATTTATTTAATACGATTTTCGAAATTCAATGTGATTTCATATAATCCGAAAACAACGTTGAACATTTATCAATAGTTTTTTTTTTTTTTGTTATGGAGGAATCGGCTTGTAGCCGACAGCCGCGCCACCGTAAACCCCCATGTGGCACGTAACAGGAGGACCCACCACCTCTAGAATCACACTTCATATACCTAACGCCTCCTCTGGGTTTTGAACCCTTCACCCCTCGGTTGAGGATTAGCAGAGTCTTATCCAGCGGAGCCACCGCGATCGGTGATTTTATCAATAGTTAGAGACCGCATTTAACAAAATAAAAGTGTAGGGGCGAAATTATACATTGGGCCAAAGTTTAAGTATTATATTACACATTTGACAAAAGTTTACGGATTATTTGTACTGTTATCTCCTTTAAATACGTTAGAGTACACTATCAAGAGAAATACTATAGCGGCTACCAAGATACGGTCACAGTCAAACATTGATTGACACTAACCTAGTAGAGTTGGGTTACGGTGCATTTGTAGCGGTGCTAGGGTCGAATGCCTTATTTTCATCATTTTGCTTTTTGTTTTTCTCCTCTTTCTTTTATTAATTTTTCTTTAGATTTAATATAATTGCATTCATTTTATTTTTGCTTTTGTGGTTTCTCAACCTATCATTGAGCGCGTTATTGTACTACTTATTTCATATTTGGGAATTAGTCCATTCATGTGCATTTTATGATGGCCATCGAGCCATTGATATGCAGCTCTCCATAAGTAACGTCGAATATTTCATCTTGTATAAGTTTTTCCATTTTGCGTGAATGTGCCTTGCACAATTCCTATGTTTTGCAAGAGGAGACAGTGTAAAACTAAATCGATGAGGCCGCGCAAAACATAATAAAATGTATACAAGGAGAATTTAATACAAAGTCAACTATATTTTTATGGATTCAATCTTGGGGTTCCTTCCATTCTCTCCCTTTCTTGTCTCTCTCCATCTTTTTCAACCTTCACCCATGGGGATCCCCTCCCTCTCTTATTGATTTTGTTTATACTTATTTTTGTAATTTTCTTGTTTCTTTTTCTCTCCTTATCTATATTTTGGAGCCCTTTTTTCGCGATCTAATTCTAGATTTGGGAGGTATTCTCCCCCAATCTAGATTCGGGAGCGTATAAATATGCTTTTGTGAATTTTGTGTGCTTGTGCTTTGCTCGTGGACAAGTCTTTTGCCTTCAACTTCAATGATGATCGTAGGAGCTTTAGTGTCTCGATAAAATATGAAAATTTGTCCCAAATGTTGGATTTGCATTCATTCAACTTATTTTGGTTGTCTCCATACAACGTAGTAGAGGTAGTCGAATCTAGGCGTCAGTAGAGATGAATTTTGCACCACCCATGGTGGTGGCGTAGGTCTTGAGTAGGCGTCACTACCAAATGGCAAGACTAGCCGCCTTACCCGAGGCACGTGTAGTTATTAAAAGATGAATTTTGCCATGTGCTCATTACTAATGAAACTACGATATTTAGTAATCGGCCGATGAATATTTTGCTTGACAGATACATTAATATGAAATGAGCATGTTTTTAATCTCATCGATGCTCCGTTGATCATATTGTTTTCTAGATTTATATTGTATTATTGACTTTGCTCTGTTTTAATTTGCTTTGTTATGAAATTTATATATTTATAATGTATCTTTTTAAGCAATTAATACAAATTTATTTTAACAAAATAATTTGTTCTTTTTACGAAAGAACTGATCAAGACAAGCACTACTTTTACTGTTTATTGATGACTTTCGAAGGTACAATCATTACCCGTTCTCGCTTCATGGTTTCAAGTAGCAGCTCGAGGAATCAAGTCTAACCGTCTCGTGCCTTGGCTTCAACATCGGCCATTCAACCATTTTCATCTCTCCCAACAACGCAACGCTTTGCTAAAAAAAAAAAAAAAAACAACGCAACGCAGCATTTGCTTTACATCGAGCAACATCTAGCCCATTTACTTTTCGACAACCTTTTAGACAAGCCTTCAAAGCCCACTAAAATCTCTTGAACATGTTGACACGTCTAAGATTTGATGCTTGGTTTACAAACAATTATTCTTATAAAAATATATTTTTAAAAAATTGAATTTGAATATTTTCATTTTTTAAAATTAAAAATTGGAAAACATTTTTAAAACAAAAATAGAAAATTCGAATTTGCTTCTTTTTCTTTTTGCTTCTTCTTCACCCGTCACCAGCCATAAGGATGGCTAGTAAGTTTTTGCTTCTTCATTTTTTTTCCTGTGATGAAGTGTGATTATTTTTTAATGGGATACAAACGGTAGAAAACATCTTCAATTATACATCCCCAAACAAAGGAAAACAAATCGTATTATTGGAAAATGCTTTTTCGAAATCATTTTCCTTTATCATTGAGTTATCCGTGAAAAAAACGCACCCTTAGGGTGGGTTGTTTTGCGAAAAACAATTTCCGAAAACGTTTTCCTCATTTTCCAGCATTTGGTTCATTTAGGAAAATGAGTTAGCGGAAAATGTTTTCCTTCCAAAACTTAAATTTAGGAACATAATTTCCCCTTTGAAAGAATTGGTCATTGCTTACTAAAAAATTTATTATTAAAAAGAATTTCTAATTAAAAATTTTGAATTTGTTATTATTATATCTTTTCTTTTCTTTTTGTTTCTTTTCGTTTTCTTGTTTTCTCTTTTTTTCTTTGCCGGTAAACTTATACCCTAACTCCTTCTCCCTCTCTCCTTCTTCTTTGCCCCCTCCCTTTTGTTTTGACTTACTCTTGTAACTGGAAATCATGTCCATTTAAAAAAAAAAAGAAAAAAATATGTGTATGAATTCAGGTTTCTTTTTCATTTTGCAGTTCAAATTATAGATTTACTAAAGTGATCGAGAAAAATCCATTATTAAATAATATGAACTCAACAAATTAATTTGGAGATAAGAGGCACACTATTGTCAATTGTTAGGTCAAATGTCATTCAATCATTTTTCAAATGCGATCCAAATATTAGAAAATACTTTCAGTCAAGTATCACCAAACAAAGGAAAACTAACCATTTTCCTAGGTTTTTTGTGAAACAAACACACCCTAAGCTTTGGTAGATTCGAAAACGTTTTTCGGTCATTTCAAAGGAAAAATCATTTTCCTGAATTTAAGTTTTGCTAGGAAAACATTTTCCATTGACTCATTTTCCTAAGCGATCCAAACGCCGGAAAATGAGGAAAATGTATTCCGCGAAACAAACGCACCCTTAATTCAAAATCAAATTTTGGGGTTTTTGCTACGTTTATCTAATAGAGTTGTGTCAACAACTTATATTGCTTGACAAATGGGCCCTTAATAATCTATTAGCTCTAGCAATTACATCGCAACAGGGTTTTTTTTGTTGAGTACGAATGCCCACATCTCCATTATAGCATTTGTGTTTGTGCTACGGTATATTTCGTATTGGCTCCGATCGATCTCAGGCAAGGAGCAAGCCTTATACAAGATGTATTTTTGTTTCTTATACTCGAGAATAAAATTAGAACAGAAATAAGAAACAAAAAAAAATTATTTTTTTGTTCCGAAAAACACTTTTTGAAGAATTGAAAGAATAAAAAATTGTTTTTTTTCTTCTTTTTTCTTTGGCCAGCGACCTTGCCGAGGGTCACCGGCCCCGGCGAGGCTCGGCCTCACCTTGGTTGGGTGAGCTCGGGCTCGCCCGATCCGGTGAGGCCGAGCTCGCCGTGGCCGGGCGAGGCCGGGCGAGGCCGTTGGCCCTCATCGGTCGGTCGTTGGCCATGGTTGAGGCCGCCGACGGCCAAAAGAAGAAAAAAAACAAAAAATTAAAAATAAATGAAAAATAAAATTAAAAAATTAAAAGAAAAAAAAATATATATATAAATTTACAAAACGTGTTTCTATTCATTTTATATTCCCGGAATAAGTTTACCAAACGCGTCTTTCTGGTCAAAAATTATTCTCCGGAACATAAATAGTTTTTTATATTTTTGTTCCCTCAAACACTTTTTGAACAGAAACACAAACAAATACACCCATGATGTATTTTTGTTTCTTATACTCCCTGGGCAATTATGTTTTTCATCAACTCTCTTTATAACACAAGCTTTCTCTGTCTTCATCCAACTATTATAATGGTTCATTTACATCCATTCACATGCATGGAATCCATATTTTTGCACACACTATTCTTGCAAACAATGTTGTATCCATTCGTGATTACATATTTTTGCACCATTCCTTTAAATTTAGTATAGAGGGAAATCTCATGCTTACCTGAAATTAGTCCCCACAAGAGTCATATCTAATAGGTACAAATTTACCCCGCTTGCTTAATTCCTAGGGTGCGCATGACAAAATTTATGTTTTTCGATTTCTCTTGTTTCTTTGTTCCCATAACAAAAGCTTTGGAACAAAAATCCGTTTGGTAACGCATTTGATTTCTCTATTTCAAAAACAGATTTCTATTCCAAAATAGAGAAATTGAAGAAATCGTAAAATTTGGAATTTTAGCTTCTCGGTTTCAAATAGAGATCGAAACTGAAATCAAATCATATAAAAGAATCTTGCACTTTCTTGCTAACTTAATTCACTCATAACCACAACTTCACAAACCATATAAACTGACTTTTTTTTTTTTGCATTTTTTTTTTGATAACTTCCTCTTTAGGATGAAAGGCAATTGAATGGGTCTTCAATTTTCAAAAACGACCAAAGTTCTTAAATGCTTACTTAAAAACAATGGGGCTATTTCCTCTTAGAAAAGGCACGCGCATGGCTAGTTGAAGAAAAAGTTTTTTTTTGGTAAAACTAGTTGAAGAAAAAGTTCTTACGTAATAAATGAATAAAAAACGTGCCTAGAAATTTAACCTTATTTTTTTACGGATTCAAAATTCTTGCAAAATCAAAATAATTAGATTGTTACACAATCTTAAATTTTAATTCGAAGGCAAGAGATTCAAAAGAATCTCTATCTTTGCTATGCAAAGGCCATTAAAGATTCATTGAGCAACAATAAAGAAATTAGGGATGAACAACTGGACCGATTCAATTCGAGAATCAAAATAAACCTACCTTCCCGATTAGTTCCTAATCATAAACATTATTTTAAGGTAGAATTCTCATATATTCCTTTACACCATTAATCTTATTTTGTTGATAATCTTGTATAATACTACTTTTTGATAAAATGACAAGACTGTATAGGCGCCATTGATGGCACCCATATTCATGCTTTCGCAGTACTGTCTAAACCTACGCAAGATGGGCTTGTAAACGATACATTGACCGAGGAGGGAAATCAAATAAATACGCTTAGGAAAACAATTACTAATAAAATGGCAAGGGATAATAATATGCCGGAAATTTCATGAAATTGTATTTTCAACTTTCGTAATGTATTAGTATTATTTTGTATTTGAGGATTTCCCATGTTGTTTTAGTATTATTTCGACTATTATTTTGTATTTGAGAATTTCCTATGTTGTTATCTAATCAATTTCTATTCCTGAAATAGAAATTTTGTTATGTTATCAAACTGATTTCTATTTCGAAATAGAAATTTTGAAATCGTTATCAAACGGGTTTCTTTGTTCGAGAAACTTGTCCTATAGAAATTAAAAATTGATTTATGGCTTTAAATCAATTTCTATTTCGAAAAATTTCATTACGCAACCCTAGCCTCCATGATAAGGAGGATTGATATCTTCGTCTGTTCTCCGTCCCTCATCAATTTTCATCTCCTTCACGTCATCTTCAACTGAACGAGTAGCCAATGCAGCCTCCCCTAGTATCCTCAGCTATTTTTCTTGTCGTTTTCCTTGCTTAGAAAAACTCTTCATTATAAGGCGAGATGCGTTCATCATCGCTTGATAAACACATCTCGAGGTTTGTAGTTTAGATCATCATCAGCACGGCCACCATGATGAAGTCTCTCACTATCGTCCACATTCCCAATATCATCCTCATCACTCTTGGTACTATCACTCTCAATGTCTAATATAAGCATCCTTTTCACCCTAGCCCAGCCCGAGCACCGGCTTCAAACCAAACCTCATCTCTCAGCTCCACTCGAAACTCAAATTCATCCTTTATTTCAGCCTCAGCCTCAACTTCAAACCTAATTTTATTGGCTTATTTGGCCTTACCCTCATCTTTATTTACTAATTCAACATTGACGACCTTGAGAAACGGTAGGCCCGCTGATTTGCAACACTTGAGCATTGCTTGTAAATTTGCACAACCCCACTGAAGTATAATTGAGAATTCCACACCACGACGTTTGGACATTATAGCCCCATTTCAGTTTAAAGGTCCCGAGTCAAGTGCAATTCACTAATTTGGATTCCCCCTTCCCCCTTTTCTAAGAGGAGTATAATTTAAGGTTGTCCGTGGCTTTTTTTTTTTTCGTTTTTATTAAAGTGGCAATAGAATCGACCGGACACGAAGAAAGAGCCGGCAACTCGGATCTCAGCTTGGCATGCTGACGAAGAAAGGGATCAAAAACGCAAAGCCACCCGATTCGAACCCTCCTATCCACCCTTCTTCTTCTTCTTCTTCTTCTTCTTCTTCTTATACTGAAATCATCCCGAGCGATCAATCACCAAACGCTCCTCGATCATGAGACTGGTAGTCCCATTGCGAGGTATCGTCGGAGGCCGAGGAGGCTTGATCCTCGGCACTTTCGTCCCCTGCGCTCTCTTCTGCTACCTCCATATCAGGCGCCTCCGCTTCCTCGCCACCCGGCGGGTCTCCGAAAGAGCCGAGCCGATTGCGAAGGCGGAAGAATCGCCATACTACGTGGGACTGGGTCGAGTTTCGCAGGATCCTTTCGACGAAGTCGCTAACCCGAACGGGATCATCCAGCTGGGATTGTCCGAGAACAGGGTACTGTCCCCTGCATCATGTAGCTAGATGCGGTCGTGTTGTGATTCATTCGCAATTGATCGGCACGTGACGGTTTGCCGATGCATTCTGTTTGCATTTTCTTTCGATCCTGATTTTTTCTTGGGGAGTAATCGTGAGAGTGCATGATCAATGTTATTCTACTTGCTTGGTGTAGTTGTGCTTGGATTTGATCGAGGACTGGCTGTCTGAGAATCTGAATGGCGCAATGATTGGACATGGAGGCGACAAGCGTCATTTGGGCATTGGTGGGATCACGGGGTACCAGCCTCATGACGGAGTGACGGAATTGAAAGAGGTATTCGTCTCTCCGAACGGAGGTACCATTGTTTTTTAGCCAATAGCTATGGTCTATGACGGCAGGGAAAAGCATCCACCCATCTAATATTGGTAGTTATTACCAAATGACCATTGTCTTCATCAGTAATTGGTTTGGAAAAAGGAACAAGGCTGCCACATAAACTTCTTGCTTTGATTGGATGGATAACACTTGATGAACGTGGTGGTCATTGTTGCTGTTCCTTTCTTCTGTGGAGAATGCAGGCGATGGCAGGCTTCATGTCGCAGGTTATGGGAGGAGAAATCTCATTTGATCCATCACGAATTGTACTCACAGCTGGTGCAACTCCTGCTATAGAGATTTTGTGCTATTGCTTGGCTGATCCCGGAGATGCATTTCTTGTTCCCACACCCTATTATCCTGGGTATTTCTAGCTCTCACAGATAGCTTCCCTTTGTGTATGTGTGTGTGTTTTTTTTTATAATGTGTTACTGTTGACACATGTTTTTATTGCGCAAATATATGCTGCATCCAATCTGCAGTTTCGACAGGGATATGACCTGGCGAACTGGAGTTGAGCTGATTCCGGTTCATTGTCACAGCGCCGACAATTTTATTCTAAGCATTGCTGCTCTTCAACAAGCTTTCAATCGAGCCAGAAAAAGGGGGCAGAGAGTTCAGGGAATCCTCATCTCTAACCCATCAAACCCTGTGGGCAATTTACTGCTGCAGAAAACGCTCCATGATATTTTGGACTTTGCCCGAAAAAAGAATATCCACATAATCTCTGACGAGATATTTGCAGGTTCCATTCATGGGAATGAGGAATTTTTTAGCTTGGCCAAGATTTTGGATGCAGAAAATTTTGACAAGAGCAGGGCTCATATTTTGTACGGTCTGTCAAAGGATCTATCCCTAGCAGGCTTTAGAGTTGGGGTTATATATTCATATAATGATGATGTTTTGGCTGCTGCCAAAAAATTAACCAGATTTTCTTCTGTCTCTGCACCCACTCAGAGGTTACTGATTTCTTTGCTTTCGGACACGAGCTTTATTGGGAGATATCTAGAAACAAATAGAAAGAGGATAAGGACGATGTATGATATATTTGTGAGTGGCCTCAAAGAAATAGGAGTCAAGTACGTGGACAGCAGTGGTGGTTTGTATTGTTGGGTGGATATGAGCGGACTTATGCACTCTCACAATGTGAAGGAGGAGCTTGAGTTGTGGGACAAGCTTCTGAATGTTGCAAAGGTCAACGCAACACCCGGTTCGGCATGCCACTCCATAGAACCAGGCTGGTTTCGTTGTTGTTTTACTACATTATCTGAAGGCAACATTCGTATTGCAATAGAAAGGATACGTAGTGTTGCTGAAGAAAGGATACGTAGTGTTGCTGAAATGCGTAAATCTTCAAGATGACGAATCATGTATCAGTTGTACTATTGTTTCTCATAAATATGTTGTGATCATTGCAAAGTTCAAAGGGAGTTAAGGAGACATGCGCTGCTCTTTAGAGATTGAACGAGATCTAGTTTAGCTTTTGGGATAGCTTTCCAAATAGAAATAGATTTAGTTTAGCTTTCATCTTTATGACCTCAAACCAGCTTCAATCTTAACTGACGCCTGCAACTCAAACCTTTGAGCATGTTGCTGCCTGATCCAAAGATGCCGCATCCAAAAGCACTCTGTCTTGCAAATTCCTGCAATAGCATGACAGAAAGGTAATTCTCATTAATTTTCTTGGAAAAATTTTGAGAAACATATTCAGTGTCAGTCCTGCTAGTGTCAACAAGGAAGCCTCGTCAGTTTTAATTCCCTTAATGCGCTTCTTAGTGAATTTTTGTGTTGCGCAGTTGAATGACATCTACATTCAGTTTTGTGCAATAATGAAAGTACTTGGATGCTTTTCGAGTTACCGTTGACAGGTTTTGTTTTCTCATGTGCACGGCTTTCCTCCTGCAACTCATCCTCCGGCTCATCAGCATTAGCTCCCCTAGAGTCCTCGGTCGTCTTACCATGAGGCTGCTATTACTTTCTCTATCCTCAGTTGTACCATTTAGCTCTGTTACACTAGAAAGCTGTCTCTCAGAGGACTCAACCTTTTCTAGGAAACCAGAGTTCGGTGGAAGTATTGGAAAGAGGCATTCCAAGAAGGAATCACCCACAAGGCTTGAAGTTCCAGACGCAGAACTGCTTGTGCTACTCTTAGAGTCTGAAGCTGGTGATGAAGGACAGGATTGAATCTCTGGACCAGCATCATCCCTCGAGGAGATGATTTGCACCGGAATGGCTGTGGAGATCGTCGTAGACGACAGAAAGAGATTCACCAGGACAGAGGGTGGGGAACTAAATGAATTATCATTCGTTTCAAAGAGAAATGGTTCACCATCCAACTCAGATGTTTCATCATTTGAGCCACCATCACCATCATCGTCACTAAAATCTCTGTAAGAACCATCGGCTTCTAGGCAATGGGAGGGGGGCAGAGGCAATGGTGGGCCAACGAGGTTTGTGTTTGTGGTCGGTGTCTTGGGTTCTGTCGGTGGCTGTGAGATAGAGGTGAGTGGTATTCCTGGTTTTTCCTCCCATGTGAAGGGGATTGAAGCAACTAGCTTGGCTGGTGGTGGAACTGGCCTAGACGAGGAAGCGTTGTCCTTCCAGTCCTTTTTGGGCATTCCAGGCCTCTCTTCCCAAAGAAACGGTATTGAAGGCGGTTGCCTGACACGCTTCTTTCTGGGATCTTCCACCTCTTTTTCAGCCATATTGGGCGGAGAAGAAATGGCAGATGGATCGTGTACAATTGCATCTGCAGTTACATAGTGGTTATATATGTGCACGGGAGTTCTCTGTCCTGCCTGAACCGTTGCAAGGTACTAGGAGGCTACTGAGTGGAGTGGGGTTGACCGACTTTATGTTCTACCTGCACCATTTCCTACTATAAGAGATTAGGATTACCTGCTCTCTGACCTCTGTGTGTGTGTGTGTATGATTCTCTAAAATTTTAAATGACAAATGGACAAACTGGTGAAGATTTGCAAATTGACGCTGATCCCATGCAAGAAAGTTCTAGGAAGAGTCGTTGTGCTTTCCTAATACGTCCATCACCTTGCTTTGATCGTTTCTTGATTTTTGGTTCAGAATCAGACAATGCTTTCGTCAAAATTGCTTTGCTGCAGCAGAGCCCCATCAACTACTGCAATTTACTATTCATCTCTATTCTTCGGCTTGGTACGTGGGCCGGCACTCACAGCACATAAAGGTGCAGGGCGGGCCCGTGGCCGTCGCTAATAATCATCGTGTAAAAAGTTGTTTTTACTGTAATTACTCGAAACTAGACTCAATACTTGCTATGCTAGCCATTTCCGTCGAATTGAGGCAATGATGCCCATTAATGATGAAAATTTCCAAGTAAAATGACATAATTGTGCACGTGCTAGATTTTTAGTTTGACAATCAAGAGTGGTGTTTAATGATGGCTAGCAATTTTTAGTGCCACATGGCAAAAATACTCCGTGAATTTACTTAGGATCAATATTTCATAACTTGATTTTTAGGTTATTTTAGGTTGAGAGACCAGAAGATAAATTTCTCCCTTGAAATATTAGTGAAGACGGTGATGGATATTGGCCTAATGTGAAAAGTTACTAATTAGGTTTGAACGTTAGTAATTTCTTAGGGGTAAAAATTAGTTGAACTCTTTGAAAATTGCTAATAAAATGGAAACCTTGCCTGCAGTTGTTGTTTGGAACATACGTCTATTTCGAAAAGTAAAAGTAAAGCTACTGATCTTTGCTAATTTGTTTAATTGCTCGATATTTTGATACTAGCTTTTACTCTTTGAAAAATTACGAAGTGGGTGGAAGATTGCCTAAGCACTGCCTAAGCACTGCCTAAGCACTAATCAATTTCCCACGTGGTTACTAACTTTCATATCGAAAGGTAAACGTCGAATGACATATGATTATATGATATTAACTTTCTAAACTTGAAAGAACTTTTCACTTCTAATAAACAAGTATATGCTTATCTCTCTAATTCTACCTTAAAGTTGGCCATCCTCGCCATGGTAGGAGTAAGAGGTTCCCTTAATGTGGAATAGAAATCGAGCTCCGTCCATAATTTACAATCAGTCTTTATTTGCCCTGGCAAGCATAACTATTAATATTTGATAAGAAAATTATTTAAAAAGTCATAAATTTATTACATTTTTACTAATTCAGTTATAAATATTTCAATTGTACAAATTGAGTTTAAACCATTTGAAAATTTGTCCATATAGTACATGGCCAATTTTAACTGGAAATTCCCGACGTGGATGCTAGCCATCTTATGTGATATAACAAACATTATGAACAAAAAAATATTAATTTTAAAATAATTTGTTGATTTTTTATATTTAGTTTCTTTTTTATTTTCTTTCTTTTTTTCCATCGTCATCCTTTGCTGGGTGCTTAGCCTTGACTATTGTTGGCAACCTCCTCAGGCGGGGGACACTTAGGATTGGGCTAATGAGAGCTGCCCTCGCTTGAGGGCCCTTGAGCCTCGCCATGGTCAACGGAGGGAAGAAGGGAAGAAGATAAAAAAGGGGAAAAGGAAAATAGAAGACAAGAAAAAAAAGAAATAACTAATAAAAATAAAAAATTCAAAAGAATATTACAATATTATTAAAAATTATCAACATCAACGCCACCGCGATCACGTAAGGCGGTAATGCCTATATTAATAATTTTTAATCAAAATTGATTGGATGTATTCATTAGCAAAATATGAAAAAACTAATTTTTTTATAAAAAAAGAAACACAATGATGTAAATTAAAAATATATTTGTAAATTGGTTATTAATGTAAAAAATGTTTGGTCGATAAAAAACATTGAAAAATGTCACCTTGTATTTGATTAATCATTTCCTCTTAATAGTTGAAGGCCTCATTTTATTCTATAATGTTTTCAAAATATTTTATTAGTGAAGTACTTTTTACACGAATTGGTCTTTCAAGTATGTCCAATGAGAGACAAATTTTTATTTTTATTTTTTATCATTTAGCATTTATGTTATCGATGCCTTTTCCCTTTTTTGTTTAATTATTATCATTATTTTTCTTGAAATATCTTATCCAGTTCTATTAAAGTGATTAAATTTTTTAAAAAATATATCGTTTACTATTATTTTACCATTATTCATATTTATCTGTTCTATCATTAAAATTTCAGCTAATTTATTTATCTCCCTTTTTCTATATTTATAATTTTTACAGCAATTAAGGACGAAAGAAAGATTAATTTTACTCTTTTAAAAATCACGTGCATTGCACATATTAGTAAAAAGAAGAAGGGAAAATTAAGGTATTATGCAGCAGTTGAAAGTTCGAGACGAGTGTATAATACTTCCAAATTAAGGGGTAATTTCCCCTTTTATTCCGCGGATACGTATCATCTCGGGGGCGAAGCGGTCCCTTCCCTGCCATCCCACTCCCGCCAAAGGGGTTTAAGCTGAAACCCTAGCATCTTCCCTGCATTTGCAGAAGATTCATCGCTGCCAAGTTCATCCTCGATTCCGCCATTTTCACTGCGCCATTCGCTCGGGAAAGCTTCCGTTCTCCTCCCGTTTTCTCCCCCCCTCTCTCTACTCCCTCCGTCCCTCCGAGACGCTCGCATCGATAGGAGATGAGCTACGCGGCCTACAAGATGATGCACTGGCCCACGGGCATCGACAACTGCGGGTCGGGGTTCATCACTCACAGCCCTTCCGACTTCCCTCCCCGGATTCCGCCGTCGCAGACCGACGATCTCGAGCCGGACTACGCGCCGCCGCGGCGAGAGATCGGACCCGTCCCGAATCTCATTGTCACCGCCGCGAACGTCCTCGAAGTGTACGTAGTGAGAGTGCAAGAGGACGGCGATAAGGATTCCGGCGAGGCCAAGCGAGGCGGAGCCATGGACGGTGTTTCCGGCGCTTCGCTCGAGCTCGTTTGCCATTACAGGTTCTCGTCTTTCTTCTCATTCTCCTTTACAATGTAGACGCGTAGAGGGAGGAATTCCGTAATCCATGTGATGCAGTACAGACATTCTTAGGAGAGAAATGAGCAACTGCACAGGCAAGCTATAGAGAGAGAATTATGAAACTTTTTACTCGTCAAATTCTTGGAGTGCACGAGTGTAGCTGAATCGCATGCTAATGCATTCCATCTAGTCCCATATGATCAGCAACTCTAGCAAGAATATCGACCAACTGTCAAACTCATTTTTCTGCAAATATGACAACTGACTATGGTGACTAACTCAAGCACAAGACACTTCACTCTCACTCTGCTGCGACAGCTTTGAAAGAGCCAAATGCTATGCTTGAAAACGGTAGATAATTTTCATTTTGGTAAGGGGTTTAATTCAGAGCGAGTAACATTTGTCAACCTCTAGCCCAGCTTCATGTAGAGTTACACCGAGGCTTGAATTTTAAATTTTTGTGTACGCACAGCCACATTGATGTGTAGCTGGTCATTTTATGGCTTCTTCTCATTGGATAATTTCATCAGTGCAATTTGCAACCAAAAGTTGCTTCTGAGGGAACTACATTAGTCCAGATAAGCATATTGAAATGTTGGCTTCTTTGAATAAAGCGATGTTTTCTTGTTGGGTGGAACAGCATGGTGTACAAGAAATTTTTTCTAGAAGAACAAGGGAGAGAACTGAGAGAAGTCAAATAAAAAGAGCAAGGAGATTAATACTTCTTCCTTTTTTTCCCAATGAAAAGAATAAGGAAACGAGGGAGAATATCAGAAAAGCACACAATAATGGAGGGAACTTACCAAATCTTGTTGCTTAATGAATTTGGAACCGTGAACACAGCTTCTTATACACTTGCTTCGCACTTCATTTTCATGTAACAGAATTAGATGGGAGAAACTATCTCAAACTAATTAAGGAGATGCCTACTGGTAAACTACTTATCATTGCATGATACCTCTTGACATTGTTCATTTGGCATTCATTATAAGATTTTAACAATGGGCTCATAATTACAAAAAATGAAGAATCTGGGTTCTGCTGCTTGTCAATGCCTAGCTGAAACATGTTATATTGGGGATAGGCTCAACTTCTTAGATCAGGAACCCCGGAACATCTGGGTATTTTGTACAGAAGCTCTGATTTGGTTAGTAATCAGAGCCAATGGCAAAGGGGAAAATTTTTCTCATCCTGTAGCCGTTTTCTGTTCAAATTCAGGGAGATAAACTGAAGAACATATGAGGGAGAAGAGGAGATTTAGATTTATAACTGTATTATTATGATTGGGGACTTAAGTTGCTGTTTCTTTGTAGCATGTGGAGATAACTTTACTTTAGAAGATGTCTTGTTATGGGACAATATCAGTCACACCTTAAAGCTTTCTCCTAGCAATGCAGTGTGGCTATTAGGGACTCCCTCTTTTGTGAAAGTGTCTATAAGGATGTGTTCAGTTATCACTGTGGGTCTTTACATGAGCTTCTTGATGGTATGTCGGTGCTTGGATCCTGTGACAATTTTAATGGGCTCATCCACTAAAGTGTAGTTTGTTAGACTCTGCTTCCAGTAAACCATAGTATGTATTTTCTGCTGGATATCTTACAATGAATGGATATGTTTTGAAGTCTTTGTCTGTTGACTTCATCTTCTTTTCCCGTGCGTTGTGTTTAAATTGAACTGCAGGTTGCACGGTAATGTTGAAAGTATGGCAGTACTGTCAACTGGAGGTGGTAATGGTTCCAGGAGCAGAGATTCTATCATTTTAACATTTCAAGATGCAAAAATTTCCATTTTGGAGTTTGATGATTCGATTCATGGACTTCGCACAACGTAAGAGCAGTTTTATGGCATAGAGTGCTTCTAACACCAATCATACGGCATGATGGGACATGACGATTATTATTGTGCTATATTAGTTGTGTTACATCATTTTTTAGCTTTTTGGATTGGATGCTATAAAATTTATTGCAAAATTATTGCAGTATTGCGTTTGATGCTTCCATGATGACACACGCCTAAAGAATTTGGTCTTGTCTTTGGGATTCATTCAATCTATTTCTCTACCTCTGAATTTTCTTTTAGTCAGATATTTATGTTGTCCTTTGGCCAGTGTTCTTCAGATCGTTTTATTTTAGGAATCTCTTCTCCTGACCATGGATGATTTGTTGTTTTAGGGTGGTACCAAATTAATTTTAAGTTATTTAGAGAAGAAAACAGAACCGTTCATTTCACCAATGACTATCATAAAAATGTTGGATTTTTTACTTTTTCCTTTTCTCTTTAAAACTGAATGTAACTGGAAATATTTTTCGAACTTTGATTTTTTTTTTTTGATTTATTAATTTTTTTTTTATGTAATAGTCATTTGCCTTGTCTCCCACTTTTCAGAAAAGAAGGCAATCTACACCATTTTTCATATAATCTCCATATTGGGCAATTGAAATTTTTGTTAGAAAATATTCTTTTCTTAAAGAACTGACAAATTCAGATAGCTCTAGAATTCATTGGGCTTCAACAAGCTCTTTGTTAATGTTCATTGTCACAGATTTGTGGCATCTTAACTTTTTCATCATTTTCCAAGTGCTGACCTTTGATATGCTTGGCATCCCGCAATCTACAAGAAATGCATATCTCCAATTGTTCGTGCCGTTACCCATCTTAGCATCTATTTTATTGATTGTTTAAGGACATATATTTAAGTGTTATGAGTGGTCCTGAATTTTAGTTTTGCATTGGTGCCTTAGTCTTAAGCTATATTTGCCCTGGTTTTCCCTAATTTTGTTCCTTCTCCTATTCCTTAAGCTAAAAAACACAACATTGGGAAGCTGGTCTCACATTACCAATTTATTGTTGTTTATGTTGATATGATGAAACATAATCTTTGATGGTGGCTCTTTCAGATCTATGCATTGTTTTGAGGGTCCAGATTGGCTTCATCTCAAAAGAGGGAGAGAATCTTTTGCCAGAGGCCCACTGGTGAAGGTTGATCCTCAAGGCAGGTGCGGAGGGGTTCTTGTTTATGGTCTGCAAATGATAATGCTCAAGGCTTCTCAGGTCTCTCCTATTTCCTTAGGTCTTTTGTCATAGACTTTTAGTCCCCTTTCTGTTCAATTTGCTTTCCTTTGTGTCGGGGGTTCTAATGAAATTTTGTCATGTAAGACCTTGTCGTTTTCAGTCTTGGTCCTAGCTCAAATCTAAAATTTTGAGTAATACGAGGCACAAACTTTTGTAGCTGTTTTGACAAACTGTTGTGCCCTTTTGGCACTGTGTACTCTCCTCTCAATTTCGTTGTGTACCCTCTATCCCTGAGGCAATCGTGGAGTATTGTGAAAGGAGCAACATCTTCTATTCCACTTTGTGGTGTCAAGAGATAGGGGAGTGCATTTCTCAAATGACTTTGTTAATAGAAGTAAGCTGTTAATTGGCCAACCAGTGCAAGTGGGTAATTCACAACTTACTTCTAGGGAAGTTGTGTTTTCCAAGAGATAGTGCAAGCTTATTCTCAAGTCACCTTTTGTTGTGTTTCCTGAATTCTTTGTGCAACACATTGTTTAGTGCCATTGCTCCATTGACTCATTTTGGACTTTGGGGCTCAGGTTGGTTCTGGCTTGGTGGGAGATGAGGACACATTTGAATCGGCAGGTGCAGTTTCCATTCGAGTAGAATCATCCTACATAATCAGTCTCCGGGAGTTGGAAATGAAGCATGTAAAAGATTTTGTATTTGTACACGGTGAGAAAGTTGATAACTAACTTCTGTTTTTCCAAGATTTGCTTCTTTTACTGTGTTTCCATGTTATTTTTGTGGTAGAATATATGCCAAGATAGGGTTGGCTTGATACTCGGCAGTAGCTCCTAGGCTAGTAAGTGTAAGCTCAATGTTATGGAAACTGCAAACTGCTATTTAAATGGTTTACTTGCTGAGGTAAATGTAGGGAGACAATTTGTTGTGTAAGTCTTGCGAGCTGTGACAACTTGTAAGATCATATCTACATATTAATATTTGAAAATGCTACCATTAGCTTAGCAAACTGTTCTATGTCTCCTTTGCGGAAATTTTTTTCCTTGATAGTAATGCATGAAATCTCATGTTGTCTTATGTGAAAAAAATTCACTGTGTTGGTAGCTTTACTTTACTGCACTTGTTTAGCCACTTGTGCGAACTAATACATACTAGATTTTTTGCCTCCATGTCTTATTAAGGCTATATTGAGCCTGTGATGGTAATACTTCATGAGCGGGAGCTTACATGGGCGGGACGTGTTTCCTGGAAGCACCATACTTGCATGATATCTGCACTCAGCATTAGCACAACCCTGAAGCAGCATCCTCTGATTTGGTCAGCCTCAGTAAGTTCTCCAGTTGTCAAGTAGATCTTTCTACCTATCCTTTTGATACTCTTAACTGGATCTATCCTCTCTTTGGTGAAGTCATAGTTATTGGACGGTGTAACTTGAATATCTTCACCTAGTCGGTGCCAGTACATTTTGGGCTTATCATTTGTTTATGTCCGATCTTGCAATCATGGTTGATAGCTCTAACCATTTCCAACTTTTTTTTTCCATGTTAACTTTACATTGGTTTGTTCAATATGGAAAAGAAAAGTGACAAACAATACTTTTTGAAAGCTTGGTAATGCATCCTTGAAATGATGACCAAGTGCCTTCGACTTTTTTCCTCTCAGATGATTGGTTTGATTTCTCAATGTTTTAATGTAGAATAATTCTCTCAGAATGGTCTCATGTGGTTATTACTGTGCATGATGAAACATTTTACTTCTTTTCCTGTTTTTGTTTGCCCCTCCATAGATTAAGTTTACATCAGTTGCGGGAGAAAGCTGATAAGCCGTGCATTTGATTTTGCTTTCTTGAATTAGGACAGATTGTATGGACAATTTTTCACATTAAACCTTTGTAATGTTCTTTGATTTCTGAAGACTGCGAAAATATGGAAAACCATTCTATGACCTAGAGCAGCCCTTGATGATATTTATATCTATTTAAGATGCTTTATATTCTTCTTTACTTTTTCGTCTTCTCCTCTTGTCAGAATCTCCCTCATGATGCCTACAAGCTTCTTGCAGTACCTTCTCCAATTGGTGGGGTTCTTGTGATTTCTGCTAATGCTATTCATTATCACAGTCAGGTAGTTTATCTGACTCTCCAGAAGCGTGCGTTTAAGATGTGTATCAAATTATGTGTGAGGAGTGTGTTCTGAACAGCTGTTTCCTCTACTTTGCAGTCTGCTTCCTGTGTTTTGGCTCTGAATAGTTATGCCAGTTCTGCTGATGGCAGGTGATCTACTTACTCTTGAAATGCTACTTGATTTCTGTGGTTTTATTACATGTTTGATTGGTTTGCTAAAGTGACGTTGGTACGTTTCTACTCTTAATGAATTAATAGTTGTTAATTGCTCAACTTCTCATGCTTTATCTTCTGGCAAAAGACAAACTGTGTTTTCTTCAGCTTTTTAATTCCCATACCGTGCTCCTAGTAGAAGAAGACATTAGAATACAACAAAAGAATTGAAAAAGATAATATAGGAAGTTACTTTGCAGTGATTTTTGGTGAAGTTTGCTGAATCATGCATCCTTCGTGTGTTTCTAGCAAGATCTTAACTCTTGATTTGGTACTAGGAGTGACGTTCATAGCATCTGATGAAAGCTTCTTTAGTTCAATTATCTCTTCAAATATGTTTTCTCATGTCCATCAGGTTATTTCATCATTGTGCTCATGGTTGATTATATATATTATTTTATTGAGATTTCAGTCAAGAGATGCCAAAGTCGAGTTTCAGTGTTGAGCTTGACGCTGCCAATGCCACTTGGTTACTGAATGATGTGGTCTTGCTGTCGACCAAAACCGGGGAGTTGTTGCTGCTCACCCTTGTTTACGACGGGCGGTCAGTGATTGCTATTGTTTTTCTACTTTTTTCTGTTCCTTCTCTTCTGGCTTAAAAGATTGATTTTTCTTCTCTTTTTGTATTTTGTCTGTGTTGGAGCTGTTAGATATGTTTTGATCTCATGTATCTATAAGAGTTTTACTTCCTTTTTGGGAATACTGTGATGCACATAGTTTTTGTTATCTACATGTGCATATATATATTTTTATTTCTTTATGTCTAAATATTTTCAAAAAAGAAAAAGTGCGGACTTCCTAATAGATCCTGTCTTGGTTCTCAGCATAATGTTGTCACTGCAGTAGGTATGTGTGCCAGTTTTGATCTGAAGGTGTTTTCATCTCTTCTTCCCATTTTAAAAGCAACCAACCTTTGTTATTATATGTCTGGTTGCTGAATATGATCGCATCTTTGCAGTATTTAGCAGTTGCATTTTCTGTTCCTGCTACTTTAATTATGATGGCTGGAATCTTCTCACGTCCATAATAATATTTTCCATTTATAGTGTGGTGCAGCGATTGGATCTTGCAAAGTCAAAGGCTTCTGTGCTTACTTCTGTAAGTTATTTTCATGTTTGGAACTCTCTTATCAGTTTGCTTTTGCATTGGCACATCATTGATGACTATGCTCCTTGTCTTAGGGGATTACAACAATTGGAAATTCCTTATTTTTCCTAGGCAGTCGGTTGGGAGACAGTTTGTTGGTGCAGTATACTTGCGGGTTTGGAACCTCAAAGCCTTCATCTGGTTTGAAGGAAGAGGTCTGTGGTGGAATGAAGAGTTTTGCTACTTGCGATGTCTTATTCACTGTTCACTCTTGGGATTCTGAGACACGTCATTTCTTAAGCACTTGTTCTGTACCTTCTGCCTACAAAATTTTGATACCATAAACTGAATGAAGCTGCTCTTAATTTCTGAAACATTTGGTTGGTTTTTCGGCTGTTCTTTCTTTGGGTTGCTGATAAATCCTTTTGTTGATGAGTTTTTTAGGTGGGAGATATTGAAGGTGATGCCCCTCTGACGAAGAGGTTGCGCATGTCCTCTTCTGATGCTTTGCAAGACATGGTTGGTGGAGAGGAGCTCTCTATACATGGTTTGACGCCAAGTAATGCAGAATCTGCACAGGTCTCTCTCTCTCTCTCTCTGTGCATAAATTCACAGGCTAAAATGCTTCCTTCCTTGCTTTCCTTTCTTGAAACAATTAAAACGTATATTCCATGAAATTGAATCCTGTTTAAAATGTTTACTGTGCTAGAGGAAGGTGGAATTCTTGTTTGGCCTAACATATTACACTTCCTCGATCTTCATATTTCTTGCTGAAGCATGAGTGCACATGTTTTTTGTAAGAAACGAAAGCTCTTCCTGCCTCAAACTGACATTTTTCTTCAATGCATTGGCATAATCTTTTAGTATGTTATTGTGTAATGATTGATCTTATCATTGTTGAAGCTGTGCCTACTTTGTACTTAAGAATTGGATTGTAATCCCTTCCTATCTGCAGAAAACCTTTTCATTTGCAGTTAGGGACTCTTTGATTAACATCGGCCCTCTGAAAGATTTTGCATATGGTCTGCGGATCAATGCTGATGCTAATGCAACTGGAGTTGCAAAACAAAGCAATTATGAACTGGTTAGTGTAGCAAGTAGCAACTCCTGTTTTTGACTGTGTACAGTATATACATCATAATATGACATGTGTATTGTTATTGCATCCATGAGTGTTTTCACCAATCATTTACTAACACCAGCTGACTAATTTGTTACATATTGTAAGTTACTAGCACATTTCCATTTTTTAAACCAAAAGTTACATTCTTCATACCTTTCCAGTGATTGTGCAGGTGTGTTGTTCTGGTCATGGGAAGAATGGTTCTCTGTGTGTTCTGAGGCAGTCAGTTCGTCCGGAAATAATTACTGAGGTGTGTGGCAGTGTATTTGTCTTAGGATATCTCATTAAATGTTTTAGCTCTGTTATAGGTCTCTTTGTCACTGTACCAGAAAAAAGATGAGGGCATAAGAATAACATCCCATAAATAATTTTTCCTCTTCTTTCTTCTGTTAATATGTTGTTTGGACAGGGTACTGGTTGAACTTTCAAGAGTCAGGCAATCTATTGGCCAAAAGCAGGGTTGTAATCTGTTGAGTTTTGATGGTCATGATCTTCTCAGGGATCTATTTGTTCTATTTATATTGCTGGGATAGAGCAAACATGAATTAGCCTTCTTTGTCTGCTTCCTACTCTCTTCAAAGGTTCGAGAGTCTTCTACCGGGTTTGTGGTCATTTGTTCATTCTCAAGTAGATGGAAAATTGGTCTGAGTGGTTTTGTTGCCAAATAGATTCATGCGATGTCTATTTATTCTATTTTTAAATTCTGACCCCTTTGAATGGTATCTTGAAGTACAATGGTGAGTGGTGATGGGTCAGACTGGCCAATAAAAATTTCTGTTGCAATGTATGATGCTGATTGATAAAGGATGATATGGTCAGTGGTATTCCGCTGAACTTTATTTGCCTAGTAGTGTAATTACCCAGTTTATTGGCCTTTATTACCAGAGAATCACTAATTACTGACGTGTGGTTAATCTATGAGACACAAAAATATTACCAGAGAAAAAAATTCAGTGGACTAGATATGTTCCTCTATAATCGTTGACACTCTTATTCTGATGGGGGCTTGTCGACAGTTTGTTCTTGTGATCCTGCATAATTCTAGCAGTTGGTGGACTGTTAGTGAGGGATGGACAAACTTGCTCTTAGTGGGTCTTTCTACGCTATCATCAAGTTATCCTTATGTTGCCCTTCTTCATTGCACTTCGCAGTATTTTCTATCATCATATCGATAATCCTTTTGCAGGTTGAACTACCAGGTTGCAAAGGCATTTGGACAGTCTACCACAAGAACACTCGTGGTTTAGATTCTTCCAAAGTTGGGGTTGATGACGACGAATATCATGCATATTTAATTATTAGTCTGGAAAGTCGTACCATGGTAATATCTCTTGCTTTATGTTGAATATTTGTGCTTTATAGACTTTTAGAGTGTAGTTAATTTCCTATTTGCATCTGGTAATAGAATTGGCAGATGCGATCATTAGCTTGATGGTTGCTGCTTTTGCCACATTGGGTTCTTAGCTATTGTGTATTACTTCTGAGCTTTTCAGCACAGAAATTTCGTGGTTCTTTTTCAGACGAGGCAAATCTATGGTAGAGATAATCATATATTAAATTGGTCTTTTTATATGCATTACAGTCTCTATTCGCAATTTTGCCAGCATTTGCAGTTAGTCATTGTTCTCTGTTATCGTGGGATTGTTAGTACATAAATATGCTTGAAGTCAAAATGGTGAGGGAGAAATGATGCAATGAGGGACTGCCTTCTAAGTTTTCCTGCTCTTCTTTATTGTCAATTTAGAATCCTAAACTCACTAGATTCATCACCTACTGCACCCTAAACGTGATGCCTGTACTTTTCCCTTGGCATTTTTCACTGAATTTGAAGATGATCTTGTCCTGCCTTTAAACATGCGGCATCAATCTTTCTGCATTAAACCTGCAGCATGAATCTCTCATTCTTATTGTCATGTTCTCAAGAATCCCTAAGGGCACTCGGTAACAAATTCTAGGGTAAGCTACATGCAGATATGCATATCAATATTGCAGATACATGTACACATATATGTGCATTTTTCTTCCCCCATCATCACCTGCAGCTAGCATCACTGTCTGTATCAGGTGCTTGAAACAGCTGATCTTCTCAATGAAGTCACTGAAAGTGTTGATTATTATGTGCAAGGACGAACTATTGCTGCTGGGAATCTATTTGGAAGGTGTGTTCAATTATTATTGTTAATTTTTTCTACAAGTCGGAAAAGCATTTTACTAGCAATGGGTGTTTATGACAAGTGACATTGTGCCTTCCTAGCTGTCATCATGGGTTGGTGTCTAATTAGTTAGCCATATATAATCATCAGAAGTACATATTTGTGTTCTTGATGTGTTTTTAATTATTTCAAGATTATCTTTGTTTTAGTATGATTTTCAATTGTCATAGACATTATCAGATTCTGCTTTGGTATTATCTGCTCATTGAGCCTTGAGATAATGTGGATAAGTGGGTAATATGTTAATAGTTTGAAGCATGAGGAAATAGCTGTATGGGGTAATTCTATGTTTAATATCTTACATTTTCTTTTTTTATATAACCTGAAACATCTGAAACATTTTGACATGTTCATATATTGACATTTGGAGTCATGTAAACATTTGCAGTTTCACACTGACTTTGTTATAAATATTTTGCAGTCTGCTAATTTCAAATAAGCTTTGAATGCAGTTGCAGTTATTGCTGTCTAACTTAATCCTTGCTAATGTTCTTCTTCTATATGGGGTGATCTACCTTTGACTTCTTTACATTTACTTTACATTTATTTAACCCGAAACACTTAATACGTTATAAAATAGCAAAACGTCGACATTTAGAATCATATATAATATTGTGACTTTCACCCTTTGACTTTATTGAGTATGATTTGCAGTCTGCATACTTTGTATAAGCTTTGAACGTGTTTGTTGCTGTCTAACTTAATTTGAGTTAACTTCCTTCTTCTGTTTTTCTTTCTTAGATATTCATGTAATGATGTTCTGACAGAAAAATGACAGTAAGAGAATCTGGGCTGTTTCACCTTCTTTAATGTTTTCTTTAATGAATATTTTAAAGTACTAATCACTTATTGTGTAGGTTTTATTTCTGTGTATGGGTCAGTGTTTTCCAATTAGTGTCACCTAATTTTTTCCTGCTTCCTGTATGAAGGCGACGAGTTATTCAGGTTTGTGAACGTGGAGCACGTGTCCTCAATGGTTCTTCTATGACACAAGATTTAAACTTGGTGGCCTCTAACTCTGAATTAGCGTCTGAGAGTTGCATGGTCTTAACTGTATCGATTGCTGATCCATATGTCTTACTAAAGATGACTGATGGAAGCATTCGGCTTCTTGTTGGAGGTAACTACCACTTCTTTTATTCTAAGATGTTACTTTGGCATTAATCTACTTATTTGCTAGAATTATATAGACTATATGAGAGTTTCTCTAATAGCACGCGTTCAAAGGGAAAAAAAGTCTATAGTGCATACATGCTTGTGTTTGGGGATGAAGTGTCGATAGTTATGGTTATTAAAACCTTTTCGTATGAGTTGTATAACTTACTTAGTTTCACTTACTCTTTTTTCCATGATCAATTTTGTGTGGAATCTTGTCTGGTGAATGTGGCCCCAGGAACTTGCTCGGTAATGGTATAAAAATTCTTGAATCTGTCATATTTGACCCATAGTTGCATGCTATGGAACTGTAGACAGTAGTAACGTGAAATCAGGTTTTTGAATCTGTTGAGAGAGGCTTACTTGGTGGTGCAAGCAATCTGTGCTAAATCTTGTCAAATAATTATAGGTCATGAAGTGTTCCCAAATAATGATTACAGCGTTACTTGTTTAGTCTCTTTAATTCACTTTGTGCAATGGATTATAATTTCCATGATCCATATTATCAACACCTCATGCATGTTAACCAGTTATACTTGTACATTTCTCAGTTTGGAGTTTGTGGGTCACTGACATGCCTTGCTGTGATATTATCTTTAAAAAATTTGGAACAGCTCATGCAGGGTATATGCTTATAGTTGATACACGTCACATATTGATTTTTTCGAGATTTGATTACTCTTGCACTATGAAAGTGGTTTCAAACTTAAAAGCTGACCTATCTCAGAAGAATAGAGATGCTTATATGCAATAGGCAACAAATCTGTATCTGGAGTTTTCTTTCATAGATTTAACTTGTTTTCTTTTCTAGTCCTTTGTTCTTCTGATATCCTCATGGATCCAAATAAATGAAAGAAGTTCAATAAGCACCAGCACTTGAGTGTGACCGTATGCCTTTTTGGCACAGGCCACTGTCAAAGAGGGATAATCTGTTGACTTGACTTGGATATAAATCTGATTCTGCATAGACGCTTATACGAGCTGTCAGTGGATATCGTGTTTCTATTTTCTGCAGCCTTGATTTGGAATTCCCTTTTGCATTAATTTGAATATTTCGTTTTGCAGATCCATCTACATGTACTGTTTCTGTTGTGACTCCAGCGACATTTGATGGCTCAAAAAAGTTTGTGGCTGCCTGTACACTCTATCACGATAAAGGTCCAGAACCTTGGCTTAGGAAGACCAATCCTGATGCATGGCTAACTACAGGTATAGATGAGGCCATTGACGGGGCTGATGGTGCAACTCAGGACCAGGGGGATATATATTGTGTGGTTTGCTATGAAAGTGGTGCCCTCGAAATGTTTGATGTTCCCAATTTCAGTTGTGTTTTCTCTGTGGATAAATTTGTGTCTGGAAAGATGCATCTTGTTGATACCTTAATGCAAGAAGAACTTGGTGATTTTCAGAAAGGAAATTTGGTAGGTTCTAACGAATCAGCCGGCCCAGGGAAGAAAGAAAATGCACAGAGTACAAAGGTTCTAGAGTTGGCCATGTATAGATGGTCTGGACAGCATAGCCGCCCTTTCCTTTTTGCAATATTGAATGATGGGACAATTCTTTGTTATCATGCCTATTTGTTTGAAGGTTCAGAAAGTGGTATAAAAAATGAAGCCATGGTTGCTAATAACAATTTTAGCAGCAAAGGCATTAATAGTGGTTCCAGGCTTAGAAATCTTCGATTCTTACGCGTTGCCTTGGACACATATACAAGAGAAGAGATGACCATAGGAAGCTCGTGCAATAGAGTTACATTCTTCAAGAATATTGGAGGATATCAAGGATTGTTTCTTTCTGGTTCAAGACCTTCTTGGTTTATGGTTATCAGAGAGAGGCTTCGGATTCATCCGCAGGTTTGGACACTTTGTTTTTGTTAGTGACAATAGTATTTGGAGCAATCAAACCTTTTAGATGCTTTTTTCCAGAATATGAAAATATACTTACTGTGGAAAAATTCCAGTTAATATTCCTATCATTTGATTAAATACTCTATACCTCTTGAAGTTTGACAGAAATTTACAGATGTAAGTGTTGGTTTATAGATAAGTCTACAGATTTTAAGTTTTGGGTTGACATAGGGTGATTGTTTGTTGTGTCCAGGAAAACTGAGTTGTGGCAATATTATTTTCCCTTTTGAATATTCTTTCTGCTTGGATCTTTGCAAGTTACTGGAGACGAACTGCCTGCTGATGGAATTGGCTAATTCTTTTTTTAACTGATGCGATTTATCTCGTCTGTAACCTGTGTATGTGCATGCTAGAGAAATTAGCTTGAATTTGGTCTACATGTTAATGAGTTTTATCAAAGATAAATAATTGCTACTTTGGACTGGTATAAGCTGGCACTTTAGGTTGTCCAAGTAAATTTTCCTTGCATCATTTTGTCTTCCGACTTTGACAGATTTTTTCGTAAGAGTAAACTATTTGATAGGTCTATTACTTTTTCTGTTTAATCTTTTATGGATGAAGTCTGGAGGCTTTTCTTCCTCTGGTGCAACAAACTAATAATATTCTAAAAGTTATTGCTGTTAGGTGGAGCATCTAACTGTGCTAACTTTCATGCAGTTATGTGATGGATCAATTGTCGCCTTCACTGTTTTCCATAATGTAAACTGTAATCGTGGGCTCATATATGTGACCTCACAGGTTAGTGCATAGCATTTTGCAGGCTGATTATGTGCAATATCAAGTTCTGAATCTCCTCTTTTTTTTATCTCTAAAATGTTTAAACATTCCAGGGTGTTCTAAAAATTTGCCAACTGCCATCTAATTCAAGCTATGACAACTATTGGCCAGTACAAAAGGTATTCCTTACTAAAATGCAAGTCAACCTTCTTGCTTATGATGCCAGTGATCATTTACTTTTTATCAGATTCCACTGAAAGGAACTCCACATCAAGTTACTTACTTTGCCGAGAAGAATCTGTACCCACTTATAGTTTCAACTCCGGTAAGTAATGCTTAAAACATTTTCTCCTTCACATTCTTTTCTCCGGTATTACGGATGTACCAGAAGCTTATGCGTCCTTCTGAATAACACGTAATGCTGTATTTTTATGAATTTTATGATGTGTCTGTCAGCTGAGCTGTCTTTTTGCCAGCAATGCACACACGTATACTTCGTAGAGGATGTTTGTTTTTTCTACAGTCGCATACATGGAAGTAGTGTCATGAGTTAAGATGCCTGGTTGATGATGTGGTCGATTCTTTGGAGTTTTCTTCTTGTCGAACTGTCAGAACATGCCTATTGGTGTTTGCTTGGTTTGTTCCCCCCGGCTAAACTCCAGAGTCTTAGCATGATGTTTTGCTGGTGATGTTAAGTTGCACATCAACCTCCTTTTTCTAAGGTTTTCTACTTCTAATGAGCGGTTGCTGTTGGGCATCCACATTTCGATTCTCATTTGAATTTAAGATGTGACACATAAGATACTCTTCATATGCAGTTTGAGGTCTGATTGCATCTGGTCCTTTGCTTATGCAGGTTCATCGGCCATTGAATCAAGTTGTTTCATCTCTTGTTGATCAAGAAGTTAGCCATCAGATTGAAAATCACAGTCTAAATCCTGATGACATACACCGAACTTATGCAGTTGATGAGTTTGAGGTTCGGATCTTGGAACCAGAAAAGTCTGGAGGACCTTGGCTGACCAAGGCTACAATTCCCATGCAAAATTCTGAGAATGCATTAACCGTGCGTGTTGTAACACTGCTTGTAAGTCTGAACCTTGTGAACCGAGCTGTTTTTAACTCTTTTAATTTATCTATCCTGCTGCCATTTTTTTCCAAAGGAATGCTGGTCTGTGGGAGTGTCATTTAGATGATGCATGTAAAAGAAAAACTCTTTTGTCCATTTAAGTCATCCTTTATTTTGGTATATTGCTTATTATATTGTAACATCGCAGAATATGACGACAAAGGAAAATGAGACACTTTTAGCTATTGGAACTGCTTATGTTCAAGGTGAGGATGTTGCTGCAAGAGGGCGCATACTTTTGTTTTCTATGGGGAAAGACACTGACAATCCTCAAACTCTGGTATGTAATTGAGCTGGATAGGAAAACCATCAAATCAAATCTAATGTGTCCCTGTTCTTCATACCAATCATATGGAGATTGTCATGCCATGTGATCGTTTTGGATGTTTGTTCATTATCATCTTGTCCTCTTGTAATGGTGTACCTTAAACAGGATAGTCTTAGATGTTCCATTTTCTGCTTGTTGTATCAATGCTGACTCTGCCAGCATCTGTTCCAGGTTTCAGAGGTTTACTCGAAGGAATTGAAGGGTGCTATATCTGCTGTAGCCTCACTTCAAGGCTATCTATTGATAGCTTCTGGTCCCAAGATAATTTTACACAAATGGAGTGGAACTGAATTGACTGGTGTAGCATTTTTTGATGCCCCGCCTCTACATGTTGTTAGCTTGAATGTTGTATGTGTGACTTCCTTACCTTTTCTCCTCATCCTCTTTTTCACCTGAGCATCTGTCTGGTGTGTCTTATTGCTATTTTTTATGTTAAAAGGCTTCTAAACATGATGGCTGAGAAGGCCTTGATGCTTTTGATCATAGTTGCCCAACTGTAAATGAATATGATTATTCTCTTGCAAAATAAATGCTGTCAGCTGAGAGGAATTTGCTGTAATTTTTCTCCTCACTTGTGCCTCTGCATGTGGCTTCAGGTCAAGAATTTTATTTTACTTGGCGACATCCACAAGAGCATATACTTCCTCAGCTGGAAAGAACAAGGCTCTCAGCTTAACTTGTTGGCCAAAGATTTTGGTTCCCTGGATTGTTTTGCAACGGAGTTTCTAATTGATGGAAGTACATTGAGTCTGATTGTATCCGATGAGCAAAAAAATGTTCAGGTGAGGTCACTCCCTATGCATGTTGAGTTTGTTTGTTCTTGCTTGACTAAGGTGAGGTGATGATGGTGTTAATTGTGCTTGCCTTTACCTGTTGGTTGACAAGTTGAAATGGATGGGGTTATTAAGATTTACCTATGCTGTCTAGAATTTTGCTCATTCAGGACTCACATGATGTTTGCTTGCCTTTGGATCAGCTGGTTGGTTGGTTCTCATTCCTTCTGTGAAAATTAACCTTATGCGCCCGATTGATGACCCTGATGTTGTGCTTGAGTACTGAAATATTCCAGTAATTCACACATGAGAGCACATAAAAGAAAAACAAAACATGAGTAAAATAAACCAAAGGAAGCGGTGTTGCTCGAACTATTATCAATAATGACCCAAAAGAAGAAGCAGCATATCTAGTCTAGATTTAGATGCAAGGACTAATGTTCAATATGCTAAAGAAGCTTTTCATTAAGTATTTTTCAGCAAAATATCTTGTATGTGATGGACTCGGTGAAAACAGGTGAAATTGATTGATGAGCAAGTTAATGAACAGAACCATTTTCCGTGAAGAATCTTGCACATGTTGGGTTCTGAAAACAGTTGGAATTAACTATTAAAGAAATTCTCAAGTTTACTTAAGAGTTAGCATTTAAAGAATCTTGCACATGTTGGGTTCTGAGAACAGTTGGAATTAACCATTAAAGAAATTCTCAAGTCAACTTGAGAGTTAGCATTTACAGTAAAAAATAATGGATAACTATTTACTTTTGAGAATCTGTTTTGAAAATAATGGTCCAATTAAAATTCTTGGCTATTGACATGTAAGTTCCTATATCTTTTTAATAAGCAGGTGTTCTATTATGCACCCAAGATGTCTGAGAGTTGGAAGGGACAGAAACTTCTCTCAAGGGCGGAATTTCATGTAGGTGCTCATGTGACAAAATTCATGCGGTTGCAGATGCTTCCTACTTCCTCCAGTCAAAGTGGTCCTACTCCTGTTTCGGACAAGACCAACCGGTTTGCTTTGTTATTTGGTACCCTAGACGGCAGCATTGGCTGCATTGCTCCTCTTGATGAGCTAACTTTCCGTAGGCTCCAGTCACTACAAAGAAAGCTTGTTGACGCTGTTCCCCATGTTGCTGGCTTGAATCCAAGATCCTTCCGCCAGTTCCACTCTAATGGGAAAGCACATCGACCAGGCCCTGACAGTATTGTTGACTGTGAACTGCTTTACCAGTAAGTTCTATATTCCATTTGCATTCTTATCAGTTCTTGAAAGAACACGTTCTAGTATTGATTTGTCTGGTCGGAAGCATATGCATGTGCATAAATGCATACATAAAATGCAGTTAGGTAGGCTCATAAGCATGTTTTTTGCATGTGCTACACTTTTTGGTGCTCTACTAAGACAGTTCGATTGTAGACCTCTGTTTGGGTCATTCATAACATATAGGACTGAACATGTCATCTCTCGTGCATAGAAAGCAAACCAGCTTCTGTACTTTTCTAAGTTGTGAAAAGCTATATATTCCAGGGCTAATATAGTTGTCTCGAATAATACATTCGCAGTTACGAGCTGCTCTCCTTGGACGAACAATTGGAGATAGCGCACCAGATAGGAACAACTCGCTCGCAGATTCTCTCGAATTTGAATGACCTTGTTGAGGGAACAAGTTTCCTATGAGATGTGACGGCAGCCTGGGGGGAATATTACGGGAGTGGTTCAACCAGTGAGCTGTTCGCTCGTGAGCCAAGCTATTTACCGACCTCTGCAGTTCATTGTGTAAATATCTCGTCAGCTCATTGGAGAGAGTTCGTATTATTGTGGTGCAAGAATCACTGCAATGTGAAGCAACTTGAGGAGTACAATTGAGGGTTAAGGTGAATCTTGAGTCCCCTGGGTTGAGTGTAGTAACTGGATAGTTTTCCTTGTATTTCATATGCGTGAAAAATTGGCCCTCCTAGCGGTCGCTCACTTTTTTGAGAAACAATCCTGCCGGTGTTTTTATGATAAAGTACGCAAACGGCCATGTCCTGATAAAACCTATGATACTAGAAAAGAACAAAAGTAAGTATTCATAACAATGGAGTTTTGAATCGAATCAAACTGTAAATAAATAAAATACGTTAATATTGTAAAATATCCGTATCTGCTAATTGTACTGTGTACAACTTCTGAATGAAGAACGGAGAGCAATACAAATATATGTTCAGTCGATAAACCACCAATTATATCATTATTCACCCAAAAAATGAAAAATCAATCTCATTGGAGAGATGGAACTCCTCCTGTCGCTAATTATAAATAATCCCGTTCGAGAAAAATAATATATAGCTTAATTTGTAATTAACGAATCAAAACTTTCTATTCTCTTCAAGACGAAGGCACACTGATGGGCGGTATGTTCCTTACTTTACAGGGTCAGGGATTGACTACCCTTGCTTTTGCCCCTAGTAATATAGTCGATCATATAAAGTATACAACAGATATTTGAGAAGGAATGTTTCACCCAATTTCAAGGAGTTTTCATCTAGAGTCTTCTATTTTCATTTCACTCAATGGAAGCACCTAAGAGAAAATTATCAGAAAAATCCTAAATTTATTGCAATTACATCAATTTACACTTGAATGTTTTTTTTAGCTAATTCAATCATAAACCTTTTGCCTTTGTAAATTCAATCCATTTGGTCGATTTCGACCGATCAGTGCTGACGTGGACGCAAGCCATGCTGATTGTCTGATCGATACTAACATGACAATTTTTTAAATGTTATTTTATTTCATTTATATTTATTTATTTTTCCTTTTCTTCCTATTTTTCTTCTTCTCTTCCCCCACAATGGTTGATGAGGCTTGGGGGCCGCGGGTGAGGCGAGCCTCACCATGATTGCCTTAGATCGAGGTCGAAGTGCAGTGGCAAGGCTCAATTGGGCTCAGTGACCATTGGTAGCCGGGGGGGGAGGTAGGACTATGATGTGCCTCGCGAAGGCTTGGGGCAGCGGGTGAAGATGGCCATGGCCTCCTAGCCGCAGGCGAGATTGTTTTCGCTTTTAGCCAGTGAGGCTAGGCTAGGTGAAAAAACAAAAATAAAAGTAGGAAGAAAAAAGAAAAGGAAAGAAGAAGAAGAAAAAGAAAAGAATAAATAATAAATATTAGTTAAAAAATTACCACATTAGCATGGCCGATCAAAGTTGGTCAAGTAAATTGAATTAACACAATTGTAATAAGTTTATGATTTTTTTGATAATCTTTCCAATCATTTAACATGGGATTAATGATTAACACTTTCCAATGTCTTTTTTTTGACTCTCATGTTGGTCCACAACTGTACGGTAGTCTCTAATGAACATAAGGAACGATCATGAAATTAGTTGACTCTATTGTTCGCATGGATCTCTTAATGGTTTTCATAGATTGTGTACTTTACTTTTCTGATTTCAAAGAGTAGTTTGTCTTGAAAGTGTCATCATAAAATCGCTGTGGATGTAATATTGCGATAAGAAAGAGATCTCGCTTGGTGGGATTACTTTAATTAACCAAAGGTTATATAGACCACGAAAATAACTAAGAATTATCTAATGTCGTTGAAATGACGTGCCATTTCTTGTCCGAAATTCTTTATTTATTTAAGAACCGTATAAGGTGTGATTCCTTAAGAATCATATATACATAAAACTTTGCGATTCACCCAAAGGTTATATGCAACGTTGCCCTTGCCCATATCTAGGCTAGGTGAAAAAACAAAAATAAAAGTAGGAAGAAAAAAGAAAAGGAAAGAAGAAGAAGAAAAAGAAAAGAATAAATAATAAATATTAGTTAAAAAATTACCACATTAGCATCGGCCGATCAAAGTTGGTCAAGTAAATTGAATTAACACAATTGTAATAAGTTTATGATTTTTTTTGATAATCTTTCCAATCATTTAACATGGGATTGATGATTAACACTTTTCAATGTCTTTTTTTGACTCTCATGTTGGTCCACAACTGTACGGTAGTCTCTAATGAACATAAGGAACGATCATGAAATTAGTTGACTCTATTGTTCGCATGTATCTCTTAATGGTTTTCATAGATTGTGTACTTTACTTTTCTGATTTCAAAGAGTAGTTTGTCTTGAAAGTGTCATCATAAAATCGCTGTGGATGTAATATTGCGATAAGAAAGAGATCTCGCTTGGTGGGATTACTTTAATTAACCAAAGGTTATATAGACCACGAAAATAACTAAGAATTATCTAATGTCGTTGAAATGACGTGCCATTTCTTGTCCGAAATTCTTTATTTATTTAAGAACCGTATAAGGTGTGATTCCTTAAGAATCATATATACATAAAACTTTGCGATTCACCCAAATTTTGATGTGTACAATTGCATATAAATTTTAGGAAAAATGATACAAACAATCCTGAACTTTACTTAACGTGCAATTTGATCCCTTAACTTTTAATTTGTTTAATGTAGTTCTTGAATTTTAAATCAATATGTAATATGATCTTTACACTTTTAATTTATTCAATTTAGTCCATGAATTTAGACCAAACTACAATGTAATTTTTGAATTTTTAATTTGTTCAATGTAATTTTTAAATTTCAAATTAATATACAATGTGATCCCTAAATTATATGAAAATGGGGAATGTAGTCTATGGTCTAAAGTTCAAGACCTAAAACACCACATTGCACACGGAATGAATTAAAAGTTCCGAGATAATGTTGACTAAATTAAAATTATAGGATTTAAAAATTCCAAAATAGGCGCTGCCTTTTCAATTCTACTGAACGACGCCGGCTTGGGCAGCCTTTCGAGACTTTTATTTGTATCGTTCGCCGTTCAGACAGATCTTGCTGTATTTCTGCCGTCGTGGTTTCGCCTCCGAATTTGCTAAATTCTATTTGCCGAGCGCTTCGCTTATAATAATGGAAGTGCCATTCGCTTCCCCCGAATCTTCGCTCGCTTCGTTGGGCGATCCCGATTCTAGGCCGTCCCCATCTCCCTCTCCTCCTCGTCACCGTGCGCTCTCGCTTTCTCGCGATCTCCCCACTCGCCGACGCATCACCTTTCCTCGTGATCTCTGCCCCGCACCCCGCACCCCATACCTCATCGATTGCCCCGTCGCGTTCGTCAGGCGCTCGGCTTCTAAATCCGATCCCGCCCTCTGAATTTCACGTTCTATGATTCCGAGGATCACCCCTTGGCCTGATTCGTTCCCTTGTTAACTGAATCGGATACCGCCGGAGGAGGGGTCGGCCTACTCTGGGGAATTCAAAGATGCCGCGTGGCGATTCGGCTCGGTGGTAAATGTAGCTTATGGAGGAGGAGTTCGGGTTTGGTTTGCGGATCGACTTGCCAAAGGAAGACGCGTTTCCTCTTTTGCGGTCGAGTTAGGAATCGGGTTCGGTTTTGGAAAGCCATGACGATGTCGTCGCCCAAGGGTTCGTCCGCGATCAGCTCGTTCCCGAGGTCGCTCTCGGTAATCACGGTCGCCATCGGAGGGCTCGCCGTGTTCTTGATGGTCGCCTCTTTGCTTCTCGTGTCTCATCCCGTCGGCTCCAAGGTTCGCGGCTACTTTTACGGCGTCGACAGCTTGAGCAAAATAGAAATTGCGGTTTCTCCTTATAACGACAGTAGGGCCGCCCCCTCCGTTGATAACGGCGTAGATGTAGTTAGCGAGGTTCCTTCGTCGAAGCCTTTTTCGGAAGTACACACGAGTTCGAATGATTCTTTAACCTCAGTGGAGAATAAGGTATTGGAACATCAGGTGGACCCAGTTCCAGCCGTCTCGTCCGGATTGCCTGCGGGAGAGGAGGACAATTCCAGTTCTAAGAATGATAAGCTCATAGAGAACGTCGAAACTGCTAACCCGGTCTCGTCGGATGTGCCCGATGGCTCTGCCTATTCAGCTTCAGGAACTACACCGGCACCGATCCTTTCGCCTGAAGGAGCATCTGCAAACACTTCAGTTGAGATTGGTAATCTTTGCATTTATCTTGTGTGTAGTCTCGTGAGAATTTGCCTTTCTTGTTTATCTGACTGTTGCTCAGAATTAGATCTCGGGAATCTTAATTTCGCTGCATTTTAGATTGTGAGATCTCACGCAATCTCAGGGTTCTAGTTTTCTTATACTGGAGTTGATGTTTGCATATGCACTCAAGTCAATAGAAAACCATGCTGTTTCAGATGGCAGTTTGTCACTCCTAATGGGAGGCTCTGCTCGCCGTTTTTCTGGTCCTGGCCTCTTGTCCGTTTCTTTTAACTAGCTGCTTGAAGTCGATTAAGCCGTAATCTTTTAGTTTTCTTCTTGTTGTGGGTTCTTGCATTTGCATATGTTTGGCATGGTTGTGGTCCTTCAGTTCCTGCTGTAATCCAATTAGAATCTGATTATTGGTTTTATGCTATATTTAGGCTGTGATCTGTACCATGGAAGTTGGTTTTATGATTCCCTGGGACCATTGTACACAAACAACACCTGCCCAGTTTTGACACAGATGCAGAACTGCCAGGGGAATGGAAGGCCTGATAAGGAGTATGAGAATTGGCGGTGGAAACCATCTCAGTGTGATCTCCCACGATTTGATGGCAAGAAGTTTTTGGAGTTGATGAGAGGAAAGACACTAGCTTTCATTGGCGATTCTGTTGCACGTAATCAGATGGAATCGATGTTATGCATCCTTTGGCAGGCATGTCTCTACCACATATCTGATCTTCCTGTTTTGTATCCTTATGGCTTAGGCTAATAATTAATTAAGGATTTGTTTGAATTGGAAATGTTTGCTTCAATTGATCAATAGCTTTTAATGTGACAAGTTGCTATTGCAAAATGAACTTTCTTTCTGAGGTTATCCAATTTAGAGTCCTTGTAAACACCCACCAGCTTCTTTATACCAATCTTATAATTTTTTGACTGCCAAAAAGTCGTTAAGTACAAATAGATGCTATTCAGGGGGCAAAGAAACAAAATGCAGCATGGCTTAATGGATAATATGACATGGGAGAACCGCAACTCTTAATGCTGCTCCCTGCTTAGGGGAATGCTTCCTTATTGAAAATTTGGTTTGTCTTCCAGGTTGAAGTCCCCAAAAACCGGGGAAACCGTAAAATGCAACGATGGTTTTTCAGGTCAACGTCTGTCATGATTGTTCGCATGTGGTCCTCATGGCTTGTGCATCAAAGCTCGGAAGCAATTGATTTTGCTCCAGAGGGCGTGGTGAAGCTTCACCTCGATGTCCCCGACCAAGATATAATGGAATTTCTTCCCAAATTTGATGTGGTCGTTCTTTCCTCTGGCCACTGGTTTGCCAAGCAATCAGTCTATGTCTTGGACAATAAAATTGTTGGTGGACAATTGTGGTGGCCCGACAAATCTCGACATATGAAGGTCAATAATGTTGAAGCATTTGGAATATCTGTCGAAACAATCCTCTCTGCTATTGTCACGCATCCTAATTACACCGGGGTAGCCATTGTCCGTTCCTATTCACCTGATCATTATGAGGGTGGAGCTTGGAATACAGGGGGGTCTTGCACTGGGAAGGTACGGCCCTTAGCAGCCGGGGAGTTGGTGGAAAATGGTTTTACGAATATAATGCATGAGAAACAAGTGATGGGCTTTTATCGTGCAATTAAGAAGGGGAGCGACAAGTCAAAGTTGAGGTTGATGGACATCACTGAGGCTTTTGGATACCGTCACGACGGGCATCCTGGCCCGTACAGAAGCCCTGACCCAAATAAGATCACAAAACGGGGTCCAGATGGAAAGCCTCCACCACAGGATTGCTTACACTGGTGCATGCCTGGCCCAGTTGATACCTGGAATGAACTTGTGCTTGAAATTATTAGGAGAGAGCTTGATGGCAACTGAAGCTTCTACCACTGAAGTGTGGCATTTTTTTTGTCTTTGTAGTTTGAAGGGTGACTATGCCACGAGAATTTAATTTATATTAGGGCCAGAGTTAGCTTGGTTCTTCTTCTTCTCCTCCTCCTCCTTTTCAAAAACATACACAAGGGTAGAACATGTACTCCCCAAAGCATTTTTTGTCAGAGTGAATACTGTAATTTATATGTTAGTCTCTGTTCTCAGTTTAGACAGATATAAGTTAGTAATGAAAATTATCTGGAAAGTATTCTTTCACGATTATGTAGCTTTCCCCTGCAGTTGGTTAGTATGACGGGTTGATCATTTGTACTTAGTGGCTGATGATCTGGAGAAGTCAGTGACAAGCATCTGAGGATATTCTAGTCAAGGTATCAACTTTGTCTCGTGAATTTTTTTTGTCACTTGGTTGGCTTTCAGAATTCCCTCATGAAGGTGAATTTTGACTTGGGAGGAAATGAAATTGAAAACAAAACATTCCTGATCCTCAAATCGGTGTGACTTCATGGTGGATTTCATTATCCATTGATTTTGTAGTATGCTATTGAGTTTTAGTTGTTCGACATCATATGGAATCTGTACGATCATCTTCTGAACCGCTTTACTTTGCTTTGCTATCCCACTTCTGTTCCTGTAATTGTGTTGGCTCGTTTACTATCTCGACATGAACTGCAATCTGATGGTCCTTTTACATTAGTGAATTCATCAAGCAAAATCTTAACGTCATAACAGCACTCCGCATGGATATGGAGTTTTTGATATACATCAGGATCATTGCCTAAATTGTTGGTGCCTCCCCCCATGAGTTATATCCTTTTTCTCTCGATGTCTTCTGGAAATCCCCGCTGTCTTTTGATGATGGCATCTTTATGGGTGGTTTTTCCTTTGTATTAGCTGTAGGATTGTTTCCTCTCAAATCTTTATTTGTGAGTATTTGATATAATTCTCCACAAAAAAAGAAGGGGGGGGGGGGGGGGTTAGGTCTAATCGGCAATTACGTGAAAGCGTTGTATGCCATTGTAGATATTAATATTATGATGGACCGGAAGCCAACAGAATGATTATCTTTAGGACATTTCATTATAAGGTGAATGGGTAGTATTTTCTTGATTGATTATTCAACAAGAGCTCCTAACCCGTCAGTTAACTTTTTTTTTCTCTCCAACTTCTCCTCACAAAGTACTATGATAGATGTAAAAATTATAAAATCATCTTCAAATGTATCGACCAATTCATGTCAGGAAATGCTCAACGTCGGTAATTTATTCGACATGGTAAATTCAACTAGTAATTTATAACATGATTCGGAGTTTTTCTATACAAAATGGTGGCGAATTTTACACACTTATGAATTCATTGATCGGTAATTTTCACAAATTCTGAACTGAATGATCACAATTTATCCGTATGTCAGTGCGTTTTATATGAAATGATGAAGTAAGTACAGATCGTCGGCGAACTGAGCCACACAGATCCCAATCCAATTCATGTACTTTAAAAACCTATGCTTTGGATCGCGTCCCGTCTGCGCGCGACAGAAAGGAGAACAAGAAGAGGAGAGAGAAACATTCGAAGTCCTGGGTGAAGGCGGTGGGGGGCCACCCTCCGACGATTACGTCACTATTGCCCGATTTAAAATTCAAACGCCGTTGAGATTTCATTGACGTTCGCGATTCTCATTTACGCCCTTCGTCGTCATTAAAGATGACGCTTCCGTCGCGTCCGCTCTTTAACGGTCGTCCTCCCTCCTCCCTCCTCCTCCAAGTTCAAATAGCAGAAGGCAAAAAGGGGAAAAACCGCATCTCTCTCAGAAACTTTCCCGGAATTCAGTGGATTTTGCCGGAAAGGAACTCGGAGTTTCTCAGGAAAATTCCACTCCAGAGGGTGCGGCTGCTGCAATTGTAATTCTGGAGACGGAGGAAGTCAGCCGAGCATCGATCATCGAGGTTCGTCTCCCTCTTCCCCGCATGCCCTCTCCGATTTCCTCGTTTCTTTTCGAAAGCTTTCGAAGAGGCACGAGTTCGGTCTGGAGCACCAAGCGAATTCTCCAACTTGGAGATCGCAGTACGTTAACCTCCAGTTCCAGTTGAGCTGAAATGTATACTGTAGTCTCCGTAATTTGATCTCTGGTTTTTGTCCTCCGCGCTTTGGCTGTTGAGGAGCTGACCTTGCTCTGCTCGCGCTTTTCATTTCCGAAATTCCAGCCGGGACAGAAGTCCGCGTCGAACTGATGGTGATGATGAGCGTTTCGGGGTTCGGCGGTTTTCATGGAATTTCGTCTCCAGTTTATGATGAAGCAAAGTCCTTTTGCCGTCTTATTGCGATCTCTTTACCATGGAGATCTGAATTTGTTAACCTCCTCTGACAAATGAAGCATGGAGTTGCTCAGAGTAGTCCAGTTTGTGTTTCCTTGATGTTTGTCTTCAGACAAACTCCTCTTTTGTCTTTAGGAGATGATTTGGCTCTCAGACACCTTTCACTTTCTAAGCTTTCGAAGCATCTAGAGCTTGCACCGAACTAGGCTTTATATGTCATAAATTGAATTTGTTCCATCAAATTTACTTATTGAATTATGTTCCAAGTAGTCGATGCTTTTCTTCCCCATCTTGCCCCAGCTCCTGTCAAAGTTGAACTGAGACGAATAATGTGGAACTTGTCCTTCTTTGCACCAATCATGTCTACTGGTCTTTATATAAGCATGACCTATAAGAAGAGAACATCCAACACAGAGTTGACTGTTTATTTCATCCATTGTGATTGGACATGTCTAAAACCTGATTACTTTAAGTGATGTAATTGTAATTGTTGAACTGAAGCTATATCCAAGAGGGGGAATATAAAGGGATGGCTGTTGATCATGCTGTTCTTGTAGCTGTTTGAAAGTTTTACCAACAACTAGTGTCTGAGCTTGTATGGTGGAGGCTATTTCAAGGAGTTAGAGCTTACAGCTTTGGCACTTAGTAAATCATTTTTGCAATGGAAACTTTATCAGTCTATCAGGATTTATTAAGCCGTTAGTTGTAATTACTTAAGGATTGGTCTTTCTGGCTTAAGCACTTTTGAGTTTTCCCCCTTGTGCTATTCTAGTATGTTGTTCAGCATTTTTATTTTGTGGTTAATCAATAATTTCCATTTACTACCAAGTGTAGGGAAGGCCAGATTCCTCACAGGCCCAAAACCACCTTTAGTTTACAACCGAATATCATCCCAATACAACCTTAGACTGTTGATTGCATTTTTTAAAGCTTTAAAGAGCTACTCTTTTCAGAGAAATGCATTTATTGCTCTCTCATTCTTTGGAGGTCTGGATGTCATTTACCTTTTCTTGTTTTGACTGTCCATTGCAATATCAGCTCTCTGACAATCATAGGCATAAGATTTATGTTTCTGTAACTTGTCAACTTGATCATTGCCAACAGGTATAGCAGCTGTCAAACATGTCTCGCCTTCAAAGCGACCCACTTCTGGAAGTGGAAACAACATGCGGAACACTTCTATGTGAACTCCAGGTTTTTCCTTAGCAGAATAAGGATTTATTCATATATATTTTTTCTGTTATAGTTGGAAAAGTTTCGCTTTGCTTTCTGATAGTATATTTGTCAGCATAGATACTGACAGACTATCTTTCATGATTTGGATTCTCTAGATAATCTGGGATGAAGTTGGGGAGTCAGATGTAGACAGGGACCAAATGCTTCTTGAACTTGAAAAGGAATGTCTACAAGTATATATGAGAAAGGTAGATCAAGCAAACCGCTATAGAGCTCAATTAAGGCAGAAGATAGCTGATTCCGAAGCAGAACTTGCAGCAATCTGCTCTGCCATGGGGGAGCGGCCAGTACACATAAGGCAGGTTAGGACCATCCTGACAAAGCTCTTTTAGGAGTTACTTATTTTGAAATAATGTTCTTTCTTCCATCCTTCTATAGAACCCAAGAACTAGTGAAGATTGCAAAACATGAAGACACCCTGAAATCCATCTCAGTTCTATAATTTGTCAAATCTCACTTGAAAGTGGCATGTAATCTTAGGGATTTTGCCCTCTTTTCAAAAAAAAAAAAAAGGTGTGGCACCAATGTGTTGAAGTGATATCTAATAAAAGCATTGAGAACTAGTCTGCCCGAGCAAGTTCATAATTGAATTGAACGTAAAGCTTTTAGAGCACTAATGAGTTATTATGTACATATTGTCTAGAAGTAATTTGGGAGTAGGTTAGGAACAATTGTCCAACATAAAAATGGCTTCCAAAAGTATAATCAAGTCGAAAATGTTATGGGTTCTTGAGTTGTTGAGTCTTTAAGCATCATTTTTCTGCATGATTGCATTAACTTCGATTTCAGTAACCGTGACATGGAAATATCATCTTGCAATGAGACAATCAAGAGCCTATGAGATGAATGATGGGATTTGAAAACAAGTCTTAAATAGCCCCACCAAACCAAAAAGAGAAAATAAAATCCTTTGATTTCAATTCTAAAATCAAAAGGCTACATAATATTTGAAAGAAATATTTTATGGTTCAGAAGTTACTGTCAGCCAACTGAGAGTTATACAGCATTTTGGGTGAAAGATTATGAAGTTGACAACTAACATATTGCTATTGAAGGCTCCACGCAAGCTCTTTGAAAATGTCGTGGTAAATCATGATGACAAACTCTTTGGGTTGGTAGGATGTCACTACCTACTATTATGTTTTAGAAATCTTTCCAGGACTTTTGTCTTGATTTTCAGAATGGGCCAGAAACAGTTACGGTTTGGAATTCTATTGCAGTCTGATCAAAATGCAGGAAGCTTGAAAGAAGAGCTCAAGATAATTCTTCCTCAGTTGGAGGAGATGCGGAAGAGAAAATGTGAGAGAAGACAACAGTTTCTTGAAGTTCTAGAGCAAATACAGAGTATTATAAATGAATTACATAGGTCGAAAGAACATACTTCTTCTAAAGTAGTTGTGGATGAAAGTGATTTATCTTTGCGGAAGCTTGAAGAACTCCACAGACAGTTGCATGCCCTTCAACAAGAGAAGGTCAAATTAGTTTGTTTTATTTACTTTGCTACTTTCATCATCTTGTGTAGGCTGCTACTTTTTCATGAGTTCACATATATTTCTTGCTCCAACTTTTTGTCCAGAGCAATCGCTTGAAGCAGATTCAGGATCTCATGTGTACACTGAACTCACTCTGCATGGTACTTGGACTTGACTTCAAGCACACAGTTTCTGAGGTTCATTTCAGTTTAGGTAATGCTGAAGGATCCAAAGATATAAGCAACAGGACGATTGAGCAGTTGGCTTCTATGATTCAAAATCTGCGAGAGGTTAAACTGCAGAGAATGCAGAGGGTAAGATTTATACCTTTCACCTGTCAAGATTTACTTCAGAAAGTAATAATCTTTGTGGGGACCGGGGTGTTGTAATTGTTTGGTTGTCCACAGCTTCAAGACCTTGCAACTAACTTGCTGGAACTATGGAATTTGATGGACACATCTCTTGAGGAGCAACAAATGTTTCAAAATGTTACTTGCAATGTAGCTGCTTCTGAACATGAAATAAGCGAGCCCGATGCCCTTTCAGTGGCTTCTATAAATCACGTGAGATATACGTAACATTTACATATATCACAAGCATCATGTCCAGTTTCTTACACTACAGAGATAGATGAAATTGTTAAATGGATTTATGTATGAGCATTTTACATAGGTTGAGGCAGAAGTAGCTCGGTTGGAAGAATTGAAGTTGAGCAAAATGAAAGAGCTTGTTTTAAAGAAGAGGTCAGAGCTTGAGGAGATTTGTAGGAAGACACATCTGATCCCTGAAGAAGACAGTACTATGAAATATATCATTGAAGCTATGGAGTCTGGTAGTTCCAATACCCTTGAGCACATTGGCAAGACCAACTCAGCAATTGCTTGAAGTCTCTTTGTTCACTCTTCTTGCAGGAGCCGCGGATGCTGCTTGTGTACTTGAACAAATTGAAGTTCATATTGCGAAAGTCAAAGAGGAAGATTTTAGCCGGAAAGAATTGCTTGAAAAGGTCGAGAAATGGTTAGCTGCATGTGATGAGGAGTGCTGGCTTGAAGAGTACAACAGGGTTGAGTGTTCTTAATCATCCCTTGAGTTACAGATGGACGTTTATCCACACGTTTATCCACTTTATATTGCTTAATTACTATGTTCTCTGTTTTCAGGATGAAAATAGATATAATGCTGGAAGAGGGGCCCATCTTATTCTTAAACGTGCGGAGAAAGCTCGATCACTGGTTAATAAATTACCAGGTACTTACAAGAAATGTCGCTCTTGTTATATATGTAAAAATCTCAGACCATGAGCTCCCGTCTTAAATTCCTTCCTCATCTCTATCATAATGACCTAATGAATTTTATTTAATGCACTGCTGCTATCTCATTGCAATAGCAATGGTTGAGGCCTTAGCTTCGAAAACTGTATCGTGGGAGAAGGAAAGAGGGATTGAGTTCACCTATGATGGCGTAAGTATTTAGATGGTTTGCACAATAATTCTCATTGTTTCGATGCTGTATTTCTGAAACTGTTACTCATTCTATACAGATCCGACTACTCTCAATGCTTGATGAGTATACCCTTCTACGGCAAGAGAAAGAACAAGAACGTCGTAGGCTGCGGGTATGAAACTGTTGAAGGACATATTTATTGATCTCAGATATTCATATAAGAATTTTTTATAGGATATTTCGTCAACACACCCACACAGACAGAGGTGCACACAGTTTGAGACTGGAGATGTAGTTAAAGAATCCAAGTGCTCTCTGCTTAATTTTTCTTGTTCCAGGATCAAAAAAAGCTTCACGGACAGCTGGTAGCAGAACAAGAAGCATTATATGGGTCAAAACCTAGCCCCTCAAAAGTTCAAACTATGAAAAAAGCTCCTAGAATATCAACTGGTGGGGCAAGTGGCAAAAGACTTTCTCTAGGAGGAGCAGTGCTTCAAACTCCTAAAGCTGATCCACTTCACTCTTTAAAAGCTACGCCTCATTCTCGTCCTATAAAGAAGAGTGAGAGGGTTCAGAAAAATGACAGATTTAATAATCAACCAGATGTTTCAGCTGGTAAGTTCCTTCCATCTGTAACTAGATTTATTTCTTGCCATGTGTTAGTGATTTTTCTTTAGTGTCTGGGGACATTAATGCTGGATGCAATGCCTTTAGGTCGGTCACTTATAAATAAAGCTATCCACCTCTTTATATAAGTCTTGCTTTCAATATGACATCGACAATAATACCAATTTGTATGAATCAACTCTAAAATATATTAGTGTTGGAAAATTTCTTACAGACACCTCTCAACCTGCTTGAACTTCTCGTGCTGTTTACTAAGTGATTGATTCATGGCCTCTTCCCACCTGATAAAATGTTGGAATAAATTGTATTCTTGCGTTTGGTGGATAGTTAATTGAGTTTGATTGGTTGACCAAAGGAAGAGAACAAGCTTAACATTCTCTTAAAAAAATCTTCTCTTGGGCTGATGGTAATATCTCAACTTCTATACGGGGGAGAACGGTTAATGACCGTTGCTCTTCCCAAATTCATCTACTGGGCCAATGGTCACATGCGTTCCTTATGCACACTATGTAGCCCAATTTCATTATTTTATGTGATATAGGTAGGAGAGGCTTGGATGGGGCTGGCCCTGCTGCAAAACACTCATTTGGTGCAGCAACTGCTCATCAACCGGAGTCGCCCATGAGACGCAAACCCTTCTCACCCATCACCTTAAAGGCCCACAGGACAAACTCCTTGGACAATGCAAACGTAATACATGGAGAGGTGTTACATAAAGCATTTCCAAGTAACAGCACATTTTCAACTCCCTTGAAGAAGACTCTTCAGACAACTGATGACGAAAATATGACTCCCAGGACAATGCCAATTCATGTTCCGACCACACCCTCCACAGTGTCAGTTCCTATGCACACTGCTATGACCCCAGATCTTCTGAACTTGCCTCCTAGTGTGGGTACCATGACTCTGAAAGAAATTCCTGAGGAGATAGAATACTCTTTTGAAGAACGAAGAGCTGGATTCGTGCTTCCTAAAATGAATATCATGTCAGTTAGTCATGTCTGACGGCACAAGGGATCATTATCTGAAGATGTTTCTGGATACTTCTCCACATTCAGTCTTTCGAAGTCATGATAGAGTAGTCAATTATAATGGCTTATATGTACATAGTTTACGAGCAATTCACCTAGACATACATAGACATACATAGAGACGATCGAATTCCTACATGATTTGTGTTGCTATTTGCTCTATCTGTTTTGCTCAAAAAACAGACTTTTTTAGATCTCTGCAACATTCCTACTCCCTGGAACTCAAGAAAGAAAGGATGCATGAGAAAAATGTGGTAACTCCAGTCCGATGGGCGAAATGTTATACATACACATGTAGGTAACATCAATTGCATGAGGCGACGGGTCTCCACGGTTTCTGGTATGACAAGAAATCGGTTTTTTTGGCTTGAGTTGCATAGATTAACTATTTTGAAAATTGATGTTGAATGGCGATGGAACCAGAGCACTTGTCACAAGTCAATGGATCTATTGCATTGGTTAACTATTTGTGAATATTGATGTTAAACGGATCTAACATTTCAATTGATCTATTCCATTGGTTAACTATATGCGAATATCGATGTTGAATGGATATAACATTTTCTTATATAGGCTCTTATATATAATGAGGGAAATTCTAGAGAGATTATATTCACTTATGAAATTGATACAAACAAGGGAGGAAATCCTTATATATATATAACTACGTACTCAACCATAATTATAGATTTCTCTTGAATTCGATGGTAGAGATTATATTTTCCCATCTACTCAACTTTTCACATTTGTTATAAGAGTATATAATTATAATAGTGTTTGCCTCCAGAGTATTTGAGAATAATTTCGCAGTTGCAAACTCAAAGTTCCCTCAAGACATATTTTAATATTTCTAAAAACATACAAGAAATGTTTCAATTGGATTCTCGAATCTGCACGGAAGGTAAATTTTTTCTATTTTTTCTTTTTTGGAAGGTAACCTCAGCAGTAGCTAAACATCGTTTTCTCTCGGTCATCGTCTTCTATTTTTGGTGTCGAAGAGGTCTAACTTTCAGTTCGAACCAACCAAAAGGCAAAACGAAACAAGATAAAAATAATGTTAGTAACGGGAAATTGGCCATGCTCTTGCTCGACCATTACCTTTTATTGTTTTTATATGAATAATTATCAGAAAAATATAACAAAATAGCTTCACAGAGCGTCAGCTTTCACAATGCTCCTTTTTACTTTTCTTTTTCCCGTAAATTTAAATTAAAAATCAATGAGCTTTTAGCAAATGGCAATTTTAAATTAATTAATTTCCCCAATTTCAGCAGCCTTTAACTGCTATTAATTAATTTCAATATCTTGATTATTTAATTTCCGTTAGTAGATATCGAAGACGGACGCCAAGCCTTTTCTTAATCAGACTTTATACTTTGAATTACGCAGTTAAATATTCATCAAAAATTATAATCCCTAATATTTTATTATATGACTTTGGGAATTTTGTAGCATATTCATACTTTATTTATTTCTTCTCAAATTCATGCCGCAAACCCTAATTTCAACAAGATTGCATTTCCCTGCAGCAGGGCTGATTTTAGCTGCTGATTAGTTTCTCTTCTTTTTTCTTTTTTTCTTTTTTGAATTTTCAGTAACGAGTCGTGATCGCTCCGGAGGTCCGAATCTTCAAAGGTAGGATCTGCTTTTTCCAACATTTGGGATGATGTTTCCTTGTTAATTGATTATGTCAACTAATTTTCTAGTTCTTGGCCAGGAAATCGAATGTTCTAACTCCATCATTTCGTCTTCCATGAATCATGACTGAAGCCGATGTATAGCGGGTTTTCTCTTAACAGATCTCAATTTTCTCGAACACTGAACCCTTTTCTTCTGATCACTCAGCACAGCAGTTGATTCAAGAACTTGATTTCATTCTAGCTGAAGCTCATTATCCAGATTCTAAGCTCATTCAGGGTTTTGGGGGTTTTTCTTTCTGGGTTTGGGTTATTTATGTTAATGGAGGAGAGAGAGGAAACAAGTTCTGAATTTGAGGGAGAGGAAGGCGCAGAGTGCTTCAGAATTGAACCGAGAACTGAAAATGCTAACCAAATTGATGGGCCGGCAATGGTGGTTGATTTACCGGCTGTGACTGCGCCGCCAACGAGTGTTGCAGTGCCTGTCATGAAAGTCCTGAAAAAGAGAGGGAGGCCACGGAAGTCTGGTCATGATGGAGTGGCATTGTCACCAATGCCGATTTCAGCTTCGATTCCCTTGAATGGTGAATTTTCAGCATGGGAAAAAGGCAAAGGGACATCAGTGGACACGATGATGAAGAAGCATAAGGTCAAGTATGAAAGTCCAGGTACAAATTTTGAGCTTCAGTTTACATGTCGACTTTTCAATTTGCAAAGTTAGTTAATCCTGTTATCGAGAAATAAACATTAGAACCTGTAAGCTGTTATTGTAGCCTGGTTTAACAAGAGAAATGTCTCCCAAATTTGCAAAGCTCATATCTGAAACTTTTGGTTAGTTCTATATAGTTGAAGTTAATTTCTCTGAGGTACAGTATAAATTAGATCTAATTGAACTAATTGGGGCTGCTTACCCTTGTGTCTCATGTCTGATGATTGGTTGCTGTTTTGTCTGTCTATTTGTAATTCCCAAGATATATTCCTATTTTGCAGGAAAGGGGGTTGCATACTTTGTTGATGCCAATTTCACGCCTCATGTGCTTGATGTCAACCCCGGTGAGGTATGTAGCATAATGTAAAGATGAAAGCTAATTCTTATCACATATATGGGCCTGCAGTACATGTATCCAACAATGATTCATGTAGTGATGTGTTTATTGACACATAGTGCGGTTGAACTGAGGTTCTGTATTCATTGACATTAACTCAGGCTTATGTGTCAAAGGAAAGGTTTCTGGTAGATTCTCTAGGTCTAATTATTACACAAAGTTAATTCAATGGTGCAGAAGCTGTCATACTTTGGATTTTACATGATTGGACAATTGCTAGACTTTCCAGTGTTGTCATAATTTATTTTAAGTGTGCTTTCATATAAAAGTTCATACAAGCTGCTTGGTCTTTAGTCTTTGCTTGCCTAGTTAAGGATTATTATTCTGATTGAACAGTTCCCAGGACATATTAACTTGAATGGACCTTGGGATTAGCAATTTCTGTCAGTAACAGATTCCTTTTGTTGAAACATATCATGAGATTCATACACCTGGGAGATTTTTTTTTTTTTTTGCAATAATAATGTCTTGTATGATTTGCCGTGCTGAATTAACTGACTGGAAAAATGGTGATGCGCAATTGCAGTATATTATGCATGTGTTCCTGATTTGAAAATTGTGGCACAAAATTAACTAATGTGGGTGTTCTGTGTTGCTATTGTTCACTTGATTTGCAGGATGTCATGATGAAGGTTATGTCATTCTCTCGGCAAGGATCTCGAGCTATTTGTATTCTCTCTGCAAATGGTACAATTTCAAATGTATCACTTTGTCAGCCTACTTCTTGCGGGGGTACTTCAACATATGAGGTATTGTCACATATTTTGTTCTCTAGAACTAACATGATTAGTTAGAGTGAATTTTTAGTATAGTAATCAGATGCCACTCTAGACAGCTCAAGTCTGCCAGGTTTATTCACTTGGTATTAGATGTTGTATATGTCAAGATCAATTAAAACACAAGAAAATTGAGAGAAATAGATGGAAAAAAAAAAAAAAAGATCAGTGACCTTGCCGGAGAAAGACTGATGATGTTGTTGTACTAGAAGAGAGAAGTGGAAGGAGGTACTTATTTTACGTCAGCCTTTGCTCCTGGAACACAATTGAATGGTAGCCACTGAGAATAGTAACCATCCATCTATGCTTTTCAGTTATGTAGATAGTCAATCGACTCTTATACTTTGACCAGGTACCAATAGTTGGCAGTTTCTGACTAGCTTCTCTTGAGATGGTATCACTCTCGACCTTGAAAAAGTTTGTTACTGGATGTGACATTGCTGTAGATGATCGTATTACTGGCATGAGTTGCTGGTTGTAAAATTGGAGGTTGCTGTCATGGACGTATGGTCTACTTTACTTTGACCAGGTACCAATAGTTGGCAGTTTCTGAATAGCTTCTCTTGAGATGGTATCACTCTTGACCTTGAAAAAGTTTGTTACTGGATGTGACATTGCTGTAGATGATCGTATTACTGGCATGAGTTGCTGGTTGTAAAATTGGAGGTTGCTGTCATGGACGTATGGTCTACTTTTCATTCTGTCTTTGGAGTAACAAATTCAGCATATGCAAGTTTCTTAGTCGAGAGATGATTATTTTCATGAAAAACTAAATGGAGAGATGTGGAAATTGATTTGCCTGAGGAGCTTGTTCTCAGCTAAGAGGCTGACTGAAAGCTGATATATATGATTTCTTCTTGTTTGCCCTTCCTCTTGGATCTCCAGCATGTGCATTTTGACTCTTCCCATTGTTCATCTCTCTCTCTCTCTCTCTAGGGTTGCTTCGAAATTCTTTCCCTGTCTGGATCATTTGCGCCTATCATCAATGGGGGAACAATAAGCAAGTCTGGTGGGATAAGTGTGTCTTTGTCAGGCCCAGACGGTCGTGTTATTGGGGGAGGGCTAGCTGGTCTATTGGTAGCTGCTGGCCCTGTGCAGGTAAGATCCTGGTTTTTCAGAATTGAAGCCTTCTTTCCATCTCTGCAATGCACTTTAGGCATTCAGATTGATGCCACCTTCGCTATTCTTTGCTCATTATGCCAAAGACAACGAAGCACAAGCTGACAACAAAGGGAAATGAACTTGAAGTTATTTACTTGTACACCTTCTGGCGTGCACCATGTTCAATCCTTATGCTTCGCCTTAACTTTCTATTCTGCGTTTCAGGTGATAGTCGGAAGTTTCTTATCAGGTCAACAGATGGAAGAGAAGCCAAAGAGGCAAAAACTTGAGCCCGTGTCAAATGGAGTTGTTACTGTTTCCCGCACCACCTGTGATGAAGAGCCATTGGGTGCATATGGTGGAGTTAAGACAATTGTTACATCGTGGTCCTCCTTCAATGAAGAGAATATTAATCCTATCAATAACTTGATGAGTTTCGCTGTTGACAATAAATTGTCTTTCTCTCAATAAAATGTTTTTCTCTACTGGAGAACCTACTGGCATTAGTTAACCGGATTTGAGAGGCTTCTAATTAATCGCAGTGATGTGTTGTATCTGATTCCTTTCATCCCTATGATAAAACTGCTGAGGATTTTTCTTTTTTGATCGGAAAACCGCTCAAGATTTGCTAAACCTTAATTTATGCTGACTCTGGTAGGGTGCACAGCCCATCCCTAATTGTGGATTTTTTTGTTTGGTCGAATCCCTAATTGTGGTTCACGGTGTTAGAAAGTAGCAGTTTTCCTTTCCCCCAAAAATTTGCAGAAGCTTTATTGCTAATTTCACACCGGACATATCGATCTTTACTGGGAAAATGGATAGAAATATCGGACTCCACCTCTGGCGACGTCACCATGAATTCTCTGGTTCCCAATTCGCCCGTTGTGTTTGGCTTTATGGATCTTCTGGTACATGTAATGCAGCCGATTGTTTAGATCACATGTACCTCAATTTATTGGGATGGGCAAAAAGAAGACAACTCATTTACATCCACGCATAGTCTTAAAAAAACCGAAACACCAAAGCAACTATTAATGGATAAAATGGCTTTTATACTATTACCATATGACAAACCGTCCTTCCTAAAAAAGGAAAAAAGAAGAAGAAACGAGTAATTCAATCCTGTGACCTTCAAAGGCAGTACCAACGAGTTTGCTGATTAACGCGTCTCAACCCCGAAGGACAGTGATTCAACTAAGTCTCTATATTGGCACTAGCTGCTTCCATCAGGCCATTGCGTATCTGGTCACCAATGTCCCTAACGTGACCGGGGCCATGGGGGATAAAAACTGTGGTGTTTTTGGAAGAGTTGCCGAGATCTTTAATCGTGTCAAAGTATTGAGTGATCATGATAAGATCCATCACCTCTTTGGCGGAGGCGCCTTCCACTTTGTGAGAGAAATTTAAGATGTTTTCTCTCAAGCCATCAGTAATGGCCTGCCTCTGCTTGGCTACACCAACTCCTCCCAGATACTTGGCTTCAGCCTCAGCTTCTGCTTTCTTCACCATTAGCACCTTTTCAGCTTCACCCTTGTATACACTAGCAAGCTGAAGCCTCTGAGCTGCAAAGCCAAGCTTTCTCTTACAAAACAGTATTTTGGCACGTACTAGAATTTCGAGCCAGTAAAAAGAGTAAAGAGGAGTAACAATTTGATGTATTGCTCGCCTAAAGGTACATTTCTACGAGCTGCAAAGCCAAGCTTTCTCTTACAAAACAGTATTTTGGCACGTACTAGAATTTCAAGCCAGTAAAAAGAGTAAAGAGGAGTAACAATTTGATGTATTGCTTGCCTAAAGGTACATTTCTACGCTGATCATGATAAGTGTGAAAAATGGTAAAATAGACAAACAGAATAAAAGGTAAATACCTGCATTTATCTCATTCATTGCTCTGCGCACAGAGGCATCAGGTATGATATCAACCATGAGTATGTGCTCTATACTGTAACCATATGCTCCCATCACCTGAAACAAAGTTCGCCCAAAGTTATACATAGAATAATGGTGGTGATGCAGTTTCTATTTTTCGATATCTCAGCACAGTATATGGCAAATGAGGCAGAGTAGTGTAAAAAGAGATTTCTTGAGAACACGAACATGATCAGTATTGAAGTGCCATACGATGAAGCACGCTAAAATGCCAGAGATTCCTTTGATTAAGACAACCTAAATGGACCAGCAAACCTGGACAAATCCAAACAAGGATAACTGCTTTTTAAGTACAATCCTTATCCATCATCTCAGAACCAAAACATCTAACGCACCTTTACCTTCCACTGCAGGACAAGTAACATAAACTAATTAGACAGCAATCCCGAGACCAGTTGCAGAAAGATCACAAAGCTCACCACTCTTGGGTATTTGCAATATGCAGAGTGTCTCATTTCAAAAGAAACCGAGCTATCCCAAGCATCCCCTAAGGTGTTCTTATGAGTGTTTCTCAAACTAATTGCATACTGGGAAGCATATAATGGCAAGACTCCACAAAAAACCTCACGCAATCATTGAGAACCGTCATACATGATTAGTCTGTTATGAAAATCAGCGTACTACCTTCTCGAGTTCCTCCAAGACAGCTTTTGCAACCTCGCCCTTTTGTTCAAACAGCTCATCTAAGGTCATCCTTGGAACAATAGCTCGAACCACTGTACGAAATAGCAGGTGCATCAAAGGGAGAATAATAGTCATAACAAAAATTTTGTTGCATCATAAAATTGGGTTAATCCCCTAGTCCATGAATATTACCATCAAAGACATAAGCCTGAATTTGCTCCTGAGGATTTTGCAGTTCATAAAATGCATCATCGGCATTCATTTTGACCACTCGGTATTGGATTGAGCATATGAGTTGCACAAAGACATTATCCTGCAAACTCGCCATCAGCAATGTTCCGAATTAAGCCAAAGAAAATTTTCCAGCATCCTACTAAGTATCTATACATGCATGGATCCTGCAAATGACTAAATTAGCAGAAATTCATCTACCAAGGTTAAGCTAAAAGCCTCAATCCCTACTCTGAATTCAATTGTCAAAGCAAGTGTAATAAGCCAAAGTTCAATACCTATTTCATGTACCTGTACAGATATAAAATTGTCTATTCTGTGCGTATAGCTACACCACAAGAACCTGGCACAATTAAAATGGGCCGTCGGTGAGCACACGACAATATCTGCAACATAAGCAATCTCTTGTCTGCCGAAAGTAAACTAAGGGATGTGAAATGAATATTCATTCCTGCAAGAGTGTCACCATTTCCGAAATCATCAACATATAGCTAACCTACGGCATTCTGCATTTCATATAGCAATGAAACGAATTATAAAGAAAATATTGTCACTGATGACAACGTTCCACAACAAAAGGTATCTCTCTGTTAAAAGGACATGCCTTATACACGATGTGGAGTCTAAAACACCTCCAAATCCGTTATGCTCACGCAGAATGCAATGGTATCGATCAGCCCTTCGCCTAAAGCTCAGAAATTTACAGCCTCATCACCTATTCAAGAACCCTCTCCGCCTTATTCACCACATTGTACGGATTTTACCATCCGATTATCATTTCCCCTGACCTAGTCCTAAATCAAATTACTTTAAACGCAACAAAAAGTCAAAAGACGATCAAATCCTCCTCCGTCCATCGTGTCCAATCAAAATCACGAGGAAACGCGATTAGCCGAGACCTAGTACACCGGGGGAGAAAAAGGCACGAGCAAACGCGAATGTCATCCAGAGATGCGCGATCGAAGGAGAATTACAAAATTCATATATATATAGCTGTGGATTGAGGATGGGGCGGGGGCGCGGGTTACCTTAGTTTTGGTCTCGATACGGACTTCGAGGGATTGGATCCGGGTGGAGAGGATGCCGGCGAGGAGCTCGCCGGCGAAGGGGTTGAAGAAGTGGAGGCCGGGCTGCGCCAGCCTCTCGTAGCGGCCCCATCTCTCCACCACGCCGATGCTCGCCTGGTCCACGCAGGCGCACGCCCCGAACCATGTGTTCCCCATCTCTCTTTCTCTCTCTCTCTCTATCTGCGTATCTTCTGCGTATGTGAGATTTTCTCCTCTAATTGTTCTCTGTTTTTAAAGGCGCGCGACTGGCGAACTCGGGAACTGGCGGAACGAGAGAGAGAGAGAGAGACTGCGGATGATGACCGCTAAAACCATCGAATTTTCCGTACGTGTCACTTTATTGTTCGTTAATTCTTTTACCCAGACCGACGCTGGTTTTCCTTTTATATGTCTACGAAGTATCTTTCTTTTTTCTTTTCTTTTTTCTAATCCGGTTTCATATTATTTATATCTAGAGGACCAAAAATGAAAATTAGAAGAGGGAGAGAGAGAGAGAGAGGGTTAGGAGATTTTGGCTCCCGGGATATTTCGTTGTATCTTGCCAAATGCCAAATCTCCAGTGATTTATATTAGAAGAGAGAGATGGGGTTAGGAGATTTTGGCTTTCAAGAGATTTTGTTGTATCTCGACAAATGTTAAATCTTCGGTGATTGATTTTCATTAATATCACTACTCAATTATTTACGATACGTCATATTATACTAAATAGATATTTGTATTGTCTATATCCAAGTCTTGAAAGAAAAAAATAGTAATAAGATTTGTATCTAATGAATCTAAAAGATCTTTTTTTTTTTTTTTTGTTGAACATGAAGACACGTTATAGCAATTTAAGATTTATTCATGATCTATGTCGAAGAGTTATCGACTTACATTTGAATTTATAAATTTTATTACTTTGTTAATGTTATCATAATTCTATCAGTGCAATCTATGTGAGATCGTAATATATACAATGATTGAAGGTGTTGCTTTAAACTATGATTCACATCTAATAAAATTCTTGTGTGAACTAACTAGCAAATTTTGCTTTGAATTTTGATATGAGGCATAAGTATTTAAATTTTCTCTTTGGAGATTTGATTCCTAAAGTGGTGATCAAGTAGGAGATTCTGTTCCACGTAATATCATTTGGAGTTAATGTACGACTTTCTAGGCTCATCTTTTATGGAAAAAAAGAAGCTATTATAAACATTTAAAAAGGTTATATTAGAAGTTCCAAATGTATGATTTGATCATTAATGTCCTCAATTCATATCCAAATTTATTATTCATAATTATGAACAAAATTTATCGATAGAACCAACAAATATCTAGTCAAGATATCAACTTAGTTCAAATTTTGACAATGATCATGAAAATTTATCAATACGGGAGATCCCTTTTTTTATCCTAAGTAATAAAAAAACGCATTGCCACTATCAGTTAGACTCGCCAAAATTGATCATAAGCCCATATTACTAAAATAGATCATATACGAATCACTTTTAAGACCGAAATATGGGTTACGATGAATTCCAAAAGAAAAAAAGCCCAAAAATATGGGGGGTAAGTGGCCATGCTAAAAGGTAAAAACCCCCTTTTGAGTTTTGAGCCCGCCAAACTAAAATGGTAAAAGACTCGTTTCTTTTCCGGTCAAGAGACGGAGCTGAGCGGATAATCCGACCGCCGTTGGCGGAGTTGCCAGCGTCAAAGTCCGCTCGAGAGAACGATACCGAGAGTCTGCTCGAAGGTGGTTCCAGGTCTGCTTCTCCTCCTCACGCATCATCGAGAGTCTCTGCTCGATCGAATTCGATCTTCGTCGTCTCTTCTCTCTCTCCCTCCCTCCCTCCCTCCCTCCCTCTTCCGCTCCATCACCTCTCTCATCTTTGATCCCAAAGGATCGTGGATAAAAAAGAAAACTAAAGATGCTCAGACTTAGCTGGGTCCGATTTACTTGAAGAGACGCAACACAAAAGTCGGTGTTGTTTCAGTTTCTTTGCCGACGGTACGTCCTGATGATGATTCTGTATTTTGTCTTTGTCGTGCCTGAAGTAGCGAAAAGGGTGTAAGGCAATTGATGTGCGTATTCTTTTGGAACCGACATCTAACTGTTTGTGTTAATGCCTGAGGCGTCCAAACCATAAATGGATTTGTTTGCAGACATTCTGAAAGGTAGGAGAAGTTGGCCACGGCTTTCTTCTTCTTCTTCTTCTTCTGGGTTTGCGATGTGTCGTCGTGATTTCTGATTTGTGATTATTATGGTCGTGGGGGGTTTTGTGAGGTTCTAGCAGATTTCTTTATTTTTTATTTTTCAACGCTGGCTGTGTCTTTGCTCCGTTAAGGCTAGCGGTGTGGGAGAGGACTGCGCTCAACCGCGAGCTTCTCGTCGACTTCCTCGAACAACGGAGTCGCAGGTTTGAAGCTTCAAGCAGTGAGAGAGAAAATATTGGCTGCAGCTCTGACTCCAGCGTGGCTCGGCAGGCGTGAAATAAAGAAGCGGGGGACTGTGGGACCCACCTTGGGCTGTTTTGTCTTTTTAAGTTTTAAGGGCGTGGATAAGCAAATCGAGTCGTGGAAATAGCGCCCCCCAAAAAACGAAAATATCAATCCCCAAAAACCCTGATAAAACCCTCAACGCGCCGAAACAGAGGCCCCAATCCACCGCATCAAAGCCTGTCGCCGGAAACGAAAAAAGAAGTGAGGATGGTTCTAGGGCTCAGACAATTCTCGCAGCGCACCGGCGACGGCGCCGGAGAGCCGATCCTCGATGCCGATAACGGCGAGGAGCTCATGCACGTTCAGCCCGGCGTCGCCATCGTTCTCGGCGGTCGCACTCCTGAAGCTCGCGGCACTCTCTACATCTCAACTCAGTAACTTCTCTCTCTCTCTCTCTCTTACTGAATGATGAATTATTAGGCAGGAGGGATTCCACAAAACCGATGAGATCTTTCTGTGATTGTGCAGTCAAGTTATATGGTTGAGCGATGTGGACCGGAACAAGGGCTACGCCGTGGATTTCTTGTCCATCTCGCTTCACGCGGTTTCGAGAGACCCTGAAGCTTACCCTTCTCCTTGCATTTATGCACAGGTTCTTCCCCCTCTCATTGTTCCAAGCATTTTGATCATATATGCTAATTTGTGCTAATATTGTGTTCATTATCCATTTGCCGTGGAACGTTAACTCTTGGTGATTGAACTTTGAGGGTTGTGCGCTTTGATTGTTAACGTTTTGGAGTTCATCCTAAGACTATTTAGTTTTTGTTACTCATTTGCATTGAGTTGCTAATTGTTTTGAGGAAGAGACTTGCTATCGGAATCATACATAGGTGTAATACTAAAAAGAGGACGTGGACACCATTGTAGAACTAGGATAGAATTTTGAGGGAGACGTATACTTGGCATGTGCTCTCTCCCCTCACATAATTGTAGATTTTGAATGGGTGGTTTCCACATCACATCTAAGAGAAAGGGAGTATTTTTAACGTACCCAAGAATTACCAAGGAGGGAGCACCTAAGTTGTCTGATCATGGACATAAGATTCACTACTGGAAGTCTACTTTCCTTTGGGATGTTGGCAACTTCGTGCAATGTGCAGGCTCTGTTAAGTTTTTCTTGTCTCTTGTATGAAGAAATTCTCGTCTCTAGCAAATTCTTGCTAAATCCTGGCAAGACTTATATTAATCTCGTCTAAGATAACAGGACAAAGCTGTTGGCCTTATTTGAGTTTGAACTATCACTCCAATACGTTAGAAGATGAGGTTGATTTTTGGAAATCTACCTTTGTCTTCCTGGGATCACTCTCGTTTGTTTTCTTTTGCTTTCTCGTCTGCCTTTGGTTTTGGATTACTAGCCTAATAAATATGGTTCCTCTGTTGCCCCTCTCTTCTGTAACTTTTTTTTTTTTGGGTTCTGGTCTGGCTCCTGTTGCATGGCTTGCTGAATTATTATTGTTTGTTCATAGATTGAGATTGAAGAGGATGAAGAGGGGGCTGACGGCTCAGATTCAGAACATGATGAAACTTTAGACTTGTCAAAGGTTAAAGAGATGAGGCTTGTTCCTTCAGATCCAAACCAATGTATGTATCGAATGAATATAATTCCATAGATGCATCATGCTCAACTGTAAACTTACTGTGATGGGCTCTAATAGTCCGCATTTTCCTTTTTTTGTTAGTGGACACTTTGTTTGAGGTATTCTGTGAGTGTGCCGAGCTGAATCCCGAGCCCTCAGAAGGTGAGTGTAGTTCCTCATGACCAGAACTTATTTCTGTATGCAACTTTAGTGCTTGTTTCCATATTCAGTAGTTTCCCTTTCAAAAGTTAAGTGATATTCTTTTTTTTCCCAACAGAAGAAGGGGAAGGAGGAGGGCATGATTGGGTTTTTAGTGCTGACTTAATGGAGCATGAGGCTGGAGGTAAGAAGGGGATTTTTCTCTTGTACCTGCTATATGGTATACTCAATTATATCTTGTATATGGTCAGAAATGCACATTTGACATTATTTTTGGATCATCAGAAGGAGAAGATTCTGATTGGCATTCCAATCCAACAACCTCAATTGGCTATTCTAATGGCGAGCATGAGCTTGCTCAAAATGTGCTTGAGGTAAGCATGTTGGGCATACTTCCTGGACCTTTCAATATACGATCTCAAATCTTTTTTTTTTGGGTCTGAATACACAAACCCATTGATCTTGTCTTTTTTATAGTCTTTTCTACATTACTCTTAATCTTCATTGATTAATTAACATAGGTGTTAGCAACACTAGCATACTGCAAAATATGAGCAAAATGGAAGATGTGTAGATGTAACATTGGCAAGACATAACTATTTCACATCTAATCGAACTTTTAATGTGGGGTGTAAGATTCTTTAATGTTCATTTGATGCTGATTCTGTTGGTTTGAGCTCTGAATTTTTGAATTTGACTTTTAGCTATAGTCCAATTCTTAAAGCCTCTGCCTATCTGTCTTTTTCACGTTGCATTTGATAGAAGGAACATTTATTTGATAGACTACAGGAAAATGCTGCCAGGCATAATCATTTAGTTGAAGATGTGGGCACTTAGCATTTGTTACAGATTTTTCTAATTATTCGTGCTGAATTTATGGTCTTAGGACAGAAGATTGTGATGCATATACATTTTTTTTTCCCAACCAGCAGGATTTCATTACATTGCATGTGACTGTACACCTTAAGCCTTTTAAATGTCCAGAAGTCATGGTGGGAAGATAATACTACTAAAAATTCCTTTGGTGTTAATAATGCGTGTGTAAGAAGAATGACTAAGAAAAGAAAGAATACCTGTTCTTTCGAGGGAGGTTTATGCTGTTTCCGTGCACAGCCTGGTTTGGTCTTATAATTTTTCTCTTCTCAATATATAGAAAGTAACACATGTCCATGCATTGACATTTTCTTGATGGTATTGCAGCTTCAGATTCACGATCAGCGTTTTGAGGATGCTGAGGAGATGGAACATCGAGAGAGCAATAGCGGACATCACTGATATCTGTCACATATTGCGCTACAGAGTTCACCATTGTCCAGTGTATGGTTATTGTGGATGCTGATGTAGATGTAACATAGTTTTTTTTAATCATTCTGATGATGGACATTTTTAACCCTTTGCTTTTGTTTTTGTTTACTTGGCTAGTCCATGTAACTTAGGTGCTGTTATCTTTTGTCTGAAAGCTAGTTGATTGTTTTCAGAATGGCAGACGTCAGCGCCATTTATCACATATTGGGCTCCTGAGTTAACCCTTGTCCAGTATATGGTTTTCATGGAGTGTTTATGTGGACGTAATAGAATATTTATTCTTAATTATGTTGCTGATAGACAGCATCTTAATGTTCTGATTTTTTCCGTTTACTTGGCTTGAAAATTCCGTGTAACTTGAAGTCAACTGGACTCCGAACTTTTTTTATTAATCAGCTTTATGATGATGAAATTTATGACTGAAGTTTCTAATATGCAGTTCATTGGATTTAGGCCTTGTTTTTTTCTTGGGATAAAATCCCCACTACTTCCTGAACTTTTGTATATTTTGCAATGTCATTCTTAAACTTTGAATTCATTTGCTTAGACCTTTGGGAATTTTATAAATGGTACAATATTGTTCTTGAACTTTCAATTGGTTCAATTCGGTCCATGAACTTTATTTCTACGTGTGATACCATAGTTCTGTTGAGTAGGGTTGATTTATTGAAGTGGACACTAATTTTATTGGAGCTAACGTTTGAAAGGGAAATTCATACATTTGGATTTCTTTTGTATAAGACACACCAAAGACTGAAAAAAAAAATGCCAAGTTCCTTATAACATGGAGTATTCACTCTTGCAGTGGTATAGGTTACGACAAAAATCCCTGGACTTGCAATGTCATTATCAACTTTATTCTTAGGCCTTTTTGACTTGATTTAGAATAACACACTTGTATTCAATTTCAAGATTTTTGCTTGTGTTGAAGAAAAGTGGCTCTAACTTGGCAGTCTCTGCGGTTCAGTGTTAGCTGCTAATCAGTTGAAGCTGTGTGCCACTATTGTCGCACCGGTGAACAAAACACTTACATCTCAGTAGGTAATTTCTTATATATATGTTTGGCGACGGTCCATCAAATGCATGGTTTGGAAAAAAAGCCGCTGAGCTATTGCATGCACTGATTGAAGGAGAAATGTCGTCGATTTCATTGGTGGAAATCCTATTTCAGATTGTAGTTTGCTTGAGCCCCGTCTAAGTAGTAATCAGTAGGTACATAAGAAGTCTGGATACAATAACTGTAAACAATGTGCGACGATCTATTTTTCGGTATAAGCCCTGCTCCTCCAAAAAAAAAAAAAAACAAAAAAAACAATGTGCGACGCATGATATGCGGCGTGTGGTTATGGGACGAGGACAGCTAGCAAGGGTAATGACAGTCACAGACATCGTTCGGGCCTTTTTCCGACTTACAAAATCCATAAGCCGAACTGCCATAGGTGGTCCTACAGTCGCTCAAACACTTCTGGTTGGAGCATCCCCCCGGAGTAGTGTGGTACTCTTTATCGCAGAAGCCCTGCCCCTGCACTATCGCGCGCGACCCCTGTGCCATCATGCTTCCGTTACCTGCACGCACTCAAATCTGTCAACTTTTTCTCTTATCTTTCAGCCGTGTATACATCAAAGCCATTCTCTTCGGACGCCTTCTTGCCTTTTCTTCTTTCGTTTGCTTATAAGTAGCCATTTTACGTAGCTGTAGTGGCGGTCTAAAACATACGCGGAGATCAAAAACAGATAATTGATATGTATACATACGTGAACGTTAAGATAGGGTAGATTGATGTTTACCAGCAATCAGGAAGAGAACAAGCAGAAGCACAGAACAAATGAAGATTTTGTTCATGCTTGTTTGTTTTCTGCTATTTCCTTGAAAGGAGAAGAAAGTGATGGTGAAGGTGATGGTGAAGGTGGAGGGAACCGGGTGTGATTATCTGAATATATAGTACAAGAGGCAAAATGAACAAAATTTAAAGGAAATCAGAATTCCAAACAAAATTAGAAATGTTAATTATTTTTATTTCGCTGTATATGGTAACACTTTCATGTGTGCTGTAAATTAGTAATATAAAAGTAAGCAAATTAATATCTTAATTGGCTGCTATATATGAAATTACCATTAACTATCGTCCATTCCCAACTCCTTCGCGCGTTAATGGAAATGAAATACAGCGGTTTCAAGCATTGATGCTTATTCCCTTCATTCCATGATAACAAGCACGCTTAACACTTTAAAGGAAATCAGAATTCAAAACAAAACATAAATGTTAATTATTTCTAATTCGCTATATATGGTAACACTTTCATGTATGTTATAAATTAGTAATATAAAAGTAAACAAATTAATATCTTAATTGGCTGCTATATATGGAATTACCATTAATTATCGTCCATTCTCAATTCCTTCGCGCGTTAATGGAAATGAAACACAGCGGTTTCAAGCATTGATGCTCATTCCTTTCATTTCATAGTAACAAGCACGCTTAATACTTAAGGCTACGTTTGGTCGTCCGGATTTAATCGGGATAGGGATTGGATAGGATAGGATATGAAATCCTAGGATTTTTTTATGTCCCGTCCAGGTGTTTGGTGAATTATAGTATTAAAGTCGGATATGTTCACATCACGTACATTTTTTTTTTTTTTATATAAACGGCATATCGTTATAAATGAATCTAAATGTTCATAAATGAAGATGGTGAAAATATCTCGTAACATTATTCCTTAATTTATTTATTATTTATTATTTATTTTATTTTTCCTCTTTTTTATATTATTTTCATTATTATTTCTTTTTTCCTTTCATCATTCTTTAATAAAAATTTATCAAATAGTAAACTGTACTAACATATTTAAAATACAAAAATACCTAAAATATATAATAAATATAAATATTTAATTTATAGATTGAATGTTTATTATAACATAGAATTAAAATAAGATTAATTAAAAATAAATTTTTATATTTATATTTATTTTATTAAATTAGAATTCAAAATTATTTATATTGAAATATAATTTCAATTTTGTTAATTTAATAAATTTGTCATTCAAGAAAAATAACTTTCCTATTATGGACGTTAGAAATCCTATCCACCTTTATCCCACTTTACCCATGGGATAATTTTATCCTGTCTATATCCCCCTTATATCCGACTATATCCTATCCCGAGTGAGCACCAAACGTAGGATAGGATAAATTATATCCTATCCTGAATTTTATCCCGATTGCCAAACGCAGCCTAAAGGAAATCATAATTCAAAACAAAAATGAAAATGTTAATTATTTCTAATTTGCTGTATATGGTAACATTTTCATGTATGCTATAAATTAATAATATAAAAGTACGTAAATTAATATCTTAATTGGCTGCTATATATGAAATTACCATTAATTATCGTCAATTCCCAACTACTTCACACATTAACGGAAATGAGGTAATAAATCACTGTTTCCTCTCAAGATTTGATGCCATTCCTTTCATTTCATGGTAACAAGCACGCTTAACACTTTAAAGGAAATCAGAATTCAAAACAAAAATAGAAATGTTAATTATTTCTAATTTGTTGTATATGGTAACATTTTTATGTATGCTGTAAATTAGTAATATAAAAGTAAGAAAATTAATATCTTAATTGGCTACTATATAGGAAATTACCATTAACTATCGTTCATTCCCAACTCTTTTGCCCGTTAACGGAAATGAGGTAATAAATCCCTTTTTCCTTTCAAGATATGATATCCATTCCCTTCATTCCATGGTAACAAGCACGCTTAACACTTTAAAGGAAATCATAATTCAAAACAAAAATGAAAATGTTAATTATTTCTAATTCGCTGTATATGGTAACACTTTCATGTGTGCTGTAAATTAGTAATATAAAAGTAAGCAAATTAATATCTTAATTGGCTGCTATATATGAAATTACCATTAACTATTGTCCATTCCCAACTCCTTCGCGTGTTAATGGAAATGAAACACAGCGGTTTCAAGCATTGATGCTCATTCCTTTCATTTCATGGTAACAAGCACGCTTAACACTTTAAAGGAAATCAGAATTCAAAACAAAAACGGAAATGTTAATTATTTCTAATTCGCTGTATATGGTAACACTTTCATGTATGCTATAAATTAGTAATATAAAAGTAAGCAAATTAATATCTTAATTGGCTGCTATATATGAAATTACCATTAACTATCGTCAATTCCCAACTCCTTCGCGCGTTAATGGAAATGAGGTAATAAATCATTGTTTCCTCTCAAGATTTGATGTTCATTCCCTTCATTCCATGGTAACAAGCACGATTAACACTTTAAAGGAAATTATAATTCAAAACAAAAATAGAAATGTTAATTATTTCTAATTTGCTATATATGGTAACACTTTCATGTATGCTGTAAATTAGTAATATAAAAGTAAACAAATTAATATCTTAATTGGCTGCTATATATGAAATTACCATTAACTATCGTCAAGCGTTAATGGAAATGGGGTAATAAATCACTGTTTCCTCTCAAGATTTGATACTCATTCCCTTCATTTCATGGTAACAAGCATGCTTAACAAAAGAAACACAGTGGTTTCAATTCCTAAGGGTTTTTTTCTTAGTAAATAAGTGGGACCAGAGACGAACCCGCTAAAATTAAAATCTACTTTGCTATGTGCCGATTTGCTTTTCTAGGAAAGATTGTCTACTTGTAGTTGTCATGTATCGTTATGAATTATGGATATAATTCTCTTTCGAAAAAAATAAAATATGCGTTTGTGCAAGAACACTGAAAACTTAATTGCTTTATGCACCTTATAAAGAAAAAAAAAATACTATTTCTGGCAGTTAAAAAGAAAAATCTATTGAGGGAAGTCCTTTGAATGATTGTTAGTCATTGTGGGTGTTAAAAAAATATCTAAGAAAATTCTCCATATCTATTGGGATTGTACAAATATCTCTTTTCATTCTACATGTTATATTTAATACGCTCTTACTTTATATAGTCTTGTCAAGACTATGAAATAACTCATGTACTTATCATTGTGATATACAAAACAGACAATTTTCTTTTCTGCATATCTTATCTTAGTATTAGAACTAAAGATTTGTTTGTTTCGCAGAAAATAAATGTTTTGAAAAATATTTTCTTAAAAATAATCGCTTGTGTTGCTTATAAAAATAAATAGACGAAAAATATTTTCATTATTCATGAAAATATTTAGGCATAAATTGTTGTTGCTAATGAAAATATTTTTTATTGACTAATTATTTCAAGTGTTATTGACGACTATTTTTAGGAAATTTTTTTCAAATAATTCATTTTTCAAACCAAGGCATGTGTAAACTAATGTCTCCCGAGACTTTGTGCGTATAAAAATTCCTATGTGCCTTATGTTCCTATAAGGCAATTAATGGTTACAATAGACTGTATTCTATATAGCTTAAAATATTTCGCCTCCTAAAATTAACGGTGACAGATAATTAGACTATAGTCTTATATAGATTCAGATATTTCTTAACCTTCTCATTTGTCTCCTGCTTGGCCGTAGATGAAGTCGACCTTTGCCTGCTTCAAAATTTGAGAGAAAAGTTAGTCGACTTTAAGCATAGGATAGCTAATTAATGCGTGCTTACGAATCTTCCTGAACTACTTTTAAATTTAATATACTTACTTAAAATGTTAGACAAATGAAATTCATAATAATTACATGTTCCAAACCAAATAAAACGATGAGCAAGATGTAAGTCTATTCTTGTCTTTCTAATGAAGCTGTAGAACAACTCATAGTGCTGGTTGGTAGTAAACTTCTTAACCTACCAGAAAAGTAGTATTTCTATGCCTAAATGAAGCATATTCATATTGAAAGTTGTGTTGTAGACCAAAATTAATTGACTTCGTACAAAAAAAAAATTATGAATTAAGCTTTTGATTTATGGGCTTGACTTAATCTCATCGGGACCCATAGCCCTCGTGACCCATCCATTGGCCACTCCTCGAATGAACTATCTATATATTTATGTAAATGCACTTCACGTACTGTGCTACAAATTGTGACCAGAGCATGGTGAGTTTAGATTAGATAAAAGGTATAGGACTAAATTAGCATAGATGCAATGTGTTTAGGATTTTTTCGATATTTTTCCCTTCGTTTTAGTACGTGGGCTTACTGATCGTAATGTTGACATTGATTTATAGCAAAAATTGCTTCCGCTTTTCTTCGGTTTCTTAGGGTAGGAAAATTCCACAGATCTGTTTGTATTCCTTTGATCCACACCCACCGTTATTCTACCGCTATATCTCACGTTGCACATGGAGGAGCAAACAAATCATCCTCAAATTCTTGTCTGAAAGTCATCGGGAGACATAGCAAACGACTTTTGGACTTTAGGGATCTTGGACCCATGATGAAGTGCACTTTCCCACCGAAAAATGGAGTGGCGTTCGTTAACATCTGGTAGGAAATTTCATGCGATTTTGTATTTGTGCCTATGATGCAATCATGCAATTGCAAAAGCGAAAACGGGTCCCCACTCGGGCACTCGCAAAACGACGAGGAGGGACATCATAGAACCTCGGTTCTCAAATGCCCATTGAGCTAACTGACCAACTTTAAATTTTAAAACAAGGGGAGGACACGCGAATGGGTCCCCTGCTGTGTCCTGACCAGGTTGATTGTGGAGAAGATCGTAACTCTTTCTCAATAGGAGCTAAAATCATGTGAACAAGTGAGTAAACAAGTGAACGCCGATAGGCGAACCATTCGGTCATTCATCGATGGCCTGCGAACCTGCAAATGTTGAGGTATAACTATCTGGTCGTATACAACACGCAGCCTCTGATCATCTTCTATTTCGACATATTCAACAATAACTACCATAACAGGATACGCAGCAAAAAGCAAAACAGCACATAAAACGGAAGAAAACAGACGAGAGACGACGAAAAGAGGAAGGCGGTATTTTACTACGGAAGCTCACTAATCGAGCGCATTGGGGCCCGTGCAATATCCGACCACGTGGTTCCACACCCACTGGACCAGGAACCTCCTCCTGTTCCCGTTCATGTTATACGTCGCTCCATCCGGGCCTTCCATCATCTGCCCCGTGTAGGACCCACCGCCCCCGGTCCCGTAGATGCCCTCGCACAGGTCCGCGATCTCGACCGGAAAGCTCGGGTCCTGACCCGCGTACCAGGCGTTCACCAGCGGGTTCGTCGCCAGCTCGGCGATCTCGTGGCCGATCACGCTCACCATCCCGTCCACGCCCACGTCGCCGTTCGGCGGCTTCAGCGGCTTCCACCCGGGCATGTACTCCGGCACCGCGAACGGGTAGGCGCACACCCCCGGGCAGAGCTTCGCGCTGTTGCCCACCCACGCGTACGGGAGCGTGAACCCCACGATCGACGGGAACGTGAAGTAGTGGAACCCGCACACGTTGTCGCAGAAATCCTGGACGTACACGTCGTCCGCCGTCAGCACCAGGTAGACCCCGCCCTTGGAGTTGGTCGCGAGCGGGCGCGTGCGGGCCGTGACCGCGCTCTTTATCACGGACTGCACGCTGAGCCGCGTCAGCGACTTGCCGTGGGAGTAGAACCGATCGGACTTCTCCTCCCCGAGCCGGACGGAGAGGGAGGTGTTCGCGCCGGTCTGGTCGGTGTACAGCCGGACGGTCCTCCACCACCCGGACACCGAGGGGCGCTTGGGACGGAGGGCCGAGATGGAGCTGATGAAGTCGCGGATGATCTTCTTCTGGGCCTTGCGCCACGTGCCGTACCAGATGGGGTAGACGGTGATGTTGGCCGTGAGGATGGGGCCCATGTGGTACTTCAGGTGGACGAGCTCCGACGAGCCCTCGTATTTCTTGGAGCCGCCCAGGATGAGATCGGAGCCGCTAGTTCTCTGGTGGGGCCAGGGGCGCCATGCTACGGCCGGGGTTGCCCGGAGGACTAGGAGAAGAGCGCCGCAGGCGAGCAGGCACCTGACGGTGGCGGCGTGGAGCATTTCAGCGTGTACTGGATTGGCGTGCGTTGGAGACAGTTAGCGTGGTATAGCAGCGAGAGAAACTGCCCCCCCGGCGATGTGGAGGGGTAGATGGCCTGTTTATATAATGAAATATATGGAGATAAATTTGGCATGGAGTCTATTTCGAAAGAGTGCAATGTAAAGTATAGCAAGTAATTTCACATTTTATAAACGGGATTTTACTAGCATAACAGTCTTTAAACTATCACGAGAGTAACAATTTATTGTGGATCACAAATTCTTGAAAAGGTAAATCTCACCATAATTTGTTATTATTTGCTATTTGATTTTTTTTTATAATTTAGAATATATCATTATTTTAACATTAGATTAAAAATTGTCACGTAGTCATTTTTCTTGGATAATTAAAGATAATTATATAAGTTAACACTCAATTTATTTATTTGTGGGTCTATCGAAATTTACTTACGAATTTGGAGCGAGGCCTTGTGGGGGCAACCGAGGAGAGACCGACTCCTTCAAAAGTGAACAAATAGAGGGACGGAGGTGGGGGCCAATCGAGTCACGGATAATGATGAAATTGTGGACGTGGGAATCCGGTGGATGATCTCTGATCGCATCAATCGTTGGTTTGAGTGGAGCTTGCAGATTTTTCGTTTTCTCTACAGAATAGATTCATTTAAGTGACAAGTATAGCCAGAGGAAGATATCCATCTTCGCTAGCTGGTGATGGCCAGGAGAGTGCAACGTCGAAAGGGAAGAGGCATCTCAATCTCGATGTCAGCACACAGAATGGCGGAGGGACCAAGTATATATCCAAGATGTGGTCCAAACAAACATACAATCAATAACGGCATTGTTGTCCAGGCAATACCTAGTATCAGAAACGCATTATTGGGTCGTCCTACCCCTGACCAATGGACCAGTGCTGTCGACTTTTCATTTGCACGACTCAACTCTCATAGTCTTATGTTCAACCGCTCAGTGCAGTCTAAACGCACATTTATCTGCGTTAAAGAGCTCCAGGTCGTACTTCCTGATTTATTTCCAATGTCCTATGGTGCAGCACCACGCAAGACGCATGATGAACCATGATAAGTAATAGGTTGCTTTCTCAATCGTCTTCCTTTGTTATTTAGCAATGCGATAGTAATTCGTTTCCTATTCCAGTAATTTCATTTTTCTGCTCGTTAAATGAAATCTATGTCGTGCTGATACTGCCGTACATAGTTTACATAATTCTAATTGGTTTACTTTCTCTATAGCTAAGGATACTCTCCTCGACAAATAAAGAGTTTGCTTTGGTTATTTAGAAAGAGCAAAGTGAGAAAATAGTCCAAGATTGCGCCTTTTCGCTCCTAGCTAAGCGCATGATCAACCGATAGTTACCATCTAGGATGTTCTCACTGATCCTATTAGACAATACCAAGAATGAGTAGATATTTAATGATTTAATAAACAAAAAAAAAATTAAAAGAAACCGTATGATGAATGTCGGATCACTAACTAAAGCACTAAGCATGGTTCCGGGATAAATTTGGAAACTAGACTCGTGGGAATTTAAATGGTTCCAAGTTATGGGAAGCCCTAGCCTAGTTTTCGGATCTAATTTTTTATGAAACCGTAATTTCCGATTCCAAGTTCCATATTTGTGGTATCACATACAGTACAGACTAATAATATAGTGAAATTAATATGGCTATCTCAGCCGGTATGATTGACATCCAGAGGGGCCTGCACGGTTCATTGAAACTCAAGCGTGCTACACGCTTGTGCAGCTCGAGAATAGTGAATCTCATTTCACGTACAATTGCATCGGCTCCTAAATTAGGCCTGTGTTGTACTATAAATTCCTATCTTTAGCTAGGCAAAGAAAAAATGACCCACATTTACTGCCCTACAGTGTGAAAAGTCCGACGTGGCCCATGTCGCCACCGGGAAACGGACGCGTATATAACAAGATGGCATATCAAATGGTACTTGGGATCTAAACAGGCCTTGCATGTGTTGTATTTCTTCTTTGGGGGCAAAAACGGATGTATCTGTTGATTATCCAAGTGTAGCTTTCCTATATTATTTCAGATTCGTTTCGCTGGCTCAACTAAATCATCTCTCCCATTAACGAAAAATTAACCCCTCGTCATCAAATTGAAAATTTCACAATTACCTCAACCATGCCTCAGAGATTAATGTTCTAATTTTTCTTATTGGCCCGTAGCGCCCAAACTTACAAAGGAGCAAATTTGTAAGTTTATTAACAATAAAAATGTAGTCCATCAATGTTGAATAAGAAAATTCACGGTTGCCTCGGCCAAATTTGATAGATGAATGTTCAATTTTTTCTTGTTCACAAAATTTTTGCGCTAGCATATATCTAAACTCGTTAGTAATCGTCAATCAATAAGACACTATATGTTAATTTTACGGGATTTTTTTTTCCTTTTTCAGGAATAAAAACATTTAGGCGCAAAAGCCGCCCATTGCGCTATTTAATGATGGAGTGTTTGTTTTTTTTGGAGTTTTTTCAGGAAAAAAAGAGAGAGCTTTAGAAAAAGCCGCCCATTGCGCTATTTAATGATGGAGTGTTTGTTTATTTGGAGTTAATGGAGTTCGGACATAATCAGCTCTGGCTTCTTTTGGCTCCAAGCAAAGAAATGAGCTCCTTTTGCTGTTCTCAGGCAGTCATGAGCATGAGAAAAGCTCAAGATGCTCCGAGTGGATTGCTTTCCGTGCATTTTCGGCCTTCGAAACAGATGCGAGTGAGATGTTCACCCATGGTGGGCGACCCGAGGAAGGCCGGTGGTGGCCTTTTTAGGTTACTAGGAGTGTGTTTGGTAACGTTTATGTTAAAAAATTGTTCCTTGAAACAAAGATAATTTTTTTTTTTTTTTATTTCCTGGAATAATTTTTGAATAAAAAAACATATTTGATAAACTTCTTGAATAAAAAAAAAACATAAACACATTTGGTAAATTTATATATATATATTTTTTTTGTTTTAATTTTTTAATATTTTAATATTTTATTTGTAATTTTTCTTCCTTTTGGTCGGTCGCCGGCCTCGGCCATGGGCGCGATCGGCCGATGAGGGCTAGCGGCCTCACCCGCCACGACGAGGCTCATCGAGCCACTGTTAAGTTAGCGTTGCTTGGTGGTGGCCCAGCGAGGCCGACCTCGCGCCGGCCAGTGTCGCTCCGGCGAGGTCGTCAGCGTCGTCGACCCTCGACGGCCGAGCGCCGGCCATGGCCGAGGCCGGCGACCGGCCAAAGAAAAAGAAGAAGAAAAGAAAAAAAAGGAAAAAATAGAAGAGAGAAAATTTATTTATCGGAAGTATTTCGGGAACAAGAAATAAGTTTTTCTTGTTTTTTGTTTCTATTCCAAATTTGTTCCCTGTAACATAAATAAGTCAGGAAAAAAAAAAACGTAAACAAACGCGTTTTGTTCTTTTTTTGTTCTTTAACAAAAAAAAACATAAATTGTGCTCATGACCAGAAAGAAAGAACAAACAAACAGCCCCTAGGTTGTCGATTCCATCATTATTGATCACATACTATATTCTTTGAAGATATTAATGTTAAATCGATATAGGCCACCCCTTAATCTAAGATACTTTGTGAAATTATGGGGAGATACAACTTTATCCCAATAAGTTTCAAACAAATTGAGTTTGTAATAAATTGATATTCAAGAGAACATTATCTATCTAGTCACTGAACTTGTCATATTTCGATTCCTATCTATGACATAGAATGTGGAGCATTGATATAGGTAAATAGATAATATTCAATGTGGGCAAGCCAAAAGGACTCTAAATCTCGATGAGATTAAGTTGAACTGATAAATCAAAAGCTACATGTATGTTTACTCCATGAGCTGAATCATCTAATTTTGGTCTAAAACACAACTTTTAGTTGAAAACATGGGCATGCTTTATTTAGTCTTATAAAATACTGCTCTTCTAGTAGGTTAAAGAAGTTATACTTTTGACTAGCGGTACAAGTTGTTCTACTGCTCAATTACGAAAGAAGAAAAAAAATTACATATTGACAGTCAATATCGAATGCAAACTTATATCTTGTCAATCGTTTTATTTGGTTTGGAACATATAATCTGTTTGAATTTCAATTGCCTAACGTTCAAAGTAAATATATTAAATTTGGGTAAGTTCCTTTTTAAAGTCATGCGACATAATTTGCATATACACCTTAATTAGTTCCTTTTAAGAGATTTACATGCTAACCGTATTCGAAATTTTCTTCTTATGGAAACTTTCCGATTAGCAACCTCAGTTAGCTGTCTATCTATGAAGTTGCCGTTGTCAATTATTCATTCTCACCTCCTTCATGTTAATGAAATCAAGGTAGTTGAACACGAGTAATTATCTGTAATTACATATAAACAGTTTAATTTTAGTTGATAATATAATCATCTTGGACCTGTTTTTGCTAAGCAAATGTACCGTAGGCACGATTACAAAATAGCACGGAATATCCTACTAAATATAAATGAACGCCACTCCATCGTTCGGTGGAAAAGTGTGTCATCATGGATTTCTTGTTTCAGCACAACGTGAGATGTACATCATTTATATCTTTCATGATTACTAGTGGTAGAATAAAGGGAGGTCTGGATCACAACAAATAAGTACAATAAAATTTTGTACAGATCTAATGTGTGATCATTTCCTAAGAATTCATCCTACCGATGCATGTTGGAAAAACTACACAACTAATCCTAAATTTATTATATGATTATCAATTCAATTCTAGATTTTTTATTTTACAAATTTAATCTTAAAAATTTTCTCGAAATTCCAAAATAATCATTTCATTTTATTTTTTTTTGGAAATAATTGATGTTGCATATGAGTCTTAAGTGACATGCCGTTACACCAGTAATTTCCAATGCAAATCGGCTGTTGGAATTATATTGAAATTTTGAGTAAAGAATTATGATTAAATTGATAAAATTTAAAAAGTTAAAATGTAATTGATATCCATATAATAGGTTCTAGACTTATTAAACAATTTTCCATCGATAAACCCACTTACACTCATGTCTCCTCTTGTCTTTACTTTATTAATAGCAAAAGGTTCCGTTAGTTTATCACGTTTCATGCTCATCAATCTTTTCGATAAAACAGTTTGGATTCTTTTGGCTCACAATATGCTAAAGCAAAAAGGTCATGACATCCCTATTGACAAAAAAGTTAATATGAGAAAAACCTCGTACTGATATAATAAATTTATTTCGAATTAATTTTTTGATCATAGAAAATTTAAAACTAATACACTTGTGATAATCTCCATTAGTTTTATTAAATTTGATTAATATCTCTAAAAGTTACAAATCAGTATACATATGATGAACGGAAGATAAAATTTTATTAGAGTTGGCAAGAGCGAGTCTTGCTCGAAGAAAGCAAGGTCACCCCTAGCTAGATCCTAGGAAAGCAACCATTGTGCCTTTAGTTGGTTCCCAGCTATCATTGAAGCTTGACGACAAGTGGAGTAAGAATTTTAAAAAAAGAACAAAAGAAAATATAAATATAACAAAGTTCATAAAACGATGATCAATATTAATGCCAGCATTTTTTGTTGAAAATTGGCCGGATGAATTATATTAGCAAATTTTTAAAAGGTTTAAAATTAAATTTGTCAAATTAAAATATTAAGAATTGAACCGATATAAACATAATAGGTTTGTAATTTTTTTGATAATATTCCCCACTTTTTTGCTTCTTATACAATTCATTACATATATTCAGTGTATATGGATTCAACGGTCTTCTCGTTATCTTGTCAAGTCTTAATATCATTGGAAAACTTTTAAATTGATACCGTTAGGACGGTTTTACACTCCATTGACGACGGTGAACAAGGGACGGCAAATTTTCAGAATCAATTAGGGTCCGTTTAGTAACGTTTCTGTTTAAAAATTGTTGAGAAAAAACGAAATAGAAAAAAATGTTTTTGTTCCAAGGAACAATTTTTGAACAAAAAAACGCGTTTAGTAAATCTGTTTTTAAAATATAAAAAGAATAGAAAAAATTTTGGTAAATTTGTATAATTTTTTTTTATTTCTTTTAATTTTTTAATATTTTTATTTTATTTTTTCTATTTTCTTATTTTTTTTTCCTTTTTTTTTTTTCTTCTTTTGGCCGTCGCCGGTCTTGGTCATGGTCGGCGATCGGTCGACGAGGGCCGGCGGCGGCCTCGCCCGGCCGCCGGAGGCTCGGCCTCACCGGGCCATCGCTAGGCGCCGACCTGGTGAAGGAGTAGCGGCTGTCGGCGCCGAAGAGGATGATGGTGGAGAAGTCGGATGGCCTCGAGATAGAGGCGGCTGTCGGCGCCAGAGAGTGGGAGGAGCTGGAGAAGACGATGGCGGAGAAGATGTGGCGGTGTTCGAACGGTTAAGCAAGAAACAGAAAGAGCGATGTTTTTGTTTTTTTTTTTTTCTTAAAATGTGTTAAAATAAGAAATAACTTTTTTTTTTGTGTCTTGTTTTTTTTTTTTCTGATGTGTTTTTAACAAAAAAAGGTAATTTTGGAACAAAAAATGAAAATAAACGCGTTTTTTTCTTTTTTTTTTTTATAGAAAAAAGAAATGTTTAGAAACAAAAAAAAGAAATGAAAACAAAACGCAGCGTTACTGTCTAATCACTTGCCGGACGCGAGATTGGCCGAATGCAGATTGGGGGAAGTCCCACGACTCAGGAAAAGCATCTTCATCGCCAAGCGTTGTTGTTTCCCTGCACTTCGTCTCCTCCACAGAATTCCTCTCTCTCTCTCTCTCGCTCTCTCTACACCACAATCTCACTCTCTCCAGTGAGCTCGCTCCCCGACGGAGTTTGATGGACATTGTGTCCATTCCGCGATCCTCTCTCTCCTCCTCCTCCTCCTGCTCCCATGGCTCTCTTCGTATCTCCGCATCCTCTCTCCATCCGTCTCCTCTCGCGCAGCTCTGATCTCTCGCTTCGGAATCCATGCCGCTTTCGCCTCTCCGCCTCGTCCTCCACGGCGGCGGCGGCGGCGGAGCGGGACAAGAGGAATGGCGTGGCGATCCTCTGGTACAAGCACGACCTCCGCGTCGACGATCACCCTGGCCTCGTGGCGGCGGCGGCTCGGTACCGGGGCGTCGTTCCTCTCTACGTCTTCGATCACCGATTGCTTTCTCGTGAGTTCGCGGCGCCTTTCGCTACTTTTTCTTATTGCGATTCCTGCTGCGTTGAACATTCTTTCGTCCGTCTGCTAGGAGGATTGGTTTTGGATTTGCCGATGTTGTGGAATTGTTCCGCACTGTTTTGATTTCTAGACTGCCTCGCCTGTAGTCGAGGTCTTAACCCTAGCATCGATGCCAAGAGTTGTTTTTCACCGCGTCTTTGATCGTGGCAAACTGAGTCCTGGTGTAGGTTTGCAGCTGCCTTAATATGATTTGAGGTGTAGAAACTGTTGTAGATATCCACGTGTCTAATTGATTTTCACTGAAGTCATATTCTTCCATGCTTCATGTAAGTTTTAGGATGCTTCAACTGTATTTGGAAGTCGAATTGTTTACTCCAGAATTGGTGGCGGCGTTCTTTTCCTGCTCTGTTTGTCTTCGATTTTTGCCTCCTTTCCGGTCGCTCAATTGGAGGTTTACCGATTCGTCTTTTGATTGAGATACAGAAAGTTTCACTCAGTCTGCTGAAGGAAAAGAGTTCTACTTGGAGTAGGTTGATTCTCACTTATGAAGCCGCCGTATTTATTATTCTAGATTTAAAACCATAATGTTGTTTTTTCTTCGTGGCTTAAAGTTCTGGTTGCTTTCCAGTGAGTTCAATTACAGGTTTAGCTATGGTATTGTTATTTCATAATTTGATAGAGCAATATTTGCCAAATCAGCCCAAGATAGGGAAATTAGTCAGACGTGGATTGAAGTAGGTTGATTCTTACTTATAGAAATGGTCAGTTTGTTCAATATCCATGTAACTGCTGGAGTGCCTCGCCTGTAGCAAGAAGTCAAATCTATCACTCAATTCTATTACTCTAGATTTAGCACCAGAATGTTGTTCCTCTCCATACTCTCCATTGAGTTCGATTATAGGCTTAGCTATGGATCTTTTAATTTAATAATTCCATGTGGAAATATTTGCCAAACTGGCCAGAAAAAGAGAAATTAGTTAGGAGCATACTAAATGCAAGGCTGCTTTACATGCATCTTGTCGCGGTAAGTTTGTTTTCCATTAAGAACCACTTTTGCTGGACTGGTCATGCATTCACACTTTGCAATTGATTGCATGGCATGAGGAGTTGGATTGGTTCTAAGTTTTCATGACAATCTCCTTTTCATGCATGATATTTTCCTCATTTATATCTCATGTTGCTATATTTACCTGAACTATCTAAAAGGACAGAGTTCATTGCAAGTTGCAACATATGTTGCAAGACTCTAATCTAGATTGATATTGATCGTGTAGCTTTGCTTCTCTCTGAACTAGATTTCTACTTTTGCAACAATAATTTGTAGGTTTCTCATGTTGCTATATTTACCTGAACTATCTAAAAGGACAGAGTTCGTTGCAAGTTGCAACATATGTTGCAAGACTCTAATCTAGATTGATATTGATGGTGTAGCTTTGCTTCTCTCTGAACTAGATTTCTACTTTTGCAACAATAATTTGTAGGTTTCTCGGATGAAATGCTAGAACTCCTACTACATGCTTTGAGTGACTTGAAATATTCTCTGAGGGAGCACAGTTCTGATTTGCTGATCAGATATGGCAGCGCAGAGAAAGTCATTCAAGAGCTTGTTAAAGAGGTATCCATTGGATTCGTTCATTCAAATGTCATTTACAGCTCAGGCACAAGGAAGGCCTCTGGCACTCAACTAACATTTATAAATTTCATCACCGAGGATTGGAATAGGTTAATGCTACCTGTTTGCTCACAGAAGAGGAGGTGGAATACAACATGATGAAGATGATAAATGCTGTGAGGGAGACCTTCGCCAAAGTAACTTCTCATCTTGAGAGAAACCGGGACATTGAATTGTGGCGGACTCCTTTTTATGACCTTGAGGTTGTTGCTTTCTTCATTGCTCAAATTCACATTGTCCTCAAAGTCTTCCATGTGATTGTTTTGTGCATCTTGATGTCTTAGAACCTTGAGGATTTGCCTCTATCTCACAAGGACTTAAAAAAGCACGAAATTCCCCTAGTTTCTCCATTCTTGTGCCCAGCAGTGCCCGCCGCTCAGATGAACTTAGATTGGGGTAAGTTATAATGTTGCCTTTTGTAGATTATAAGTGTTATTAATGTATGCCACGCATAATTTCTTGTCAACTTTCAAAAATAGCATTTGATTTATAGGTGATGACCGAATCAGGTCATCTCCCAACATTTGACTATTTGAAGGAATTTATCAACGGAAACACTTATAAACTAAAAAGGAGCTGGACTTCTCTGAAGGAGACATCAGCTGAGACCATACTACAGGAGGCCATTGTTAGGTCTGAGAATTCCATTAAGGGTGATGTCCAGTCAAATCATGCCTCCAGGAAAAGAATGGATAACTCTGTTTTTGTTACACAAAGTGGAAAGATTGTTGGAGGTGGGACACTTGCTGTATTAAATGCATTGGCTGCGTACCTGAGATACTTGGAAGGAACAGCTCGAGGTGACTGGCAGGAGTAGGTCATGCATTCTGTCACCATTTATCTAAATGGTTTGATGCTGTCTAGCTTGTCAATTTCCTTATTCGACTGAGCTGAAAGCTAGCATAAGCATCACAGAGGATTTCAAATTTGTACAAAAGCAAATGAGAGTTAGTTTTTTTGGTGTATATAGTATTAACTGATTTGGTCATGCAGTGGGAATTAATATTCTTTTAGCTTCACATTTTGGCAGGGTACATGATAGGAGACGTGAGGCTGAAAGCCAAGATGGAGCATCCTTTTATGCTCTTTTTGGTCCTGCACTTAGTCTTGGCATCTTGTCAAGAAGAAGAGTCTATTATGAAGCTATCAAGTATGAGAAAGAAAGGAATGCTGGATTTTTATCTCCTTTTGGATATTCAGTATCCACTGTTGCTGCAGCAGTTGATGCTGTGTGTTCAATGGAGGTACTATCTGAAATCTGCAAGTGGCTGATTTGCATCATGCCTTGCATATACAACTACAAATTTTCAACTTGTTCAGCCTATTTCTCTCAGTGGTGTTTCTTTCAGTATGAGGAATTACTGACATAATGGATTGGATTTCGATGCAGTGGCACTGGCTTATGGCATTGAAAAGTCAGAAGATCAACAGAGGCATGCATTCTGTTAGGATATGGAGATGGAAGGGGCACTTGATTCAGGTAGCTAGCAAACTATCTTAACTCTACTTTTGCCACTTATAAATCATAGTTCGGAGGTTCCTTCAGTTGCTGCTTTTTATAGAAAACAAACCATAATAACATCTGTTACCAACAAACTTGACAATTGGCAGCAAAAGACTAGCTGATAATAGAGAACTTGTTGCTGCTAAAGATTTTTAGCAGCAAGTTTGGAGCGGCTGCTAGCTTGTCACTGCTAATGATATTTAGCAAGAAAAAATGGCTTTTGTAGAGGAAGGTGATTAATTTACTTAATGGAGAAAGTGATCCATTGTGAGTTGTCGATGGCTATACACAGAGGTCCCAGTGCCACATATAATATTTGATGGGAGCACAAAGTCATCTCTAAGTTGAAGTCATGGCATTGGAGTAGGGATCATTTGAGAAAAGGATGATAGGGGGGAGAGAGAGAGATTTTAGAAGAAGGATAGAGTCAGGAGTTTGACAATTAAAAAGCAGGAAAATTTGTGGGAAGGATGTTTATCGTTCAACTTTCAAACAGGCTGCTGTTATCTCTTTTGGGTAACAAAAAGTTTTAAAAAGATAATGCTGCATAGAAAAGGGAACAAACATTTAAGGAACGATTAAAAAAAAAAAAAAGGTGCGGGGACAAGCATCACTTGAAATAAAAAAAATACTCTAGAGAAAAAGTTTTGTTTTCATATTGAGTTGCTAATTTTATAATTCTTTAATTATATCAAGGATGGATGTAGTTTTCTTTTGTCAATTCATTCAAGCTTTGATTTTGTCAAAAATAAAAGAGCCATGTTAGGCTAGAGATTTTCATTTTTTAATCTCTCTTTTTTTTTTTTTTTTTTTTTTTGGTGGATCATAATAGTTCATCATTTAGATAAATTTTCGGGTGATTGAATATTATTAGTAGTATAAGATACTGTCAGACTATGCATCTGATGTCTATCATGGTTTATTTGTTAGTTATAGATTTATATCATCTTGATAAGATAATTTTTAGTTTTGAGATACATCCGATAGTTATCAGGAAAGCTAGGCGATGAATTAACTGTAAAGATCTAACTTGTGGTTTATGCAAAAATCAGTGCTTACTTACAGGGAACGCTATTTATTAAAAATAAGATAACCTATATAATAAAAGCAAAAAGAACGATTAAGCATAATTCAACCAAGCGGGGAAGCAAATAACAATTGTTCAGGTAATTTTCAAGTCATATTAATTAATGTACTTTTAAAAAAAAAAAATTTAAACCCAATTGTAATTTTATTTTTGTGGGTCAAAAAAAATTTTTGGTTTATAATAAGTTGAACTAAAGACACGTAAGTTAATCATTAGAAACTTCAGACTAAATTAGTCACAAAAGATGGATAGTTGCTAATAGAATGTTTTAGACTCGATCTATGCCCACCCACATTTTATGTTATCTTAATGTATAATTCTGTTTGCAAGAACAGTGGAGACATGATGTCTAGAATTGCTAGCAGCCAACTTATTTTTGCCACTAATACAGGAGTAGTGAGTTTTAGTAGTTGTTATTTTTATTGCTGCAAATGTTGGTTTTTTAGTAGCAAAATGTTGTAATCGCCACTACTGTCCACTGCCCAATTTTCTAAAGAGCAACGTGAGTTTTTTATGCTAAAGGTACAATCTTTAATGGAAACTTACGAAAGTTGCTGCAAGATCTTGCTTCTAATTTTCCTGCTGTAAATTGTTTCTCTTTCAGTACACCGTCATTGGTGATAAAGGACCTGCGGTCCTTTTGGTGCATGGTTTTGGTGCCTTTCTGGAGCACTTCCGCGACAACTTAGTTGGTATATCTGATGGCGGCAACCGAGTATGGGCCATCACTCTGTTGGGATTTGGTAGATCAGAAAAGCCTAATATTGTTTATACAGAACTAATGTGGGCTGAATTGCTGAGAGATTTTGTCATTGAAGTTGTTGGTGAACCAATTCATCTGGTGGGAAACTCAATTGGTGGTATGTCTCTCATCCCATCCACTCCTTCCAGCATCTTAAACCCTTTCTGATGTTTGCCTTTTTAATCAACTTGATGTCTCTACTAAACTCAAGCTGCTTTCTCCTGTTGGCTGGTATCTTCTCGGTTCTCTTACCCCATTCATGCTTTCTAGGCTATGTTGCTGCAATATTTGCCGGCCTTTGGCCTACTTTAGCGAAGTCTCTGGTTCTCATGAACAGTGCAGGCGATGTAGTTCCAGGATATTCTTCTATTCCATTGCCTAAAGTAAGATCATATTGCACCTGTTAAATGCGTTCTACACTAGATTGTGTTGAATTTATATATTGTATTATTGTTAAATCTATCATTGGACAATCTGTGGTATGAGGACTGCACTAACGCCTTACATTTTTTAAATTACTTAGGAAAGACGGACTTCAGGAGCTACATGGTTGGGTGCTCGTCTCCTTTTGTTTTACCTGAGATCAAGTATAGGACAGATTGTGAGGAATTGCTACCCCGTGGTAATATTCACAATACTTTTAGCAGTCAATATGTTGCTCTCTTTCCTTTTTTCTTTCATAAAGGGAAAATAATTAGTATCATTCCTGACTATATCTTACCCTCACTTTGCATCAACTTCTTTTCAAAGAAATGTATAATTTACACCTTGGGTTGAAATATGGAAATAGAGAGTGCAAATTGTGTGTCCTAAACCTCCAGATGCAGAGTCTACATGAGGGAGAAGTTGATAGTTTTTATAGTTTTTATAGTTTTTCCATCATAGAAAATGTCTAGTGCTTAATGTTACTAAATGTGCTGCAGAAAACGGAGCGGGCTGACAAGTGGCTTATCAATGAGATGCTTAGATCAGTATCCTTTCGTGTGTGCGCTTATCATGCTTGCAGTAGTATTTGATTTTTGCAACCAACATGCAAATGTCAGCCATGTTGATTGGCTGTAGAAATGAGATGTGCAACTTCAGTGGATTACCTTGACGCATCAAGTCATATGATCCTGGGGTGCTAGTTGTTCTGGAAGGCATCTTCAGTTTTAACCTTTCCATTCCTCTAAATTTTCTCTTGAAAGGATTTAATGGGAAGGTTTTAGTTGTCCAGGTACGTACTCCTTTTTGAAGAAGAATCGGCTATATTCCTCTGTGCTTGAAGTGTTGACTGATACTGATATCTTCTTTAGCAAAAAAAAGGACTGATATTGCTATCTTATGCTAAAGGGGATGAAAGATCCGATCTCCAACTCTAAGTCTAAGCTGGCTATGCTTACTGAACATTGCATGGGAATCTTGACCAGGGAAATCGATGCTGGTGATGAGAATTCTGTTCATTCAACTCAATTTTGGAACTTCCATCTATCTGGTCTCTGATTTACTTCTTTTTGCTTCTTTCTTTGTTTTTTTTTTTTTTTTATGATTCAGGCCATTGCCCCCATGATGAGGTTCCAGAACTAGTGAATTCCATTCTTTGTGAATGGATAGTAGAGGTGGAAGATAAAATCCATCACATCGAAAGCTGTAATTAGTAAGTTACCTTGCGGGTAAATATTAATATGCCTACAGGTCAATTATTCCTGGTAATTGTTAAATTGGGTATGTTAGGCTTGTCGTTTGGTGGGGGTGCCCCAAAATTGTAAGCTTGTTAGGTAAGACCCTGAAGTTGGGTCTTAGAATGGCTCGAGCCCATTTGCGAAAGGTGTAGAATTCAGTATGAAGTGTAAAAGGGGTTAGGCATGAACTGATCGGCTTGGCTCCGGCTTGCGCAGGACAATCGTTGGTTTATAATTTGAAAGGTAAAAAGTGATGCAGGGCCCTGGTGGGTTGATGGTGCCAACCTTCAATAAGCATTGAAATGATGAACGTTAGATGTGGAGTTTGCACTTTGTTCAAAGAGGGATCATATCTAAGAATATGCCGAGAAGCATGGTTTGACTCACTTAGTGTCCTGAAGTTTACTTATTTAGCCTATGAAAACGATGGTCCAATGCAACAACACCGCCGCCCCCCCCACCGGCCAAAAAAAATCTTCAACGAAGAAAATGGGTTAAGCACCCTCCTCTCTCTCTCTCTCTCCAGCAACAATAATAATAATAATAGGCGTAGGAAATTTAATGGGAAAAAATGGTTGTTTTGGAACGTTTGTTAGACTTGATCGTTAAACTCGTAAAATCATTGACCAATCCTGGGAAATTTATATTAGACCGGGCAAGGGGTCGTGAGTTTTGTTTGGATTCTGTGAGTGAGCAGACAATTCTGAAAATCGCAGAATTGAACTGATTATCAAACTCGAAAGAAATTAACGGATCCATAACTAGGTCATGGATGGCCTCCGACAAAAAATTTCAATGAGCCTTGCCTGACCAACATGAGGCCTGAATGTAGGCCTTGAATTAAGCCCTGCACGGGAAATTGTTGGGCCCTATGTACACCAGGCCCAGTCCAACACTGGGCTTTGAATTGGGTGTAGGCCCATTGCTCATAAAATGGAATTGGGCCATGTTGGCCCACTGAGAGGCTAAACGGGCCTCTTGGTTGGGAGCAAATTATTGGGCCTCTGGGTCAGTCCCATTAAATTATTGAGGCCTTAACTTAGTCCTCAATGGGCCCACAAGGGGCTTTGATTGGGCCTGATGGGGCCACCACAGTATACAAATTGGATTGGGATAGGCAAGGCCTATTTGGTGTTAGTGTTGGGCCATGACCCATCGATTATTGGGCCGTCAATTAGTGCTGTCGACTGGCTTGGACCAACTGGATTTGATGAGGCCCATTATTGATATTGGGCTTTAATTTGGATCGCCAATCCGTTAATTTATAACTAGTTGGGCCTGGCCAGGACCATAATTCTATTTGTGGCTGCCTTGGCCCATCATCCGCCCTTACTGAGCTCGGCCCATTTCTGCTAACGGCATGGATTTGGACTGGCCCATGAATCGGTCTCAACAAAAGCTATATTCACCATTCTAAAGCATCAAATTTGGGCCTAACTGATGGTGTTTTTTTTTATATAGGCACTAAGGCCCACCCGGTACATTACTAAGTTAGGCATTTTGGGTGCCGTATCATTTAGTGTGAACTTAAACCACAACCAGCCCAATTTTATGCATAAGCATTATTCCGGCAGGGGTCCAATGTTAGGCCTTAGCTTACGCAACAATCCAAGAAGTTTTCCAAATAAAGGCTGTGATTGATCCATGGACGGATACACTGGTAGCTAGCAATTGCCATGATCTAATCTCCACTATCAAATTAATGGAAGATGTACAACTATCATTAGCATTGTACTTGTATATGTAAGAATTCATCCTTTCATTTATATTATCTCATTCACAATAGAATATAAGTTCAGAATTTCTATCTCTAGAATTTCTTTCTACAATTCTTATGAGACAAGTGCGAATAAGGCTGACTTGTGAGAAATTCTAAATTCACACAAGTTAGGGAACACTAGATCAAGACACATAACGAATTTTATATGATCCACCATGCCTAAAAAATGCCTTACCACGGCCATCAAATTAGTCCTCACAAGTTAGGCTCAAACCACGAAAGCTTTCTAATGCTTAACCATCAATCTAGTCTGAGATTGTGCCTAACCACAAATACTAAGAGCCTGTTTGGCAAATTTTGTTTTTGTTCCCCGGAACAAAATTTATGTTCTTTTACTCCGAGAACAAAAAAAGAAAGGAAATGCATTTGATAAAATTTTCGTTTTCGAAAACAAAAAAATCTATTTTTTTTTGTTCATGGAAACAAATTTAGAACATAAATACGAAGTAGAAAAAAGTTTTTCTTATTCTTGGAACAATTCTAAGAAACAATTTTTCTCTCCTCTTTTTTTCCTCTCTTTCTTTTCTTCTTCCTCCTTTTGGCCAATCGCCAACCATCGGCCGACCTTGCTGCCAAAACGTTGCTGGCCCCTGGAGACACCGAGTCATGATGAGACTTGTATGAGCCTCGTCATGGCTCGACGAGGCTCAACCTCGCCTGGGTTGGGTGAGGGCGAGCTTGCTCAAATTTGGCGAGGCCGAGCTCACCTAGCCACTGGCGAGGCTTGACCTCGCCCGGGTGACGCAGGTCGGCCTTGCCCTAGCCTGGCTTGCGCCTGCCCAAGGCTTGCCCGGCCACTGAGGCCACCAACGAGGCTTGGCCTCACCTAGATTTGGTGAGGTCGAGCCTCACGATGGCCTAACGAGGTGTCATGCCCCGAACCCCAAGCACGCGCACATCCCACTGCGGTTGATCAAATATGCGACATCCCATGATACGTCGCCGACCCATTCGTTTTATTACGCATGCGGAAGCGAAACAAATCCCCTGTCAACATTTAACTTGGGATAGAAAAGCAGGCGATCAATCACAATACCAAACACTCATTTACAAACACAAAGGGTTTAAATACAACAGTATATTGACTATAAATTAGACCAGTTCGACAAAAGGGGAACTATCCTAAAACCAACTAGCAGGACACGTTCATCGATACTTCAGTCTCCACCTTTCCAGACTTAGGGCTTCGGGTCCTCCACGACCGCCATCTAGGGACTTGAAATTTTAATCCCAAAACCGGGATGAGACAATGTCTCAGTAAGTTCAACCCCCTAAACCCCTATTAAAAAGAAAATACGCCCCGGGTGGCCTAGCACAGAAGACTTACCTCGCCTCAGTTCCTTCCTACAGGTTAGCACAATTCAAATTACTTAATCACAGATAGTAATATGAACTTAAACAATCGGAATGCATTCTCTTTCATATAACCAACAACCGCGGGGGTCCTGATTATAAGACTAAATCGTTATGACACGTCCCATTCCACGCCACACAATTCCGTCCCCATAATCCGACACATCAATAACACTCAACATGCATTCCAATTGTTATTCATTGCCACACAAGGGCATAGCCTACTCACTGTTTCGGCTATCTACGGCATATAGCCGGCATCGCCTCCCCGATGGAGCGCGGCCGTCAGACATCGACGGCATTCCCGAAAGAGCGTGGGCGTAATCAATCAGCGACCCGCAACCATCACGTGTGCATCACATATAGGGGCACGTCCGGCTCAACAGCCCTAGGACGGTTCCTCTTAATTATCATACACCAAATCATACTCGCCCCGGGACACTTTATATTTCACTCAACGCTTCCACTTAAAATAGTGATCCCTACCATTTTTCTTCATATTAAAAATATTCCGAAATTACTTCACGTGTGGGGACACGCTAATTTCGAATCAAAAAGCCAATATCTCACTTTTTCAAACCCTACTATTTAATATAATCATTAAAATCCAATTTTTGCATCAAAACATTACACTTGGGTTTTTATTAATAAAATATCTATTTACCACAATCAACACTCAATTTGCCACATACATTCATCAAATTCAAATTCTAAAATGCACAAAGAGATCAAGACGAAATTCTGAAAAATAAGGTTCCAAAATAATTTTCAGAATTTATTAAATAATTAAATTTATTCCGAAAATTAATTAAATAATAATATCCATATCTTTCACGATCCGCACTCAATTTATAATATCCAATCGTCAATTTCAAAATCTGACTGCACAGCAGCGACTGGCACGAAATTCTGAGAATTTAGGGTCCTGACAAAATTTTCGGAATTTAATAAATAATTAAATTTATTCCGAAAATAATTAAATAATAATATTTTAATAATTTCGAATAATAATATATTATTAAATTATTAAATAATTTCGAAATATTTAAATAAATCAAAAGTAAATTTCTTTATGTCACATCAATGTTTATATTAATGTAAACATTCACTTAACCTTAATTTAATCACACTTTAAGTTAATCAAGCACATTAATATAATCTACACTTAAATAAATTAAACTAACCACCTAATAACACTCAACATAAACTAAACACACCTAAAGCATTATTAATACTCTAATCAAGGTTTAGTGAGTTAAACTCACCGGATTAGCAAGCCGAGCAGACCAAAACGACAGAGACGACGCAATGATCGACTTTCCTCAAGGCGGGCCGAGCATCCGAGCTCGGGAAGGCGGCCAAAACGGGCCAAACATGGGCTGCCATACCCATTTTTCCAGCCACTGATTTGGGGCCGAGAAGGACGGATTCGGCGTCGGTTCGGGCGGAGGGACGGCGGAGGAGGACCGGCGGGGCGTGGACGAGCCGGTGGTGGCTCACGGCGGTGAAGGAAATGGAGGGCGACGTCGGCGAGGGCTGGCGCGAGCTGGGCAAAGCGGGCAGAGCGGCGTGCGAGCGCAAGGGCTTCGCGCGGACGACAGCGGCAGCGGCAAGCTTCAGTGACGGGCGAGGACGGCGACGAGTGGCGGACGGCGGTCCGGCTGGGCTGCAGCCAGCTTCGACACCTCCTCAGATCTGCTGGGTTTTCAAGCAGAAACCGGAGACGGAGAAGAGAGGAGAGAGGGCGACGGTGGCGCGGCTGGCGAGCAGCTTGGCGGCGGCGACGACGAGCGGACGGGCAAAGGCGTGAGGTCCGGCGGCTTCTCCAGCTTCGCTTGTTGCTGGGTTTCAAACGGCAAGAAGAAATCGGGGAGAGAGGGAGCCGACGGGAGGAGGAAGAAGAGAGGGAGGAGAGAGAAGGAGGGGGGCCCTTTTCCTTTTCCTTTTCTTTTTCTTTTTCTTTTTCTTTTTCTTTAATCCACAAAAAGGCCCACCATGACCTCATGCATGACATCACACTCCACTATCTCTCACAACTTTATTCCAATGGTCCATTTTATTTTTCACGGCGTGCATTTAAACTTTATAGACATCAATTCTTTCAATTCCAATCAATTCTCTTCCAATTGAATTAAATTGAAGTCCATAAAATTAATCCAATGTCACCACACTTCAATTCACATCTTCACTTGTCCATAGAACCAACTTAAATCCAAAAAGTATGACCAAAAGCGGACCTATCGATTTCTCGAGCCAAATTAGTCATTCTCTGATTATTTTGCCGAAAAACTCGGCTTACATGAAAAATCTTCTGAAAATTAGTCAATGTTCCTAAAATGATTTGTGACACACCCAGACTTCCAATTTCTGATCCCAATTCCACGGTTAATTTCACTTTGGCACGATACTAGCGCGGCCCAACCTATCTGGTAGCTTTTAGAAATTTTCATGCGTTTGACCTTGTGGTTGATCATCTCAAGCCATAATGTACATCTTTGAAACATTGGCGACTTTCGTTTGTCGGGGTAATCTCAAGGTTTTAAATACGAACACAGGGGTACCAAATCGATGAATAGTCATCAGTCTTATAGAATAGTCGGTCCAGAAGTCTTATCGATCGACAAGAATTGTGATCTTGTGGTGAAATCACCCACACTCGATCACATGCCTTTCCGTCGAGTCGACCTATCTCCCGGCTCTAATCGATTTTTATTTGTGCCGTAAATGACTCTTTGTAGACTAAATTTCAGTCGAAAGATCGCTTCCTCACAAATTCTCGAGTCGATCATTAGAAATTCTTTAACAGCTTACTTCACTCGATAAACTAGTTTTCACATGAGTGGTTGACTCGAGGAAAAGAACTATACGCGTGCTAACGAATGCCTGTCTCAATTTATTAAAAATAAAATTGAAAAATCGGACGTGTCACACGAGGCTCCGATGAGCTCACCTAGTCGTCGCGGCCAACAACTAGCCACAAAGAGAAATAAGAAAAAAAAAAAAAAAAAAAAGAAAAAGGGAAAAAAGGAAAAATATAAGAATATTGAAAAATTAAAAGAAACAAGAAAATTATACAAGTTTACCAAATACATTTCTATTCTTGAAATATAATTTTTTTGTAGTTACCAAACACATTCTTATACTCATAAATTGTTCTCAGGAACAGAAACAAAAAAAACTATGTCTGTTAAAAAATTATTCTCCCGAACAAAAACGTTATCAAACACGCCCTAAATACAACCAAAAAGGAAAAACCCGTCGGATCGAAGTTACACAAACTTCTCCTTTCCTTCCATCAACTTCGTGTTATAGTCGACCAAACCCATCTCATCTGCAAGGCTTGCAGTATCCGGAACAATTCCCCCATTCAAGTTCCTCACAATCCCAGTGCCCCCAACGAGATCTTTCAGCATTTCAGATGGGTCTTTGGCTCCCCCATGCTGAAGAAACTTTGTTCGCAAAGCAGTTCCCGTAGTTAATGACAGCGGATCATCTTGACACAGCTTTTGCCATATGGTTGCCGCAAAACATTTGGCATACAAGTAGCTATAATAACCTGCGAAAGTCATCTTTCATTCTAAGAACCAGATTTCCCAAGTTACGAAATCGTGTAACTTGCAAAAACTTATTGCCCCAACAACAACCAAGTTAAATTATATCTCGAGTATCTCTGCCCATTATCTTTTCACTAATATCTCCCAAAATGAAGGAAAAATCCAGATTTTCAGATTCTGTATTTGAGCTTCTGAGAGTTTTTAATGGCGCGCACAAAAATCTCATTCCCATACTTCATCTAAGTTTAGTACTTAAATCAAGCTGCTAATGCTAAATAGGAAACCATGTTTATCCCAGCACACATAACAAAACCAAAAAGTAGTAAGTTCATACCTGCACCATAATTTAGAAGGTGACTAAACCGAGTCTGCCATTGTGTACCTTCGACATGCCTCCAACTAGTATATTGACTTTTCAAATCAGCAACAACTGAGCTTGTATCTCTTTGTCCAGCTAATTGATCCCCAAAAAGTGTTTGATCAATCAAAGCATAAAAGATCTGACAATAGGCAAAAATGAATAAATAAATAGAAGTGAGAATCTTCTCTAAAATAATTTGTTGTCATTTATCTTTTAATGCACTTGAAGACCTGGCGCTGTAACTCGGTTGCCGCAAACATCTTTTTGGCACCTTGCATTGACTCAACCAACTTTTCTGGTATTGTTTCACCAGTGGAATAGTGCTTAGCAAATGTCTTCAAGACCCGGTAATCACATGCGTAGTACCTGTAAATATTGCCCAGTAAAGTATGCAACAGATACAGAAGCAAAGAGGGGAAGGAAAAATGCAGGGACTATGTCCTTTACTGGTTTATTATAATGCAAGACTTGCTACAGAGTCTCTAATGGGAAAATTATTGAGGAAAAAGCTTTTGACCGACCACACAGTTTCATTTCCAAGATCAAGAATTGCAAAAGAGAGATGACGTTGTAAGTGGTGGCCCAAGGCAAAGTACTTCTATTTTCCAGATATACAAACAAGTCATTCCAAAGCTTAAGGAATTTCACATTTGTGAACTTGCCAAATCTTCCATTACAGGATTTTCTTTTTCTTTTTTTCCATTATGGAGAAAATGCAGCTTTCAACTCACTCAAAAAGGTTTGAAGGTGTTTCAGCCAAGTCAAGAGCCACCCTGGTACCAGAGAAGTGTTGGTACTCCTGAATGAAGAGAAAAGAATTAAAAATAAGATGAACAACTAGGCAACTATCACTTATTAAAGTTAAGAAACAGTACCGTTCTTGACAGCAAAGAATGAAGAGCATGGCCAAATTCATGGAACAGAGTCTCTATTTCAAAATGATTAAGCCTTGCAAGTGACGAATTATGTGAACCTGAAAAGTTACAAATCAGGGCCACAACCTGCAATGTCACCATTTTCCTATTTCAACTTCAAATTAACCAAATATGCAAGACAGTGTATGAATCAATCCAACAAAGTAATTGTACACATGACACTTCATAGTTTGTAAGATCATTCATATAACTGAAAGAATCAAATTGTTGAGGAAATAAAAGGTGTCACCACCAAATAATTTTCAGTGCAAAGGAATTATAAATGGACTCATTAAAAGTACACGGCCTATGGGCCATAAAGGACCATGGGCAGACCTACAAAAGATGCACCAACAGTGACCTCTCTGCTACAATAAGTAACTTTGCTAAGTGCAGGAACTTTTAGTAGCTTTTATTATTGCCATTCCTATTGTAGTAATGGTGAGCATTACCCCAATGCCATCAGCACAACAAGAATATACTAGTAGTCATTTCCTCAACTTCAATCTCACGATATAATTCAGCTAGCTTTGCAACTATGTTCATGAAGCTGCAGCTGAAGCTGCCTAGGCATATATATAGTAGTCAACAGTGGCCACTTAGTTGGCACAATGATGGAAATCCCAATCCACCTGATTCTCCAACAAAAGGAAATAGAAGTGACATATCACCTACGCAACAAGCAACTTGGCTTTCTTTATTCTAATTCTATTCACCAACTTAATCTAAAGCATGCTCAAAGTTTAAGATATAACTGTTCCCTCCATAAATATTAAATGAGAATGATGAAGAAAGTAAAAGTCAAGTGCAAAAAAGAAAATCATTAAAGAAATCTACAATAAATCAGACTTAATGAATGTGAGAGCTTCGAAATGCATAGAAATATACAGTACAGGAAGTTGGTACTCTGTGCTAGAAATCCAACGGCCCCCTTTTATTGCAAAATGAGCACAACCTGGATATTTGCCTTTCCTTGCATACAAATCAAGGTACAGATAACCCAAATCCCCCTGAGACAAGAAGAATTCTTCACTTTGAATAGGAGATTGTGAAAACATCAGAACAAATTAAAACAGCAATGAACTTAGCTATCTATACATGAATATACCTCTTCAGGGTGATGAAGAGCCATCTTAAGTACATCTGAGTGCCAGGATTCACCTGGTGCCAGAGGAACGCTATGAAATGTAGCACCAAATAGTGACTGCACCAGGATCTTCAAACCCTCAATACACCTTGGTAAAGGGAAATATGAGGCTACAACCTGCTCAACATCATATAGCATAAGATCCTTTCGACTTACAGAACAATAATTATTATCTCAAAAGTTAAAAATCGTTGATTTACTTAAAAGTGTGGTTGTTACAAGAAGAGACTGATCTGTATACATGCACCGAAAAATAGACAAAACAGTGTTACTTACTGAGGAGTCCAGATCATACATCGAGGACTTCATCATAGCTGTATAGTAAGCCTCATCCCATGGCTCTAAATCTATGCATTGACCACTTTTCTGCCTTTTAAAATTTTGAATTGCATTAAACTCCTGCACTAAGAATAGCCGCATGTGAATTAAGGAAAAAGACATCAATCTCATAAAATCTATGGCTATGTTGATTACATCAACACTACCCATTACAAAATGTTATGAGAAATGAACACCTTATCAGCCTTGTCTCTGACCATCTCACTCATCTCAAGCAAGAAGGACATCACGACATCAGGTGAAGAAGCCATGTTTTGCTTTAGTGCAAATTCTGCATAGGATGCATACCCTGTTATCTGCTTTCGCCAGTAAGTAGAAAAGAAAAATCACTAAGAGATAAGGATTAACGTAGACCTTCAACAGAAAACAGACTACTCAAGAAAGAGATAATTCAAGATGAAGAAAGTAAAAGCAAAATTTAAAAATAGAACTCTAGGCCTTGTATTTCACTATACATGCAGGAGTATGGATTTCCTTATAGGTTTCCATTGTTTCTTTCTTTACATTGTCTTCTCATATTATTATGTCTTCAAAGAAGTAGTCAAGTGATAGGCCTCATGACTTGTGAAGTTACAAGGCTGAGATTCAAATTGTTTTATGACTATTTTGAGTTGAGGTGATATGCCTAAATCCATAATACTAGTATCGATAGTCCCTAAGACATTTTGAAATCAGCCATCTTAAGTATTAATATAGGTGTTTGGTTTCTATAAACCCTAACTTATCAAGTCCCCATTCCAGTATCAATTCTACTCAATTTTAACAATTGTTAGTGCTTTCTTGCTGTTTGTTACAACTCTACAGTGCCAGAGGGTGCCTTCAAAACAAGAAATCCCCAATTCACTGACAATATTAATACATCACTGATATGAACAACATCAAGATCTAAAAGCTTACTTCTATTACATATTTTCTTCTTAAGAATCATACAGATAAAAGAAGCCTAATAACAACCTTGATGAGATGCTTATCTGAATATCTCTCTGAAATGTGCCCCTTCCTAGGATGCTAAAAATGCATTTATCCCTTTGTGTCTTGGTATTATATAAAGTACAGTCTCTTTTGCATAACATTCTTAACTCCTTTTCTTAATACCTCATTCCAATGTGTTATTAAAGGACATCTTTGCACATGAGAACTTGTACCAAAACACATGAAACTCTCCCTTGGATATGCATTTGTGCCAGAAGATATTGGAAAAATGTGCATATTGCATGACTGGCCAATTGTAGAGTATGAGATAAAAAAATTCACTAGAAAAGGAATTATCCCAGATATGAGCAACTCAATTGGAAAGTTTCCCTACAAAACAAGATTCTAGAAGCATCATCATATAAAACCAAAACACAAGCATGATAATGAGCCTTAAAGTTAAAGAAAATCCTCCGGTGCCGAGGTTTTTCCCAACAGAAATTGTGACAGAATAGAATCTAAGATGAGGACGTAACTTAAGGCTTCATTAATGAGCCTTAACATACAGCAAGAAAAATCAGGTCGAGCAAACAAGAAGTAAAGAGTTCCAGAAATTTGAGTACACAATAAAAGAACAGGCGGAAATTAAACTGCATTATAAGATGTGTTGCAAATGGAATTACCCCAACAAGGAAGCATAAAACAAAGTACAAGAAGACAATACCTGTGCTAGCTCATGGCGAGCAGCTATAAGCTTATCAAGGACTCCCAAGTTTGCAAGTGGGACAGAATTCCCTTCAATGTAAGCCATTTTCCTGACCTGAGAAATTTGAGCTTTGCTGAGCATAGCTAAGAAAACTCAAGGATGGAGAAAATGGAGTATTGAATAATTCTCATACCATCTAATATGAAGGTAAACTCAAAGATATGCTCAAATCATGAGTTAATTCGGAAATAGAAAAGCAATAGGATATGCAAACCTCTTCATCTGCTACCCATTGCAAAACAGAAGAAAGACTAGCTGGGTCTGTAATTATTCGAGATCCTTTTTCTTTTGTGTTGCTCATTGACTTTGTTGATCCCATCGACATTCCCGATGTGGACCTATATATGGGCTTACAGATCCTATGCAAATGTTTGGGAATGCGTGTAGCTGGAAATACATCCACAGAACCCATGTCAACGGCCATATTTTGGCCAAACCTGCGGGAACAAATTAAAGTGCAAATTGAAAAATTAAAACCTGGTAACCAATTACAAAGAGATGAATTTTGCCTTGGTGACAACTAGAAAAATGTTGTGCTGAGAACCACACTTACTCCTGGCACAATTGAGAAATTTCTGTGTTTAGCTGATTGACTCTCTCTAGTTTCTCTGAAATAGAAAATCACAACTTTCACTTTCTGAAGAAAATGATTTACTGTGTTATAGGCTAGAATAGAATGTACCACTGCTAAGATGAATTCCGCCCTTTTCAAAGTCTAAGCACAGATAGCTAGCAGCCCTTTGAGCTTCTTTTGTCAGCAGGTGACCCTCATCTTCAGCTTTTTTCACCGCATCATACAGAATGTGGTTTGTATTAAGGTACTACATGGTGATGAAAACAGAATAGAAACAAGAGTGACCATTAATAGGCAGTTCTCGGCTTGATAAATTTCAATCAACTGGTCACCGTTGATTATACTAACTGAAAGTAAAAAAAATGGTCACCTCACATGTAGATAATCGTTAACTCTCATTGATGCCTTGTTGGCCTCCTCAACAAACTCCCTGATAAGCAGGCCAATCAGAGCATGCATGTAGAATTGAACTCAGACAAATGCAACTAGAGGGCAATGAAAATAATGACGGAGTAGTTATTTTGTGAAGAAATGTTGAAACAAAGAAAAGATGATATCACTTATATAAGGACCTGTCAGGATGAGTATTCCTACAAAGCTCTGCGGAATCCACAACTGAGCAAACCTAGCACATGAGACAAAGTTGGAACCTCTAGAACAACTAGATAGATAATATAATCAATTCATGAAGAAAAGTGAAATCCTAAACCAAGATCATACCTTGTCTGAAATCTCATCCATGGCTCGAATTATCTCAGCCGCCGAAGGCATCCCACATATATAGGTCACCAATTCTGTCGACCTGACAAAAGTACAAAATAGCCATAAACCTAAAATGACATAGAGTAACGCAAACCAACAGGTTCTACTCAAGCAGTATCCAACACCTTTCACTATACCAAAAACATCAATCCTGGGACAAACTTATCTTGCCTTGTTTTTGCATTACTTTGCCAATATAGCAGCACAAAGGAGCAGCATCACATAACATCATCAATTCACCTCCATTTTCTCAGAAAAATGCATGGCTTATATGAAGAGAGAATGCAATTCATTAAGCTTCAAAATGCTTAAATTTCAATAAAACATTATCACCAAGTGCAACGTCAAGTTGTGCACTCAATCATCCGTGTCAGAAAACTAAGACATTAAGAGTCATTAGGATTCCTCTACAATCTAAAATTCTTAAACAGACAGGTGGAGATGAGTGATGCATGTACTTTGCAACTTTTTCAAACGTTTTGCTTCGTAGTCACCTCTACAATAATTCTCATTATATATTTAAAATATAACTACAGCATGGAATGTAAAAAGAGTCCTGGTGCTCAAGTTTCCAGTAAATCACAAACAGTTACGACAACAATATCATGAGCATAATCAACGGTATCAGCAAGCTACAATACAAATCACGCTAAAAAAATTCTTCAACTTCCTCAATTGACGAACTAATAAAATTCTATGAGCTTACAGAATAGTGTGCTCATTTGAATTCCTTTCAGCCCCTAAAATTCGAATACCATCCAAAATGAGACGGAAATGATCGAAACCAGCTTCCTGATGATTCGATTCCACCAAAGCATGAACACTCGGCTAAACGCAAAGTTCCGCGAGCAATCATCCATGTCACACAGTTCAGTCAGACTACGCTCACGAAACTCTCCTCAACTACTGAAACCGCAACGACGCAATCGAAACACATCAATACATTGGCGTTCCAATCAGCACCTCACCTTTCGATAGCCTCGTCCACGAAGCGTTGAAAGCCTTTGGCATTCTTCAGATGTTGGATCCCATAGAGGCCAGTCGGCGCTCCACTGTGCGAAGTCTCCCGAGAATAAGTTCGAATACTGACAAGAACCGAGCTGTGACTGCGTAATATCGGCGTGGCAATTAGATCAGAGAGTGTTCGTCGGACTACGGCCGACATGGTTCAGCGATGGCGGCGGCGGCGGCGGCGGCGGCGGCGGCGGGAAGTAGGAATGCGGAGGGAGGACCCGGGGTTACCGGAAACCGTCGGGTGGCTGCCGACCGTCGATCTGGACACCGACCGAGGCGTACCGAGCGACAGGCGAAGAGAGCACAGAGGGATGAAGATGGAGTCACGTATGGCCATCGAGCGGGAGATGCAAGCCCTAAGGACATGGTACAAAACATAAACTTTGGGCCGGGCTTGTTCTGTTCGGGCTCGATTTCAAACGGGTGATGTCCGTACCCGAATTTTTTGGGATGGGCTAATTTTGTAGTGTAAGACCAGCCCATAAAGGCCCATTTATAACCCTAATGTCACTTACAAACATGAACTCCTTGCATGTCTTTCGGGTTTCCTTGACTCGAAACTTCAATTGGAAGAAACTCCCGTCGCCCCTTCGCTTGTTGTAGAGCATGGTTGAATGCAATACAAGAAAAAAGAAAAAAGAAAAAATACCCATGTGATGAAAGATATTGTGACAACAAAACAATTTCTAGATATTTAAGATTTTTTCTGTTTGGCTAACTGGAATAATCTTTCCAATTGTAAATGCATTTTGATAAGAATATGTCTAATCGTTTTGGAATTAGGGAATGAGAAAACTTAAAAATTATATAATAAGAGGGACATTCAGAAAAACTCAAGAACTATAAAGTTCTCACTTCTCATAATGTGGACTCTAATTTTCTTTTTTCTTATTATTTTTTTTTTATTCCAAGCTTTCACTATGTAGCCAGCCTAGCACTAATGAAAGTAGCATATTTAGGCGAGTGGAGTGGCTAATTTAATGAAATGAATTTACTAAGGGTTTGACAAATTTAGGATGATCCCCCATGAAAATTGCCTCCATTTGCCTCGAAGGCTTGGTTCCAAGGGCTGATTGGTCGGTTTATATCTTCGGAATCGTTTAATATGATTAAAGCACGTAGAGTGGGAAACTGTAGATATAGTTTTGTAACCAGCTGGAGGACCATTGTTCATTTCATAATGCTACCTTAGCCGGACCACATGTCTTTATTCATAGCGCTCCCTTTTTAGGGGCTTGATAAGTGTTTGCTTTCAGGGTTTTAAAATAATTGCGTGATAATGTCAAAAGAGTCGCAAAACAAGAAATCGGAAAGCAACTTCATACAGCGTGAAACGGGATTCTCGGATCAATTGAATGACCCACGTAAGTTTAATCGGCACTTAAGGGATTTCCCATTAGAGAATACAAGAGCTGACCACATGCATCATTTAAAAAGTATGAAAGATGAATAATATAATCATTTAGGGGGAATGACAAAGACACAGATGGCCTCTTAAAAGAACAACAAACGCAGATGGGCAAGTAGTGGAGTACTGACATAGGGTTTGGCCCCTCATTTGGCTAGTTGTGGGTTCAACGTGAATCCCATTAATATCATTAGGCAGAAGGAGCTTATTTCTCCTAATATAAAATTCGGGGTGATTGATTTCACATTAAATACATTTTCACTTAAGAACAAGAATTTACCCAGTTATGATTGATTTCCAATTTATAGAATCGAGAATTACCTCTATTGACCGTAGGAATTGTCCAGGATCAACCCGGGATCTGCCGGGTGTTGTTTTTGGATTTCTTCCATTTGTAGGTTGGTTTAGTTTATTGATGGGAGAATTACCAAAAAAGTCTTAAACTTATTGCAATTGTGTCAATTCAGTTCTAAACTTTTTTTTTGGCCAATTTAATCCTAAACTTTTTACAATTATGCCAATTCAGTTCATCCGGCCAAAATTGGCCGGATGACGCTGACGTGGACGCTAGGCCGTCCGGCAAACATTGGCATGGCATTTTAAAAAAAAATTTTTTAAATATTTTTTTCGAATTTTTTAATGTTTTTCGAATTTTTTAATTCTTTTTTTCCCATCATTTTCTTTGCCTCTCCGGCCACTAGCAAGGCGAGGCCCCGCCAGGGTCGGAGCTCGGTCCTCGCCGGATCCGATAGGGCCTCGCCCGCCGTCCACAATGTGGCCTCGCCAATGGCCGGCGGAAGCCTTGCCCGCCGTCCACAATGCGGCGGTGATTGAAAACCGCAATCACAAGCACGGATTGAGGCAGAGAGAGAGAACGGTTCCGAGTGAGCGACGAGGCGACCTCCTTAACTGAAGAATCTTCGGGTGACTATCCCTCTCTCTCTTGTTTGAAGTGATCGAGCGGCGGCAACGTAGCGGACAATGAAAGGGCACGTGGTGCAGTTGCAATAAGCGCGGAGTACGCTCGGCCAATCGTGACCGAGATGTGGCGGCCGATAGGGTTTCGGGGGAAGACAACGGCGACCACTTTTCGGGCGGTAGCTTGTCACCTGTTCGTAGCGAGGGTATGGCATGGCGGCGTTGCTGGTCGGCGAGATGGTGTCAGCTACTGCAACGGCGACAGACAGCAAGGATTTGTCTCCGGGACAGCGTTGGGGCTACGCTGAAATAGATGCTGGCGGGCGACTGCAACGCGGCGGAGATCTAGTGCAGCGATGGCGTCGGGGGGTTCGGGGCAGCGTCGACGGCACTTCCTTCCTGCTTGGATCTAGTCCCCTTCTCTAGTTTCTCTTCCTCTCTCTGGCCCCTCTTCGCTGATCTGGAACTCCCTTGCCCATAACTCCTCCCCTCCGGCCAGATCTGAGATCTCCGCCTAGCCCTCACTAATGGTTGGCGGGTCTCACCCTCGCTAGTGGCCGGCCAGGTTGACCTCGCCGGCCCTCGCCTCCGGCCAGGTTGACCTCGCCGGCCCTCGCCTCCGGCCGGCAGGAGCGAGCCTTGCCATTGGCCGGCCGGCCAGGAGGTGAAGAAGATGATAGGAAAAAAATATATATAAAAAGAAATAAAAAAATTCAATTTTTTTTTTTAAAAATTCGAAAAAAAAATTATTTTTTTTAAAAATGCCATTCGTTCGATGTCCACGCCAGCGCCGCCCGCCAATTTTAGCCGGATGGACTGAATTGGCACAATTGTAAAAGGTTTAGGATTAAATTAGTTAAAAAAAAGTTTATGGCTGAATTAGCACAATTGTAATAGGTTTAAGACTTTTTTGGTAATTCTCTTGTTTATTGATAAGGAAGATTTTGTTGCTTGAATTATGGAGAATGCTTGGTTCTTTGATTGCTTCCTTGCCCATCGCATTACCATCTTTTATCACTTGAATTAGTCTTCATGTATGCATCAAGCCCAAGAATGGCATGAAAATTTGCGAATATCCGTCGGTGTTGCCTGTTCTAACTTATATGAAAGCACATGATTTTCCACGTGAAGAATTTAGTAGAGACATCGTATAAACTATACATTTGCCTCTCCCCCTCCACTGAATTCTAGATGATTCAATCGGTTTGGTTCAGTTGGTCTGATTCTACACAAGGAATAGGGAATCGGACTAGTTATTGTGGAACTGGGAAACACAAAAAATAGGCCAATTCAGTTTGGTTCTTGAACAAAGTCAGGACTAATGCTCACCCCTTTTTTATAACTAATTGATTTGACAAAAACCAAATTTTACTAGGTATTCGATAGGATCCATTTATTTTAAGGTACACTTGCGGTCGAGCACATCATTAACTATTGAAGATTGACCTTAGCAGACCAAGCATTGGTAAAAATCTAGGAATATGATCATACTCTAGATAGTTTTCTAAAAATTTGGATTAACTGTTTGCGAAAAGATCTCATTTTGGGTCGGTTCTCCTATTTATGCTTTTATAACAAAGCTTTATCGAAAACAAATGTCCAAACTCTCATTTTGTCAAGCCAAATCATACAGCTGGTAAAAGAAAGTATGTCATACAGTAAATCAATATTCATATGGAAGAGACCAACGTATGCAAGTACAATGTACATTCGCCTATGCAGCCGGTTGCCTATAGGTACTATCTAAAGGCATTATGCAAAGACTGATATAATAAACCCTAGCATGTTAGTATATGCTGATAGCAATAGGTTCAGGCTATTGCTATAAATTATGCATGTGGCTAGCGTTATCAAACATGCGCACCTAAGCTTTGGAATTTTTCTTATATATAGTGCAATCGCGTCTTTATTATTCTATTAGATCCTCGGTATATTTGCAATTCTTTTGGGATATGGTCCCTGGGCACTTTCCGGCGCATAAAGTAATCTTTACTTGTTACAAAAAGAATCCACAACCTAAAATGCTCCTACTAAGGCACTTCAGTGTAAAACAGATATATAGATATGAACTAGGGTGATTCCCAATAAAATTAAAAGAGCTCTCATTTGTATATTAAGGAAGTGAAAAAGGAAATTCAAAGTAGTTTTAAGTATTTCTTTTACTAGAAACTCCAAATTAAAAAAAAAAAAAAACTTAAACTAATAGGTGAATGAGACCACACGTTAACATAGAACATATAAAGTCCATTGTTAAGTTATGATATTTCAACACTCGACGTACACGCGAAAGAGGTTGAATTGGACTCAAATGGTGCTTTTATTCACTGAAAATTTCATGATAAAAGAAGGTATTTTTACATAAAAGCCATTTTCAAGGAAAATAGTTAATTTTCTTTTATTTAGCAGTTTATGAAAAGTAAATTCCTTATTGCCACAAAGGAAAGCGGTTTTCTCCCTACGTAACCTTGCTATTTTCAATTTATGAAAAAAACATTTTCCATAGATGGCCTAATTTTCTATCATCCAAACATCAAATAGTCGAAAAACAATTTTTGCAAAAAAAATAAAATTTCTTCAAACAAACGTACCATGACGTTACGTTAGAAAGTATAGCTGAAAAAGTTTAGTTAATAGATAAAAGGAGAGCATATGCATATAAAAACATATATAAGCTATATTAGTAAGTGATGAAGGATATTTTGGTACTCTTGTAGTCTTGATGTCGAACCATTAACATCTTTCGAGTCCTCGCTTTGTTAAATAGCAAGAAGCTGGTTTCTTAGTAGTGGTGCGCAGCTCACATCCTCGTATTTGTCGTGACCCAAAAAGTTTGCTTCGTTGTAAAGTACAAGCAAACCCTGCCCAACAAACACTTGGATTTAAGGAGTGATATATCCAGATATACACCGTGTTTTGTCATATTGAAGCGTATATTCCCGGATAAGGATTTGCAACTCTTTCGGCTTTGATGGTTTCGCGCTTAGTGCTTTTAGTTTAATGTTGGGATCCAGCTACGCGCGTTTCAACGGGCCCGTTTCGTGTGCTCTTTGGATATTTAATCATCAGTAATCAGACGCACGATGGAGTAGAATAGTGTTGCTATTAGCAATTTGGAACCCAGCCCGATCGAGTTGGAACTTACTTTAATTAAACATTTCGATTGGTTGGGTTTTCCATTTTCTTGCCTTTTCTTGTGGGGAAGGACAAGTCACGTTTCTCCACACGCTGAAGAAAAGATCTTTTCGTTTTTTCCATCTTCTTGACCAAACAATACCATATCGTCATTTCCTGGCAAAGCCCCTGCGGAAGAAATCGAACTTTCGATCAGCCGATAATTTGGATCCGTGATGCGTCGAGGAAACCGAAATTATGTAAACTAATCCCGAATCAACGAGAAAAACAGTGTAGAAACTAGCATCAGAGGTACGAGATGATGAGATTACAACTCTTTTGAGATACTTTTTTCGCTGATTCATTATTATATTCAGCATCTGAAATTATTGTTACATGGGAGGAGAAATTTTGCATAGATTCTCAGTTCTGCCGCTTCCTAACGCTGCAGTTATTAGTGAAAGCTAAGGTTCGACGTTTTTTCTGTACAAGCTTAGGTTGCGGAGAGTTGGAATTAAATGTTATTGAATGGTCCGCGCATGGAAGAGCCTAAAGCGCCCTTCTTCCGCCTAGGAGCGGACGTTAGCGCTCCTAGCGAATTCGCTCATGTCTATGTCGCCGAAGCCACTCTGGGCAAAACTTTCGACTCCGGTACTCTCGCGGTTGAACAACCAAGAAGGGTCGCCACCCGCTGAGGGACACACCCCGAATTGGCCGTAATCCTCTTGGCGATCTCCCTCGAACATGAAGTTCCATGACGGCGGGTTCCCGAGGAACGTCTCCCACCGTATGTGATTCATCCAGGGGTCGTCGAAGCTGCTAATATTCGGGTCGAAGGATGGAGACTTGCCTGTCGAGAAGTTATCGATTATTGGAGAGCTGAAGTTGTCGGAGCTTCCGTCACAAGGATACACTGGCGTCTCGTGGTTGCTAACTTCGAACTTGGCTTGCTCGATGGCTTTAGAAGGGACCTGTTCGTTAGCTTGTTCTTGGAGAGGCTTGTGAGTGACTGGATCAATGCCCATCCTAATGAGCTTCTTCTTGATATGGGTGTTCCAGTGGTTTTTGATCTCGTTGTCCGTTCTTCCGGGTAGTCTAGCTGCTATTTTGGACCACCTGAGGCAGATGAAAATGGCTAAGAAGTAAATATATTTAGGTAAAAGGGAGAATTTTCTTTGGTATAATGAAAGCTTAATCATATTTATACATCTAAGGAAACTCAGCACTACAATTCCCATGGAAAATATGAATGACAAAAATGACTCTGCAATAAAAACATAAAAAAAACGACAAACGAAGAGGAGCAACATCAGCGGGCACAATCTCTAACATCATCAAACCAAAAAATAGAAAAAAGAAAGAAAAACATAATTTTGTTTGGGTTTAAAAAGAAGAAGAAGAAGAAGAAGAGGAGGAAATCTCAAACGCATTTATATTGTCGGATGAATAACTGGACTAACCATATGTTATTATCTTTCAAATCATGATGCATAAATAGTTGGTGGCACTACGGTAAAGTAATAATTGATGATGATACTGACCTATTGCCGAGAGTGGCATGGAGATCGATAACCAGGCTTTCCTCGGCTTCGTTGAGGAGGCCGCGCTTGAGATCGGGGCGGAGGTAGTTGGTCCAGCGGAGGCGGCAGCTCTTGCCACAGCGGCGGAGCCCAGCGAGCTTGGGGACGGCCCGCCAGCAGCATTGGCCGTGGGTGAGTATGAAGTTGACCAGCTTCCGGTCCTCCTCCGCCGTCCACGGCCCTTTCTTCACCCCAAGCTTGTCGCAGCACGGCTGCCTGCCCATCGCTCTCCCCTCGCTCCGGCTTACTCGCGACGCTCAAAATTGCGTATAAAATCCCACGAACTCACTCTTAATGGAAGTAACCCCCACCTCACCCACCTTTATATACTAAGTTCATTTCGTCCCCACTATTAATTTTTATTTTTCGTTTCCGGCGGATTTTTTTATTTTTTTATTATGAGTAGGAGTTTGTTGTCTCACGCTTATTTCGTGCGCGTGCATTTGACCTTCCGTGGACATAGCCCGAATCATGCACCTATTAGTAATGTTGCCAAAGATTGTGACCAAGTAATGAGCCTACCACACCCGTAATAGTGCATTCACCATTCGTTGGGGAAGAAGAGAACGCGAGAATTCATATGTCCTTAGCAACTTGACATAGCTATCCTCTATGTTAAATACATCAACTCGATTCGTATCCCATTTCAAGTTGTGACATATTTTGAAAATTTTACTAAATGATGATGAAATGGTCTTTGATTAGGCAGTCTCAGATCGTAATTTGCACGTCGATGAGTTATTTATCTAAATATTGTGGCCTTTAATTGATATGTTGAGGTCTATCATTGAGAGGGCTACTGATCAAATGTAATTTGAAATTAATGAGGTGTTTTGACACTTCCTGACATGAGATGATGGAGCTTATATTATTATTGATATATATATATATATGGATGCTTAAAATGAGAGGATGTATTTAATAAGTTGAGAGGATCTGCATCCTCTCTATGGAACGTGCGTTGTAGATCGGCAGCTTGCCTGTCTACCTAATTGTGCTTGCATGAGAGTACGGAGGGGAAAGAAGAGAAATATCGCTTTAATCAATAATAATTACATTTACCTAAAAATGGTGAAAAATGTCTAGCTGGAGAGCGTGCACAAATTTCAACTAGCTCCCAACATAGACCATCGTCCACAGTGCCGTCTCGACGCAATCGCCAAACTACGTGATGGGGGGGGGCTCGTTGTGGCCCTTGTGGGGTTAGTGAGGATAGATTCTAATATCGAGCCTAGAACATGTTAATAAGATCTACTTTGTGATTAACACACGATCAGGAGAGAAAAATTGAAAATCTGAACTCTAAAAAGCAATCTCATCTAATTATATGAGAATTTAGTGCGCACTTAAACTATTTTAGTTTCCTCCAAAGAAATACAATTTGAAATATGTGGCTCATAGGGCGAGTAGTGGTTTGCAGAACATTTAAAAGTTTAATTCATTCAATTTGCTGTCATTCGCTCTAGAATATCTTTATTGGAATAAAACCCTAATATCGTCCTTTCTTAAAATTAGACATCGATTTTAATTACTAGGAAAACGACTTTAGATGCGTACTTTCCTTAGAATCAAACCCATCTATCAAGTAGGAATCGAGAGGATAAAGAAAATTCATAACAATGAATTAAACAAAATCAGAACAAATCAAAGGCATGTGTTCTTAAAAAATAAACTATTTTTAAGTTGAGTTAATACCTTAAAAAATCCTAAACTGGTACAATTGTGACAAATTTACCCAAAACTATTTTTTTGACCATGAAAAACCCAAAACTGATATACCTATGACAAATTTACCTCGACTAACTATAAAAAAAACTATAAACTGATACATTTATGACAAATTTACCTAAAACTAATTTATTCGACCACAAAAAACCCAAAACTGGTAAATTTGTGACTAATATACCCTCCGCAAAATATATTAACGCCACAAAAAAATCAAAAAAATTATAAACTGTGACAAATAGAGTGTAAAATCCCAAATTGATATACCGGTCAATTGTCACGTGTTATTTAACTTTATAATTTAACAAGAAAATTTAACTAAAACTAACATAGGGTAAATTTGTCACAAGTGTACTAGTTTAGGGTAAATTTGTCAAAGGTATACCAGTTTGGGGTATTTGGTGGTAAAAAAAATAGTTTGGGGTAAATTTGTCACAAGTGTACTAGTTTGGGGTTTTTCAAGGTATTAACCCTAATTTAATTATGAAGTACTTAGTCAACAAACATGCTTGGTGCTAAAAAAATAAAAAATAAAATCCTTCGATACATCAAAGATATTATAGAGAATGAATAAGTTCTTTTAATTTAATAGGAGAAATTCAAAATAAAAGCCTGAAATGCCTTCATTTTTTGAAATAAGAATCTGAAGTTGACACTATGTCAAATAATGGATCTAAAGTAGCCATGTTAGTTTTTTAAATAAAAGCCTGAAGTAGTTATGACAGTTTCAAATAAGGGTCTAACCTCGCCAGGAGAAGTGTTAAAAAAGTCCTAAACTTTTTGCATTTGTGTCAATTTAATTATAAACCATTTTTTTGGTGCCAATTTAGTCCTAAACATTTTTACTTTGTGTAAATTTAGTCATTTCCAATCAATTTTGGCCCGATTTTGCTAACTAGATGCCGGCCGATTAACGTGGCCTAATCAGTGCTGACATGAATAATTTTTAATAATATTTTAATTTTAATTTTTTTTTCCTTTTGCTCCTCCTTCCTCCAATCGGTTGCCAATCGGCGGTCAGCTAGAGGTGACGGGCGGTAAGGCTCGCCCTCACTTTGCCCAAGCTAGCCTCGTGCCGAGCTAGCAAGGCTAGCTTGAGGCAACTTAGGCCACGAGGGTGGCCTTGCGCTGAGCTAGCAAGGCTCGCCCTCACCGGATTTGGCAAGGTCGAGCCTCGCCCATGGCCGGCGAGGCTCGACCCTTGCCGCCTCGGCGTGAGGCTGCCCTTGTGGCCACTAGCGAAGTGGCCTGCAAGGCTTGTTGGTTGGAGGAAGGGGGAGGAGAAGAAAAAAAGAAAAAAAAAAAATTTAAAAAATATCAAAATATTATTAAAAGTTGTCAACGTTAAAGACTGATTGAGCCGCGTCAGCAAAATCTAGCCAAAATTGGTTGGAAATAATTGAATTGACACAAAGTACAAATATTTAGGACTAAATTAACACAAAAAAAGGGTTTATAACTAAATTGACACAAATGTAAAAGGTTTAGGACTTTTTCGCACTCCTCCCTAACCTCATTGGTTAATGCTAGTTAAATATTATGGTCGGTCAAGGCCATTTTTGTTAAAAGGTGATTTTAATTTGAAATTATTTTTTATCTTTTCTTTTATCTTTTCTTTTTTCTTTTCCTCCTTTCGGCTGGCTAACAAGGGTTGCCTCCACTGCACTAGCGAGAGCCTGGGTCATGACCCTTGCCTAGCCTCTCCTAGCATTGTAGGTGGTGGATCTCGGGCTAACCATCGGCCAAGAAGAAAGGAAAAAAAGAACGAGAGAATTTTTTTAAAAACAAGTAAAAGACGAAAATGCCTTTGACCGACTAGAAAGTTAAGCTCTTTTTTTAAACCAATGTATCCATTTTAGGTCCTCAAATGAAATGAAATGAAATCGATTTCATGTCTTAAATTTAGAAAACAATGGCACTTCAAATCTTTATTTGAAATAAGATCTATTTTAGACTCTTAATTGAGAAAATGAGGACACTTCAAACTCCTATTTGAAATTTTCCTTATTTAATATTAAAAGATATGAAAGAACAAAATTCACAAGTTCTTATTTTATAACATAACTCTAGTCTAAAATTGATTTAGGGTGCGCGTTCATTGCACAAAAATAGAAAAAAATGATTGTTTATATTGTTTTAAAAAATTAGTCAACTAAAAATATTTTCATCATCAATAACAATCTATGCCTAATTATTTTTGTAGATGATAGAAAAAATTTCCATTCATTTATTTCTCTAAGTAATACAAATAATTATTTTTCAAAAAATGTTTTCTAAATCACTCGTGTTTCGTGAAACGATGCACCCTTAAAACATCTAAAAAGCTAAGGCGAACAAATTTATTCACTTAATAAAAAATGCTGAAAGTTCTATCGAATTATAGTTAATCTATCACACAATTTAATATGGTTCTTTATTTTAAGAGAAATTTAAATGGAATAAATAACTTCTGTGAAATTTATTCTAAACTTGCAATAAAATCTTTAAAAGTAAACGAAGTTGAAGATTGCACATGGTTTCATTTCCTTCGATGTTCTTATTTAAAGTTACGGCTCCCATGATCGTGCCCTGAAAATCGCCTCTTCTATTCTATATGCGCTGTACGTGCTCAGCATCTTTTCTATCTCAACCTTAGGCTCCTTGAATTATAATATTCTCCTAGAATGCCATAAATATCGCCGCGAAATAAACCTCATTTTCTTTCCTTACATCACATCTCATAATTACCAATTTTACCAACGGTTCTAGAAATCCTATATTGCAGGGGCGAAGCAATCGGTTCCTAACGAGGCGCGTGCACACGGCATCTCAGCTTGGCTTTGGGGAAAGCTATCATGATCTTTCAGTGAAAGCTGCTGGCGAACTAATAAGGATTGTTTTCCATATCGTGGAAGGGCTTTGTTTTTATTTGCTCCGGAGTGTTTGGCTCTACGCTTTGGCTGGGAACTTAGAAATGGAGGTATTATCAGGTGCACCGTATACATGTGATGCCAATGCATTTTAATCCTTAGATAAGGTGGGTTCCGCGTGGGACTCATTAAAATCGAAGGTCGAGATCAACTGAGCTCCTGTGGAGCTGGAGCATCTAAGAACTTCTCCTGGATTTGAATGGGCTGCTGGAGAATGTGCCATCCAGTCGCACAACTCCACCTAAGCGGCCAAATTTCAAGGCCCCTCAATTTCAACTCTTACTTAAGCATGTCATCACCCTTCTCGTCAGCACTCAGCTATCGCGGTGCTTCTTCCTCCAAGGCAAAGCGACCAGGCCCGATCAAGATTTTGTTAAAATCTTGGTGATGACAGAGCTTTGTTTTCATTCTTTAGTAAATCTTGTCGAGTGTTGGAATGTTTTGTGTCCAAATTCCATTTCTTTCGTGAGAAATTGACAATTAAAATTTTTTTTCTAAAATAATCATCCTTATTGCTTATAAAAACGTTTTCACTATTAGCAACAATAAACTCCTAAACATTTTTTTTTTATAGAATATTACCAAAAAAGTCTTAAACATATTACACATGCAACAGTTTAGTCCTTTTATACTTTTTTTATGATTTGTCAATATAATTTTTCTGATCAATTTCTATAGGAAAATATCGACATGATAGTCTAGTTAAAATCAGCTATCCTTATGTGGTATGATTTAAAAGATTGATATAGATAATTTTTATAAAAAATTTTGAATTTTTTTCCTTTTTTCTTTTTTGATGATGGCTAGTGAGCGCCGACAACCAGAAGACGCGTGGGCGATGAGAGTTGCTAAGCCCTTGAAAGAAAAAAGAAAAAAGAAAGTACATAAGCATAAACTCACCTTTCTGACAGCGCAAAGCATGAAAGGAAAGCACATTGGGAATCAAGCTTGGGTGATTACATCTATAATCTCTGTCTTGACTCTTAACACTGGTACTCATGGAGGCGAAGGCATAAACTGACCTTTCTACAGCGCAAACACAGTGCGAATCAAAGCTACAATGATCGGATTTTGGAATGGCGATTCAACAAGTGGCTTGCTTCACTGAATCAAAGATAAAGACAAGTCGGGTTTTGATATTGGGGTTGAAGTGTAATGGGAGGAAAAGCTTTTGGCCTTTTTTGACTTCGTTACCAAGGGGCTTAAATGATTCGACGTTGAGTTGTCCTTTAGGATCGCCTTATTGATTACACATAGGACTAGCTCCCTTGCTTCCTTATTCTTTTCATAAGATAAAATAAAATTGAAAAAACAGACACCTATACCTAGACCAGCATGCGGATTTTTTTTCTTTCCAAAAAAGGTTTAATTAACTATAGAGGCATGTATCGAGTACATATACGCCAAGTTGCAATGTAATTTAATTTTCGCAATATTTTATGACAATGAAATTAAGTGAAAATGAAACGTGAAAATACTGGACTATTTTGATTACTCTAGTATACTATAATAATAGTTGTCCCACCAAAAAAAAAAAAAACTAGTATAAAAGTGCCAATCCGAAAAACAGTTACAAAGGCCATATTGGTCAAAATTTTCACGCAATATCCTAACGCATATACAAATGATTTTTCTTACAATAAAATGTACCTGAATAAATGTAACGGATCTAAGAAATTACCATATTCATTTTATGCACCAAATGAGACACAAGTCAAAGCTCAATTGGATCAACCGTAGCTAGTTTGAAAATGACATAGTACTTGGTCTTGGAGAAAATGTGCCATGACATGCCCACCCCTATTTGTTGTTTTTTAACATAGGGTGAATTATGACAAGACAAATGGTGAAAGAAAATTTTTAGAAGAAAGTGAGTTGTTATTGCACTTAGGATGGTCCCTTTTAGCGAATTTTATGATGGAATGGAGTTCCATCGCCAAGCAAAGTGATAATGGAGTTCCCTCGCTAAAGAAGTAATTTGTTGACATTGCTGTGCTATGCTATTTCTTTTTATCACGAGTTACATTTCCATCATATATGGTTCACAAAGCTGTGTTACATTCCTTATATACATAAATTTTCCGGAATTCCAAGTTATAGAGGATGTACCAGTTGAAGATCAGTTTAGAACAAGCGTTAAGCGAAATTGGTGAACAAGCCATACGTTTATCTCGTTAGGTTTTCCATCTTATACAAAGCTTTTCAGCTGTATCGAAGGGAAAAATCAAGTTGAAACTGGCCCAAGCAAAAGAACTGGCATCAGTCCCAGAAAAAGATTAAACAACGAACGAGTGAGATGTGGATTTTGGAAGCTGCTTGCCCAAAGCAGACGAGAATCAGAGGACAGAATAAAACGCACGGGAACCGAGCCGTGTGCCGATCACGGCGGGACTTTTAGATTTCGTTGCGAAGGGCTCCAGCGCAACCGGGATTCGGCGACCAGCCTTTGGCAACGAAGCGGGCTTTTTGCAGCGAAATTTCAAGTCCGTTGCGACTAAAATGATGCAGTGCAATGGCCCAGCTCTTTTGCAGTGATGCGACTCGCCGACCATTGGGCCTGCTAATTGCTTGTCGCTAATGGACTCGGTCCACTAATGTACGCCATAGCATCGAGAACTTGTTATCCAACTTTCTCATGCTTTTAATGGCGCGAATGATAATTATTCTAATCAGAAATTAATTCCAAAATGTGTTTTTAATAAAAAAATTTCGTGTTTAATGATGACACAAAATTTCTATTTTCAGAATAGAATTTTATTTGATGACGACACAAACTTGTTTGATAAAGTCACAAAACTTGTATTCCTATAATAGAATTTTGTTCGATCACGACACAAAATTTCTCCCTCTTGAGACGCGATGGATGGCGGCGTTAAATGGCCGGCGACTGGCGACTGACGGAAGGCGGTGGTGGATGGCGGGTGGATGGCCGCCTAGTAGAGAGGACAAGCGATGAGAAAAGTTTTTAGTAGTCATTTATGTTTCAAAAATAGAGAAGTAAAAATTTGAACTGAAAATTTGTTTGAGAAATAGAAAAATGAAATTACGTCACTAGATAGATTTATGTTATGGAAACAAGTTTAGATAAAAATTATTCTAAAATAGAAAATATAATGGTTGTCATACGTATCTTAAGTATTTCGGGGTATCTGCAACAACACACCAAAAGTTAGTGGAGAATTTTTTTTACATTTTTCTTAATTTCTAGATTTTTAAATAATTTTTTTGAATTTATTCTTTTGTCCTTTTTTTTTTTTTCAGAATTCCGACACCTCTAGCCAATTATCGGGCCTCGGCGATGGCTAATGAGGTTCAACTCGCACCCAACGCTTGCCCCTGTTGGGATGGTGAGATCGATCTCGCTAGTGGTCAGCAAGGCTTCATCCTTGCTTGAGGCTAGAGGAAGAAGGAAAGAAAAAAAAGAAAAGGAAAAAAAATCAAAATTCTTATAAAAAATGTGAAAATTCTGCATTTTAGAGCTATTAAACTGCCACTTTTATTTCTCATTTTTATTTGTTTGGTTCGGTTCGGTTAACCGACGCGACTAGACTATCACATTAGTTATTACCAACCAAATTTGGTCGAAAAAGAAAATTGATAAATTGTCAAAAGATTTTAAATCAAATTATTAATTTGCCAAAAGGGTTAAGATTGAATTGACAAAATTAAAAAGTTTAATGCTATATTGGCAAATTGTTAAAATGTTTATAATTAAATCGGTCAAATTAAAAAGTTAAGGATTAAATTCACACTCCTACAATTGGTTTATGACTTCTACTTCTTCTTTTTCTGTAATTATCCCATCAATTTCTCGTCGACACAAAAACCCGGAGCTTTGGAAAATAGATGTGGGACTCATGCATAAACATGCATTATGCAGTGCATATGTGTCCTCATATCATTGCTTGTCTGTCTCTTGAGTTATAATATGCAGAAATCCCGTTTCAATGGACCAAATGCGGTTTTGCTTTCATCATTGAGTTCTGTTCGTGTGTGCGATGATAATGGTTCGAGACCTTAGGTTCTCTGGACCATGATTTTTGGTATCTTTGCTATGAGAAGATTACAGCGAACTTGTTGGATTTATTCACAACTAGACGCGCATGCGACAGAGTAAATCTACGGAATCGTCACTTTGATAATTGCACCGACTTGGACAAGGGATTGGCTCTATCGCAGCCAACCTCACCCGTCGCTGTCATCATAATTGATAACTAAGGTTTGCCTAACTAGATAATAACCTATGAAGTCCACAACATAATGAGTTACTACAGCGCATTCTCGAAATTTAAACTTGGCGTTTTCATGGGCATTCAAAAGATTCATTATCAGCGTAGACTTGGGAAGCGGCAGTTTCACCCAATCAAAATTGCCGGCAATCGTGTCTGATGTCAATTTTCGGATGCAAAATCAATCGATTTCGTGATGTCAAGTTCTACCTTTACTTCAAAAGGTGTCGAACATGCCAAGCCAAGCAAATTGAGCTTGTAACCAAGCGGGGCATTAAAGCGATGGAACATCAGTAGTGAATTAGACCGGTGGCAGCGGATGGGCCAAGACCCCGGATCATCCGCACTGGCTTTGCATGTCGCTTCCCCTGGATTAATAGGTACCCCCAACTAATGGCCGATTCAGTGAAAAGGTGTCGAACACGATTCATCTTGGTATACCGTGAGCGCAAGATGAAATATTTACAATTAATAATCTTCTTTAGGTAATATCGTTTGGGCCAATAAGAATAATATCACAAATTTCTACTCGGACGATATGTAACGACACACTAGAGAACATGGCGACTGAATTCGACTTACGACCAGAGAGAGTGGCAATTAGATTAGGCTATTGGAGTCTATTAATAAGAGCCAAAGCATTGCTAGTTAACTGAGCCACCCTCACAATGCTGCTTCTAATTGGCCCTTCGACTTTCTTGTTGTTACTAATCCCCCGCTCTTGAAATCCATCCATGCAAGTGTCCTCGTCGGTCAAGGCAGCACTCACCCAAGTCCGTATATCGCTCATGTTGGTCTCAAATTCAGGGCCATCGAGAGCCTTCATCGCGACTAACGACTGGCGGATCTCGTCGACCGAGTCGCTCATAGTCTCGACGCAGTCAATCACTGCCCTCGCTTCCCTCTTGCTCAGGCCCCCGGCGTTTGACAACCTGGATACCGTGTTAGAAGCGGATAGCACGCCGTCGAGCGTCACCAGTAGAGCCGCATTTGCCATCTCCTTAGGGCTCGTTTGGATGGTGCTCGCGTAGGGGGAGAGCGTTTGGTAACATACGTCCGGATAGATGGTGAACCCGCAGGAGGTCTTGATGAACTCGGTGTAAGATGACAAGGGGTCGAGCCCTGATGAGGCCGAGCATGGTTGCGCAATTGAGAATAGAATGAAGATGGCGGTGGTCGAAATCGCAAGTGCGAGCCTTGGGATGGTGGGAGGAGAAGAAGAGGACTGGTTTTTACACGTGGATGATTCCATGGACCGAACAACAGAAAATGCGCGCATGTTTTTGGTCGGGGTCCTAGGTAAGGGCCTTAAAGCCCTTCTTATAGAGGGCTACCATGAAACTGGGGGGGTGTTTGGGACAATGTGCGGGACCCTCTGGAGGGCTCTCCGGGCCCTCAAAAATGATTTGAATGGTGATGAAGAAGAGGAGCGGGATGCACTGCCAAAAGCGAGAAGATAAGGTGGGGTCGATCCACATGCACCGCAACATGGAGGAGGACCAGGAATGCGAAAAGGAGAGAACCATTTCCGAACATGGGAGAGCAGATATGTAGCCCTCGTTTTGCCGTCCCTTGCCATTCATACCAACTATAATACGCGACTAGTCACTTGAGAAACAAAATATAGTAAAGCAGTTGTGGCAACAGAATTGTGCATGCAGTCTCTCATTTCTAAGTCTTCAAATCCAATCAATCTATTCGTGTTTATCATCCATCCACGCCATTGAAAAGACTTCAGATTCTGCAGGTCTCAAAAATGTTCCTTCGAGTTCAAGAAGGAATAATCTCCTGATTTTAATAGTTACGTTACATCAGACACTATTAACTTCAATTTTTTTATTCATCACTTTACGATTTTATTTTTTTTACTTTTAACTTTATTGTTCGAATATAATATTAAGAAAACTACAGATTCCTGCAATAATTATGGCCCTATCGAACATTATTGGTTGCGTCCCCTCTAGTTCCCCGGTTGTTCCCCACTCCACTCTTGAAGCCAAAAAAGAGGAAAGAGAGAGAAAGGGATCAAAGAAGAAAGAAAAATAGAGCTCATAACGGTGCCAAAAGGGCACAGGGAACACTCTATTTTCCCCCCCTTATATGACGCTGCAGAAACAGATAATAACATGAATGACAAATCCTAAATACGAGAGATGATCGTAACAAACAAGAAGGTGCACACGCACCAAGCACAATAACACAAAAATCTCAATTTTTCATTAAAACATCAAGGAATATGCTGCCCCACAAAAACAAAACAAAAAAAACATACTGCTACATTAATGTGTAAAAAAAAAATCTAATGAAATTCTAATTTTAAAGTAGGAAATAGACAAACTAATAACAAAGTTCATCCTATTGAATAACCTAGTTGGATTATAATTCAAAATGAAAATCAAATCATCTAAGATATCAAAACATAATTTGCAATTATAAAAATCCTAAATCTATCATATAACTTATTATTAAAAAATCCATATAAAACATTTTATTTAAATAATTATTTTTTTAATCGATGTGATACTAAAGTGAGTCGGGAAAGAGTTATAACACTAAAATGATATCGAACACTTCTAAGAGCGTCCCTTCCTCGTGCATCTGCATAATCGTATAATGTTTCGTGTAAATCGAGTTGATGAATGGAAAATGATTTCTTCACGAAATACTAGCGTGATTGTCGGCCACCGGACTCCATGATGATTGGGAGCGTTTACAAAAGTGGGCCCTACCCGGGGCCCACGCACATGCATCGAACGGTAGAGAAGGTAAAGCAAAAATCGCCTTCGCTTTCTTCTGCGTTTTATTCATCGTTCGTTAAAAGCCTATGAATTCGGACCTTGTCCACGTTTATTATGCCCACACGTGGCAACACATTGGTAGGTGTCGGGCCACATCAGCATTATGATATCCAAGGAAAGATATTTTGACAGGATATCTCGCACCGCTTCCTTCGTACGTTGTTATCTTTTTAAACAGCGCTTAAATCTAGGTCACGAACAAGCGGGGGACAATTCCCCAAAAATATAAAATAAAAAAATTCCAAGCCTACTACGCTACTACTTCAATTTAAAATTTTCTAAGTTAATCGATTTAGTTTTAAATTTTTTAACAACTTACCTAATCAATTCTAAACCTTTCAATAGTATTAATTTAGTTCTAAATCTTTTAATAATTTTTTAATTTAGTCATAAACATTTTAATTAATTCCAACCAATTTTGAGCTAAAATTGTTGACTAGTCAACGCTAGTCATTCTACATAGTATAGTTGGTGTCAACGTAGATAATTTAAAAAAATAATAATTTTTTATTATTTATTATTTATCTTTTTTCTTTAACCTTCACAAGCTCAACCCTCACTTGTGGTTGGTGAGGTTAGGACAAAAACAAGAAAAAAATTATAAAAAAATTATATATTTTTTTTTAAATTGTCCAACTAGCACTAACTTAACTGTCAAGTCATTGATTTTCTATCAAAATTAGCCGAAATGATTAAATTGACAAATCATCAATAAGTTTAAGGTTAAATTAGCTAATTATCAAAAATTTTAAGACTTAGTTGGCACAATTAAAAATGTTAGATTTAAATTAGCACAAGTACAATAGATTAAGGACTTTTTAGTAATTTTTCCCTAACAAATGGGTATATGTTGGCCCTGCCAAAAGAAGAAGAATTACTGGACAAATGGGTAAATATATAAAACCAACCTAGATTTAATACAATAATCATGGAGTCATGGACTAACCAAGTTAGAAATATCTCATAGTCATAGGTAGTAAAGTATGAAAAACCGGGTCATGTGAAAGTAGTAGATTCATGGAAATTGGCATATACGGTCACTTGCACATTGTAAGATTTTCAGCCCTCCGTATGCAAAATCATAAAAAATGATCATATCTTGGAATAGCTTGATTGGAATGTTTTTCATGTGTCGGCAATTAGGCAATATGGCTTCTTGATCATGCTCTCTATATAAGGGCGTCGGTTATCGGTTTATACTTTCTTTCTTTTATATTTATTTTTCTTTCAATGTAGTTTCTTATCGTAATAGTTACTTACTTAAGTCAAAGAAAGGGACCTGAAAATCTCAATAATGCTCGATCCCTTAGCTCTCCTCTAGATAAGAACTCGACGTGTCAATCCTTAGCCCAAAAAGACAAAAAGAAATCTAACCTAGGCAAACGAACATCATCAAAAAGAAAGAGCGAAGTCCAAACATGGTGGAGAGAAGAAGTTTTAAGAGTCGGGCAAGTTGGGCTGTCCAAGCCACAAGAGGGCAAGTTGCAGCCGCAATAAGCTGCCAACTTGGCCGCTAAAGGTACCATCGAGAAGACTGTTTGAAATCCATGGGACCCGGCCCATGCAAGTTGTATGTACTGCCTCCTTCGATTTCGGCTATCAAGCCGAACGTGAAATGCGACATCGTCATAGGTCCCTTGGAGTTGCCGAAAAATATCAATGCTTAATAATGTTCTCACATGATATTATCCACCGAAAGATCTTGATGATTATTAAACTCAGACGTTCGAAAGATCATTCAGCTCCAAGTCTCCATCTTTCTTCCAATACCCTTATCTTCATGGGGCCATCGACCGGTGCAGATCCTGTTAACCATCCTTCACCCTTTTTCTCGTTCAGTTAGTAACTTGGATTTGCTTTCTTTCACTATAAATAGGGACCTTCCTTTCCCACTTTCATCGACCAACTCAACCACTCAACTTCACTCACTCACTCACAAACACACACACGAGCAAAAAGAGAGAGATGGAACGATCGAGTGCTCTAGCAAATTTAGCAACAAAGCTCCTCGTATGCCTAGCCATATGTTCCTACATCATCTCAATTAGCTCCGCCCAAACATTCACCAACACCCAGTTCATAAGAACATCATGCAGTAAAACCACCTACCCGCGCCTGTGCTACACCTCCCTCTCCAGCCAAGCCAATCTCATCCAGACGAGCCCTAAGCTCCTCACCAGCACCGCCCTCAACGTGACCCTTGACAAGGCACGCTCGACCTCAGCCATGATGGTGAGGCTGTCTCGGGCCCACGGGATGAAGCCGAGGGAGGTGGGGGCGATGCAGGACTGCGTCGAGGAGCTGAGCAGCTCGGTGGACGAGCTGAGGCGGTCCATCCACGAGATGGGCCAGATCAAGAGGTCCTCCAACTTCGGGCTGATCATGAACGATGTGCAGACGTGGGTGAGTGCTGCCCTCACGGATGAGAACACGTGCTCGGACGGCTTCACTGGGAGCACGATGAACGGCAATACTAAGACAGTCGTGAGGAACGAGATACTGACCATTGCGCATCTCACCAGCAATGCTTTGGCCTTGATCAATCGTTACGCCGAGCTTCAGGGCTAATGCCAATTGCTACATAGCCATGGCCGTAATTGTTACTTGTCAATCATACCTAGCTTGCTACGTAGAGAAGGTATATCATCGTTTGGGATATATATTGTATGATTGGGAAACTCTATGTGTTTTGTCGTTGATCTGTAAGATGTAGATGGAGTTGCCAGATTAAAAGAATTGATGGCGGCGGCCAAGGTAGCGATAGGATGCATAAATGAGGTTAATCTTGTTTCCCCCGTGTGCTCTGCAGTTAATTTGTGCATGCATATATTAGCCTTGTATCTGGTGATTGAATGATTCTAATGGACCTATAGTTTGCTTGGAAAAGGCCTAAAACCACACATACTCTGTGAGGGAGATCTTATGAATGGGCAGATTTTCCTCAACATACCGAGGAAAGCGGTTCCTAAGGGGCTGAGGAATACTAGATTGTCTTAAACGAGGATCCAGGGTTACCTGTTCAGTGTCGCGCCCGGACTCGACAAGGAAATAAGCTTGAAATGTGCCGAAATGGAGGTTTGCTGAAATGAAAACAGGAACGGATGGGCAAGAGGTTGAAGATGAACTGAATAGAAAATAGAATAAAATCTCACTGAGTATTTACACTGAACGAAGAAGCGGGACGGTTCACGGTGGCAATAATTGGAGGGACGTGCCAAACGTGGCGATGTGTCAATAAAACTCTATGGGTTGAGGACAAAAGTAATTGTCACTTCAGTGAATTTCGAAACGTTACAAGCATTAATGCACGTCCCAAGAAACCGTCAGATATAATATTTTCAGAAGGGGCGTATAATCGACATAACGCCAAAAAAGATCTATTCTTATATTCGAAAAATTGTCAATTTAAATGAGTATAGCGCTTAATGCTAAATTTGATTTGGCCATCGGTGAGTTATCGATAAATAGAAACATTTGTTGATGATCATGATATTATATCGATGATAATGAAATACAGCTATCAGTGCACAATGATGAAAGGTCTACGAACGTATCGGTTGGATGATGAAAGCAATACATAACTAATGTTATAATGAATTTGGCCAAGTGTTGGATGCAGGGAAATCAAGGGAAGAGATGAAGTGAAGATGCTGATTGAAGACAAGGATATTGAAAGACAGGTGAACTCAGTGAAATTTGAGGAGTTGGAACTGCCTGTGGATATCATGAGATCTAAAGTTATGGAGATGCTATTGTTGTAATCATTAGAGTATTTACTGTTAATGAGTGGTTATGTTTTTAGGCTTATAAAAGGTGATATGTAACCGTTGTGAAGGGATTCGTAATCATCAACAAAAATTCTTTATGTATTTCCAATTTCGAGTATTTGCATTTCTTTTCCTTTAAATTTTTTTTTTTCATCCTCATTACACAAATTTAATTTCTATCCCAATTGCTATTAAAATCGTTTAATAAATTAAAAATTTACATTTGGTGAAAGATATTTCACTCATATTTCCATGATCATAGGCCAAATTTGAATTATGAACTTGAGTCTATTTATGTCATTGCAATGTATTTAACATCTGAAGGAAAAAAGTTGATTTACATTACATCCGTTTCCTTTTCAAATTTGTAAATATTCATTTCTATAAAACTGCCAATCGAGTGGAAAATTGGTCCGCTTGTTTATAGACTAAATCTGATTATGGCTTGTGAAACTCTTACGGAACTTATCTTTCCATATTTGTATTCAATCCCGGGTTTCATTAATGTTGCATAGCTAGAAATTGTAAAATTATACTGGATTGAAGAAAGCCGACAAATCTTCTTTGGATGAGGATTAATCAGTTTGGGCAAGAGAAAGAAAGCTGGCGTAATCAGTGATTAGGACGCTTCACATGACAATACGATTTATCATGCATGCTCAGTGAATGAATGAAGAATGATCTTCGTACCGTGGTAAGCTAATGAATTATTTGTGTGATGTGGCAGTCGGACTGCAAGACGGTTGGAAGCGCTCACGAAAGTGGGCCCTACACGGGGCCCACGCCCACAATGCACTGAAGGCGAAGGGCCTTCGCTTTCTTCTGCGTTTATCCGCCATTTATTAAGCCCTATCAATCCGTACGTTTTTCACGTGTTCAAATGGGAATATTTTGCCCACGATTGGCAATACATAGAAAGGTCTTGGGCCGCATCAGCGCTACGATTCGCAGAGGAGAGAATTCAACGAAATATATCCATGGAAATTGGCATAAATAGTCACGCGAGCATAATAAGATTTTCAATCCTCGGTATGCAAGATCATCGAGAATGATCGGATCTTGGAATAGCTCGGTTGGAATGCTTTTCATGTGTCGGCGATTAGGCAATATGGCCTCATGCTCAAGCTCTACATATAAGGACGTCAGCTTTCGGCTCATGCATCTTCTTTCTTTTCTCCTTTCGACGTAGTTTCTATACGTTAGTGGTCAATTACTTGAGCCAAAGAAAGGTACGCGAAATTACCAGTGATGCTCGATCCCTCAGCTATCCTCCAGATAAGAGCTCCACGTCTCAATCCTTAGCCCAAAAGGACCAGAAGAAATCTGACCTAGGCAAAAGAATATCATAGAAAGAGAGAGAGAGAGAAGTCCGAACATGTTGGGGAGAAGATGTTTAGGGTCGTGCGAGTGGACTGTCGAAGCCAAGGGCAAGTTGATGTTGCGCAGTCGCAATCTACTGCCACGGGACCGGGTCCATGCAAGTTGTAGGTAGTACTACCTCCTTCCATTTCGCCTATCAAGTCCAACGTGAAGTGCTCCATAACATTAATGCAGTCCCACACATTTTAATTTTGTTAATTACTCCTAAATATTTCCACGTTTTATCAAGTAAGTCAATCTAGTTAATTTTGACCCCAAAAAAATCATTAATTGTCCTACATGGCGTGACCAACATGACATGGATAATTTCTAATATTATTTTTATATTTTTTGAATTGTTTATTTTCCTTCTTCCTCCTTTAGCTAGATGTTGGGCCTTGGTGACTGACCAAAGGCAAGGGCTGATGAGGTTGACCTTGCTGACCTTTGGCGAAACTTGCCCTTGTCAACCATTGACAAGGTCAAGCCTCAACTAGTGACAATGAGGTCAACCTCATTGGGCCTCACGTTTGATTAGTCATCAACCAATGCTTAAGCCTATCAATTGGCTAGAGGAGGAAGAAGGGAAAAAAGAAAAAAGAGAATAATAAATAAATAAATTTAAAAAATATCAAAATATTATTAAAAATTATATACATTAGTATCGAATATAGCACATAGAATGGCTGACATTCAAATCAACAATTTTTTGTTAAAATTGACCGGATAGATTCAATTGGTAAAATATGAAAATATTTAAGATTCTATTGGCAAAAATGATAAATATGGGATTGAATTGACAAAAACATAATAGATTTATAACTTTTTGAATAGTTTTCCAATCCTTTCCGTGTGACAAAAATATCAATGCTAATAATGTTCTCAAATGATATTATCAACCGAAGGATCCTTATGATTATCAAACTCAGACGTTCAAAAGATCACTCAGCTTCAAGTCTCCATCTTCCCTTATCTTCATGGGGCCATCGACCGACCCGTTCATATCCTTCTAAGCTCATCCAGTTTGCAAATTGGGTTTGCTTTCTTTCCCTATGAAGGGGACACCTTCCTTTCCCACTTTCATCGCCCAACTCAACTACTCAACTTCAGTCAGTCAGTCAACACTCACACGGGCAAAAAGAGAGAGATGGAAAGATCGAGTGCTCGCAAATTTAGCAACAAAACTCCTCGTATGCCTAGCCATATGTTCCTACATCATATCAATTAGCTTGGCCCAAACATCGACCAACACCAAATTCACAAGAACATCATGCTGTAAAACCACCTACCCGCGCCAGTGCTACACCTCCCTCTCCAGCCACGCCAGCCTCATCCAAACGAGCCCCAAGCTCCTCATGGGCGCCGCTCTCAACGTGACCCTCGACAAGGCGCGCTCTACCTCAGCCACGATGGTGAGGCTATCACGGGCCCACGGGATGAAGCCGAGGGAGCTCAGGGCAATGCAGGACTGTGTGGATGTTATGTAAGATTTTGTGGGATCATTACTAATTGTTGTGCCACGTAAAATGACTAGTATCCACATTAGTTTTTTATAGTCTAAATTAGCCGGATGGACTAATTAGCAAATTGTAAATAAGTTTAGGATTAAATACTAGCACAACAAGTTCATGAATTTTTTTGTACTTTTTCTATCTTTAGGCTTTGTTAGAATATTTAACTCGGGCTCTGATATTATGTGTAATTTTGTGGGATCATTACAAATTGTTGCAAATATTTTAACTGTTAAATGAATGCATATTTAATATATAAATATTTTAACAAGCTTCAATTAGAAAAGGTTAGCTCAATGCGTCAACGACCGGGAATGTTATGTATGTTTTGTGACCGGAAAACGAATGATATAATTATACAATCATTGTAAATATCTTGCATATTCAGCAATAGCTCGTGATGGCCACATGGACGTAGCTTACACAACGCATGCTGGCACCGACCGATGGTGAGACGATTCGTCAACATCCTAAAACCGGCTCTAACTCTACCAATTGGTAGGTTTTATCCTCTGAGAATTTTGCTTGCTTCTAATCCGCTTTATGAGATTTGCAAGATATATTGCAAGCCTAAAGTTTACGAATCGAAGGCTGACTTCCGCATCCTAATAAAAAAAACCCGAAAGATAGGACAGAAAAAAATGGGGAAAAAAAATTATTGGAACCCAATTAAAACAGGCTTAGGGAATGACCTGTGCAGTTAGATCACTGAAGTTCATCTGGGGCTAAACAGAAGGTGGCTGATCGAGCATGGTTAGTCATTCCAACAACTAGGAATACACGGAAGGGAGGAAAATTATTCAAAAAGTTTTAAACTTAATACACTTTGGTTAATTTACTCATAAACTTTCAATTGTTTTAATCGAGTCATAAATCTTTTCACGTTTTCTTTATTGAGTCTATCCGGCCAAATTTAATTGGAAAATGCTTACATGACGGTACAGTTAGCAAACCAATCATCCTATATGGTTTATCATTGCTATTTTTTTTTTTTTAAATTTGTTTCTGATTTTTTTCTTTTTTTCTTACTATGTTGTTTTCTTTCCTTTTTGTTGGTGCCCACTCTCAAGCTGGCACTCTGTCAAAAAACCAATATAGGAAGGAAAAGAAAAATACATATTAATATTATTCAAAAATATTCATGTCGGTGTTAGTGTCATGTAGAACAATCTGTATCTATGTTAATAATTTTTTTTGTCAAAATTGGTCCAATGAACTCGATTGGTAAAATATGAAAATATTTATGACTTAACTAAAGTTTATAGTTGAATTAGCCAAAGTGTAATAAACTTTGGACTTTTTGAATAATTCTCTCAAAAGGGCGGGGTGATATAAAATATGGTATTCCAATTTAAGTGAACCCTTGGGCCTAATTGGCCTTTTGCTTATGCGAAAGAAGGTCAACGGGCTTTTGGGGGTAACTCTACTGCCAAGCTAGAAGCCCTCTGAGCTCATCATCTCCAGGCAAAACTTCAGAGAAACATCGATCGCCGAGTGATTTGGCACAACTTGTTGAGATGCCATTTCGCTTAAACAACTTGTTTACAACCTGCCACGCCCGGACCTGCATCGAGGTAGCAGTAACTCGATCGGTCCAACAAATGATAAAGAAAAGGGGGATGCAGATGATGTTTCGATGCGAATTAATTCGCATCATGTTGCAGATTAGTTTAATATTTATCACCAAAAGTAACATCGCTCGACTGGTGTTGCAGGCACCAATTGTTCACAGAGAATGACGATGCACGACGTCCAGATACATGTGTTTTCCATTACGGTGCGATCCCACTGCGTAGCTAATTAATAGGATGAAGAATCTCGAGGTAAAATGGAGATCTAAAAGAGAGTTGACCACCGATGGTATTAAAACCCACCCGACTGCAGAAGACTAAAATTCAAGATGTCCTATCTCGGGGTGAATGAAAGAGAACTTAGCATCAAGAACATCGTCCGCCAAAGGCTCTCTACACAAACATCTATGAAGAACCGCCTAACTGTTTTTGGAACTGCATTGAGAGGGAAAACAGGTGTGTGAACAAGGTATTGTACTTCGTCTGTCGAAGAGGTTTGCTTGATTTCAGGGGTATATCCAAGAAAATGTCTAATGAGAACAAAGATGATGTTGCTTGATTACATATGTTGGGCGGCAATTTGCGTGGTTGACTAGTGAAAGAGCACATGGGCATCCCGAGTTTGTTGATTAATTTGGCCATCGACTCTGGAGTACCATGAAAGTACCTTAAACCCCTCCAAACAACTCTTGCTTCCAATGTACATATGAAGCAATATACAATATACAGATATCTCATTTCTTTCCCTTAAACTAATCCCTTCTTCTGAGCAAACGATATTAAGTAAAACGGTAACGTGAGTAAGGAGCATATCGTGAATTAATGTGTCCAAAGTCATACACGTATCCCAACCCGTCATTGTTTTCGTTTTCCTAAATCGGACTGCACATGCACACGTGATCTTGAGATCCAATGTAGTTGTGAAACCACGTCTTCCATTAATGCCTTCCAGAGGGAGCAGCCAGGAGCTCATCTTTCCTTCGATCGGTATGAAAATGAGTTTTACCGTACAGATATTCCATCTTTCTCTTTTGCCTTCTTTTCTTTAGGCATAAGGTAATGAGCGATAATGATGTGTTCCTTGTAACTTAAATATTTGGAATGACTTACTTCTTAAACATTGCATTCTTTATGCATTGAGTTAACAATGTCCATACGGCACATATTTTGCAAATGTTCCTCTCCGTGTATTCCTCGGCCTGCATAAAAAGTCATCTCGTGACCATTACTTTAAAATCTGGGATCGACTCATTATTCACAAAGAAAGCTATTGCCTGTACTGCAGCTCAAAAGGGTTGTAAGTCAAATCTGTTCCCTCTCTGATATAAACACACTCTCCTTTGTCGAGCAATCTTCCCCATTTCCCAACTCATCATCGCAGCTTCGTTCTCCTAATTGATGATATCTTCATATCAATAGTCTTTATTCATCGACCGCAGCAAGCACATACAAGAGCACTCCGATGGATATGATGATCAGGGTATTCCTGATATGCACACTCTTCTTCCCTTCTTCAGCACACTCCAGGAAGCATATCAATGACATTGACCAGTGGTGTAAAGACACGCCACACCCGGAGCCGTGCAAATATTTTGTTGGCAAAAGGCGCCACCACCTCTCTCCTCCGAAGGACCGATCGGAGTTTCGCCAGATAATGGTTGATGTGAGCATGGACCAAGCCTTCAATGCACAGTGGCATGTATTGCAATATGGCGGGAATTGCACGACTTACAGGCAAAAGCAGGTGTGGTCCGTTTGCAAGAAACTTTATTACAACACGGTTTGGCAGCTCAACCAAACCCTGGAAGGCCTAGGAGGGGCACATAAGAACTGCACCAACTTCGATGCTCAAACCTGGCTCAGCACAGCTCTCACGAACATTAAAGCGTGCCAATTGGGATTTCAAGACCTCAATGTTTCCGACTTCATATCTCCAGCCCTGTCGACTAATTTATCGCAGCTGATTAGCAATAGTTTGGCGGTCAACGGGATTTTGCTACAGAATGAAGAACAAGAGAGTTATGAAGGAGGATTTCCTAGTTGGGTGTCTAGACATGATAGGAAACTACTGCAATCTTCCACAGTAAAGGCTAATCTCGTGGTGGCCAAAGATGGCTCGGGGAATTTCCAAACTGTCCAGGCAGCTCTAAATGCAGCTGCAAAAAGGAGATCCACAACTGCAAGATTCATAATATATGTGAAAAGAGGAGTCTACAGGGAAAACATTGAGGTAGCTAATAACAATAACAATATCCTGATGAGAGGTGATGGCGTAAAGTACACCATTATCACGGGCAGTCGAAGTGTTGGAGGAGGTTACACTACGTATAGTTCTGCAACGGCCGGTAAAGATTCAAATCCCAGAAAGCTTTCTTTTTAATCTTCAATGAGATTTGATTGATAACACTTGCTCTATTGTGGCTGCAGGTATCGATGGTGCTCGCTTTATAGCTCGTGACATTACGTTTACCAACACTGCAGGTCCACAAAAGGGGCAAGCAGTTGCCCTGCGATCCACATCCGACCTCTCGGTGTTCTACCACTGTGCTTTCATGGGATACCAAGACACTCTATGGGTGCTTTCGCAGAGGCAATTTTACAAGTCCTGCTACATTTTTGGCACCATAGACTTCATCTTTGGAAATGCAGCAGTTGTCTTCCAAAATTGCTATATCTACGCTAGGAAGCCATTGCATGGTCAAGCCAATGTAATAACGGCTCAAGGGCGCAACGACCCCAATCAGATCACCGGAATTTCAATCCACAATTCGCGAGTCCTGGCCACATCCGACCTATTGCAAGCGACAGACAGTGTCCAAACATACCTCGGACGGCCATGGATGCAATACGCAAGGACAGTATACATGAAAACTTATCTCGGCTCTTTCATTAATCCTGCAGGTTGGGTCACATGGGAAGGTAGTAATTCTGTTTGGAACACATTGTACTTTGGCGAGTATGCGAACTCTGGACCTGGAAGTTCGACCAAAAATAGAGTAACATGGCCAGGTCATCAGGTAATTACAAGTGCCACCGTTGCTTCGAGTTACACCGTGCAAAAGTTCATAGCTGGCACATCATGGTTACCAGCGACCGGTGTGCCATTCACTTCCGGATTGTGACCATGTATTCGTGTTTACGATACATGATCGTTGGTTCTTGTTTGTATATCGTGCTGTCTTTTAAAATTTTTGTGCGAACTATTATCAATTTGTGGGTTCTGTTTCATTAGTTATAAAGCTCCCGGAGTTCTCCTACTTTCAAATTCCTGATATTTTTCAAACCTCTGTTTCCTTAGCCTATATTTCGGATCCTTCACGTTGAAATGAAGGCACTATAGGAATAACCGCAAGTTTACTCCCTACTGACACTCTTGCATCGTTGCATATCGCATCAGCGCTACTTTTTCGTCAATGGAACTTGCTATGATTCGTTGGTGTATAGGCATTCCAACAGATCCAGAGTATTCGCCCAGAAAAACAGAAAAGAAAAACCGGAAACATGCATGAAATGGAATCTTAATTGCAGTCTACCCAACTATAACACAAAGGAACCATTTATCTGTTTTTCTGTCCCCATATAACTCAAATTGTAAATTTGCCTACAATCGGACTTCCAATATAACAGGGTTCTATTTTGCAGCTATATAGAGTAGAAACAGCATGGAGTACATATATAGTTGCACATCTTGAGAGGCAATTCTGATTTTATTTTACTTTTTTTGGTCAAAGGCAATTCTGATGTTGTTTTCTTCATTTTCCCGTCAAAATCGATTATATAGAGGATAATACTCAACGACCAGAACAGATTTCATGAAGCATATTGAGCACCATGATTGCAGAAAGAACATAGACAATTTTGTATAAAATCAATTGTATTCAGCGTGGGTTAGTCATCATCAATATGTAACTTTAAGATACATAAGAATGATAAATTCCGAATCACCTAAATTACCCCTCAGAGAGAGAGAGAGAGAGAGAGAGAGAGAGAATGGCAACCTAAAGATTCGATTAAACTCCTTAACATGTGATTTGTCAACCCAGAACAGTTATAACAAAAAAATTGGCCTCAGATTCTTCTTTCACCACATAATTCTTTATATTGGATGAAAGGTCAGCCAAGATAGAAAATCGCCACATAAAGTGCCAGCATAAATGTGAACAGCAGTCGGAATTTTCCCGGTATGTTGGAGGTTGAAGATGAGTGCTTTTGTGGCCTGAAGACAGTGAGAGTAAAAGGTCTCAACAAAAATATACAAAATGAGTACGTGTGTGTGTGTGTGTGTGAGAGAGAGAGAGAGAGGATTCTAAAACTATACTTTTGCTTGTACTGAAGTGCACCACAATATAGCACATTATCCGGTGCCGCCATCTCTGTATTACCATTTTCTTCAGGGTTAACAATTTTCATGTAAGTTTCTTGACCGAGATACCATCTATCAAGATTTTCAGCTCTAATGTTCCAGACTCCAGGATTGTCAAGAGATATCTGGATTGCTGTCCAAGCACCAGGGAAAACCTTCATTTGATACAAATGAAAATGTCAACTTACTTGAAGATGCATCTCATAGACAATTCAAAGTACATGAATTACACTATGATGACAATCAACAAACCTAAACTTCCAGTTCTAAAACTTTTGAAAGTCTGCATACTAATTACATTCTTGTACAAGCCTAAAGTAAATATTTCAAAATAGACTTAAAAGTAATTCAAATTCATAACCAACTCAGAACCCACGCAGTAGCTTAGGGATGTAAGGGAAATAAAATTCCTTGAGCATTAGGTAACCACAATGACCCAATTCAAAACAGCGACTAAACCGATGACAAGGACCATTTTCCACTAAGTTGAAGGAACATATCTGGAAGCATCTTTTCACTAGGTTAATTAAAAAAACTACCGCAGCCTTAGAATTGTCCAATCCAGTCTATGAGACATTGTTAATCTATGTTAATGAAATCTAGGGTCCGGACAAACCTGGGTGGTGGATCGGAAAATTGCATCCCAACGATTGTATTGGCCTCTGCTATTCTCCGTCCATTCACCATAATCCATACTGCAATCATATGATCAATACTCATCATGGATAAACTTAAAATGTTAATAGAAAAGGCATATATATGTCCTTGAGAAATCAACTTGAAATGCACCTCTAATAAATTAGAAATATGGCTATATAAATTACGAAAGAACTTCTCTATGTATGAACATACAGTTCCATGACCTGAAGCAATTTAAAAACAGCTATCTTCACTAGTGGTCAAAATGCTACTATGCCTTCACTTCATAACTTTTTGAAAAGCATACGAGGAATGGGCATTCACTAAAGTTTATGAAAATGTAAATCAAAGCTTTCATATTATTTCATTAGTACTAGTCATAGTACATTCAGGAAAAAACATGACCAAATTTAATCTGCAGTTAAACATACAAAAAAGAGCTATTGTATGTAAAAGGAATAGAGGAAAGCTTACCCAACCACAAAAAATGAATAACCATCCACATGAAAGCTCTGCATCACGGTGTCATTGTTCTGCAATATTATCTCTATATATCCTTTATAGGTGGCATTTAACAGAGACGTATCTATCTTGGGTGGTCGATCCAGGGGCTGATTTGGAAAATCAACTTTATAATCTCCCTTCACTTTATCCCTGTCAGCAAGCGTTATAGGCGTTCCAGGGTTGAGAAATGAGATACCATTCAATGTGGCTTTAAGCTTCCCATCGATTGTTACCGGTGGAATACTCTCCAACACATATACATCAGTCACATTGATTGAACCGTAATGGAATGACCCTTGTGGATTAGGGCGAGCTCCGCTTGCAGTAACATTCTGCCTGCTCAACAAAAAACAACTTGAAACTCCTGCAAAGATTTTTATGCACCATGCACAAGAAGCCTGTCACATCTTAATGCATAGCCATGACTAGAAGCCTGTCGCATATCGTTTGTCTTCTCATTCATTGTAGAGTAAGCAGATTCACATAAATTTCAGTAATCAAAAAACTGAAACTGAACTATCATGCTAATTGCCTCAACAACTCCATTAAAGTAAGAAGTTAAAACTGATTCAATGCAACAGTTTCAGCATCGCATGGAATCAAAATTGAATTTATCAAAGATGCACGTTGTATTTTCAACATACATGGTATTGATAACTAATCATCTAGAATAAGTCGATCCTAGATCAAAGACAGATCAAAAAGTACCTGATTGATTTTGCCTGATTCATGGACATGGACTTGTCATAGGTATCATCAGGTGGGCTAGGTAGAGGGCCAGTTGCTGGTCCTTTTGAGTTAGTATAGTGCAAGATGGCCACACCTGTGACTCTCTGCCAGAGTGATTCATTGACAAATCTAGCACTTGCCACAATGTAGTAGTCAGTGCTAGCATTCTGATCCATGGTTACTAAGAAAGAGTAGGATTGCCCAACATGGATATCTAAGCTTGTATAATTTTGCTGCACTGTGTAAAAGCCTTCTGTCTCCACTAAAAGCAAATTATGATTCTGGATCCTAAAGTTCAAGCTAGTCGACGTTCCAACATTGTGCACTCGGATGCGATATGTTTTTCCTGAAAATTAAAAATATCAAGGCTAAGTTTTTTTGGCCAAATCATGTCAAGGATCATTAATGCTTCAATATCTCAGATTATCCAGCAGAAAAGGGATCAAAGACAACCTGTAACCAACTTAACAAACCAGATACACAATAAAAGATTCAAACCATAAAGTAACATATGATCCATCACAATTCCCTATGCTGGTGTTGGTTCAATTCTTTCTTTTGACATTTTCATGAATATGAATAATATCCCTGAGATCTATTTCAGTTCATTTCTAAAAAAGTACATGGAAGGCAAGTCTTGGCATATGCAAGTTCTGACAAAAGGTGAAATCTAAACCTTAAGTGGCACACTATCTAATTGACATTTCATCTTCAGTAAAATCTGTCTCAATGTCTAGCTGTCGATATGTTTGGGCAGGATACACAATCATTATTGTAGACAAACAACCGACACCAATTATTTCGAGTTCAACTTGCAGAGGACCCTTGTAGGAAAAAGATGCCTGAGTCAAAAGGTATTTTTCGCATAATGAAGAAGGGGACAATGCTTTCGCTCAGAAGCTGGATATGGTTTGGAGCAGAGTGGGGAAAAAAAAAACAAATGGCACATTAGACGATGTACCATACAGTAGGTACCAAGAGAAGATTACCTGGAACAACAGTAACAGTTTCGTATGCTATGCCATCAGGTACTAGTGTGCTATTGTATTTAAAGGGCCCCTTTCCATTTATAAGAACCCCATCCGGCATTCCGAGGTCTTTTCCAGCATCCAGGGCTGCCCTTAGTGCCTGAGAAACATCAGCATTTCTAATTCTCAGTGGCCAGCTCTTAGCCAACAAATAAGGAAATGACATATACCATGGACTTAGTGCAAAAGTTCACACCACATGCAAATACAAAAGGAAGAACGAATAAAACTAACCGTATGATTTCGTGTATACCAATCACCAATCATCAATATGATGTCCCCATCAGGTTGGGCAAAAGGAATAGGAATAATATCCCTGTTGTTGATGATGATTGGACCAAACCCACCTGATGCTCTTTGCAAATTAAGAGATGGGTAGTAAAAGTAGCTGCCAATCTCATCCTTCACTTGAAACTGATAAGTCCAGTTCCATGTTTGAGGGATTGGACAGTTTGTCCCAAGGACACCATCTTGCCATGAATCATGTCGCATTTCAATTCCAGGCCTGTCATGTGATTGAGTCCAAACAGCCTCACACATCCTTCCTAAAGAAACGTTTTGGACCAAATGAAAACATAGGGATAAAAAAAAACAAGGTAAAAACCTACCATGTGATGAGAAGCTCTTCATCCAACTGGTTATGGACGTTTACAACCATATTGTAATTAGTAGTGGCATTGATAAGGGGGCCTGGAAACTTGCCATTAACTGCTATAACCTGCAATCAACCGTGATGAGATCTATAAAGTTGCTCAAATGTAGCAAAGTTCAAAGCTAGAAGTAGAACTCCGTATGTGACTAATTCTTACATGACTCGAGGGAGCACATTAAAGATAAGATGATGATGGAAAAATTGTAACCCGACCCAGATCCTGACTAGAAAATCAAAATGCAAATCAAGTAGATAAGCATTGACCCATCCCAGCACTTCAATGACAGAGAAGAGTGTATATAAACAAAGGGAAAAGATAGACGGTGTGCATTAGAGCCCGAAAACACCATCAACATAGATTAATGACAGATGAACACAACCAACACAAAAGTAATTGGTGATTACAACAAAAGCAGCATCTATAGAAACAATTGGTGAGATTGCAAAGGGAAAAGGAAGAACAAACAAAGAAAAACTTTGGCGGCTTAGTTGGTAGAGACAAATGCAGGTCAAGGTAAAGGACATTATTGAAGAACAATTACTACGCGGGTCACTTTATCCAGTTTCCTCCAATCCCTTCCAGTTTTAAGAAAATCTCCCTCACCCCCCTCTACATTTTTCTCCCTTCAAGATTCGACCATGCATCCTCTCAGGACTGACATTTTTCACTGCATCCATCAGTCGAACTAAACATGCAGACAGCATTATCGTGCCTTCCTATGCGAAGTTAAAAAAAAAGAAGAAAAACTGATAAGCAAGGAACAGAGAAACAGAACCTCGTTCCTATTTCTCACGAGTTTCGCCTTCCCCCCTCTTTTTTTCCTCTTTTTTTTTTTTTTTTTCCCCCATATTTCCGCGTTTATTGACATACGCCGTAATCACAGCTTGTCAGAAACCTCCGTGACTTCCAAAAAACCAAAAAAAAAAAAAAAAAGAAAGAAGAAGAAGAATCTTTTGCAGACGAATGCATCGAACAAACATCACCATAGGAGATGCAGCACCAAGGCGACATTCCCGCTCGCGCCGCAATGTCATTCCCGCCGCTCGGACCGTTGGAAACGAGATTCCAACCGTCTTTCGAACCGAACGAAGGACGGGTGCAGAGAGCAGAGAGCCGACACGTAAGGACTGACCTGTTGGGGGACGCCGAGAGGCGACGCGGTCTGGTAAGAGAGCTTCAAATCGTAGAAGGCGTAAGGATCGGCGGCCGAGCACGCGCTCGCTAGCAGAGCAATGTGGAGCAGACGGAACAGGGAGAGCCGAAGCAGGGCCATGGAGATTCGTGCGCTCGCAATGTCGAAATCGATGGAGAAGCTCGACCGGCGCGACCTTACATGATCGAAACGAGAGCGAAATCTGCACAGAGAGAGAGAGAGAGAGAGACTATCTGTAGGAGTTTCTCTCACTTTTTTCTGCGTGCGACTGGAGAAGGAGAGTGGAAAACGGTTTCACGCGGCTGCCCTAAAACGGCTCTTTCCGTGCTGGAAATTTATGGACTCGTCGACCGGTTACCGGCTGCATCCCTTCTTTAATTTTTATTTGTGGGGTGAATAATGTTAATCATTGAGCAATTATTTTTTAAGCTCCGTCCGAAAATTAGTTTGACATTTGCCAATGACAAGGGCAGAATATCAAGACAGCTTGGCCTCGCTTAAAAAAAAAAAAAACCTCAATTATTTTGGGCCAATGAATTTGCTTAATTTGATTGACTGAAATTTGTTTTATGAATGGGGAATCATTAGTCACTTAGATATTCAATCATGCCATTGAAAGTCTACCCACCTCCCCACATGATCGTTGGACTCCTTTCTAGCTATCATTCTTGAAACAATAAAAAGAGGTGGAAACTGGATTTTATTGTCTTGTCAATCAAAAGACTACTACCTTTCTCTGCTATGATTCCCTTTATTGAATTGCCATAATTTTCTTGGATATGCTTCACTTTATTGAATTGCCATACATAGGGGATAGTCACATAAACAAAAAAGACAAATTCTTAAATCAGTTACTTTTTATTTACAAGTGTTGAAGATTCGTTCTTTTAAATATGGTATCTTTAAAGGATTTTGATATTATTAATAAGTTAGTGCATTCCTACCAAATTGCACTAAGTTAATGCATTCCTACCATTTGCTTCCTTTAAATAATGATTGAACTCCTCAATACCTACTTCTATTCTCTTTTTTGAAGAATCAAGTCAAGCCTAGCGATCATTATAATATTTCGTAGTGATAAAAAGAGAAAGGGATAAATGCAGTAAAAATCTAAAAAATTTACGAAAATGCGATTAAATTCTAAAACTTTCAATAAGTATAATTAATTATTAAAACTTGTCAAATTGATTTCCTGTCTTTTTCTAAAATTTCGGCCTTCTTATTTAATATTATTACCGGCTGTTCCAGGTCAGCTTCCGAAATGGACAAGGGAAGAGAGAGAGAGAGAGAGAGTGAGAGACGGGGTGACGGGGAGAGCCAATAGTCAAGCCCACAACACAAGACAGAAGCGCTCAAAATTCGCCGTCTCGCCCCCCCACCCCGCTGGTTTTCCCAACGTCCAGATTTCCCACAAAAGCGTCACATGCCACCCGGGTCCCACCGAATCGGGCAGTCATCGCCTGCGCCCTTTGCGCCCGGGGACGGCACGATCACCAGCCGTCGATGCTCTGGAGCCGCTCCCTCGTACGGACGGCGGGGGATCCGCTAAACTATATGCTTTTTTTTTTTTTGGTTTGGTCGAAAGGTGAACTATATATGCTTAGTTGGCAACACTTTATACAAATTTTCTTTTCCGTCCGCACATGCTGGGGTGGCCCCGCACCAAATCAAATATGGATAGACTTCGATTCCTTCGAGAAACCAAAATGGGGTCAACAGGCCCGGAAGGCATCAACAAATCCCACTCTTTAATGCCAGATTCTCTTCAATGCATGAAAGTATGGTACAACTTTGGTTAGATGACATAAAATCTGGCGTGATATCCATCCCTTTTCGGCCCTATAATGTGTCCAGAATATCCAACTTGCTTCGACGCATTGTCTCGTAGAGTCGCTAGCTTGTCTCCTTGATGAAAATGCCCTCTTGAAAGTGTGTGAAAGGGGAAAAGGTATTAGGTGACTAGTAATTGCACCCTGAAAAAAGGAAACAAATTTGGTGAAATAAGCTTGAAATTAATGAACCGAGTCACCTCTAAATTTACTTGAAATACTTGACAAGTCTTGCTCGACTTGCTTCATCATGTCATTACGATTGCACTTCGAATCAAAACATATTTATTCTTTAATTGAGTTTCGTTTAGACCTTGACATGTACCTGTTTTGCACCCTCCATCTACAAATGAAAGAATTTTTTGATTTTGTATTCCGACATTAAGAATCCATTCCATCAGTCGAACAATATCTCCATCATGAGAACTTGAGTTATTTCTTAATGCATATGTCGTAATGGCTTTTAGCCTAGTAAATGCACGGTTCAAGGGTTTCCCCCTACTATGGTTTATAATAAAAAGAATAATATCTACACGAATCATAATTCTTTACTTTATTGATGGAGTGAAATCTTTCGATGATATTGTCAGTTGTCCCCTCTCTTTTTGTGCTTTCAATGTATGAATTTACGGTGTGTGAACACGCTGATCGCGAGGGAGTACCGCCTCCTTTTTGTCCCCAGTTAAGACGTACAAGTTTTTGCTATGTTGATTAAATAAATGTCGTTGAAGCGCATTATCTTATGTTGGATTACAAAAAGAAACCAAAGTGTCTCGAATCCTAGCCTGAAAAGACACGCAACAAATTGTCGGATGCTGATGGGATTGAAGGGTGCACGTGGAGTAGGTGACGATGGAATGTAGACTAACAGGAGCACATGCCAACGCATCATCCATTAACTTAAACCCAAAAATAACCACATCATAATGAAATTATTGAACCGATTAGGCCTTCGAGCATTTATGGTTTTATTATTTTTCTAGTTTTATATTTTTTAGAAGAAAAAAAAAGTAGCTAAAATTCAATTCAAAACCCAACCCCAACACATAGACTTGTTAAAATGGGTCATAAATATATTTCTTAACCCATATTCGATGAATTGAATTGTTTTATGAGTTATTCATATTCAGTACATGAGTTGTAAATAAATTTTATAGATGTAAGGCCTAAAATGACATAGATGTTAAATGAATTTAAAAATATTTAAATTTCACACACCTTTATAACTCTCGCCCTCACTAGATCTCATACTCACTAATTTGGTACTCACCTTAACTCTAGTATGAGTTTTTCTAAATTTGGTTAAATATAAAAGTGTTTTAGTAATAGATATTCAATTGAGTATGGGTTAGGTATTGTCTATAAATTTGTATTGCACGGAATTGGATCATAAGAAAATGGGTCAATCTAGATTGGATCATTTTCGTTCTGACTTAATTCACCCGTTTGTCTGTTTTACTAACGCATGGGTGAGAAACTTTTTGAGATTGATAATGATTTGTGGAAATTTTGCAGGTTGGATCGAGAGAATAATTAAAAATTGTTAGGAATCTGGTAACTCCAAATTTGCTGACGTGGTTCACCTCTCTTATTCCTTTTTTTTTCCAGCACAGCAGAAACCAATTCAAAAAATCAGGTCAATTAATCAATTAATCGATTGCTATTCACGACTTGGTCTTCAGATAGTACATGATTGGATGCATGTGATACTGGGTTGAATGGCTTGTAAACTAAGCATCATCGCTGCTAAAAAAAAAAAAAAAAAAAAACTAAGCATCATCGATCGTGAGTCATTTTTCTCTACAACCAAGGAGATAAACAATCGATAAAATAAACTAATCTCAAGAGACGTTCGAGTATCATAATGCATGCGACAATGTTGTTAGGTACAATGCAACGAGCTGTCTAAATGATCCTTGGAAAATGGGCGGTCCGAAATTTAAAGTTTAAAGTTTTTTTTTTTTTCGTGTGCGTGCTTTAGGGGAAGCAAAGAACCGGGCTTCCTTAATCAAGCAGCAATCGGCTGCATTAATCACGTCGAATTGAATATCTTTTTCATAAAATAAGTAGCAAGTCAACATGTGTGTTTTTCCATTAGATGTAATTGCGAATTAATGCACGTCCAATGGTCCAATGGTCCAATGGCAATTCTTAGTCATTGCCAGACAATACATGAGTCAGTTTGTTTCAAAGAAAAATATTACATTTTTAAAAAGCCATTTTCTAAGAACACATACTAGGATCTAGGATCTAGTCTTGACGGAGCTTTACCTTGACACTGGGACCCGGGCAAGGCCGTTTGAATGCCAAGAAAGAGCACAGGCACTAGTCTCTCATCCACAAAAACCTAAACCAAGAACTTAGCACCTATGCATGAATTCTCGCACCTTGGCCCAAGGCCACAGAGGTTGAGCTTGAGGCCCTTGTGCTCATGCTTGGATCCTCGACACCTGGGCTTAGTCCACAATGGTTGAGTGTGTGACCTTGAATGCTCAAACTCAAGTCTTGACACTCTAGTATTGGTCCATTAAGGCTGGCCTGGGAATGCTAGCACCCATGCCCAGGTCTTTGACAACCAGAATCGAGTCCATCAAAACTGGGCCCGGGACCCCCGATTGTTGGGACCTAGGTAGACATTGATGGACATGGGCCTAGGCGCTAGAGACCTGAGCATTGGCATTATCCTAAGCTTTAGCCTCAATCGACCCAACCTTGGGCATGGGAGATTTGAGTGCTAACATTGGGGTCTCGAGCCCAAGGACCTCGACCTTAGCCTCAACGGACTCAAGCTTGGGCGCCATGGATTGAGGCATGGCACTAGGGTCTCAAGCCTAACCTCGTTGGACCCAAACATGAGCACCAAGGTCCTAGGCCTTGGCCTCGGTGGACTCGGACTTTGGCGTAGGGATTTGAGCATAGGCATTAGGTCTTGGGCTAGGCCTCGATAGAACTAGGCTTAGCTTTTGTGAACTCGTGCCCGAGTGTTGGGGACTTGGGCAAAGGCACTGGGTCCATTGAGGCTCAACCTCTATGGGCTTGAGCATAGGCACTGGGGTTTAGAGCCTAACCTTGATGAACACAAGCATGGACATTGAGGGTCTTGAGCCTCAACCCCGTTGGGCTCGAGCCTCTAGCTTGGAGGATTTGGGTATGGGCACTAATTGAATCGGGCCCGGCCTTGATGGACCTGGGCACAAGTGCTCGGGACCTGGCCACAGTGCCGGGGCATTAGACAAGCACTTGATCCTAAACATTGGGGACCTAGGAATGAGCACAAGTGTTCTCATTCCCTAGTGCATAATTTCAAGTTCAAGTACCAATATATCCTGAAAAATGATTTCCTACTTTTTAAAGAGGCAATCATTTTGAATTTAAGCATGAGTTATCCATTAATCAAGATAATATTTTCCATTGACTCATTTTCCTCAAGCAATCCAAATATCAAAAAATGAGGGAAATCCTTTCTGTGAATAAACGAAACCTTAATTATGAAGTATTTCATTAAAGTATTTCCTCATTTTCATGATTTATTGGCCGGCGAAAAGAGAAATCAGTTGTTCACGAGCGAGAACAATTTTATGGGAAACATTCATCGCTACGCCGAAAAGTTAATCGACATGCAAATGATGGACTAAACCTTCATCGGAACCTAATCATGAATTAGATATCTTTGACTAAAGCTTTGCAGAACATTCTTTTAAATTTAAAAAAGGTCATTCAATCCACTATCTTCGCATTTCGCTTTTCCCCATTTGTTCAAGTTAGATCATTGTTTCACTTACTAGAGCCTCACTGAAAAAAACTTGCAATTGGCATAGCTTCTCAAGAAGAATCGGAGCATGATCTGGCACCCGTCCCGATCCAGCGGCGGAGCTATTCCACTTTACCGGTCCAAACAGGGCCAAAGCTAAGAATTCAAAAGTGCGCGAGAACTCGTGAAATAGTTCTTTTACTTTGTCTGACATCGAAGGAGCTCCCAGCACTCACTCGCATTAAGAAAATCTCGTCCGCTTCAGCACCAATCTCGAGGACTTGCCCGAATCTTCTTCTCACATTCTTTTCTACGGGGGAGGCGCGCATCCCATCATCTCTAATCGCTCGTCTTATCTTAAATACTAAATTGATTTGTCGGAAGCAACGCAGGCCCAACTAAGAAGCCCCAGATATGACGTGGGTCGCTCCTCTTTTGGGCTCAATTCAAGCAGCAGTCCCAAGTTAAGGGACGCTTGAAGAAGAAGGCAATAGCAGCTCATGGCAAGTTTTTCAAAAGCTAATGACAAATGAGGGATCTTTTGTAGCCAGGATAACCATAATTGTAAGAAGAATTTCCAAGTAATCGTTTCCCGATTGGATTCAATGTCGATAATGTGACGCTACTTGTGCAGCGCCATTGATCCATGATAACTCCTCCATCGGAACCAATAATATCATATTCGATCTAGAACTGAAAATGATCGGCATGTGCGTGCGCATGTGTGTATGAAGCTGCATTGAAGTCAATATCATCGTTCATATAGCCTCAGTGGTGTCAACTACATGCAAACGAAATTTACAGTGATAATCCTCGAGCAATTCGTTCACCCAGAGACATATGCACGCGTCCATTTAGTATATGCTTACAATTTCTAAGTGGGGGGAACCACGAAAGCGTCTCCATGATCGAGATGGTGAAGAACGAAGCCGGAGAACATCGCCATAACCGCCGCGCCGACCACCGCCATGCCGCCGACCACGTTAACCACCCTCCACAACTTCCCTCCTTCCCCTACTTTCTCTCCCCCCTCCTTTGCTCTCTCCTCACTCTCCAATCCCGTCGCCAGTCCATTGCCTTCCTCGGTGACCGGCAAATCGTTCCACTCATCGACCGCCAAATCCTCCTTCGTATCTTCCCCTCCCTCATCGTTGCCATCGTCGTCGCGGAGGCACGATTCGGTGCACGAGCACACAGAGGCATCCTCAGCAGGGCCGGCCTCGTCTTCATCGTTGTCCCAGGCATGGAAAGCGGCCTCAAGGTCGGCGAGCCGCCGGGCGACGTGGTGCAGGTGTTGAGGCCGCTTGGGGTCGGAGGCAAACTCGGCGGACAGCAGGTTGTTGAGGAAGAGGAGCCGCTGCCGGATGCACTCGGACAGGAACTGCCGGGCCGGGGTTTCGGAGGCGGCGAGGGAGAACGCAGACTTGAGTTCGGATTCGGTGTCCTCGAGCTTTCTCTGCAACATGAAGTATCGCTTCGCCATGTCTGCGTTGTCTCGCTCGGTCCGTTCGCGAGGTATCGTACATCGTATTTTCGAAGAGTTTTAGGCGGGAAGCTGAAGGTTACGTGGAGGCGGCGGTTAGGAATCCAGGACACGCGACGGTTGACGGTAAGGCGGGCTGGACTGTTGGGCCCACGTTCTAAAAGCCTTTTGGGCCCGCATATGATTTCGAACTCGGCCCCACATCGAGACTTTCAGCCCGCCATGAGAAAATTTTGTGATTTTTTACTAGACACTATTTGTCGTTATTACGTAGAGTCCGCCCTAGAAGATTCATTGATTGGATTTGGATCATATGGGCAGAGCGTGAATTGCTGCTCTTTGTCGGAGACCCTGGTCAAAAAGCTGTATGTAACTTCGGGGACATCTTTCTCGAGATGGTTGCTTCTCGTGTCTTGTATTACTCCACTATTTTAGGAAAGACGTGGATCGATTTTAAGTCATGCCCACTTTTTCTGTCTTCTGAAAATCCCGATAATTAAAAATATCTTAGATCTGCTATATAATAGACTCCGTTGACGTTGACGTGTGTACGTACATTTCGCAATGCGAACATCGACAGTAAGAACTTGTCATGTTGTTGTTGTAATTTGAAATTATCGATCACATCTTCCATCGCGGTTCTTTCTTCATGTGTGCTGCATCTCTTGACAAAGGTGCTCATCCATTTCTAAGTTATTTATGTGATTAGATCGAGTCAATCATAATAATAAGTATCGGTTATAAGTCGCCAATTGCTTTTTTTGTAAAGAAAACCTAACGTACCCTTTGTACCTATCTAATATTTATCCCTGAATCTTTGGCATGAGATGATGACAACCTTCGACATGCAATGGCTGTCATGTATAATCACAATAACAACCGTCATACTTAGAACAAGGAGAAACCAGGGTTTCCAACCAATGAAAAAATTTGAGAGAAAAACCTATGTTCGTGCATTATCAAACAATTAGTATCCAAAAGCCGTGAGCCACCTCTAGTGTCTCTCTCTCTCTCGAAACGGCATCTCTACAGACAATGGGAAAAAAGGGACAAAAGACCTACCTAAAAAGTATATTTTCAGATTAGTAAAGGTTAATGTAGCTTCTAAACTACAGTGCAATTATGGTAGTGCGATTAGCGGAGCAAAAACCGTCAACTAATCAATTGTGAGAAGGAGGTCGCATCTTGGGTCGGGAATAATCGGAGAAGAGACCAGGAGAAGTACTGAAACCGCGTCCTAATGTCGTCGGGATGGTGGCTGAAACCGTTCTCTTTCCATGCTTCACTTCCATGGCCTCGTGGTTCAGGACTTCTTGAGTGACGATGTCTTCAGTACTTGATGACTTGCGATGCTTCTCGTTTACTTTTGTTACTCCTTTCCGATATGTTTCGATGTGGATCATCACTTTAACTTTTTCTGCTACCTGCATGGTTGAATTACACAAGCATCAGCACTGCTGTTACAATGCATTGCACAGGCGTACAAATGAAAAATAGAAGCCAAGAAATGAGACGTTCTTGCTTGTACCGTACACTTTACCTCGCTAAAAGAATGAGGGCTCTCTCTCCCACCGGCCTCGGCTTCAAGAAGACGAGCATTAGATGCATGCATTTGAGGACATAAAAGAAGTATTAAGAGCAAACCAATGGCGGACATGATCAGCTTTGTGTACGAGGAAGCTATGAAAAGAGAGAAATCAACTAATGAAGGATATAAGTAGGAAGAGAATGGGTTCGTTCGAAGCTTTCTGTGACTGCAAATCTCAGGCTTCGTAAGGAAGAGAAAGCATACATGTCTCTTTACCCCTTCTAACCATCACTTAGATTCCTATATATACATGCGACAAATAACTTTCAAATGAGGGCACTTTCCTTCATGTGAAGCAAGTTTTAATGACCATAAAATAGTCCACTCTACACATCAAATACCCCTTAATTTATTTATAGGAAAAGACAAGACAGAAAAGTGTCCTGCCTTTTAGTTGCCTAGAGGCTCTTTTATATTATGCAAAAAGTGATTGGGAATAGCTAGGCTTGTTGTGAACCCATATTGTGTTGACTAATTAACCAACGTAATTAGTGGATAGTATTTTAAGGAGTGAAGGCCGTCTTGATGGTATGTCTAGAAAGAGGTTGCCCCGACACGTTCCTTATATACCTCTGTAAAACGACTAGGTTAAAATAAGGAGGAGGATGATGAGATTAGCAGGTAAATTTTTATCATTTTAAGGTTTCGCTTGTTTTGCGAAAAAATGAATAATTTAAAAAATATTTTATTAGAAACAATCTTTTGTATTGCTTATAAAAATGAAAGAATTAGAAACCTTTTTATTGTTTATGAAATTGTTTAGATATAAATTGTTGTTGATAATATGACTATTTTCCGTTAATGAATTATTTCGAATGATATGATGATTACTTCTAGAAAAGTATTTTTCAGATGATTCATTTTTGGCAAAATAACAGAGTCTAGATAGACTACGACTTTTATCTCCCGTTGATTTATCCTTTTCTTGAGGTAATATCACCTTCAATGTCTCAATTATTAAAAGGCATTGCGAAAGGCAAGACTAGGAAAATATATGGATGTCCAGAAGGCGGAACGGTCTAGGCACACATTGGGGAACATTGCAAAGCACAAGAGAATGTCTAAAACGCTCTCGTGGGTCAACCGCCCAAGAAAAGAGGAGAAGAAAAAGCATTGTTTATGTAAGAAGGTGGACATGGAACCCATAGAAGTGGGAAGTCGTGTAAATAAGACAAACATGAAGACTCCAAAACCAACCAACACTGTGTTGGTCCCTGTCCATAACCTTCGGTACCATGTCGTTGGAATTCAAGGTGGTGGCTCCGTGTTTGTCGCCACCAATCGCCCCAACAAGCAACCCCCCACACTTCGAAGTAGAGAGAGAGAGAGAGAGAGAGAGAGAGAGAGAGACCTTGTTTGCAAGGCATATTGAAGGATGGGAGAATTTTCTAACTGACTTCCACTTGTATGAATGTCCTTTGACATCGAGATTAGTACACACCCAATTTATTGAGATTTACATGGATGCGCAATCCGTGAAACCGGATTGCGCCCTTTGTGATGGAATGTATACGGCATACTTCATCATTGTCAACTAGTACAATGCGTGCTTGTAGCATTCCACTCTCAGACATACACAGGAAAAAGGGTACTTGAACTACTTTACTTTATGAAGCACAAGATCAAGCTGTCTCTATATACAAAGACTGAGGATTATTAAACATTTGGAAGAGAACAAGCTCCGAAATTTATGCTCGAACTTAGATGGATGAATGCCGCTGAAGTCTCCGAACTTGTGTTTTGACGAGCTGTAGCATTTTGGTTATGATACAATGCATTTAGATCTGGAGAAGATTATTCACAGTTACAGTCACAGAATTTGTTCGCTGCAAATCCTGCACAATCGACATCAGACAATGTCACTATGCAAAAAATAACAAAAGGACAAAATGGCAATCCAAAAGAAGAATATAGAATTACTAGTCAATCCAAACAATCATGCAAGAACATCAATGTCTTCTTACACAGAATGGCAGAATGTCCCAGTAAGTATTCACGACATAGTTTTGAAATCAACCAGCAATATTACACAAAAGCCAAAAAAAAAAAAAAATGTTATGTGATGAACAAGAACCCAAAATGAGTCCAGTGGAATTTAGATTCATTACGTCCAAATTAGCAAAGCCAAAGAATCAGAGAGGGCCCCAACATTTAACTGTGAAACAACGTAGTTATTCATCTGGCAACAACTCTGTAAGCCTACCAAGAACTGATTATCAATCAGGAAAATGTAAAAAAAAGAAGTCATAGTTCATTTCAAGCTACAGGCTAGCCATACTGAACCTCTTACTCTCAGGCAGTACGGGAACTACTATACCTGAAAAATCATCTCTTCTGGAATATGTGGTAAAACCTCTCGAACTGTTTCAGCCATTGTTAGTATATTCGCAATGTCATCATTTGCAGAACGTGAGGTAGTTCTCAAATGTAGACCACCAGTGGCTCCAGGATGTCTTCCAACAGTAGGAGCACCGGAAGCAAGTGAACCAGAGGGACCAGCATGAGAGAGATTAGTAGGCCAAATACCCCAGCCAGCATCGTCAAGAGCAGACTGGCTGTATGTATCTCCAATGGAAGCAAGATGCCTCATCATCATCTGAACCCTCCCCAGTCCAACTGATCTCATGGCAGTGGAGGAGGGACCAGCACCATCAACACCATGGCTTGGCCAAGAATTCAGCCAACCTGAGTTCAGTCCGGCATTTCTGTGGACAAAATAATCCAATTCATATTTAGAAGGAACAAGGATGCATAAATAAGATTTAGTTGGCAGCCTAAAGGTATTGCTTGATTTTTGGAGATGTAAGGCTCGCACTAAGACAAGAAGAGTCTTCTCCTCATTCATGTGGTACAGAAACAAAAGAAACGATGTCAAAAAGTCCAAAGTGGCCAATTTTGAACTGTATCAACAATGAATATTTAGATAAAGATGTTTGAAAAAGGTAAATCCAGGGCATCATTTAGTCTACCTCAAGAGCAAACTATATTCAAATTCCCAGAAAATAACGGTTAGTTGCGAAAGATGCAAGAAATACAAGTGCTAAAGTGATCAAACAACAGCTGAAAACAGAGTTAGCCAATTTGTCTCTTAAACAAACAAGCCAATCAAAAAGTCTAAAAAAGAAATTTCCCAAGATTACCACTTAACTGAGCAGTGTTTTCAGCAATGGAAGTTGCAAAAACGGTGTCCTGTTTCTCAAATTGTATTAAACTGTTAAAAAGAAATTTCATAGATCTAACAATGGTTTTACCTCCAAGTTCCTTCATCCATAGGATTCTGAGTCTGACTGGGAAATAGTCCTGGTGGCAGCACATTCTCAGAAGAATTTTGTCCATCAAGACCTACACTTAACTGGCGAGCAAGCTGTTCATCACTCAAAACTTCACTGCTAGGGCTTGCTTCATTCTCAGATCTGGAAACAAAAAGCGGCTTTCGACAAGTGGGGCACGAATAAGCGTCATTAAGACCTTGATCCAACCTAGCATCATACGCAACTTTCAACCACAGTTTCATTTCAATTACAAATACAAATAACAACGCAAATCCTCATACCAAGATCTCAAGCAACCAAGATGAAAGAGGTGCCGGCAGTGGAGCCTTTTGGCCTTGGCCATGGGTTCCTATCAAGTCAGAATTTTATCATGTCAATTAAACACTTTTGACAATTAGAGAGAGAGAGAGAGAGAGAGAGAGAGAGAGAGAGAGAGAGAGAGGAGAGAGGGGAGGAGGCGAGGAGCATACCCTGCAGATGGCACATTCATCATCGTATGCTCGGAGCTCTTCAGATGTTGCATCAGGAAGGGCAGCATGAAGAGTAGCCAATGCAGTTCTCAGTTTAATAAACCCCTTCACACGTTTGATGATCGCACTTAGTAAGGCCTGCAAATCATTCAATGTCGCACAATGAATAAACTGAAGATCAACCCTAATTTCAAGCACATATTAAATAGGCATTAAATCAGTTGGTCAGATATTTACACGTATATTTAAGAATAGAATCACATCCACTATATGTAGTGGCATGCCACGAAGCAACCAGATAAGCACATAATGCCCCACAGCAGTCAATAAAGTTGCCATGTCAAGGACAAAACCAAGATTTCTAATCAGAAAGCTCTTCCATTCCCATAATGCACCTGCATAATCCAAAAGATACGACATAGTAATTAAATATTCCAAAAAGCATGCTCAAATCTATGCAGTTAATGATCATATAAGATAACAGACATCATACCAGATTAAAAGAATTAGACACTAACCAATAAACCAAAGAGTATAGAAACAAGGGGGGGGGGGGGAAATCAACCACGACAGATGGCCAATCCACTGTCCTCAATATATATAGATGAAATTGATACATGCATCGTAACAGCAAAGAAACTATCGCTTTGAGGACGTCAATTCTTAGCATATTGACCAATACAATTATTAATTCACTTCTATATTGTGACAAAATCGCCAGAGGGTGAACCTACAATATCTGCAGATGCTCAACATCCAGAAAAATTGAGAAAAAAAGCACCATTTTAAGTCAAGATGGCCTATAAATGGCCCAAGAAGCCTGCCACAGATGCATGCACAAGAGATCAAGCAGTACCTGCCGCAGATGTATCTATAAACTTAAACATTCGACAACCACTGCTGTTTCCTGCTGAATGATTTACCCAGATGTCAAGAAGCTGGAATCCATGAACCACAATGGCCTAAAAGGAGAGTATTGTCAAAGGCAAGCAACTCAGTCCATTGTCGCCATTCAATCATAGTCATAAGAAATTATGTTACATAGAAAACAATGAGAAGCTTGAAGGGAAGTGCTTCTTAAAAATACCTGAAGTGTTTCAAAAATAACACAGAAGAGCTCAAAAAGTAGCAACAAGAACATCGAAGACCCCAATGTTTTGTGAATCATTAGAGAAAGTCTAATCCTGCAAGCACACAGAAGGCAACATCACATCGATATAGATGGACTTCATAAAAATAAGTACTTCATAGCAATTTCTGGTGGAAAAAAACCAGTTTCTAAAAGAAGAAAGCTCAAAACAGTAAACACATACAAACCACATCCTACTTAATTCTTGTGACTACTCACAGTGAGATTGAGAGATCTTACTGAGTTAAAAAAACATATTGAAGTACAAAGTACAAGTCTCTGTAGTACTAACATTAGTGATAGGCAGATATAAGTAGTCTGTTGCATACACGATGCAGAACTATACCTATCGGCAATTTCAAATGGTTGGCTATGAATCCAGTATGTTGAACCAGGCGACATGGGCTTCACTAATCATTTTTAAGCATCTCTATAGGACTTTTATCTATCACACCGGAACTAGGTAAAAAATTATACCAAAAGAGACTCGATTCTGAATCACATTTCTCTTAAAAGATTCTAACTAACTCATGAATTACAATAAAACTAAGAGAAAGACGTGCAGGTCTTGTAAAACACATGTTATATTAGCTGCACTCAGCATTAACAATTACCAAAGAATACATATCTGTCCTACTTATTATCCAACGTGTATACCACTTGACTGTTTGAGAAACTATATCCTGTAAAATGAAGTCAACAGGACACTCAGCACATCTGTATTAAATGGTACTTCCACTAAAATGCATAAGAATAGGAATACATACCAGAACACATCAACAGTCAGAACCACCAATAACACTGAATATACACGAAAATATGCCCACGGTGTTGTAGAAGGAGAAGCATTCAATCTTTCCAAGCGATCTCTAGCCAAAGCTTGAAACATCTGTCCAAAGTTATCAACATGTTCACATTTGATACTTACCAGTTACTATCAAAGCATCAGCCAGAGAAAACCAAAAAAAAAAAGAATATTCAACCCCACATACCTTTAGAGAACATAGAACAGTCAACCAGGTTGACCATAGGCAAAAATGAAACAATGTTGGAGGAAGAACTAAAGGTAGAAATGTTCCCTGTTCAGCATCACCCAAATAAAAGTCAAAATATGGTCAAGTAGACATGGAAGCATCAGTATCACACATAAGGCCTGAGATGAAATTGCTTCTAGTTCTAGCTGATTCTCAACTCTCCCAAGTGCAACTGCAAACAGTATAAGAAAAATAACAAGGACCCTCCACAATATAATAGCTGACGATTTTACAAAGCCACAAACTACATAATCACATGCCACAATCGAGCAATTGTTCGCCCAATAAGTTTAAATTTTGTACTATTTAAACCTAACACACAATCGCTTGCTCACTAGATGGCATGACACTCCAATACCAAAGCATCTTTAAACTTTAGTCAATGGTAGACCCATTCCACTCAAAGAAGAGAAGCTTTGCGAGATCATCAACAATCATTCAAAACAACAATGACCATACTAAAAAGCCAAACTGCTTTTCAGAAAGTTCATTCAAATCCCAATTTCCATTTAAGTCTACCTAGTCAGAGTATTTCATCAAAAAGTGTGATTCTAGCTCCAACACATCGATTGCATTTTTTGCTCCCAGTAGAATTGCATTTCGGTAAACCAATAAGATTTCCACAAAACCTTCTGTTATGCTGAATTGCCTCAAATGGAGCCTCATTGAAAGCCTTGACATTTGGGAGAGGACCTTTTAGGTTACTGTAGGATATGTCAATGGAAATCAAGGCCAACCAATCACCTAAAGAATATAGGATGGAACCAGACAGGCTATTATGGGAGATAGTAAAAACTTGCAAGTTTCATAGTGCTGCAAGCTCTCCTGGTATATTTTCAAACAAAATATTATAACTTAGATCAAGAACCTCGAGAACTTGTGCGTTGCCTAATTTAGGAGGAATGCTTCCTTGAATTATTTCAGCTCAAGTTCAAGCTCAACAAGCTGTTACATGAGCCTAGCTGCACTAGCATCTATTTGCTCAAATTGTTCAATGCCAAGTTCAAATTCTCTAGATGGGATAAAAGTCCAACATGAGTTGGTACATTTCCCGTGATTGTGTTGCTGCTTAGATCAAGATTCAACAACATCAGCAGGCTTCCTAATTCCCCGGGAATCACTTCCCCTAACTTATTTGAAGAAAGATTCAGTTCCTGTAATTGAGCCAACTTTCCAAATATTGCAGGTATCTCACCAGAAATTTGGTTGTTTGATATCCGCAAGCTCGTCAAATTACGACAATGCTCCAATTTCCATGAAAGTTTGCCATTCAAATGATTGTGGCTTAAGTCTATACGCTTTAGATGTGGATAGAACAAATGGAACCCTATCAAGGAGTAACCAAGATGTTTGGCCATGACCTCTCACCAAAGGTCCAGGAATATAGGCTATGGTGGAAAAGACTCTTTAAGACATAGTTTGCCCTACCAGTGATCCAAAGGAAGCTAACTTAATGAAAGCAAAAGGCAAGATACAAACAATAGAGACAAAATCAAGCTTTCATATGAGCCAAAACACGAATCTAGACTATCAATGCACTTTCATATCAGTTGGTCCATATATATAGTTATGGTGAATAATACCTCGGCTTCCCTCACAAATTAAACTATATACAAGAAGTTCCAAGTAACTATCCTTGTAAAATTAAACCTACATATGCTACACACTTAAGTTTCACCATTAATTTCTTTCTTGCTGTATAATCTGCACAAAATAGCAAAATATTCCAGAATAGGAGGGAAATTCAAGACTTCAGCAATTCCAATTTCAGGTCATTAAGCATCCATGCCAATCGCCACCTCCTTCAATCAAAATTTAAGAGTAAAGATGGCACTCTACCTTGTAAATAAGGTAGTTTCCCAATCGTTCCAACAGCTTTCGAGTTTCAGAGGATGACAGCTCTGAGAAGAATATAGACTGCACATGAGAAAGCAAACAGAGAAAATCAAATTTAAATCACTACAAAATGAACCATCTAAACCATTTCTTGTTGAGAGGCAAAAGAAAAATCAGAATGTTTCACTTGTATGTCCAAAAGCTGGGTAAAAGAGAAAATCCCGGTCCAACTCCTTGGAACTACATGTACTACTCAATTATTGTTAAAAACAGACAATGCACTATCAACAACTTATCATGAGCCAAGCATCCTTTACAAAAGGATTCTCTCTGTATTAGTTTAGTTCTTACAACTACACCATCATTTCTGACTTGAGCAAAAGTTTACATGCATCAGAAGACTCATGAATCTTTTGAAATTGAATTTGCAGAATCAGGTGCCCTAAAGTATGATCATTCTGGGTTCCTCTCCTACTAAATAAGATATTCACGATAGTGTGGGTTCAAATCCGTACAACAACTAGTTGAAATGATAATTTACCTTCAAGGACAAAACAAGTAGAGTGAAGGCACTGAGAATAAAAGTTGCCAGCAGGGCAACAGTGGCAGAAGAACTCAATAAGAGATCGAGCACGTGATTGGCATTATCTGATTTGACGATGCTCTCCCCAATCAGCCCATCCAATTTAAATTTCTCTATTAAATTCTGTGCCCACCATTGAAGGCCCAAAAAGCTCAGGACCGTGCAGACACCGGAGATGGATAAGTATTGGACACCCATTAATGACAGTTACTCCAACTTCCTTCAGACGGAAGTCCCAGACTTTCATCAAAATGGCCAGTACATAACTAGTCACTCTAATTACAGAAATCCATAACCAAATAAATATTCCAGTGGATCCTCCAGCAAGTGCTACAATGAAATAACGAGATTCTCAGACCGCGTGTCCTATGCACAACTCTTCAATACTTGTTACCAGAACCTGCGGGAAGACACGGGGTCAAGTAATTAGCATATCTCGTACAAAAAGCACTAAGAAAAAACATAGCTGATAAACAGGTAAATGCTCGACAAGACATCCAGATGAAAGATATCTGTATTGCTTCCCTAAAGCACAGATTACGCATGATTAATCCGCCATAACGAATACTGATTCAATCACCTAAGACATGACCCATGAATGCATGTGTATCATACTCCATAGAGTTGACTCAAACAAAATGGAAAAACAACCGAAAAAAGCCGCGAGCTGCTTCAGAACCGTCAATTTCTACGGTTCCGAAGACATTGTTCACCAATTCGAACAGATCAAAATTCACGATACCGAACCGACAGAAACTCTCGGATTTAAACCCTGGTCAATCGCCAGAAATCAGCAACTCACAAAACCCTACGCATCAAATCGGACACGACGGCACGGTCAAGAAAGAGACAAGCGGAACAAAGCCTTCTCCATTTCCGCTCATTTCCGAACAGGAATCGCAGAGAATTCAGAACGGATTAGCCTCGATCCAAGGTTTGACGAGAGACGGAAACAACGAGTGATGACGAAGATCGAGAACCTGATTCGAATCGGAGGAGTCGAGGGACGATCGGCGCCGGCCGGATTTTGCTTGCCGGAGGAATCCGATTTCCGCAGAGCGACGGAATTGGGAGCAAGGGATCGGGGGTGAAGAAAGGGAGATTTTGCGGGAAAGCGAATGGGTAAAACACCCCAAGATGTCGAAATTTCTCTATTTATATATTTCCACCTAAGACTCGTCGAATTGAACTTGCAAAATACATGTGATGGTTTTACTTTAGCTAACAACATAACGTAATAACCGACCAAAAAAAAAAAAACAAAATAACGTAATATATATTAGTATTTGCTCTGATGCTTCGTAGTAACTATGTTAAAAAAGTGTCCGAAAGTAAGAATTTATTGAAAATTCTGATATTGTCTTTTTATTTATCTTTTTATTATTTATTATAGGGGCAATTTATAAAATACATTAAGAGTGAGACAAAATATACTCTTGACTTGACATAATGGATATGTAATGGTTCAACCGTAATGTTTTGTGTTTTGCAAAATAAAAATGAATTTATTTTATTATGCTTTGATATAATTAAAAACTAATCAAAAGAAATAATTACAATAGAGGTTTTAGCTTTGACGTAATTTATTATGTGCCTAGCTAAATACCTCATTAATCGCTTTAGTACCAAAACAATTCAATGCCAATGAGGTGGATCTTTATGTAATATATATAACGATTTTGAATATCTTTATTTAAAAAATTAAAATGATCCTATTGTGATATCTTATTTTCATTTTCACAGTTCAATATAACTTTTGTAGATTTGAGAAACCTTATAAGATTCATTCAAGATGTGTAATCATTTATTCTCGCTCATTCCACTTTTTCTTTTGAAATTCTTTTCAGCTTCTTGATTACTTAAAAGATGAATGGAATAAGTCTTTCGATTGTTTATGATTGTTTTCTCTTGAATAAGCATAATAACCAATTTATTTACATTTCACTTATCATTTATAGTGTTGTAATTCATTTAAAATAGCTCATATTGTTCATGAAGCAAGGAATTAAGTATGAATTCTACTAAAAAGTACCAATCCACGTTCATTCTCAATGTAGAACATGCTCATGCATGGTATGTGAACCATTATATTTCATGATTGTCAAAGTGCTTATTAATGTACCGGCAGGTAACTTATTAGCAATTTAAGAACGATATTGCACAAATTTTATAAATGCCTTAGCATTGTCGATTTTGGGAAGAATAGTTTTTAAATTGTTCGTAACTGTCTTTTGCATAAACATTAAACTTAAACTTAGTCTGTTCGATCTTTTTTAGGCTTTATGAAAAGTCATTTCATTATCGCTATTCTCATCAGTAATAATAACTGATTTCTCAACTTGAAGTGCTAAATCAAAATCTAGGACACCTAAGTGAAGCTCGACTTGTTTTGTTCACTCTAATTAGAGAAATCATTCAATTAGACTGTAAAATACAAACAGACCCACAGGCGCTCGCCTCATGCAAGCGCATGCAAACATGCCTTGTGGGCCCGTGGCTCCCACGTGTCTCATTGCCGGTGCACGTGTGAGGGCATGTAGAGTGTGGAATCCAAGCACCTGACCCTCCAGTGCACGTGAGCCCATGGGAGATGGCAATATTGGCCAAGCCATAGGACCACAAATAGCATTTAGCATATCAGCAAAGCATGACAATTTGCCATTGTCTATACTTTTTATAGAGACAAGATGGGATATGGGATTCTTTACTCAGTTTTAACGAGCTCTGAATATCTGTAATACCAAAACTTGACACGAAAAGATATTTAAGTGTTAAAAGTTAAGAAAGTGACACTAAGTGTCAAAATTGGAGCAAAATAAATGACTTAAGTGCCAATGGCAATAAAATCTAGCCAAAATACTAACGTGGTGATTTTTTGACAAGGTAAGTGCCAAACAACGTCATTTTGCTGTCGACATTGGTAAATAATTAATATAAAATCTAATTAAACTAAATTTAAAACTAAATTAATTTTAAAAACAAAAATAGAGAGAGAGAGAGAGAGAGAGAGAGAGAGCCGCCGCCACCACCTCTCGGCTGTCACCGAGAAGGGCTAGCGACAGTTGGGGAAGGCCACCGAGGTCACCGAACCCTAGCTAGGGGCCGTGACCCGGACCGACTGGAGGCGAGGGCTTGTGAGCCTTCACCCAGATTTGGGGTAAGAGTCGTGGCTCTCCCCCAGATCCAACAAGGCGGCGACGGCAAGCATTGAGCTCTCAATCGCCTACAATTGTTCATCATATTCTTTCTTCTTCTTTTTTTATTAATTATTATAATAATTTAACTTAATTAATTTTTATATTAAAATTCAAATCCATACCAAAACGACATCATTTTTGCATTTTTTTGCTAAGTTGACTCTCCGGCAAGCCATGTAAGCGAGCAATTTAATAAAAAAATTGCCACGTAAGATTTATGATGGGGTTTGCCGGATGTGGCACTCAAGTGACAACATTTTTATGATTAAAATAACGTGTTTGGTAATTATACAAAATTTCTATTATTGGAATAAAAAAAGAATAGAAATGTGATTGGTAAAAATTTATGAATTTTTGTATTTATTTATTTTTTCTTCTCGTAAAGGACCGCCGACCGACGCCCGCTGCCACACGATCGCCACACAACGGCCGCACGATTGTCGCACGACCACCGACCACCACCACAAGATTGCCACCCATAGCCCACCGGCCGCGGGAGGGGATGGTGGCCGGTGAGCTATGGGCGGCGGTCCGGCAACAGTTGATGGTCGCGTGGTGGCAAGCAACGGTCGTGTAGTGGTTGGCAAAGGCAGGTTGCTAGCGGACGATGGGCTGTGGGCAACGGCTGGTGGGCTATGGGCGGCAACTTCCGTCACCAACAGTTGTTGACAGTGGCCGCAAGCAGCAGGAGGTGGCCAACGGTTGGCAGGCGACCGACGGTGGCCGCAACAAGGAAGAAGAACAAAAGAAAAATAGAAAAGAAAAAAACAAAATTTATTTCTAGAAATTGTTCCCGAGAACAAGAAGTTAATTTTTTTTGTTTTTTGTTTATGTTCCCAATCTATTCCCCAGTCACTTTTCTATTCCGGAGAATAGAAAAATAAGTAGGCGTTATCAAATAGATTTATGTTCTTTTTTCATTCCGAGGAATAAAAGAACATGAATCGGGAGAAATAGAAACGTTATCATACAGGCCCTAAGTGTCACTTTCCTAACTTTTAACACTTTAGTGTACTCTCGTGCCAAGTTTTGGCACTTGGACCGTATTTTTGCCTAGTTTTAACTATCATTAGAATCCATAAAGATTAAAAGAAACTATCACTCTATGGAGTAGGAAACTGAAATTAGTGACTTTTCCCAATTTGTATGGAACATAGTGATAATCTATGTAAATTACTGTTCCCATTTTTCTGTCACGAGTTTGACCGTGCTTATTTTGTCATTTGTGCAGTCAATTGATGTGAGCATACATGAAACGAGTAACAATAGGTATGCAATGTTTGTATCCTCTCGATTAACGATCTCGAAATATGCATAAATAGCCTGAACGAAATTTTTGTTGCTTGGATGTCTGCAGCACGAAGAGCAGACAAAACCTTGTTTGTGGAATGGAGTGAAGAGGCCATGCTACTTGTTTGCGAGGAAGTTCCACCCGGAAACTAACAATCTGTTGCATCTCTTCTCCAATTACACTATTTTGAGCAAGTAAAACCTAGTTTGCCCGGAAACTTTGGACCTCTAATACTATTGTTTTGGGAATCACATTTCAAATATTGTAAGTGATAAAAGTTATGCTCTGCTATGATATGGATAAGCGGAATTACTTGCATTTGTCACTTTTACACCGTCAGCAGTGTTAAAATTGCCCCTGAGAATGGAATACCTAGATGTATTAATCACCTTGCAACCAGAAATTCATAGAGATTTATGATGCTGAGGAGTTTGCAAATAGATGTCGTCAGAGTGGCAAGGAATCAACCGACTTTCGCATCCTTTAGAAAGCTTGTAGTAGTTGAGGTGGCTTGCATGTGTCCAAAGTTTACATTAGAACACACAATTTTGGTTTTGAGAAAATTCACACATAAGTTTATATTTTGTAAAGCGCAAATCATGAGGAAAATTATTGTGGAAATGATCAATAGGATCTAATATGAGTAAATTTTACTTTTTATCTTCAATCCTTTGTGACTTTTATGAACTCAGAAAAAATCTAACTCAAAATAATTGAAAATTTATAAACTATCGATTCAAATATTGATACATGTAGTTGCAAATAGTGTTTTAGAAAAAAAAAAAAAACCTAGATATAGATATTTTTCATTTAAAACAATTGATTTCTTCTTTTAGGCAACAACTAGAAATATAGGGCTTCCATGGTAATGTTTTTATTTCTCTTTATTTTTGTTCTTTTGTTCCCCGAAACAAAAAAAAAAACAGAAATCTATTTGGTAACGCCAACTTATTTTTCTATTCCCCTAATAAAAAAGTGGCTAAAGAATAGATTTGGAATAGAAACAAGAAAAAAAAGTTGCTTCTTATTCTCAAAAATAATTTCTAAAAGTAAGTTTTTTTTTCTTTTCTATTTTTCTTTTGTTCCTCTTCTTTATTGCGGCCATCACCAGCTGCCTGCAACCGTCGGCTACCTCCTGTTGCCCGCACCACTCGTATCCCACCCACAATCCACCGGCCGATGATTGCCATCGTTCACCGGTAGCCTGTCGTCATCGATCGCCACATGCGATGCCGCACGACCATTGCCTACACCGAGCGGTTTGCGATAAGCGATCATGCGCGGTTGTCAGCGGCAGCGGCAAATGTCGGCGTCTCAGAGTAAAAAGAAAAAATAAATAAATACAAAAATTTATAAATTTTTACCAAACATATTTATATTTTTTTTCTATTCCAAGAATATAAATTTTATATAATTACAAACACCTTATTTTATTCAGAAATTATTTCAAAATAAAAAAAAAATTATTTTTTGAAAAGAAATAGTTCTTGGAATAAAACGTTGGCATACGCATCTATAATGTCCGGAAAAAAATAGAAAAATAAGGTATTCGAAGGTAAAAGGTGAAGAAGGTCCCAGAATGCTGCAGACCCGAAAGCAGAAATAGATTATGTTCGGAGTCGTCTTCTTCTGTTTCTTCTTCTTCTCGATCGTCGAAGCAGAGGAACCGACGCATGGGGATGATCAGAAGCAGCTTCTCCTTCATAGCGGGGACGGTGTGCGGGATTTACATAGCTCAAAACTACGACGTTCCCAACATCAAAGCCGTCGCCAACGACGCCGTTCGCAGGGCCAAGCAGATCGAAGAGAGATACCGCAAGCCCAGCTCCATTTCCAGAGACGATGGCGGACGCCATGTTTAGCTCCTTCAGCGTATTCTTTTTTGGTAGGTAACTCGAGGGGAAGGGAAAGGATCAACTGGCTCTTTATGGGTAGTAAAGTTTCTTGAATCTTTCTTTTAAAGCGGGGCTTGTTTGGGGGCTTCTGTATGTCCTCAATGCAAGTTTGTAGCTTTAGATATTGGTTTATCTTTGGCAATTTGTAATGCAAAGGTGGAGGGTTTCTTTTCTTCTTCAGTCCAATATGTTCCCTGAACATTTGATCAGATGCTAGTGCTGGTGGTGAAGTTCACTGGGTGAATGTTGGACATATAAGAGTTTCACTTTTTGCTTAATTGGTCCTCGTTGTGTTCCCATCATTAAAAGTGTTCATGAAGTGAAACTTTTCAGTCTGAGATAATTCGACTAGGGTGATTGGTCGTTAAGAATGAGCGATTCAGCTAGAAGGTGCTCTAGCTCTTTAAGAGCCATCGAGAGAGCTGGTCTCACTTTTACTGGCCTCTGTTTTTGGGCACTTGAGGCAGTAGATCTTTCCCATGTATTGTGGAGTAGAATTTGCAGAACTCGAATGCAATTTATCTGCGTGTCGAATTAGTGGCCTTACTCCTTTTTCATCCCATGGTTTTTTGGCTACTTCTCGTGGTTGTGGAACTTCAGAATTACTTTTTGACATGTTGAATATGTAGACTTTCATTGTCAACATTTTTTTCTTGCCATGCTTTGATGAGATCCTTCTGTTACCATCTCTATTCTATTAGCAGGAGACTTGTCATTCTAGATTATCCTTGCGTCTTTCTAATTGTACGAATGTTATGTGTTCGCTCGTGATGGACTCGTCTCTTCATCTGATTCTGATCCTGTTTCTGTCTGTGATTCACATGATCGTCTTGGATTGGAGAAGTGATTTATTCACTATTACTACTGTTGAGTTTCGATTGAGAGGTCTATGATTTTAGTTTTCTGTTGCTTAAGCAGTAGAGGCTTTAGGACCTTCCGAAATCCATTATGTCTGTCTGTGAAAGATCATCGAGGACAAGGTCATGATACTGTATTGGTCTTGTGTGTTTCAAAATTGCGTAGCTCCGGTGTATACCTTCCATTTATTTGTTTAATCACCCTGAGATATCTAGTACTATGTACTGTGACTGCTTTGTCTGCACGACATGGATTCGGTCCTGTTCTTTCGAACAAGGCATGTAGCATTGATCAGCACAATCACACTTTGTGTTTTAAGTGGCTTGAGGATGAACCCTGAAGCACAGAACAGCTCTCACACCATAAGAACCATCACATAGTGGCGTGTCAACAAGTAGCTCTTTGTACACACTGATCCCTCGTTAATTTTTCATTTTCACACAACATTTTCTTTTGACTGCTGCAGTTTGATGATAGGCTTAGTAACTTGCGGCTGAATTTCCTTTGGATCATGAAATGGAAAGATCGATACTTCAAAGTCAGGAGTTGTCAATTCTGTATGAACATTTTGTGTTCCTCAACTATAATAGGGACAACTTCAGGCTATATGTTTCTTCCCCGTCTCTCCATGGGTGGATCGCTACTTGTTAGAGAATTTTTCATTCTTGAGAAAACCCTTTTTCTGTGTTAATTAGCTGGACATGACAGGGGCGAAAAATATTGAAAGGTAGTTGTCTGGATCGTTGTTGTAGAATCTTTAAGGCCTAATTTTTCTTTTCTCCTATTATAGGAAATGCAGGTAGCTAGCTTTGTTAATAACAGCATCATAGAAAGTATGGGGAAGACCCCTTACAATAGACTTTGTGTTTGGCCTTGAATGATGAGTTGGTTAGGCAACTATTGCTTGGAATGCCGGTTGACTGGCCATTCAAGTTCGAACCCAAAAGACCAGCATTCACGTGTAACATGCTCCCATGTCACCACAGTCAGATTGTCAAATTGAAATTCACCTCTTAGGAGTCTACCATTTCATTGCTTAAAACCAAAAAGTTCCTCATACGAGGATCTATTTTCAAATACATTTCTTATGATCTTACTGAAAAGATGGCAAAAGATCTTCAGATTTTTGTATGTTTTTTCCCTTCTACATCCATGTTTGACAATACAAAATTTCATTCATTTTTCCAACCAAGCAGTTGCAGCCGGTGCCCACAAGATGATGGAGACCTCTTTCTGCTTTGAGTTTCGTCCTGAAAAGAAGTTGTACCAGCTAGTCATCTCCTCGGAACTACCGTTGCTGTGGCAAACTCCAATAGTCAAAGGATTTGATCTTTGGTTTTGAGTATTTCCGAATTTCGAATTTCTGCAAGAATGAAAGTTTCTTCAGACAAGTCAAGCCCAGAATGCGCCTAGTAATACAAACACGCAAAAGAACCGCCTGTCCTCTCCTTCCGACCCCTGAGTCCGTTCTTTTCAAAGTTCCGTCTCTCCGCTATATGCTCCTTTCTCTTCTTGTTCGTGGCTACAAAGGATGCCCTTCCCTCAAATTTTTCCATAAACAGAGGTGTTGGACAAACACCCGCAACATGCCAGAAGAATTAAACCTCAAGAATTGTGGGTCATGATATACATATCGAACTCCTTTTGTAATTACACTTCGACTGTTGGATTGGAACTACTTCGTGTCCTTGACTCCTCAACTTTTGCAGCCACCTCGGCAACGATGAGCCTAGTGAGAAGCAGCCCTGCAATTAAAGCAGCTGCCATGAGCATCCAGAAAACTGCGCCCCAGCTCTAGTCTGTTAAAAACGGCCCGATGGCAGCCCCAATGGAACCCGTTCCATCTATGATTGCCGTCACTGTGGCAAGTGCTCACGAGTTCCCTTTCAGAGAACCGTGTGTCCCCAGGTCCGCCGAGACAGCCGTCGTTATTAGAGCATAAGGCCCATTTACGAAAATGCTGGTGATGAACATGAGTGTGATGTTTACAGGCAAGGAAACATATCCATAACGCCTGTACAGAAAGAGCGCCGGAATGGCGAAGTAAGTGAAGCTCGCTGCTGTTATGGCCCTAGCGTCTAGGCAATCAGATAAATGACCGGCCAGGATCCCCCCGATGACTCCTCCAACATCAAACACTGTAGACAAGTCTCCTGCTGTTTCGCTGAATAAGTACTTTCCACCTAAAGCTGCAAAATGACGATAAGCAAGTTCTTCAATGGTGAATGAACAGAGTTACATAAAAATGCGAAACAAAGAGCTTTTAATGGTATTATGATGCGTTTTAGACTAAACGAATTTGCAAAAAGCACAATCCATGACAAAGTTACTCTTAAAGTTGCCTCACAAGTAGATTAAAACAATACAATCGGAATTACCCGTGTGACTGATGTAGTAAGGCAGCCAATACAGGAATGCGTAAGGAACCAATTCGGAAAAGAAGAGGCAAAAAGCAAAAGGCGCGACCCCCGGAATCTTCCACGCTTCTATGAACCCCACAGCTTGTTCCTTATTCTCCGAATCAGGGCTTAAAAAGGGTTATCTTATTTCCTCTCCATTTTTCTTGGGTGAGTTCAGGTCATCGTCTTTATCAGCTCCAACAGATTCAGGACTGGGGTAGAAATAAGAAGACCACTAAACCCACAAAAGCAATGATGAGACCGGGAACAACAAAGGACCAACCCATCCACACCACGGCTCAACATAGCTGAAGCAACCAAGGAACCCATGATACTGCCAGCAGATGTGTGAGCATTGCATACACCCATGATAAGCCCTCTCTTACTCTTGCCAAACCAGTTACCAGCTACAGCAACAACCGAAGGCCATCCGGTTGATTGGAACAAACCAGCAACCATTTGCACAATGAGAAAATAGTAGAAATTATGTATGTGTGCCCAGTAGCCAACACCAAAGAGTGAAGTAAACAAACCAGTTCCCATCATTCCCACCGTTAAGAAAATCCTCAAATTCGTTCTGTCACCCAACAGGCCAGAGCTGTACATCCCCACTGCATATAAGTTTACATAATATTCTAATCTTAGTTATTGTCATTGCAATCGAGGGTCAGTATAAATCATATTATTCAATATCTTACTTCCATCTAATTAAAAAATTAAAAGTACATCCACATTATTTGTTGCTGCAATTTTATAAATTCATTACTAAGTATTAATTTTCTCTTATTCTTTATTGTGAATTAATACAAAAATTGAAAAAATTTGTGCAATGTCCAAAGCCAATTCTTTAGCACTTTATAATTGAAATAGCAATTTTATCCAAATGGTATATACACATAAAGAGCGTAAGTTAAGTTAACTATATGGAAATGAATTTTCATGGACTAAATTAAATATGAATAAATTATAATAATACAAGTCAAGTTGAGTATCGATGAGGAAGTATTTGGTTCACTAATTTTGCACTACATAATATAAATGGATCAAAAAGAATGTTAAATAGATCAATTTACTATGATCATTTTCGACCAATCCGACGACCCGAATATTTTTTTTTTTTTTTTTTTTTTGGTCACAAAGATGCTTATATTTATCTCTTAAAGCTGGCTTAGCCAGCAGAACCCAAAATAGGGGCATCATTACAGAGGAGAGCCCAAAAGGCCTGGGTAGGGAAACAAGCCAATTTTCCGGAAGTTCTTTTCTTCTGGACGCTACCCAACCATCTGACAATCCTAGTAATAATCACTTCAGAGCCCGTGCCTTCTAAAGCAACATTTATAAATGTGCCCTCATACTTAAAAGAAATGGTTTCCTTCTATTTGTCCAATGTGGCTCGTTTACAAACACTTAACAAAATCGGAATTGATCTTTACTTGAAGTAACTTTTCCACAGCTCCATCCCATGGAACATGATACACCAGAAATGTACAAAAAGCAATACAAACAAGCAGAACAACCGCCACTCCTCCCCGACCCCCGAGTCCGTATTTTTCAAATTCCTGTCTCTCCGCGCATATGCTCCTTCCTCTTCATCTTCGTGGAGACAAAGGATGCCTTCCCCTCAAAATCAATTCATGAACAGAGGATTCGATACCTACTTGCAATGCGCTGGAAGAACCAAACCCCAGGAGTTGCAGGTAATGATATACGTATCGAACTCCTTTTGCAATTACACTTCGACGGCACGGACGGAACTCCTTCGTGCTCTCGACTCCTCAATCTTTGCAGCCACCTCGGCGACAATAAGCCTTGTGAGAAGCAGCCCTGCAATTAAAGCAGCTCCCATGAGCATCCAGAAAACTGCGCCCCAGCTCTCTGTGGAGATGTAACCCGTCAACAACGGCCCAAGGGCAGCCCCAATGGAGCCCGTTCCATCTATGATTGCCGTCACCGTGGCAAGTGCTCGCGAGTTCCCTTTCAGAGAAGCGTGTGTCCCCAGGTCGGCCGAGACGGCTGTTGTAATCAGAGCATAAGGCCCGTTTACGAAAATGCCGGTGATGAACATGAGCGTGATGTTTACAGGCAAGGAAACATATCCATAGCATCTGTACAGAAAGAGCGCCGGAATGGCGCAGTACATGAAGCTCGCTGCTGTTATGGCCCTAGCGTTCAGGCGATCGGATATGTGACCAGCCAGGATCCCCCCAATGACTCCTCCAACATCAAACAGTGTAGACAAGTCTCCTGCAGTTTCGCTGGACAAGTACTCCCCATCTATAGCTGCAAAATGACGATAAACACGTGAAAAACAGCATAACACAATTCTTCTATGGTAAAATGAACAGAGTTAAATAAAAACGCAAAACAGAGGTTTTAATGGTATTATGATGCACTTTAGACGAAACAAATTTCCATAAAGCACAATCCATGATGAAACTACTCTTAAAAGTTGCCTCGCCAAAGCAGATTAAAACAATACAATTGGAATTACCCGTGTGACTGAGGTAGTACGGCAGCCAATAGAGGAATGTGTATGCAACCAATTTGGCAAAGAAGAGGCAGAAAGCAAAAGGTGCCACCCCCGGAATCTTCCACGCTTGTATGAACCCCACGGCTTGCTCCCTATGCTCCGAATCAGCGCTTAACAAGGGGTCTGTCACTTCCTCTCCTACTTTCTTGGGAGGGTTCAGGTCATCGTCTTTATCAGCTCCAACAGATTCAGGACTAACAGGTAGAAATAAGAAGACCACTACACCCATAAATGCAATTATGAGACCGGGGACAACAAAGGACCAACCCCATCCATAGCTCAACATAGCAGAAGCAATCAAAGAACCCACAATATTGCCAACAGATGTGTGAGCGTTCCATATACCCATGATAAGCCCTCTCTTACTCTTGCCAAACCAGTTACCAACTACGGCAACAACCGAAGGCCAACCAGTCGATTGGAACAAACCAGCAACCATTTGCACAATGAGAAAATAATAGAACTTATGTATGTTTGCCCAGTAGGCAACGCCAAACAGTGAAGTAAACAAACCGGTCCCAACCATCCCTACAGTTAGGAGAATCCTCAAATTCGTTCTATCTCCTAACTGGCCGGAGCAGTACATCCCCAGGGCATACATGGAGAGGAAAGCCACATCGAGGTCAGCGAGCAATTCCGTGCCATCTGATCCATTAAATGGGGCCCAACCACTATCGCTACCCAGTAGTCCAGAAAAATTTCTGGCTTCAAGTGGACTAGGCAAATAGCCTCTTCTCCATGATTGAAACTTCAAGCCTACTTCGGATGACGCAGGATCAAGAGTGCTCTTAACAACACTTGTGGTTTTCCGATTAGCATGATAGCATGTATAGGCAAGGAATGTGACTATCAAGACAATGCTTTGGTGTGTTCTGAAGGAAATGGGACTTCTCTTTATGTACTCGATAAACCGAATTCCCGGCGGCTTGCAGTAACTATCTGTTGCTGAAGTCTCCGACAGTGAACCCATGTAGAAGCTAAGGATTGCTCTATTACCGGATGCTGATGCTCAATCAGAACCCGGTCCAGTATCCTAACTTGATAGCCTCACACGGGAAGCTGAAAAGAAAGAGAACATCCCATTATAAACCAATCGAAAATAGTGAAACTGATGCGACGAGATTGACCTAATTAATGCCCGACAAATGCAACAACAACATCAATCGTGCATCATTTACTGGTTAACTGCACACGGTAAGGTCATAAATGCAATAGTTACACGAGCAAAGCTGATTACCAAAATTGAATAATTGAACATGCATCTTGGAAACAAAGCCTCTGACTTGAGCTTCCTGGAAAAAAATGCAGGAAAGTTTCAATCTTTATTCGATTGCTGCACATTCTGTTTCCAAATAGTTGCTGCTTTCTTATTCACGTCCATCTTGGAGGACAAGTCCAAAAAGCAGAACAGCAACAAGTTAATTATCTCAATGGAGGAGATCTTAGATGACGATCCATTATTTACACAGAACTCTCCACTTTCGTTCTTACGCATGAACACCAGAATTCAGACAAACAAGAACCAAGAAATCCGATAGACAAGATTGACTTTGAAACGCCAGCACACTTGCAAACAGAAATAAAGAGTACCCAGAAACCGAAAATGCAAAAAGAAAAAACGATCATGCTGAATGAAAGCATTCATAAAGCAAAGAGCGTACGAGCAAAGCAACTCCTTTCGACCGATGTTCGACCTCAAGAAAAACCAACCGTGGCTCTAATCCAGCTCTTAGCAACGAACCCCTCCCCACCAAGAAATCCACACCACCACTCAGGAAATAACCGAAAGATTCATCGACAGGATATAACGTTACGGTGGAGAAGCTGAAAAAGTCAACAACGGGAACACAGAAGTCAAGAAGAGGCATCGTCCGGAGGAGCAATCAATACCTCTTTGCTCGAACAATGCTTTTCTTTTCTTGTCCTCCTCCTCCTAAACCTCTGTTTCTCCCCCGCGTTTCTTTCCTTCCCTCTTTCCTTCTCGGTAGCGTGACGAAGAAGGAGGGGAGAGCTCTCTTTCCTTCTCGGGGGCGTGAAAAAGAAGAAGAAGAAGAAGAGAGCTAGGAGAAGAAAAGCTCTCAGCTTTATTGGTTGCAACGGAAGCCCGGGGGAGAGTTTGTCAAAGTGCGGGTGGTAGTGAGGCTACTGACGACGATACATTAAAGGGAAAATCGCACCGCAACCCAAGTGAGAACTACTTCTAATGCAAGTAATGCATACCAAATACCAACTCTGCCCTCTCTCTGCAGAGCCCCGACGACGACTCCATCTTTTATCCTTTCTTCTCTCTGTTTTCTCCCACGATGGAAACGACAATAAGCAAAACATCGTGCAAACAATTACAGGAGAGGAAAGCCCGGTCCGTACATTTTAATAAATGTCGAAAATCCAAGACATTATTTATTCGTCAGCTTGCAAGTCACTATTCACCCACTAAAAAAAGGTCGATGTCCCAGCTAAAGGCAAAAGAAAAAGAGAGAGAGGGAGATGAGAACTTTCATTTTTCATCGCGCGGTCCCCAATATCGATCGATTAAAATCGCCTAATCAAAGTTGAGAGGTGGTGAAGGCGCATCCTCCTGCCGACTTCTTTTTTGGGTTTTCTTAATCCGTCCCTCCCTCTTTAGTCTCCGCACGTTCCCCTCGTGCGCCCCGCTTTGATCGGTCGTCCGCCTCTCCCCCGATCAGCAGTTGAATGAGACGACGAATCGTGGACGGAGAAGACCAACAAGAGGGTACGAGTGGAAAAAAAAAGAAACGTTTGACTCTTTGGTGCTCTTTAGCATGTTCATCTTGATCGTTTGTTTCGGCATGGGAAAAGCAGAAGAATATGATCCGTTTGTTTGAAGAAAAATTAATGTTGATTTTCTGAATTCTCAGTATTTAGATGACCGAATACTAATTAATTTACAGAAAATATTTTTTTATAAACTGAAAATAATAAATTTAAATTAGAGTGAAACGATTTTTTCTTCTGACAAAAAAAAAAATCGCTTTCACTGGGCTATCAAATTAATGGAAATTAAAATATTTTGATGGAAAATATATTTTTGTTACAAAGTTTTCATTGAGACAAATACATCATAAGGTCTCTTTTGATAATTGAAAATGATGGAGTTCTTTAGGCGCGTGTGATCATAATGCGTCTCAACTTGCTTTTTTAAGTGGTGTCGGTCTAAGGTCGTTACTAATTACTAATCATCAAGTAACAAGGACACCTGTGTGACTCAGCGATTATAGCTTTGTCCATGGAAAATTCTTTTTGACTTTTCCATGTTCAGAACGTGATTACCATATTCAACGCTTTGAACTGGTCTTTTTAATATTTCCAAAAAATTGTTGGGGCATATTAGCGAGAATAATCTTCAACTTTAATCCTTGTATGAAACATCCTCCTCGTAATTTAAATTTCATAATTACCACCCTCGCTTTTTACAATGAATATTGAGTTGCGCATCTCGCTTGCACATGTTGTATTAGATTGTCATTATATTTCTCAAACTACTGCAAAAAAAAACCCAACAATTATTCATACTCCCCTTCTATCCTAAAAGCTTTGCTCATCCCAACACAGGTGAGAAGAGAGGGCACAGGAAGCAATTCATGTCCCAACGATCATTTGCTGGAATTCAAGGTCTCGTGTCTATATAATAACATTACGGTAGTTCAAATAATATCCTGCCATAGTTAAAATCAAACATTAGCAAATGACGGAAGAATTCTCTTCAAGTTGGCGCATTGGGAGATTTTCACTTGGGATTTAAATGTCATATGTTTGAATCCCATCAATTGCATGCAAATTACTTTGAATCAAGGTTGCCTACATAGACCAAGGCCTCCAAATAGTTAGGTCTCCACGTCCATGTCTTTAGATTATAAAAAGTGACAAAAGAAAACTAACAGGACATGATTTTTACTCAACTAAGAGATCAATTCTTCAAATAATTGGTAAATGAAAAAATCGTTGGGAGACACAAGTGAATGCAAAATATCATGTCATAATTGCAATCGAGCATTATTAAATGATAAAAGAAAACCAAGTGGACACATTAATATTCTTAAATAAGACATCATTACCTCAACTAATTGGTAAATGATAAAACACCGAGAGACAAAGTGAATATGAATTTTGACAAACTATGATGCAAGATATCTAATTTATCACTCTTACTCTTTTGTAAATACGTGAAAAGAAAAAAAAAAGTGGCAAATATGTCAAATAATTGTATTACACACTCGGCTCATCACGTAAGACCACAAGCGATTTACAGTGCAGATGGGGGAAGGTTCCTTTCACCCTCCCTGCCTTAGGAAATCACGCGTCTTTTCAATGCTCCGTTGGGCAATGATTATAGACATTGTGAATGTGTTATCTTGTCCCTTCATGTTCAAGAAAATAAATGAGTGCTGTCATCTGGGATTTTCTTTTGTAGGTTTACTTCACGTGAGCATAGCTCGGTGCAAAAATGACATGGGTTAAATGATTAAATCCTGGATTATTCTTGTCCATGTGGGATATTTTATAGAGTTTTTTAATTTAATTTGGTAGACTCAGAGCAAAACTCGTGTGAAATGGCCCAACCTATTTCTTGTCACGTGTGGCAAGCCATTACCGGCCCGTCTCTCCTGACGCGCAGTAGTGCGACCACCCCCGATTCCCTATATCAAGATCGCCTCATGATCTTTTTGGTGAATCACCTCTGTCCCCTCACTATAAATACACAAAGTCATTTAACTTTTGAGCTTTGATTGCTGGCCCTCTCTTTTTTCGTCAATAATTGTTGGCCTTTTTTTATTTATTTTTGGTCAATAGTTGTTGGCCCTTCGATACTTCTAGATATTAGGAATTCAATATTTTTATTGACCTCAGCATTTTGAGATTTAATGACTTTAGCAGCAGATCATCGCGAAATCCTCCTAGTAAGCAAATAACGACATAAATTTCATCTTCTGCCATCTAACATTCAAGGCCACTAGAATTGTCAACTGCAAAACTTTCTTAACAACTTAAAATGGCCTTTTCTCATTCCTTACAAACATGGTGTAACTAACAATGCTTCAAAATCTGTCCTTATTTTAGGTGATGCGAATGTGGCTCGACATAGGTGGATCTCATGCACGATTCATCTGATCTAATGACTTGTGTTTTATTTTAGCTTGTCCGAATCAAATTTGTATAGAATGGATATCTACGGCTTGATCACTTCAAAAAGGTAAACTTCCTTATGCAAATTAAAAGTTTAAATGTGAATACGTCAACGATAGAAAAGTGGAATGCTCACTTGAGCTTGTAATCGGTGGGCTATTAAAAGCGATGGGATGTTGTCGATGGATTGGATTGATGGATGCGTTAAGATTTTTTAATCCACGCTTATTTTGGATGCCCCTTCCCCGAGATGAAGAGATACCCGATCACCATGATGGATCCAGCAAAATGGAAGAAAGAACGGAGGGAAGTGGGACACCATGTTGGGGAATGGGACATCCTTTCACTGTCCTTCTCAATATGCCCTTTCAAGCCGTTGGACAAAGCGTCCCAAAAGCAAACTCTTTACTTCATTTAATTCGAGACGGAACTCCTTCGGAAATGTAGGGCAATAATTGGGGCCTTATGTTCAACCGCATCCGCCAATTTCACCCGCTAAGTTTGCCCGATCGGGCTACGATCGGTTTTCGGAAAAGAATTAGAATGACGTGACATCGCACTCTGCAATGTCCAGTACTTTTTAAGACCATTTACCTAAAATCCAGAAATTACTCATCATAAATAATCACAAAGGATACCGTAACTTAACCAAAAGTATTAACATCGAGTTGCATAACGGTGGCAACTTCTGAATCATGCTAAACATAGAAATAAATGATGATATTAAAATGTGAAGTGGAAACAATAAAGTCCGTGATGCTCCCCCACACGTCTCTCTCTTACTTTTCTTGGAATGAAAATGAATGAATCAATCAAAGCTTTTGTGTGAACCGCACTATCTATTTGGCAAATAAAAAAAGAATTACTGAATAACAAGATGTTTAGTATCAACCCTCCTTAAAAATTTAAAAGAAAATCCCACGAGCAATTTCTCGTATCACAATGGCGATTCAAGCGCATTCTCAAAAGGTATCGTGCTTTCTAGATCTTTCATCGTCGAATTGAGAAGACTTTCCCAAATTAGCATCCATCATGCGTTTAAGATCTATTACTTTTCAATTAAACAGTAAAAGATTATAAAAGGCAAGGAGACTTCGGTTGCTCCTGTCGTTTAAAAGGGTAGTTTCGGATTCCCAACCCCCAACACCCCCCCCCCCCCAACAAAAAAAAAGGTCAACCAGGCAAAAATTGTGAAGGGGGGTAGGATGGTCATTACAGGGGGTTCCAATTCGACAATCATAGGGAGCAAAGTACCCGGGGGCCGCGGCCGGGTGGTGCAATAGCATATTGGAATCTCCGCAAAGTATATTCCTGACGTGTAGCCGCCGACTACTTGCTTAAATAATTGAATGACCTTTTATTCACCAAATAATCATTTCAATGCTATTATTTTACACGAATTCTAGATTTCCATAATATTAGACGCGCGAACGGGGGAAAAAAACTTAATCTACTGAAAATCGTGATTTTGCATCGGTTTGCGTTATTTTTTTGGGTCCGAATTCATTTGGTAATTAAATAAGTGTTTTTTTTTCACCGGAACTGTTTAATGAAACCTTTGAAAAAGATAAAAAGCGGTCCCCACGAATCGTGGACCGGCTGAGGGGGGCGTCTCAGGCCTCGGTGACGTGGACGAATCGGTGAGTTTAAGCTTGGCGGATGTGATGACGCGAGCAAGGGCACGTGGAGGCACGAGCTCTTCGAGCACGCCTTGGACGCCGCGGATAGAAACGGAAGGGAAAAGAGTGGCGGAAGATAGCCCCGTTGTTCAGTGTGTCGCTTCGTCAGATAGGGAAATAGCGTAGGAAATTTCGTGAATTGGCGTTTTTCAGGCGATCTGCGGCGTGAATGAATGGAATGCAGCGAGGAGATCGTTGGACTATTGCAATTATGGTTATGGCGGGGGGAGGGGCACCTCTGCATTTTGGATATGATTCTTATATACAGTTATCGCTATCCAATTGATGAAAAGATGATCGATTATTGGTCCAATCTAATTTCACCCAAAAATTGAGAACCAAACCAAGAGGAATAGTTCTTAGTTTTTGAAATCAAGGCTGGACCGATTGTTCCTTTGATCAAGAATCGGATTACTGGTCCAGTCAAATCTAATGAAAGTGATAATTTGCCAAATTTCACATTCATCTTGTTTCAATAGATAGCCCTAGTATTCTCGAGCGAGAAAAAGAACGAGAGAGGGGGGTGATGGCACCATGCGAGAGTAGTTGTCCTAATCAACAATCTTAGTGTTCTCGAGCTCGATGTTGAGGTACTAATCAATGTAGAGGAGGGTGCCTCTGATGGCCAAATCATTCTTTAGCTACATGGTGACTTCTCTGCCCACCAAGTCCTTCAAGCAGGAGAAGAACAACCGAAACACAACACACACACACACACACACTAAATTTAAAAGTGAAAAACTGCCTCAATGCCACCGCAACACTAAATTTAAAAGTGAAAAACTGCCTCAATGCCAAGTGGGCAACAGAGAATCGTGAGCAGCGCAACACTAAATTTAAAAGTGAAAAACTGCCTCAATGCCAAGTGAGCAACAGAGAATCGTGAGCAGCAAAAACCCCAGGCAACCACACATGTGAAGCGTAATCACATTGAGTCGGAGAAGAAAAGGCTTAAGAGAGAAGCACCATCGATGTGACTATAAACTCATCAAATCATTTTGAGCAAGAGATAAGGGGGAAGCAGTGCTCACTGACATAGTCAAGAGAGGGAGAGAGCTAGAGGTGAGAGGCAAGAGGGAAAGAGTGAAGAGTGTCATCGAGCATTAAATGTCGAGTGAAGAGCATCGTCAAGTGTTGAGTGAAGAGCATAGAGCTTTGAGTAGGGAATTGGAGAAGGAGAGATTAGATTGGGGTTTACTTGTTGTCTATTTTGAAATTAAAAAATAAAATATATATATAGACAATCTAGTTCCCATTCGAGAATCGGAATTAGACCGAAAATCACTAGTTTCAATTTTTTGGAATCAAGAACAAATCGAAAAGAACCGTCCATAACCAATTGGTCTAGTTTGGTCTAAGTAGTTTCTAATTCGGTCGGTCATCTTGCTTACCTCTAATAGACCTCGACAAAATGAGAGAAGCTTATGGAGGATAAAGAGCACTCACAAGCACTTGATTGCAAAAAAGGGGCAAAAATGAATACGAGTAGAAAGTTGCCGCTTTATTAGGAAGAGATTCAATTAATGTCAAAGCACGGCATCCTCATTCACATGAGCCGATCATCGCTTGTTAAGTGTCGTGAAATTGCTCCATTTCGTTTCGAAACGTTATCGGATGCACTTGTCGTGCGGCTATTTATAGTCTCTTGGGAAAGGAACATTTATAATCGTCATCTCTTTCTTTGTCATTTGAGAAAAAGAAATAATGCTGCGAGACGCATCTAAAAAGTCTTCGTGTCGGGAGACAATATCGGGCTGACAATTGGGCGGACCTATGCTATGTCCATGAAAAAGCCCCAAAGACTGAAGGAACCCAAGCCCAAGCACCTCTTCACTGTTCCTCGTGAAAATCTATATGTTATTGCAGATAAATTGTTTATTATACAAAAATCAGACAATAATGGAGACCTTTTTTTTTTAATCCTTTTTATAGTCCAGGTCAGTAAATAACGTGAATCTCTTAAGTCTAAGCCTTTGACTTGTGCATATGACTCTTGACCAAGAGCAATTAACAAGCAGTTGGTGAGATTCAAAAGGTGACCTCTAGTTTCTCCGTTAGAATTTCTCCAACACTCCAACAATTGCGCCAGCTCTGGGGTTAAAATACATTCGTTTCTACAGCCGGCGGTTCGGTCCACATTCTATTTCAATGGCCACTAATAGAAAACAAAGTTTTTTTTTGGTAAAATCCACTAATAGAAAACAAAGTTGTGCTCTCTTTCCTTCCACAATCACCGATCCAAGTTCTATCTGTCCAAAAAAAATATACAAACACCAATCAAGTTTCAAGCAGTTTCCCTTTTTTATTCCACCTGAACGAATATATATCTGCGTTGGCCTCGCTTTTTGCCTCAGACAAGCTGAAGACGATATTTAAGAACACAAATTCCCGTCAGTTACAAAATGCTTCAAGATTAATGAAAAACCAAGGAATTAGCTGAAGATTAACGTTCGTGCTCATTGTTAGATTATGTGCATGCAGCTGCAAAAGTTTTAACGAATCGCACACAACGGCGCGAATAAATGAAAAAAGCTTACACATGTGAAAAGGTTGTTGAATGTCCCAAGAAGCATCTCGATATCAGGTAACATTTATGGTGGAACAGCGAGTTGATTTTCAGAGAACAGCCCAATTACGACAATGCAGGGCGAGCATTCCGAGAGACGCACATGCTGGGTGCGCGATGTTGACCATTACGACGAGATGCAATGCGACCTATGTATTTGACAAGCGGACGCAAAAATTCTACATGACCGATGTAGGACTTTATGAACACGAGAAACTCACGTGAGCGCAGGCAAATTTCAAGAAAATAATAGGTATAAAAGGGAAAAGTAGTTTGAGGAGTAACCGCTTTTGAGCAATCCAAGCATATCCTTATAAAGTGCCCACCCCGCCAAGTTCCAAACACTAAAAAGTGAAATTCTGGTCGCTACTCCACCTCCTCAAGTAACACCATATCTGACCTTTGGAAAAATAGTTATCAATACACTTTCCAGGCGACATACAAAAATACAGCTTGGGAAACTCTATATTAGAAAATAGATATGCAGCTCAGTACTTCGTGCTAAAAGCGCACAGCAAGCCATCATTTCAAGAAAGCCTACCTAGGTACCGCCTGGTTGGACTACACCCCCTCTTTTCCACATACAGAGTATAGATGACCAACACGTAAATGAACTAAATATAAGTTCGGCGTTTACAAATCGTTTCGAAAGTCGATACTTCACATGGAGGGTGCTAAGATCTTGACAAAAAGACCGGGAAAAATTTCACATGTGCCAGCAGAACTTGTCCGGCAAAAGGATAAACCTCATCCTCAAAATATGTCAGCTCCGATTTCGACACCCAAGGAGCATTGAAATCTCGGGTGGAATAATGGGTAGACCAGAAAAGCGCGAAAGGAGCAAAATAATTGGAAAATTCCACCAATATTCCCTTTCTCAGGGTGAAATTTCTTTTCAAATATTTACACAGCCAGGCCTTGCTGATATGATAAACTGGTCCCTTTATTTCTCATATTTTCTCAAATACACATTTTGACAGGAGTAATCGAATAATGTTCCTGTGCATGGAAACCACCCTTATAACACGTGAACCCTACTGACACAGCGAGAAACATGTACCCTGAATCGAGATGGATAACTGATAACGTGCCTTTCCTGCAGACTACAATTAAAACATGCTATTTTGGCTGTTATGATAATGAGTTACCTCTGGTCTAGCACTACGTAGTTAGCAAATTCTGTGGCCCAGGGACCGGCTTCCATCCATAACAAACATCACTTGCCTAAGAAAGTTGCATAATGGGCGACCGCAAAGAAGCTACAAAATCACTCTGTAAAAGTTCAAGGTGAAATTGACCAGATCCCAGAGATTGCAACTATTTGTACAAAGGTTACCTTCCGTACAACGTGGCGTAGCTATACGATGGCTCACATGCGTACGTCTGTCTGCCATTTGAACTCCCCCACACAGAATTTTAAGGCGGTTAGAGGCAATGGGAGGATTATGTGTGAAATATACCTGCCTTTATTTGAAATGATCAGAAGGTGATGAAACCTAAGTTCGAAATCATCTTCAAGAAGCTCACATCAACCTCAAATAAATCAGAAGGATATATAAGTTAAGCAAATGGCTGAATCACGTGATGAATAATGTAGAGAAGGAAAAAAGAAAACAGTCAAGCTATACACAAGGGAATACACCAAATGCTGCACTGGTGAGAAAGGAGCTTAAGGTTACCTTAAGATCAAGGGAATAATCAATATCCCTTGCAGCATTTGCATTCATACATTTTCAGAGCCTGTCCTCTTAAATACTTGGGAAAAAGAGGACCCCCAACCAGTCAATTGCTTTAATTATAAGGAAAGGGCAGGGACTCTGAATCAACCTTTCAGAGGTAATCAGTAGAAAGAAAGCTGGTTCAACCAAAAGTCTAAACACAAAATAATGGGAGTTACAACAACAGAACGCTACCTACCTCAACCCTGTTCTCCTTTAACTACATTGATCAGATGGAGATCGTAATACTCTCAACAAAGCTGTGAGATAGGAAAAAGGAGTTTTACAAACCACAATAAATTACTGGAGAGTTAAGCAAGGGTGATATACTCTCTGAGATAAAAATCTACCTCAATAAGTTTAGAGCTTCATTCAGCTACATATTCCAGATTTCAGCGATCGGGACTTCTAGATGAAACCCTGTAACCACGCCTGACAGGGGAGCGAGACCCACTTCTGTCTTGGTACCGATCCCTAGCACCATCTCTACCTCTCCTGGATCTCCAATCCATTCCCCTACCTCCATCGTAACTACCTCTACCACTCCTCTCTCGTGACCTGTCACGATCTCGACCGCGTTCCCGGTAGCGATCCCGTTCCCTCTCTCTGTCTCTGCTCCGATCCCTGTCCCGCTCCTCATCACGATATCTATCCCTGTCTCTCGATCCACTTCTTCTACTCTCCTGCTCCTTTTCTCTTTGCTTCCTCCTCTCTTCAGCTTCTTTCTCCCTAGCTAGCCTTTCCTCTTCCCTTTTATTCTCCTTAGCAGTCTGGAAGAGCAACAAACTTTGATTAATCAGCAAAAGAAAGCTCTGCTTGCATCAGAAGCCTTCTTAATAGCCATCATACCTTATACTCTGTGATGAAATCCCGAACCATACCATAACCCACATGCTGTTTCCCTGTGACATGAGATTGAATCCTTTCAGCTGCGTCATTTGCCACTAGGAAAGAACCACATATCTCACAAAGAGCCATCTTTTTCTCCTGTGTAAGCATCAATAGCTTCTCATTCTGAGGTTGCTGTGTCAAGGACGTCTTTTCAGCATTTAGCAGCTCCACCTGTGAAAGGGTTTCACCACTTCTTTTGATTTAACACTGTGAATCCAGATGATATTTACATCAAATGATATTTTCAACGAAGAGCTATTGCTGAGATGGGGTGTCCACTGTTTGAAATGTCTTTGTTGGAAAATTAACATTATTGCCACACAGAGAAAAGGACCTTTTCTTGGCATACACCAGAAATTTCATGTAATAATGGAAACAAGGTATGACCAGATACCTTTCTCATGAGTGCTTCAGCTTCATCAACTTTTCCAGCTTCACCAAGGGATTCTACTTGTTCGAGCAGGTTCTTAATTTTCTCCTCCAGCACAGATAGTTGTTCAGATTTCTCGGCCGACAGCGCCGGAGCGGGGGCAGGTTCGACCTCCTGAGCAAGGCGTTCCCGCCCACGTCTAACTCTTCTATCTAAATCAGAAACCTGCGTAAGAATAATTATACATAAGTATTACAGATATGAGAATGCTCAGTTGGAGACAACAGGTGACTTACCAATTTCTCACAGAACTGGCAAAGTTCTGCTTCAAACTTGGCAACATAGGTGTCGTGTCTAGGAGACTTCTCAAAGCTGAGGCTCAAACAAAAGATGATTACAATAAAGCATGACAGTAGATTACAAGTAGCAGCTATTTAAGTGACAATCACTAAAATGGTCAAACTACAATAGCATATGCAATAATTCAGGATGCATCTCCCTCCCTGCCTCCCTCCCTCCCTTTACTGTTCCATTCTCTGATAGTAACAGCATAAACATGAGGACACAAGGTTCTAGGGAAATTATTTGCTTTCCCAGTAAAGCAAATGCTTCAGACTTATATCCTCAATATCCTTGCTTAAATTTCAAGCACGAGCCACTTAAGGGTAAGGATACACGTTTGAACTTGTTATTCTATCCTAAAGTTGGTTTGTGAGGTAAAAAGTGCAACTACCAAATCAAGGGAGTACATCCTATACATAACCAAAAAGAACTGGGTTAAGTTTGACTGAATTTATGACCAGAAAAAGAAAAAAAAAATGTTTGACTGAATTCAGCATTCCAAGTCCAGGTGTAAGTAATGCCTTTCAAAATGCAAGTAATACTGATTGAATGTAATCATGCCTTACTTTTCCCAAAGCAAGAACTTCAAGAGGGGGCGAAATCCAAACTTTGCATGGCTTATGCCTCTATCATGAAAGAAGTTTTAGACCATGCTTCTGTTGCCAAACAATAACTTAAGTAAATGAGTTTACATTTAGAAACTTTCATAACCCTCAACAATTACGCATCAGCCTATTGGATGTGAATCAGTAACCCCAGCACTAAGGATCTTTGGAGAAAAGAAATTACATGAGAAATAAAAGCATAGCCTCTGAACATGCATAGCCTCTGAACAATCTCAACTAAGGCAATCGATACCAATTCCTCTTTTCTTGTAGCATTTGCTGCAATGTCATTAATTAAATCTGCGGAAAGTAAATCAGAAGAATTTGTTCTACTCAAACCCGCACCTCTCTTTCAACTTCGGATCATGAATTCTCGAGCATGGTCCTGAAGGAGATAAAAATGGAGGTCATGAGTGAGCAAAACAATGGCTCTCAACACACATATCAACCATGATTTGTTACTAAAACAGATTGTAGCAAAAGAAATCACTAATTTGCAATTTGTTATATTACCACCTGTAGCTGAGAATTATAAACAAGCACCGAAAGGGTAAACATATCTGAAACTAAGATGTGCGTTGTCTCCAGAAACCACACTACACAGTGGCACACCCATTATTTTGGATATGAATTTCCCCACTTCTCATGCAATTTAGGCCTGAGAAGTACATGCGAAAATTACACCAACATTGAGCACAACGGCTCCAACAATGATCACGTTCCCATAAAATTCTCCTGCCAAAACTTGTATACTGCTTATTCTAAACAAACCGTCAATGACTTGTGCAGGAACGGGGCTTATATAACAGCAAAAGCACAGACTCTTCAAAAGTGAAAACGGCAAGAAAGTTAAATCGTCTTCCAGAGTCGGTCAAAGAGAACTTTAGAGAAACAAATGAATCACAAAATTCGCATCTAAGACCATTGCCTAGCCATGACAACTGACAAGCAAAGACTCAGAAAGACCCAGAAAACAGAGAGCAAATTCAGGCAGTAGCACACCGAGGTCGCTCCGAGTGTTGACGAAGAGATCATGCGGGCAGAACCGCACCATGTAGAAAGCGCAGACCTCCTTGTCGTCCCACTTGATCTCCCTGTAACCCCTCCTCTCTTCCTCAGTCAAATTCCGAGCTGAAAATCATCCACCAAACAAAACAAAAGATCTTAGGGCTCAATCAACAACTCCAACGGCATATACAAACGCACAAACCCCTAAATCGACCAGTCCCCATATAGCACGACAGGAAAACCTAAATCGAACATTAAAATTAACAGCCAAAGAGCCTCGGAGTCCAATCAACCGACCGACGGCTAATCCAAAACCGACTCTCGATACACCCTAATCGACAGGATGACGGAACCGGGCGATAAAACGAAACATCAGATTCCAGAGCTCGATCGGCAATGGCGACGATGGTTTCACCGCCCGGAACGACCGTACCGGAAGCGGAACAGGGAGAGAGAGTACCCGAGCCCATGAGCTCGTCTAGCAAAGCTCGCTGCGCGTCCATCGTTGGGGAATTGCGACGGACCGGAAGGAGAGGAGAGGAGAGGAGAGAGAGAGAAAGCGTTTCGAGCTGCGACGGTGTGGCTGGCTATGGAGTTATATTGTTTCTTCTCTGAGAGAAGGAAGGATGATTTATTTGGAAAGTGAATACATGTTCTGAGGAGATGATAATAATAGAGAAAATCCCTAGCGACGACGAGTGGGGAGGAGCGAGGTCGGGTCCGGATTCTGGTCGAGCTTTCGGCGTGGGCCAAGCCCGACCTCTAATCGGGGCCCAGAGAGTCTTGTCTGGGCTGGACCGTGACATGGGAAATTGGTAGCGAGATTTGTCGAGTTTGCGAGGGGTTGGGCCTTTGGGAAGCTCGGCCCGCGAAACTTTCCAACAACCACAATTGCGATCCCCACAAGATTTTAGTCATGCCGGTGGGAAAAGGGAAAACGAGGGAAAATTCCAAATAAGAGGTCGAAGTGTATTTATTTTCTTAAATAGGGATATGAAATGAATTTTGTTTCGAATAAATACCTAAAATGTTATTATTTTTTTCAAATAATGATCTAAAATAAATCTTATTTTAATTAAGAACATAGAGTGGCTACGTTTATTTTTAAAAAATAGCTTGACTTTCTAGCTAATTAAGGGGGAAAAGTCACAAAAAAAGTCTTTAAACCTCTTGCATTGAGTGCATTAATTCAGTCCTAAAACTTTTCAATTTGGAAATTCGATCCCTAAACCTTTTAATATTGGTACCAATTCAGATCCATCCGGCCAATTTTGGCTGGCCGGCGTTGACGTGGACGTCGGCCGGTGGCCGAACGCTGACGTGGCAATTTTTATGATTTTTTTAATGATTTTTTTCGATTTTTTTATTAATTTTTATTAATTTTTTTTTGCTTTCTTCTTCGCGGTTGCCGGCGAGCCTCCGGTGAGGCTCGCCGGATCCGGGCGAGGCTAGCCTCACCGCGGTTGGCGAGGCCATGGCGGCCATCGCCGGGGCGGAGGCGAGGGCCGCGAAGCCCTCGCCGGCCCGCCGGTGAGGGTCGCGACCCTCGCTCGGCCTCGCCCGGGGCCGCGAGCAAGGCCAGCCTCGGAAGAAGGAGAGGAGGGTGTTGGGGCGGCGGGCTAGGGTTTCGGAGGCGAAGATTGGGCGGAGGAGCGTCAGTGTGAGTCGCGGGAGGTGGGGGACCGGGGCCTTGAATTCGGATCTCGTGGAGGTGAGGGTGGCAATGATGAGGTCGAGAAGCTCCGGGGGTCGACAGCGGAGGAGGCGCCGCCGGGGACTCAACGGCAAGGCCGGGCGAGGCCGAGCGAGGGTCGCGACCCTCGCCGACCCTTGCCGGCGGGCCGTGGAGGGCTTCGCGGCCCTCGCCGGGCCGCGGCGGGGTTGGCCTCGCCCAGATCTGGGCTAAGCCGCCTCGCTGGCGGCTCTGGGAGAGGCCGGGCGAGGGTCGAGGCCCTCGCCGACAACCACGAAGAAGAAAGCAGAAAAGAAAAGGAAAAAGAAAAGAAAAAAGAAAAAATTAATAAAAAATCATAAAAAATCATAAAAAAATTCGAAAAAATTATAAAAATTACACGTCGGCGTTCGGCCATTGGCCGACGTCAAATCGCAATTGGCCAAAAAAAATTAGTCGGATGGACTGAATTAATGCAAATATTAAAAGGTTTAGGATCAATTGGTCCCAATTGAAAAGTTTAGGACGAATTTGAATTAATGCAATCTGAAGAGGTTTAGAGTGACTTTTTTGGTCTTTTCCCCTAATTAAGGGCATACTTGGAGAGGGTTAGACGAGGCTAGTCCTTGCTTGATTTGGCGAGAGCCACCCTCGTGGCCATAGGCGGGGTCAACCCTTGTCAGATTTGGGCAAGGCTCGCCTCACTAGCGGCCGATATTAACAAATTAAAAATTCAGAGACCAAAATGAATATTAAACTAAAGTTTATGGACCATATTGTGCATGAGGCAAAAGTCTAGAGATTAGTGTTGTTCAAGAAAAAATTCGGCTGTAGGGAAGCCCGACATCAGAGAAAAAATTGGAAATGTATTAATATTATATATATCCAAAAAAATTATTGGCTCTAAGGTGCAAAACAACCAGGTCCAACCAGAACAACAACACCTCGTTCTCGAAAAGGTTATCCGGAAAAGGACCAAAACCTGTGGCTCTCCCTCTGCTTTTATATTCCCCTCCCTCCGCGCGACCAGCCAGCATTGTGCAAGCGCACGTACCTTCAACTCCCGCACTCCCCACTTCAAGTTCAACATCGCCTCGCCGTCCGCATCCATCTCCGGCCGCCCGCACCATGAACGACTCGGTCGACAAGCTGGTCATCTTCCTTGCCAAGCGAGACGGCATCGATAAGCTCGTCAAGACCTTCCAGTACGTCTCCAAGCTCGTCCACTGGCATGCCGAGTCCGCACACCCCGACGTCGCCCAGCGTGCCAAGAACTGGGAGGTCGCCTCTGGCCTGAGCCGCAAGGCTTTCCGCACGGGCCGGTTCCTCACGGGGTTCAACGCCCTCCGCCGGTCCCCTGGCCCAACCCCGGCGTTCCGGCTCCTGGGGGTGCTGGCCAATGCGGGGGAGATGATCTACTTCTTCTTCGACCACATCCTGTGGCTGTCGAGGATTGGGATGCTGGACGCAGCGCTCGCGCGGAGGATGAGCTTCGTGTCGGCGTTCGGGGAGTCGTTCGGGTACATATTTTTCATCATTATGGACTTCATCATGCTGAAGGAAGGGTTGAAGGCGGAGAGGGAGCTCAGGAGGAAGGTGAGAGAGAAGGAAGCGAAGGACGATGACGACGACGGAGCGAAGGAGCGGGTCGCGAAGATAAGAGCGGAGAGAGTGATGCGGCTGATGGCGGTGGCTGCGAACCTGGCGGACCTGGTGATTGCGGTGGCGGATATCGAGCCGAACCCGTTCTGCAACCACGCGGTCACGCTCGGCATCAGTGGACTCGTGTCTGCATGGTCCGGCTGGTATCGGAACTGGCCCTCGTAATTGAAAAGATTGTTGATACTTACTATTGCACAAAGCAACCAAAAAAAAAAGAGGAGTTTAATGGGAAATGAGAAATGACTTTGTTTTGCATGTGCACCTGGATTTTGGTTTTGTTCATGGCAACATTGCACTTGTGGTGGATGATTTTTTTGTGGCATGTTCCAATTATTTCTGTCATCATATACTAGGATTTTATCTCAAAAATATTCACTCACAACAGCTTGATTTTACAAACATTTAACGAGTTTTTTCTCTTGGTAAATCATTGTTTCTATTTTGATAAAAAGAAAAAAAAAAAAAAAGAGGTGAACGGGAAATGTAAATGACTTTGTTTTGCATGTCCACTTTGTTTCTGGTTTTGTTCATGGCAATATTGCACTTGCGGTGGCTGATTCTTTGTGGCGTGTTCAAACTATTTCTCGTATCATATGTTAGGATTTTGTCTAAAAAAGCATTCGCTTGATTAAGACGACAGCTTGATTTTGCAAGCATTCAACGAGTTTTTTCTTCCGGTAAATCATTGTTTGTATTTCAACCGAAAGAAAAGTGCTTCTTACCATGTCGTCCGTGGTTGATTCAAACTATCACCGTGCATTAGATTTGTTTTGCAAAATACTTGGGTAAAAGTTAGGGTCGAAAAATGTCTTAGATTTGTTTTGCAAAATACTAGCAAAGCACATGTGAGTGTGGGAAAAAGTTATAAGCGTGTGCGAAAATAGATAAATTTTTTAAAATGCAAATTAGGGCAGGACAGCCAGAATTCAATAATTTTACATGTCTGGTTAACAATATAATGGTGGAAAGTAAAGTATACACGGGGCACTTATCTAAATTGCTATAATATAACGTAACAAAAGATGGGCATTTAATGGATCTTTTCATAAAATTTTGAGGTTGAAATGTTTTTTTTAAAGTTCTTTCCTATTTAGCAAAGATAAAGATAGAGATAATAAGGAGACAATCCGCTAAAAGATAACGTGAGTATCTCTATTGTATATGAAGATCAACTTTTTCACGTTATCTAGTCAGATGTTAAATCCTCAATCTCAATCAAATTCGAATTAGCAAGTGTAGACCTAGTAGGATTAGAATTTCGATTCGAACGATGGACACATCTCTATGGCCACATCACAACCCATTGTTTACATCAACCTTTTACACACCGAAACCGAAGGGATCAAACCATGGCCAATCCTGCCTTTTCTTTCATCGCCGACGCTTTCTTTTCGGCTCTTTCCGACCTCGCCTCTTCCATAGATTCTCCACCGATCAAGTCCATTCTCGAAGGCCTCCTCTACTATGTCCTACCCGTCGTCTTCTTCATCCTGTCCGCGTACGTACTTTATTACGGATGTCTCTACGACGTTGTCGATGACTTTGGGCCTCCGTTGGACGACCTGGAGGCCGGAACATTGCCGCTTCTCGGGAGGCCCTGCGGCGATCCTCCATCGAGGCGCGAAGCGCTGATGAGGATCGATGTGTACAGGAGCGACGGAGGCGAAGCCGAGCGCGCCGACTGCGTGTTTTGCCTCGAGGAATTTGAGGACGGAGAAGCATGCCTAAGGCTAACGTGTTGCGAGCAGGCTTACCACAGGGCTTGTGTGAATCGCTGGCTCTTGGACCATAGACGGTGCCCGATTTGTCGTGCAACGGTTCGGATCACGCCAACAATCTAACCCAATTTGCGACTCAAGGTTCGAGCTTTGTGTTTGTGACGGTCGTATTCTTTTACTTTAGTTAGATGTTTAGTTTTGCGGATGATCCCCTGGGATTAGATCAGATAAATCTCTCTGCTTCCCAACTGATGCTCCGTCAGACCGATTGTGTACGTCACCGTTTTAATGTTCTTATACAGGCACGATTGAATCCTGGCAAGATTTCTGACTCGCATCCTTTGCTTTTGAGATTAAATCATGCACCTTATTGAGATAGGGAACTGTGGAAAATAGGGATTGCAAAGTGCAAGTTTCTTTTTTTTTTTTTTTTTTCAAGATTGGACAGTAAAGACTTCGAAATTAGGGATAATGATTAATATCTCCCCATATTAACAAGCAAACTCAAAAATTTAATTTCGAAACATCCAAAAAAGAATCCTATATTGAGATAATCACATGGCAATACTATCAATTTCCATATTACAACTGAATAATTTCATCATCCCTTACGTACTCCATAAATCCTAGATTTAATTTGAATTTTCCCCATTGATGACTTTTCAGAATTCTTTTCCTAGATAATTTGAATCTTTACTTTCACTTCGTTGTTAGATTTTTAAATGACCTTTTTACTAGTCTGGAGTAAAACTAAGCGGTCTACTACGTGAAGAGGTTGTGGCGCACACCACGTAGCCCCCTGCCCAGGCTCAGGACCAGGCCCATCCTCAGCAGTCGTCCCGTCATTTTGTTCGTCTCCCACTCAAGGAGAAAGTCAAAAGCTTCAAGCGGCTCAAAAGTCAAACCCGTGTTCAACTGCTCCCACTGAGTTGACTCTCGAAATCGAAATCGAAATCGAAATCGAGCTGTTTTTCGTGCAACTTTAACGGGTTTCAGATTTTCTCAAGTGGTCGTGGAACGTCCTCTTTAATGTTTTATCACCTGATTGTAGTTGACAGAACACGAGCCAAGTTTCTTATCTTCGATTTGATTTTCTGCTTAGTCTTTCAGAAATTATGGAAAAAAGGATGAGGATCCTTCATATTCTTGCGCTATTTCGGCACAACAAAAATTCTACTTGTCCAATTTCCATTGGATTTGTGATGTAAAAAAAAAAAAATTGATTAGATGCTAGTAAGACTTGTGAATTGCACACTTCATTTTTGAGAGAGAAAATTTATTGAGTAAAGAAAAAAAAAACACGTGGGCTGGAAAGTGCAAGCTTATTTAGTGAAACCTCACCATTGGGTAGTTAGGATTTTGAAATTAGAGAGATCGTTTAATATCTCCATCAAACTCAAATCTTGTTAAACCTCGAAATTTAATTAAAAATATAAAAAAAAATCTGATATTATTCACGATTGAAACGAGATGAAAGATAACCATATAAATACACTAGTAATCTCCAAGTTGCAACCGAATAATCCCTCGCGTACATCATTAATCCTATATTAATATTTAAATATCTCATGTCCATAAGAATTAAATTATAAATATCTCATGTCCATAAGAATTAAATTCTTTCCCTACATAATCCAAAAACTTATGATGGATTTGATTCACTTTTGCAAATGAGTTTTGAGTATAATGCAAATACTAAAAGCTAAAACTATTTGAAGAAATACAAATTGTGTTTGGTAAAAACCTTGCACAGGAAGTTTGGTTCAAGTGTTGTTTGGCAAAAAAACCTTTTGTAATGAGTTTTGGCTCTTTGTTTATTTATTTATTTATATTAAAATGAACTCAAACCCTTCACTAATTTCAGCGAAGGCTTAAGTCGCTAATAAGCCAAATTTTGTGCCCACAACCGCTAGTTGAGATCACACAACCTCAAGCGACCCTTAGTGAGGGTCACAAAACTCATGTGAGGGCTGTCTTGGAACCCTCGCCAAAAGTCGCCTAAGGTCATGCGACACTTTTGCCCTTCGCCAACCAGTTTTTGCCTCGTTAGCTTCTCTCGCTTAAAGAAAATAAACAGTTACAATGACAGGGCAAAATCGAAAAAACTAAAGAATTGGTGAGCTTAGTTTTTTTGGGAGGATAGTTTCAGTATTTCGTAAATACCGAATTAAACGCTCCAGCATTTCTCATGGCCGTTAGCTTTTTCCCCCATTTTCGCACGTGGGCCTACTTGAACTTGGAACAGGCTGTGGCCCAAAGCCACTGGACATACCACCGAGGCCCAGGATCAGGCCCAGGACCAGGCCCACGGCCGTCTCGAGCAGCCTCTATTCCAAAAGAGTTCCCATTGACTCTCGAAAACAAACCAGTTGTTTCGGTACAACGTAACTGCCAAGGTTTCAAGAGTTTCTCGAAGTCGTCGAAGGTCAGTGATCTTCCTCTCTAAAATAGCTGCAGATCGTTTCGACAAGTGAAATCCGTTGCTTTCCGTTTGATTTTCCTCGTCCGGTCTTCAAGGAATTGCAGTAGGACGGTGCGAATTTCGTGGGTTTTTTCGAGTTTTTTTACTTCATTTTCGAATGGTTTTTGCTTTCCGAAGCTTGGGTTTAGGTTTCGTGTCCTGAGATTTTTGTCGTCTAAACGAGGATCTGAGTTCTTTGCGGGATGCCGATTCGTAGTTCGTGTGAATACGGTCAAACGCGTATCGTTTGTGGCCACTCTACCGGTGTGGGGAGCGTTTCGCTTGTTTCGATTCGTTTCGTTTCGTCGCCGCGTCGTGTGATTTCCTGTCTCTGATATTGCCAGCTGCTGGATCTGGTGGTTTCGCGGTTTGTCTGAAGTGATCCCGGGGCGATAGATTGCATTTTTGCGAAGGCGATGGCGGAGGGGTCGGGGCAATCGCGCTACGTGAAGCTAACGAAGGACCAGGCGCCTTTGGAGGACATAAAGCCTGGAGAGCTTAACCTGCCTATTGAGGTTCCGCAGGTTTGTGCTCTTCAGTCTCGATTGTCTTTGCTACGCCTTTCTTTGTTTCCCCAGAATATTGTGGAAATGGTGTGGATATATAGATGTAACTGAAGGGTGTGGATTAAGTAACCTTGCTGTGGAAAAGAGAGTTGCCGGGAATGAGGTTTGGTTGGTGGTATATCGATTTTACTACGTTATTCAGTAATTCCTCTTAGTCATCACCCTGTTCAATCTGTTCTAAATTTCAGCTCCTTTTCTTTTACATGGAATCCTTTGGATTTCTTATGTAAGGTTATGGACCAACTAATGAATTTTCCTTTTAGGTGGTCTACGAGCCAGTGCTCAACTGATTAGTTATGAAATACCATTAATCTTTGTGTTTATCAATATCTCTACGTGCAATTCCTCAAAACAGAATTTCCTTTTTCCTTTTTTTCTAAGAAATGGATAAGTCTTTTTTTATTCATTTGGTAAATTGTATATATAGGTGTGAACTTGTGGGTATACTAGGGATGGAAAAGAATTGCTGTGAATGTGTTTAAATTGGGGGTGCATGTTTGCAGTTAAACATTTACATAATCTGTTGGACCAACATGATTTCTGGATTTTTTAGATGCCTAATTGATTAGTTTCACAGCTAAATAACTATGGGCTCTATAATTAGTGGCTTTTGTATTGAGTATTGACTTTGAGGTCCATAAACATTGGCAACTCATGTGATCAGACTGGAATACATGATATGTACTTTATACCCAGCATTTAGCAAATTCTTCCAGGTTTAATTGTTTGATTCGCATTAGTTGGGGCTCTTCAACCATTATATGACGGATTTTTAGATCGAATTGTTTGTCTATGTTCCTTCTGAACATCTGGAGGTCTTTATCTCGCTATCCTTATGTTATTCCATGGTTTGTGACTGTTTTCTCTAGTCCGGCTTCTTCTCTGGATTATGCTATATATGCGATAATTTGACTGTATTAATTAGAAATAAGGCTAACATCCATAGAAAACTAGAGTCTGGTGATAGGTTATCGGTTGCTCATCTTCTGTGAAATTATTCTTGGGTTCTAAATTAAGGACATTGAACCTAATTTATGTTGCTGAGATTTAAACCTCTTCCTGAAGCAATTATCTGTCCATGCTTCATTTTCTGCTTGTCTCAGCGATAAGGTAAAACCAATCATGCCTTCTCTAGAGAACTTTTCTACAAATCTGACTGGATACATTTTGGAAAAAAGCTTGTGACTTTGGCAGTTGTCTGAAGCTGCAGTCGGAGGGACTTGCTGTCAGCAGACTCAAATAAATTTGAAGATCTTTTTGAGGATTAGAATCAAGCGACTTCTGTTTGAGTTCTTGATTTATACCGAGCCACTGAATTTCAATGTTTGAGCTTTTCTGTCAGTCAAGTTGTCTTCTTGTTTCAGGAATTTCTAAAATATTAAAATGTGAGCAAGCAAATCTCGTCATGGGACTAAGTAATTGTCCAGGGATTTCTAAAATATTAAATTTCTTGTCTTGAGTATAGAGCTTCCTTTTTTTGATTATTCTGATTGGCGCGTTGGATATGGAAGGTGCATGCTGGCATTGATGGATGCTTATGTGATGCCGATGTTGGCAATCTTTCCTTAAGCCTTAGATAGGTCAAGGAATAAATGGCCAGGTAGACATATGCTAAACTCATTGTACTGGTGCAGTTGGAAGGTCGCAAATGCCATGAGTGTGGACAACCTCTTCCTGAAAGCTTTGAGCCTCCTGCAGATGAAAATTGGACAACTGGAATTTTTGGTTTTGCTGAAGACAGCCAAAGTTGTAAGTTTCAGGACAACTAAACTTTTGCATTATGTTGTCTAGTGAGTGGATAATGGAGAATCTTGTTGTCTCTCTTTCCAAACATGCTAGCCATCTGTAGATTTGAGGGTAAGATCTAAAACAATTTGTAAGCAGGAATGGATGGTGTTCACATAGTCTTGGTAACAAAATTGCCCTTGCCCTTTGCTGTATGTGTTTTACGAATATCCGACAATGGCGCAAAATGCATGAGCCCATTATTGAAGCATCTGAATTACTTTTAGGACTGAGCTGGAATCATTAATGGGGTTTTTCTTTTGGCTTTGTGAACGAATTGAGGAAATGTGGGAAAAGACTGTCAAATTTCAATTAAGTCCACCAGAAATTGGCTTGTGTTTGGACAGTTGAGTTAAATGAGCAGCAGTGTAAGCCTGTGAACTGTGAAGTAAGCATTAATGTTGGATAGTTTAGTCAGATAGGTCACAACATACTGCTGGTCCGCTCTGGCATTTTACTGTACTTTGCTTATTCATTTGTGCCTTGCCTTAGATTATTCTTCAGATTGTCTCACATCACATTCTGGGCTGGCTAAGGAAAAGCTTATCATATGAGTTCCAATGCAGGCTGGACTGGACTATTTTGCCCTTGTGTCCTGTTCGGTCGCAATGTTGAGAGCTTGAGAGAGGACACTCCTTGGACTACTCCATGCATCTGTCATGCCATTTTCGTGGAAGGTGGCATTGCACTAGCAGCAGCTACAGCGGCCTTCAATGGCATTGACCCTCATACATCATTTCTCATTGGTGAGGGCTTAATATTTGCCTGGTGGATGTGTGGCATTTACACTGGCCTTGTTCGCCAATCACTGCAGAAGAAATATCATCTGAAGGTACTTCAAGCTTTTTCCGTGTGCTTTTATCTCTCTTTATTCAGTGAACAGCTTTATTCAGTGAACAACGTGAACTCAAGAATTGTCTGCCATTGAACATTTAATTGCATACTGGCAAATATTTGCAGCTATTACCGGAGTTGTTTCACTTTGCACTGATCACAAATACCTGTTGGCATATATATTCTGTAGCACATAATTGCTGTTTACTCTCTGGAGGAAAATCTCATTTTCCTGGGGATGCAGAATCTTGATTTTCTGTGAATGACGAATACATAATGTAAGAGGTGTGTGATGTCTTATGCTTTGGACATGTCAAAGAAAGTTGCTAATTTATTTACTTTTAGAAAGGGCTTGTGGGAGTCTCCAAAAGATATGCTGTTAGATAGTTTGCCTGTTAAGCAAGGTTTCTTTCTTGAATGATGCCAAGAACCTTTTCATGACGTAGTTTCTCTTGCAGGCTAAACAAGCTTGACTAGTAAAGTATTTGACCATTTTTCTTAATACATGTGGAATTTTTTTTTTTTGTTTTGCATTTATTTACTTTAACGTGTAAGTTCTAGTCCATTTGTCTGACTCTTTCCATTTCCTCCTCGGTACTAACGACTGCAGAATTCCCCGTGTGATCCATGCTTGGTGCATTGCTGTATGCACTGGTGTGCTCTGTGTCAGGAGCACAGGGAGATGAAAGGTCGGCTCTCAGAAAATGTCGTCATGCCAATGACTATTGTAAATCCTCCCCCTGTTCAAGAGATGAACTCTGCGAGTGAAGCCCAGGACTCTGCACCACCTTCAGCAGACAACGGTGAGCACACAAAGTTGGAAATGCAGCCTTTATAGCAACTTAAATCTCTACATACGGAGAGAATGTGAATAATCACCGGCGGGCGTCAATTTGGTGGCATATTTGTTGGCTATCTTCTTTTGTATTTGTTGAAGATTTTGATGACTTTGATTTAGGATTCTATGTGACGTTGTGGTGCAAATGGGACCATTTATACATCTATACGCAGATTAAATCATTTTGAAACTTCGTCGCACATCTAGATTCATGTAAGAGGAGTCTCTGCTCAATTAGTCTGAGGCAGAACATTAGAGCACCCTGCTCTCTCCGTGAGTACCACAACAGTAGGTATACATATATCCTAGCGTATCTGTAAGTACCAGGAAAGAAATAGAATCTTGATAACTTGGGATTCGATTGACAAGTCTTGTATAACATTATATTGATTAAATCTTCTCCTGCTCGTGCTTGAAAGTATGACAACACACAGCACCCTGCTCTCTCCATTCCATTCCATTTATGTGTGGATCGACTGGTGAATTGTCTTCTCTTGTACTTGGAAAGCTCAATATATACATAACATCCCGCGAGCCCATTGGATTTAAATGAGCAAGTGGCTCTAGTACGCGATGGTTTGATGAAATGTGTAACTACAATGTAGATAATATACTCTGCGTTGCCAGATCTTTTAAATCTCGTCAAAACTCAAAATTAAAGCATTTTCGTCTGCTTTTTCTGTTTTACAATAGGGAGCTATGGAAGCCACATCGTTATCTGAAGAGCTTTGCTTTATGCCTAGCATGTTCTCACCTTTAGCAAACACCCTTTCGAAGCATATGCAATCAAATTTAGAGCCGGGAGACAGACTTGGTTTAGTGCTTGTCTATTACTTTCTAGAATTTCAATTTCTCCTCTCTCCACGAACTAGCAAAAAACAATAGGAAAAATTAAAGAAAGAGGTTATCCAAAGAAAACAAGGATTTCAAGTGCAACTAATAATTCAACATTAGATTTCCGTTAGATAACCACAACCCAACACAAGATAACGACACATCGATATACATGACCAGCATAATTTAAAAGAAAATAAAGTTGACATACTCAGTCCAACATGTCGAAAATGCTTTCTCCATTCAACTGTAGCACAAGGGAAGGGAAAGAGCAATGTAAAAGCAGCGGGTCTATTAGTTTGCCATTACCGTCTCCACACAGAGACTTGACGAGTACTATTCATCGAACCGCCTCTTGTGATATCAAGGATATATTCTACTGGAGCGATGATGGATTGAAACATGTATGGTACAATGATGATATAGCGGTGGCCATGAAGAGGGACTCCTTAATGTCCTTAAAGAAGAAGGCTAACAAAAGGAAAGTTCTTTCAGTTTCAACCAGGATTGATTTGATATTTTCAAAATTTATTGTAGTATGAGATGATAATTGACATTTTTATATTGTAATTTCTAGGAGGTTTTGTTTGTTCTAATAAAAAAGTGGTGGCTTGTGGTAAGCAATTTTCTTCATTTACTGTCCTGCTCCCAGACGAGTAGGTAGAGATCTAGAGCTGCCTACAGCCCAGTCTTTGAACTATCATAGAACTTTTATAATTTGAGTTCATATCTTATTGGTAGTTTAGACTTAGGGTTTGAGAGTTGAAAATTGTTAAAAAATTTTAGAGTTGGTTTAATTGCGATATAGATTCAAGTTTTCATGGAATAGGAAAGATATTTTAATTCATAGAGATGGTTTTACAATAGATAGAGGTGAGGAGGAAAAAGAGCATCTTGATATGGATTTTATGTAGATAGGATTTCTCAATCTAGGGCGGACATTCTTCTGCGGGTTGTTCTACACACCTCTACTGCCGCCCAAGTATTATATATTTTTGTAAGATACTTCTAGACTCCTCTAGCAAATCTTCATCCTAGAAGGCTCTAGAAAGTGGATCAGCATTTTACCAGAAATACTACAAGTATGAAAGGTGGACACGGGTGTCCGGATACGTCAATTAGGCCTTTCCTGAAGTGAAGCCCGCAATCAGATTAACATAAATTGATTATTACCAATAAGATTGGTCATACAGCAGGTCACTTGTTGTAGATGATGGACTTGATTAGCCACATGAAATCGCCACCCGCAACATGACTAGATTATTGCATAGCAATAAAAAGATTTCAGCGCCCGTCGCAACTTGCACCGGTCAAAGTTGGTCGAAAGCAACATGCGTGTGAAAAAGAAGCCGCTTGGATCCGAGGGGCATTACTGGTATTTTGAAGAACACCATCCACACGTCGCTGCCTCATTGCGCCACGTCCATGGCAGTTAACATTTTTTCAAAAATCCATTGCCGCGAGCGGTTGCAACCCAAACTGCACTTGTACAAAGGATCATTGTCCCTTCCTCGGTCGACATTCCAAGGCTCGAAACACATCAGACTTACTCATCTTTCGTGGTCGAACCTCTGTTACAATTAGACAAGAGACTGATTCGACGGTTTAGAACTTTCACAAGTCGGGTTGTCAATCGATCGATCCATGAGGGGAATGGCGCCGACTGCTCTCGCGACACGCTTTGGAGAATCGGTCACTGCGAACGCTTTCAGATCGTATCTCGCCGAGTTCATCTCCACTTTCTTTTATGTGCTTGCCGTCGTCGGATCCGCCATGTCTTCCCGTGAGTCTCAAACTCCAAATCGCCGAATGCAACATATGCTATATATTTTCCACGTGAATGTGTCCAATTTAAACATGATTATGATTATGATGATCATCTTCGCTCTCGGATAACTCAGGATTTGTTAAGTACACCGAGAGAAGAAGTTCTGAAGTTTGCCTGAAGGCATCCGTTGTAATAAGTTGGAAAGTAGTGAAGATGACGATGCAATAATTTAGTTAAAAAGTAGTGTAGAAGTAACGAGACGGATTGGTGAATACTGAATGCTAGTTGACTCTTTCAAGGCTTTTTTTTTTTCTGCACTAATTAGACAGATTGTGCATGGTGATAGTGACCCATAAAGGCTATAAAATTACGTTCACAGGGAAGATGTTGCCGGATGCGGCGACTGAACCATCGAGTCTGGTGCTGGTGGCGATGTGCAACGCGCTGGCGTTGGCGACGGCAGTGTACATATCAGCAAGCATATCGGGAGGGCATGTGAATCCGGCGGTGACGTTCACGAAGGCGGTGGGAGGCCACATCAGCGTCCCGACGGCCCTTTTTTACTGGTTTGCCCAAATGCTGGCCGCTGTCATGGCTTCTGTCCTGTTGAAAGCCGCCACGGCGGGTCAAGTAATAAAAATATCCTATTACCACTTTCAAGACGTTGAACAGGATGTCGAATTACAGAAATATACGGGGAAGAATTTGTTAGTTGATGTTTGATAGTATCAAGAATTTGCATTTGCAGGCAGTGCCAACGTTCAGAATTGCAGGAGAGATGACAGGATTTGGAGCATCGATGCTCGAAGCGTTCCTGACGTTTGCTCTGGTGTACACCATTTATGCTGCCGGAGACCCAAGGCACGGTCAATTAGGAGCAATCGGGCCCATCATGATCGGGTTCGCCGCGGGGGCCGGAGTCCTGGCGTCGGGCCCGTTCTCGGGTGGCTCCATGAATCCAGCGTGCTCCTTCGGGTCTGCTCTCGTGGGGGGCAGCTTCAAGAACCAGGCAGTGTACTGGATCGGGCCTTTGATTGGAGCTGCGGTGGCGGGTCTCCTCTACGACAATCTAGCGTTTGCTGCTCCGGCGGCGGCGACGGCAGATCCGAGCGGTAGGGGGATGTCGGCTGGATCTGGGGTCTAAGGACGTGTCGCATTAGCGAAGTGTATCATGCTCTAGTTTGCGTGCGTGTTTGTTTAGTGTTTTGCCTTCAGATTTGTAGACCGAAATTAAGACCAATCTCCGTTCATGACTTCCCCGGTTGTTGTTTATGCGAGTTGTGGTGGATCCTGAGCTTTGCTTGGACGTGTAGATGGTTGTTGGAATTTGGGGGTGGGCCTCAGGAGGGGCTTCATCGGTCTCTTTTCAACGACATGATGGTCATTGCTACGTGACCCCGCTTCGCATCCTGCAGCACCTGTCGAACATATGGACCATTGGCAACATGCGTAACTTTAATGTCGCATCCTAGAAATGTCACATGCAACGTGTGTCCTTTCTCATCCTTTATTTGTTTTTACTACTTTTTTTCAAACATGCAACATAACAAAATATCTGCAGGCATCCCCACACAAGAAAATCAAATTAGTTTTAGTTAAATATGCATACGCATTCTTTAATTTAATATCGGTCATCCTAACATCAAAAGGAAGATGCAATACATTATATAAGTCTTGAAAATATGTCCAGATTACCTAGCACCACTATATACGTACGAATCAAAAGTCCACGGTACATTATTCAAACATCACACCATTCAAGGGTTTATAACTTTGGGCATCATCACGTCACCATCATTGTTGTTGAATTCATGGAGACCATTAAAGCCACTTTAATGGTCCAATCAACTCGCCATTAATAATATTGTACCAAGCAACAAGACTATGGGACAAGTTCCGGGAGCCTTACATTAACCGAAAACTATGGGATAAGTTCTACACTTCTCTTCTTTTTTTACCTAGTATTTTAAGCTCAATCTCATCATCTAAGTAAATAATTTAATAAGTATCGCTCTATATAATCATTAATATATATATATATATATATATATATATATATATTATTTTAAAGTAAACTCTATATAATCATTAAATATATATAAATCCATCTAATATATAAGATTCAGTGAATTAGAAAGACTGAGCCAGAACGATGTCAATGAATGCTAAGACTATATTATATATTGTATATCAATATCATTATTTTAAAAATTATGTAAGTTCTACACATTTTTTAAATATATTTATTTTAAAAAGCTCCTTGAAATTTTATAATGTATACGGAAGTATCTTTTAAATTTTCTGCATGTCACGCCATTCATTAGTGACCTAAATTGAAAATTTCCCAAATTAATATACAAATCCATCTAATATACCAATAAGATGCAGTGAATTAGAAAGACTGAGCCAAAACGATGTCAATGAATGCTATTTTATTTTGCAAAGCGTCCTCTTAGTAAGACTAGAGGTGGCAAAAATGGATCATGCACCCATACTTTACTTGCCCGAATCTAAAATATAGGTTAGAATGAGATTAATAGAAGAAAGCTCAAAAGATAAGGGTAGCCTAACTCTAAAACAGAGGCTAGAATAAATCTAATAGAGGAAACCCAATTAATTATGAATTATATGATATGGGTTTGCCTGAATCTAAAATATAAGTTACAGCTTCAATCCGTTTATTCCTTTCTTCATACACATTTCCCCGAATAGATCAGTCCAATTACCCAAATTTACCTCAAAGTGGTCGGTCATTCTACAGAAGGTAGCTGGAAACCTCCCCCCCGGGACATCACAAGGCATGAGCGAGAGTATATCATCAGCAGATGGAAAATCGGTGGGCTGTTCTCCCGTGTGCCTTCACTGTCATGATTTCAATACGGTATATTGTCTCAGCCATCTGTGCTAGACGTAGGACCTCTCTTCCTCTGTCGCTTTATCATAGCCTATCTGTCACCTTCTCAAGCTCAGTTCCAGGTAACATAATCGCTACTGGACGTGGACGGTTTGCATGATTTGAAGCGACGCTTCCCAACCATCTGCAATTTCTGGACCATGAAGCTTGATGAGTAGCTCCCCATAGCTGGGTCGAAATCATCAGGAAAAGCTAACGAATGATTCCAATCGCGAATGCCGAACTTCCGAGATTCTTAACTGCAGATTACCAATCGGATGTAATCAAGAACCGCTCGAACTGAAGAACCAGAAGATACTGTGTAACATCTGTTGAAACCTGTAGAACGCAGTATCTCAACTCTTGAAGGGAGTACACGTCGTGCTGTTTAATGTCAACTATGAGTATCAAGCAGTTCAAGCAAAAGCAACAGACCCCATGAGTTCCACAAGAGATTCTGAAGCTAGTTGCACATATAATTCATTTAGCTTAGAATCAAATTAGTCACAACAAATTTAAAATAGAAAAACTTAAAAAGATCAAATCGGACTCTAAATTAGAGACGTTATCGATAAATATCTTATTGCTATATAAAGCGTAGTTGATTTATTTCCAACAATTTGATTTAGCCCAGCAGAAAAATTACATAACACGATACATTATATTATTATGAGGATATTAAATGAAGCAAATAACTCCCATTACTTTAAACGTACAAAAGTATTAATATTCATCTCAAACTTGCAAGAAAGTATTTAAGCAAAAAAAGATAAACAATTGCTATTAAGCTACAAAAAGACCACTTATATTTAAAATATTTTTCTTTTGTACTTTTTGAACAAACATAATTCAAGAATAGCTCTCCTTATAGTACCATAGAAGATCATGTATTTGTATTCAATTTGCAAAACTTAACATTAAAACATTTCTTCTACCACATATTAATCATAGGCCTTCATAAAGTTTAATACCCTTCTATAAACTATAAAAGCAAATTATACAGAACCACATACTTTTCTCTTATATTACCTCCCATCTTAACGGATTAGTAATTATTCAAAACTAAGCATATATACAATGCCGCGCTAGTGCAAGCTAAGTAACTAGTTTATGTTGGTGGTTTTGGATGTAATGGATGATGCATACACACATGTTAGTTATAAATTTTTTACCTGAAAAAATCATTTTCACTACGTATTATTTGTTACGTGACAAGAGTCAAAATAACCATGTTGCTTGTGTTCACTGAATAGACTAAATTTGCCAAAACTATATTGAATTTTTACAGAAGCTCTCTTGACAAAATCACATCCTCGTAGATATCAGAAACTTCTACAACTCATCCCCGGTTTGACTCTTGAGGTTAGGTGGGCCATTGCTCGATGATCTTGCGCTAGTGTACAAGATCATAGTCATTGACACTCTATGTAGCATCTTGAAGGAAGAAAACGCGACTCTTGTCTCGAAAACCACGAAAGTTTTTCCATTAGTAGTATCATCGGCTCATAAATAATGACTTAAATGAGATTTAATTATGGCTTTTACTTTTTGGCTACTTCAGGCATTGACCGGAGATAGCATCAAATCAACACTGTGTGCTGAGTCTTTCAACATTAATTATGATTTTTTGAGAAAAAATTGTACCTAAAATCTTAGCCACCACGCACTAAGTGCAATCGAATCTTAAATCTTTAACTATTTTAATTAAATTCCGATTTTTTTTTCCAAAAAAAGGACAATCAAGTTCTTTTAGTGAATAATTTTGAAAATTGCCCACATGCTGCTTAAGTATTGCCTACGTGAAATCCTTAAATTGCACTGTACATTTTAGGATTCAATTGCAAACTTAAAAATAAAATGTTTATGACATAATAAAACAATTGAAAATGGACTCGATTACATTTCTGGGAAAAAGGTTTTAGATTTTGATTGAATCAACTCGATTGCATTCAATACTATGGATTTAGGCCCTGTGATACAATTTTCTATATTAACTCCCTATTTTATACTAGCTAACATCCTATCATCTTCTTTACATGAAAAAGATGGCTTTAGTAAAAGTTTTAGAAAAAAGCACTACATTTTACAAGAGTCATTGGCGAGATTTGTCCGCTGTTATGTTACCACTAAATTCTTGTGAAAAATATCTTCAGCCTACTCTCTCATCTCTCTCTCTCTCATATATATATATATATTTTTTTTTCCATTTTGAATACGAAAATTTGATGGGCATCTTGGCGGAAGAATCGATCATGTGAAATCTGTTTCTTGGCTTTAGCCAAAAAAGCCGGGAGAGGTGTAGGGGTTCCCTTATTGTATTAATAATAAATCTAGAAAAAAAAAACAAAAGAAATACAAAATGATCATAAAGCACGCACACGTGTCACGGCTTGAAAAAAAAAAAGGGATGTGCAACCCTCACTAGTATCCCTAAGTCCTAAAGTTTTCTCGAGTGTTATAAAATACTCATGGGGCAAATGATATGGTACATGTATGAACATTTAATAAATACGAGTAGTTAGTAGTTTGAGAGATATGATCTCCACTGTATGATCGAGGAGAAATCTATGGATATGGTTTGTCCCGTATTTGTATATATATGGGTCTCATCCGACTCATTTATAAGTGAAATACAAATGAAGAACTTTTCTCTAAAAGATCGTTATGAGTCTAGTATGAGTAAGGCTACTTGAGAGGCTAGATTGATCAACTCGTGATATATGCATATTTAAAGAAAATGTAGATTGATTATAGATTTTATCTCCTTTTTGGTCGAAACTATTGCATTTTCAATTTAATTTGTTTTAATCAATAGCGGATTGAGCCTGTTTGAAATTCTCTTGAGCAATTTTTCAGTCATGAAAAAGATGAGGCATTTGGCAATTAATTTTTTAGCAACAATGCTTTTGCAATTGAAATTGAAGTAGCTTACAACAATTTTTCAAAAATTTGAACTGTTGTGATTTCGAATTATATATTGTCAAATAAAAAAAAAATAGTACTTGACACATAATTATAGCTAAGCCAAGCGGATGTTTTTATCTACTTTTATTTGAGTTTTCAATAGTTAAGATTTTGTTGACGACCCTGATTAATGAACAATTTTGCCTTACATGCATTTCTGGTTGTGGAGAACTGCCATGATTTACATTAACAAGTGATTCTCGTCTTCACCTTTATATATATATTAATACGTTATTATTGATCATTAGATCTCTTTATTATTTTTAACGGCAGAGTGTCGTCATCATCCCGTCACTCTGCCTTAAAAAATAGTATAAAAGTATGGAATTGATAGGATTTCTGCGTCAATTTTAAAGGAACTCCTCAATACATTGAATTGGTCTTTTTTGAAACAGAATCGACGCATCATTTTGATTGTGATCACTCGGTCACTCTTTCTTCCAAAAACAGAATACGCCCTAATGGAGATATGATATGAATGGGATGTCTAATCATTTTAAGAGAGATGTATTCAAGTCATTCAATTGGCATTCTCCAAAAGCGACCAAATAGTTAACCCCAAAATAATATCAGAATTGAGCGATTACCCATTACACTTAAACATTCTTATTGATAATATTTTCCTTTAATTCATTTTTGTAAGCGATACAATTGATGGTTTTGAAAAAGATATTCTTCAAATTATTGATTTTTCATGAAATAAATACATCATTAATGATAAAAAGGGAATGGGCTAATGGTCCATCTTCTAGCATTAAACAGAAGAAGAACAGGGGGGGGCAAAAGGCCATGAAACGGTTGACCCTAATACTAGCTGTACTGCACATGCCGTGGTTGTCGAGAGATTTGTGAGTTACAGTAGATAGCTAGAGTCGAACGTACTCCGCTCCCCCTCCCCCTCCCAAAAAAGGACAGTAAATAATTACAATCACAAAATTCACGATATTATTCATTCTGGATTTTCTCTGCATTTTTCGAAGCGTTCTGTTGAACAAACGCTTATCACCTGCTCCCTTTTAGCCCCCCTCCCTTCCCGTCCCCCACACCCCACCATCTCTTCCTCCCTCTCCTGCGTGCTCGTAATGCATTGAGACGGAGAGCGTGAACGGCAGCAATGGAGAGGAACAGGGTGTGCAAGATCTGCAGCAGGCGCTTCTCCAATGGAAAAGCCATGGGCGGCCACATGAGATCTCACTTCGCCAAGCTCCCGCCCCGCCTCCCTCTCCCTCAGCCCACTCCCACCCCCACTCCGTCCTCTTCCCTCTCCCTGTCTCCGCAACGACAGCATCAAGGGAAGCCGCAGACTTCGGCGGCCGTCCACGACAGAGGGAGCGACACCGAGTCATCGCGGCGCAGAAAGCGGAACCGATCCAAACGGTGGCGCCGCGCGGTGGGAGCCGATGCTCTCCTGAATGCCGACGTCGAGCAGGCGATCAGCTCGGTCTCAGAGACCGAGACGCTGTCCGAGGCGGATGGCGCCCTCTGCCTGATGATGCTCTCCAGGGGCAAATGGCCGAAGCGATCGAGCGCGGAAACCGATGGGCATGAGGAGGACGATGGCGACGACTCGGTCTCCGTGACTCAGATGAACGGTCGGGCTGGGTCGAGCCGGCCCAAGTACCGGTGCGAGACATGCAACAAAGGGTTCGGATCGTATCAAGCGCTTGGCGGGCACAGGGCGAGCCACAAGAAGACGGGCGAGGAAAACTTGATCGGCCATAATCACAAAAGACTCGCTTTTGAGTGTCCTTACTGTCACAAGGTGTTCGATTCCGGCCAAGCTTTGGGCGGGCACAAGAAAGTTCACAATGAAGCGATCGCAGTCACTGCCAAGAGCAAGAACTGCGACGCCGGTGAGAGCTTAATAGATCTCAACCTACCAGCACCGGAAGAGAACGGTGAAGAAACGACGGCGAGTCTGGTCGAGATCTCTTCAGTCTCCAACGAAGAAACATTCTATCCGATTAAGAAGACCCTTTTCCAGGTCTAAGACTAGGGCGACAGCGAATCAAACAATGAATTCCAAGTATCGGATGCAACAGGCTGTATAGAGGTAATTAATACGGCATTGCGTTTGTACATAATTTTCCCGAACGCCGGAGCTTGTCTGAGCATCGAGATAAAGCTAAACACATGAAGTTCAAGAGATTACTTTGTCTTTTCTTTAAGGTTGTTCTGTAGGATAAATCTAAAACATCGAGTTCATGAGTGCTGCATTGGCTTGCCGTTTCGGCAATTGATGATGTCAAAATGGCTTTTAGGTGCGGTGGGGGCGCTGGTTCTGCAGCGTTGCCCCCCACACCTCTCCCACAAAAGACAGAGAGAGACGCCATTGATGCAGGTACGCTCGGTGGCCCTCGGTGGAATAGAGCGATTCGAGCATTGATTTGTAGAGGGTGATTAGTTCTTTTTCCACTTCCCAAAAATCGGAATTGAGGAGCAGACCGATTGGTCCTAGGGACCGCACCAGTCCGTTTTAATGGAACCATTTCGTATTTAATTCATATTTTACTAATTTTTTGGAAAAAATAATAAGCTAAAAAGAGAGAGTATATTTAGTCTGTTTGGTCTGGTATTAGAAATTGGACTGCCGGGATACTAGTTCCACTTTTAGGAACCAAGAAACACTCTCGGGAATAGGACTAAACAAGATGGTCTTGTTCTCGGTTCCGGCGGTCCGATTTGTACATCCCTATTGATTGCATTTAATAAAATGATTTTCTTGCTGATTCGCGGGTATTAATGGAATCGATTCGAGCGGAAGAAGCCCTTCGAGCTAAGGTAGGCGATGCATGGTACTGTGTGTCCAGCTGTTTTCTAGCTAACCGTTTCCCTGCATTTCCTCGCTCCGCAGTTGACAGAAAGAGTTTGTTTGGATACGGAAAGCAGCAGCGTCGACCTGTTCGTTTTGTTGGGTCTTTAGTTTTTGTTGCTTCTGTGCAGTTGGGCCACCGGGTAACCGCATCTTTCCTTCTTACCTCTAGCCTTGCGAGCGTCCGCTTGTTGACCGCGCTAAGTTTTTACCACATCCTACCGGTTCGTCCTTCGCATGGCGGTGGGATTTTGATCCAACGCTCTTTGCATTTTCTGAGTCCATGAGCTTTTTCCGTTTGCACGCCGTATAAGGTTTATAGATTTTAATGAATGTGTCGTGTTTGGGACCAATTAGAGTTGGTTGTTCGCCAACTAAGGCTGTCAAAATAAGTTACAAACTTATAATTTAATCCAGACTTATTTAAATATGTCATAAATTGGCCACTTTGCACTTAAAGTTCGGGTCATATGGTTTTAAAGTTAAAAGTCTAGAACAAATGGATTTTAGTGGGCTGGTTATAGACCCACTTTCAACCCATTTAATAAATAGGTCAGGCTTAGCTCACTTTGATCCTTCTTAGTTAGTCTCTTCTCTCTCCCTCTTCCATTTCATGACTTGTGAGTTTCTCCGTTCGTTCACTTTGTTTCCGCCATTGTTAGATTTTCTTTGACCTCTGGCTCATAACTTGACACTACTATGACAAATTACACTTATGAGGGAACCCAAACTTTCACCATTGCCTTCAAGCCCTTGTCCATAACCTAGCCCCCGAGCGCTCTCAATAACTTAACGATTTAGTACATGGAACAATCCATTCTTCAAAGGCAACAATTTAAGGAGAAAAGTTGCTAAAAATAGATTCTAGAATGGGTTGGGTTTGAAATAGGTTTGGATTGGGTTAGGTATAAATTTGCATTGGAATTAAAAATGAGTCAATTTGGGTCGGATAACTTTCTATCCGACCCAAACCCAACCCAACACACGTGTGATGGGTCTATCACCAACGTGAGACATCGACGTTCGTACTTAAAACTTTCTGTTCTCTTTTAAGGATCCCGCTAGAGATTCGTTTGGGGAATGTTTGACGATCTAATGTGGCCTTTGGGCGCGGGGGGAAATTGAAAAAAAGATTAGTGGGCTTCGGAAGCCGGCTTGTGCTGTAGATTTCTAAAAGGGCCCAGATGCACATCGAGGCTCCATGGTTGACTTTCGATTTTATTCAAACGGAGCTTCTTTGAATTTCATGCCCAATTAAAAAAAGTGCAGTCGGTTGCACCGGCCGCGTTCAACGTGGCAGCCTCGCAGCTTCTCTGCGATCGTGAGCGCTTTGTAGAGAGGGAGACTCAAAACGTGCTCTCAACTTAAATCTCGTTTTTCCACTAACACGAAAAAAGCAGACGTTAAGCCACGTTTGGATCGCTATATGTACCATTAACATTGATGCGGGCGAAATTGGTACCGAGTCAACATGGACCCCAACAACACTTCCCGCCGCCACAGCCGTCGCCTGCCGCCGCCGATGGTGCAGCCGCCTCTGCCGCACCTTGTCCGCAGCAGGAGCGGAGCTCCAACCGCCATGTCGCTCCCTGAAGCCCGCACCCCTAGCCAAAGAGTCACCGTTGCCCGCTCCAAATCGACTTCCAAACGGAGGCCCAAATCATCAGGCCACGACGGAGATGGCGATGAGGACAACAACAGCGGCAATGTAAGTTCAGCCACGCTCAAGAGACGCCAGCAAAGTAATCCCTCTGGGCTGGTAGTACCGAGAACGACACAGTCGGCCCCACCTTCACCCTCGGCGTGGGCTTTATCTCCCGGACGAAGTTTATCGAGGGCAGGATCTTTAGCGATGGAGGTTTCTTCCGGCTTCAATGCGCCAAGGGCTAGTACTAAGAAACCGGGGAGCAAAACAAATGAAGGTGGTGGCAATGGCGGTGCAGTTAGTAAGGTTTTGAAGTACTTCAAGCCAAAGAGGAAGGTGTCGCCTGTGCAAGAGGAGGAGATTCACAAGTTACGCATCTTGCACAGCTCATTATTGCAATGGAGATTCGCTAATGCTCGTGCTCAAGCAGCCGCAGATAACACGAAGAGGAATGCCGAGGTGCGCTCTTTCTATTGATTTTGAATTTGATAATTCGCCGCACCGATAACTCATATCACTACAATAATGTGCTGTAAACTTCCATAAACCTTTGGGTTTGTATGATAATTTCTGCATTATTATCTTTATCATCGGCATTGAGATTGCTCGTACGCTGGTGATCGCAGGAGAAATTGCTCCTGGTGTGGATTAGGATAGCAAAGATGAGATGGTCAGTAATGGAGAAGATTATCGAAATGCGAAGAGTTAGACATCTTAGAAGGTTGTACGAGATCATGAGCCCTCAGGTTCATATGCTGCAAGAGTATTCAGCGAAGCTGGAGAGGAAACACGTTGAAGGGCTTGGCAGGTTGTCGAGAAAGCTGGTGGCTCTGTCCCACCTTCTTACTCTCGAAAGTGCCAAGGTGACCGCAATTTGTTGCGCTTCTCATTTCATTTCATTCTTCAGTAAATTCACGATGCATTCTTCATGATCTCAATAAAATAGGGTTACGATAGTGACTGAGGGATATCTCTTATGTATTACAGGCCGATGACATGATGTCCATTGCCGGAGCTATGAACATGGCAATGGAAGCAATGGACAACATGAACGCGACAAATCTCGATTTGTTCTTACAGGTTCTTAGTTTGTTTTTTTTGTTTTTTTTTTTTTTGGGGGGGGGGGGGGCGCATTTTGTTCTATCATGAACATAAGGTATGCATCTTACAAAGAATATGGAAAATCTAACTTGCAATCGAATGCTGTTTATACGTTGATTTGAGCAGGCTGAGGAAATGTGTTACTTGATGACAGAGCTTATAAGCACCCTCGATAGAGAAAGGCATTGTCTTCTGGAACTTGACAAGCTTGTACCCATCTTCGTTGCCTTATTGGTGAGCCTCAAAACAACATTAATCTGTTGCTTTCATTTCTGAATTCTTTAGTTGCTTTCTTTGTTTGGCTTAAGCAATGTAATTTGCAATATCGCTGAAAAGACGAAGAAAAGGGGATGAGTGATCTTATTTCGAAGTATTTTTTGGGGGAAAATAACATAAATGGTCCATAAATTTTAGTCAAATATGTAATGTCTTCCATAAAATTTTTACTTGTTCAATGTGGTTCTTGAATTTTTTTGTACACATTCAATTTAGTCCCTGAACAATAAATGAAAATTAGACATGTGAAAATGGATGATACCAATTTCTTAACCCATCTTTAATAGGCCAAGTCATTACATGGGTTGGTTATGTTTAGTAAAACACATTCAATTTAGTCCCTAAACAATAAATCAAATTTAGACCTGTCAAAATGGGTGACACCAAATTCTTAACCCATCTTTAACAGGCTGAGTCATTATATGGGTTAGTTATGTTTAGTAAATGAGTTATTAACTGGTTTAGAATGGCAAAGCTAAAAAAAATATGAGTATTAAATGGGTTCACAGTTTACTCAAACCCAACCCACCTTTGTGATTCCCTCTTCACCTTCTATGAGAAAATAATGGACTCCTTGGAATGTTTTAACTCTAGAGAAATCATGTAGGCCCGCAAGATGGGCTAGACTTTACCTTAAAATATCAAGACAATTTCTTTTTTTCAACATTTTTTCTTTTATTAATCCTATAAGTTTCATCTAGTTGTTGGAGTATATCTTTCCTTAGTTGCATTCGGCACTATCATTTTTACGTAATATGCTCATTTTAGTTCTTGTCTTTGCAATCCATGGTTAGCACTAAATCATTCTTTAATATCTTACACTTAATTTAATTAAAATTTCAATTCGTCCATGTTATCTATTACTTCATTTTTATAAATTCATTATTAAGTACTAACTTTCTCTTATTATTCATTGTGAATCGATACAAAAATTGAAAATTCTATGTAATATTAAAAGTCAATTCTATAGTAACTTATAGTTTAAATAGCAATCTAAATAATATACACACATAAACTTAAAGTGGGTAAGATTGGGTAAGGGTCGGAAATATGTCAGGTCAAGTATGTATCACTAAATTTGTATTACATATAATAAATAGGTTTGTATGGGTCAGACCATTTTGGACTCAATGCAAATCCAATCCAACCAACCCATTCGATTGACTTAGCGAAAATGTCCGGTATTGTCTTTGAACTTGAATTAATGATACTTTTACATAGTTTTGGAATTAGATTGAATATTTACTAAAAGTTCAAGAACTACATTGCTCATTGAGCTAAAGTTTAGAGACCATATTGAATAAATTAAAAGTTTATGTACGGCATAACATATTGGGCCAAAGTTTATGGACAATTTGTATAATTATCCCTATTTTGAATGTTGGGTTGATTCTCGATGGGCTCCATCTTCCGCATGTCCACAGATGGACTCAAGACCTATTAATCAACAAAATCCAGCATTTTAAGTTCGCGTCAAATCGTGCAGGCAAGGGAGAGGAGCTTGAGAGCTCACATCATCCAAGCAAAAGAATCGGCCATACTTCATATCAGTCCTACGATTTTTACTAGGCCAAAGCTTAGCAAATGTCCTCCGATGGGTTATGCAGAAATTAAACTTTGCAATGTTTAAGCTCCTCGGTTAACTTTGTGTATTATATTTCGATGTGATTCTGAATTTCTTAGACTCAATCAATATTAAATTATCTAACATATATTATTTAGGGATAAATACACTGGAAGTCCTAAAATTTGTCACGAAAATGTAATCGAGTCCTAAAACTTTCAATTTGACAAGTTGTATAACTTGATTGCATTTTTTGAAAATTTTAGGACTCAATTGTACTTTCTTAACGGGTTTTTATAATTAAGTTGCACTTTGTCGATAGATTTTAAGATTTCCAATACACTTATAATAAGAAGTTACATCATCAAACTTAATATTTGGATTGTCTCCGACACGAGACATTCACGGTGCCACGTTCTTCAAAAGCTAAACTATCGCTCCATACACGTTTTTTCATTTCCGGCACGACATGACCAAACACAGACAATCTTCCTCCGATTATGTTTAGAACTTTGCATGGTTCACGCACAAATGTCGGAGGCGGAGTGGAAGAACGGCCGGGATGCGGTGCTTTCGGCAAGAAAGAAAGGATCGAATTGCATTGAAGTCAAAGCACGAGGAAGAAGAGAAATGCGTTTTTCCTACGACGCGTGGGGCACGAGTTCGAGTAATTTGATGTAGACCATATGCATGCGTCGCGGGTTTTCGGCCTTAAGACATTGTTGATTTAACGGCGAAGGGGAAGTTTTGCGAAAGGCCTCACACATCACTCGATAAAAAAAAGGTAACATGACCTAGCCGAACAAGACAAAAACACGCTCGGGAAAATTCTATTTAAGTATAAAAAGAAAACCACTTCTCCTATACCAATCCCAACCCAATGTGAAAATCGAAAAAAAGAAAAAAAAAAAAAAAGGGGGAAGAAAAACAAAGGAAATCCCATTGACAATACATCAACGCCATATTAACAACCCAATGCCGGCTTCTGTGGACCTCCGTCACCACCATTTTCTTGAATATTAATAGTTAAATGCCCAGGCAACTTCCTGTTGGGCCTCGCCTCCTGCAACATCAACACCACGTCCCTCATGGAAGGTCTGTCCGCTGGGTTCTTGCTGGTGCAAAGCAGCGCGATCCTCAGCATCTGGATCATCTCCTCCCTCACCGATGCGCACGTCGCCCCCGCGTCCCCATCCAAAACGTCGAGGACGCCGTCCTTGGTCTTGATTTTCGACCTGACCCAGTCCACGATGCTGTTGCCTTCGCCAAACTCGGGATCGACCGATCTTTTGCCGCTCAGCAACTCCATCAGCACCACCCCGTAGCTGTAGATGTCGCTCTTCTCGTCGACTTGAAGCGTGTACGCATATTCTGCAGGACAGACGATCGAGGAGAAATTTGTAAGATTGTGAAAATGGTCAAGGCTAACCAGAATAAGTAACTATGGACTGTTGACCGGCCATTTGATGCATGCAACTGGACATTAGAACATGCTTTAGTCTCTATTTCCATGAACTAAAGGATGCAAACAAATTCTTCACCATATCTGTTGATGCTTAAAGTGGCCAGATTCGTTCCTTAAAAGTGCCCTCTCCTTGCTTTTCAGATACACTACAGACATAACTAATATTAGAGGCTTTACACATGTTTTTGATCAATAGAAAATAGCCCACTGACAGGAAAAAGAAGGAACATATACAAAGAGGGTCATCCTGTTTGTGGAAAAGCAGGCCAGTTTATTACAGATAATGGACTAAATGCCCAGACATAAACTATTAATTAAGACTTGTATCTGCATCTATAGCCTACAATATGCAACTACAAAGAACATACAGAGAAGAAATGTACCTGGGGCAATGTAGCCGTAGGACCCTGCGATCACGGACATGGACTCGTCGCTCTGGATCAACTTCGCCACCCCAAAATCAGCCACTCGGGCCTCCATCTCGGCATCCAACAATATGTTGCTGGGCTTGAGGTCGCGGTGCACGATCAGGGGATCGCAGTCGTGGTGCAGATAGCATATCCCCTGAGCCACGCCGAGCGCAATCTTGTACCGAATCACCCAGTCAGCCCCCAAATTCTGATCCTTGTTCTTCCCATGCAACAGATCATCTAAATTGCCATTAGGCATGTACTCATAAAGCAGCATCGCGCACTCTCTGTTGCTGCAGCACCCCAACAGTCTCACAATGTTCCTGTGCCTCACATTCCCCAACACTTCGACCTCAGCCAAGACCCCTCTTCTCCTCCTCAAGTGCTCCTTCTGCTTCCCCCAGAGCTTCTTCACTGCTAAGATCTCGCCGCCTGGCATTTCCGCCTTGTACACCGTGCCTGCAGACCCCATCCCTATGATCTTTTCGGTCATTGACAGGCACTCCACCACGTCGTCCGCGGTAAAGTTCAGCCTCTGGAAGGCCGTCAGCTTCCATGGGCCTACCTCCCGTTCTTGATTATTAGTGAATCTAGTGCTATAGTTGGCATGGAAGCACCTAGTGCCTGCAATGAGAACGAATAGGCCTATGCCAAAGGCTGCCACAGTGATCCACACAATCGTGCCCGCAGTCTGCCTCGGCTGCTGCCGTCGCCGCACCTCCACGTCGCCGGCGCCAAGCATGTCGCTGGCGCATGGCTTTTCAAGGACGCCCCCACATAGGTCCCGGTTGCCTGAAAACGATGAGGGGTGCAAGTTTCTGAAGATTGTGCTGGAAGATGGTATCGGCCCAGTGAGCTGATTGAATGACACATTGAAGCTTTCCAATGTCCTGCAACTGTCGAAATTCGAAGGGATGCTTCCGTTCAGGAGGTTATGGGAAAGGTCGACATTAGTGATTGAAGGAAGCGTGGATATCTCCCAAGGAATAATGCCCATCAGCACGTTCCTACTTAAGTTGAGAGAGAGAAGCTTTTCGCAGTGGCCAATGTCCCAAGGAATGCTACCATTTAATGAATTCCCTCCTAATTCAATCTTGTACACACTTTTGCACCCGGTGAAGTCAGGAATCTTGCCTGTGAGTTTGGACGAACTTGCCAAGAGAACTTGCAATTTAGGCCCGCCCCATATGTTACGGGGCAAGTCGGTCTCGAAGGAATTATCCGATATGTCGAGGTACTCCAGAGCTGCTGCATTGCCGAGATCATCAGGAATTTGGCCACTGAAGCCGTTCTTGCTCAATTCCATGAACGTTAGATTCGGTAAGAGCCCGAAACCTCGAGGGATCGACCCGTTTAGCATGTTGCCATGGATCCTTAACCTATTCAAAGCTGTGCAGTTTGCCAGAGAAGCAGGAAGCTCATTTTCAAACATGTTGGAGAAGAGGACGAGCTTCACTAACTTATTTCCTCGGCAAAGATTCGGTGGGATTCTTCCTCTGAGGGAATTGGACGACACATCAAGCCAAGTCAAATTCGAACTCAAGCCGAGCTTCTGTGGCAGGATTCCAGTAAGAGAGTTGTTCCAGAGCTCCAAGATACCCAAGTTTGGGAGCTCGCCGATTCCGGCTGGTATTTCGCCGCTCAGGTTGTTGTTCATTAATCTCAAATTGGTCAGCTTCTTCAATGTGCCCAAGCCTTCCGGTATCATCCCCGAGAGCTGATTCTCTGATAAATCGAGAGTTTGTAGCGCTTCCAGTTGACCGAAACTTGGTGGGATCTCGCTGGTCAAGTGATTCTTGAATAATAATATCGTCTCCAACTTAGTCAAGTTTCCGAGCTCTGGCGTCAGTGGACCAGAAAGATTGGCACTTGAGATGTCCAAGTACTTGAGATTCGATAGAAGTGCAAATTCTGAGGGGACACCGCTGTTGTAGTGGTTGTAACCGATTTCCAGGTGCTCTAATTGAAGCAAGAATCCTAATTGAGGTGGAATTTGTCCTCCCAGGAGATTTCCATGCAGATAAAGAGACTTCAGCCTTGGAAAACCGCCATAGCCTGGCGGAATCTCGCCTTCGAAGTAGCTTCCCCCAAGGTTGAGGTACTCTAGGAATCCAAGTCCGATAACCTCCTGCGAAAGTGGGCCGGTGAAATTGTTGCTGTAAGCATTGAAGATCCTCAGGGACTTTAGCTTTGATATTTCCAGTGGGAGGCTTGAGTTGAAGGAGTTGTAGCTGATGTCCAGTGTCCGGAGCTCTGTCAGCTCAAATGTGACTGCTTGAAGAAGCCCCTCGAAGGCATTCCCACTCAGATTCAAGTGGGCTAAGCTCGACAGATACCGGATATCAGCTGGGATCACACCGGAGAGGTTGCGGTGAGAGAGGTCGAGGGACACGACTAGAGATCTCTCGGCGTTGCACTTCACGCCGGACCATGAGCACCAGATGGGGTCCTGGAGATTCGGGTTGGAGAACACCGGAGTAGGGTCCCAATCACGGAACGTCGAAAGAGGGTCTTGGAGGGATGATTTCAAGGAGAGGAGAGAGATGAGCTGGAGAGGAAGAGAACTGGAAAGTGTTACGGATGATGGGGTGAGGAAGCAATAGGAGAATGCAAGAAGGAAGAGGAGCGGGAGTTTCATGGCTTCTAGGATCTTGTCAGACAAGTTTCGGAGGTGTTGAGAGAGGCAAAATCAAGGTCATCGAGGCTTGGATCTTGAGAACAAGTGCTTTCTGAGAGTGGCGATTCATGATTACTTTCTTCAAGTGGAGCATGAAGGATTTCTGTACCAGTTCTTGTTCTACTTGTCTCTTTTTTTATGGGGGAGGTGGGCTACTCCAAATTTGTATTGCTCTCTTCCTTGTATTCTCTCTCTCTCTCTCTCTCTCTCCTCTCCTCTCCTTTCATCATCATTCCTCTTCCTTTCTCTCACCTCAGTTTCTACTTTTGTCTGATGTACATCCTATACTTTAGGGTTTTCCTTGGATTTTTTTCCTCACTTTTCTTTTTCTCCCAACTTTTTAATCATTCCTTGCTTGCTTTTTCTTTGGGCTCACAGATTAATTGATCACTATGAATACATACATATATTTTCTCACTTGATCCAAGAAAGTAGAGAATTCAATTTTCCCACCAAATCCCAAAACTGATGTTTGAACAATTTTTATGCTTTCCTTTGGGTGCTGTCGGTGTCTCCGTTTTTTTTTTCTTTCTTTTTTCTGTTCTTTCCCAATTCAAATATATAGAGCTACCTTAGGAGGCGACCTGTTCCGCTGCTCCATGCATGGACCACACTCAATTAATTAGCAGCAAATCGCCTGGTCAATATCCTAACTAATCAAAATTTGCCCCATGCAATGATCGAATCATTGAAAACATAACTAGATAAAAGTATGATTAAGAAGTTTAAACCAGAAGGCACCTAATTGGTTGTGATGATAACCATCTAATATGCAGACTATCATTTGTTCTATAACAATTATCTGACCACCAATATCATTTTGAATAATGAGCTCATTAGATTTTATGCATAAAATCTAAGCAACGAGCAAATTGATCTAGTCACTTGTCCCTTGTAACCAAAGAATCTATCTTCTTTCTTACTTTAGATGCCTTATCCAAATACTATTTATTGCTCAAACAATTCAAACTTTACGCCAATATACATACGTATCCATTTAAATTAATATTTTCTATACATGCCAAGGCTAAATGGTAGGCCCCAGGTTAATGGGACGTAAGCGAGTGTGCCATCAAGACTGAAAGAATATACCAAAAACTTCGAGTTGCCCTCCAGCCAGTTTGACTTGGGTAAAGCTGATGATCCATCATGCCCATTGTTTACTTTGTATCATGGATGTTCCTAAAAGTATTTCTGGGTATGAGCAATAAAGCTTCAAACGCAATCATTTTCACTCATTTTATAATTCCACATAAACCAAGACTATCATGCATCCTTCCATCTAAGACCTTTTCCTCCAATTACTATGCGCTTATGTTTATGTACCTAATTTGTTTGTTAGTGCATGGACCCTAGCATGGGATGGTAACAGTTCTATAATTGGAACCGTTGGAAGTATGATATGGGATAAAAACACATATGGAATTCTACGTCTTCTTTTGCAGTCGGAGGGCACTCTTGATTTTTCAACCAAGAAATATTGAATTGCTACAAGAAAGCAACATGAAATGGACTACCTCAAAAATAGAAATTCGATAAGAATCAAGATCAATTATTAAGAAGAACATACAAGCCACTCAATTGATGAAGATAGTCTTATCGAATGAATATGTTGAGCTAAATGGAATTTATATTCACAAGGTTAAGGTGACATTTCAGCAGAGGATCTAATTCTCTTGTATTGCCTTTCTTGCCCCAAACTCTCGAGAACATATGGCGTTGTTCATGATGAGAAATTACTTACAAGATTCATTTACTTAAATGTTGATTTGAAAAGATGTAGTTAAGCTTTCAAGGAAGTCAAAATTTACAACGGTGAGATTTCTTTGTTCTTTTCCTTGATCTCCTTCAACCCAAATGGTAACTTGGCACAACTCACTAAGATTTTTTTTTTTAAAAAAAAAAAAGAAGAAGAGGAAACATGCACCAAAAAGGGTAAAAGAGAAAAGTAAAAAGAAAAGAAAAGAATAGTAATATTGTACCCTAAAATCTATTAACTTACAAAGCTAGTAATCAATCCGACGGATGGCATCACTAACATGCTTGAATATAGACTTATGATTTTATCGTATGGTTTTACAAACTAATCCCAATTACCTACTATCATTCGATTTCGTGGGCATTTATTAACACATAATCACACTTCCATATGTAATCAGAGACTCATTTCATTCCGCGAGAGGATGATGGAGTCAAGGGGCAATTCACGAACGAACTGTGGAAGAAAACGCAGCACCAGCACTAAAGCTGCAACTGGGACTGGCGTGCTCTTGTTGAGCTTTGCTTTCTTTGATGGCGGAGACGGAAAAGGGGGTAAAAAAGAGAGGAAAGGAATGAAATCAAAATTTGGTGGGTCAGTGGGCCCAAGGAGTTACCGGGTGTGATGTTTTGATTGGACCCCAGATTGGTCACTTTGTCTCCCTCATACCCTTCACCCACTCCCCCTGCCTTCCTCAATTTTCCTTTTTCGTTCTTTTTTTCACTTTTCGGCAATGGCCCTTTTTATTTTTATTTTATATTATCAAAAATATAAATTTTCTTTGCAAGGCTATCTCAATTTGGTTGGTTCTAGTAAAATGCATCTAAACAATTTATTTCTAATCTCTCTAGGTTCAATAAATACATGGATCATTGGAGGGCAAGGTCGCTATTTGGTCTCTCTCTTCGAAACTTATATTATAACACATGGACAATTTATAATATATTGTATATCCAAGTCCAAATGCTAGCCAAACTAAAAGATTTGCTTCCTTAATGTCCTGTAAGTCCTTCATTTTGTGATGGACCTAACATAATCAAGGTTGCTATATGACCTCTCTCTCTTTGGAACTTATATTATAACATATGGACAATTGATAATATAATGTAATTCGTTTTGAAACTTATTGTATATCCAAGTCCAAATGCTGGCCAAACTAAAAAAAAAATTGCTTCCTTGATATCCTATAAGTCCTTCATTTTGCGTTGGACCTAACATAATCCAATCTTAGTTCTACGATATTTGCACGCCCCTCAAGTTTCTTCCATATTAAAAGTGAGAGCCAACACTAAAATTTCTCCCGTGCCGCTTATTTATTGAGCTTATATGCTCATAATAAAGATATTACTGAGGAATGGTCAACGTAAAACGCGCTCATTTCATACCTAATTTTAAAAGATTATCCGTGTCACATCAGCTTGCTTGCATGGGCCTACTTCAAAAGGCAAAGGAGCATTGCAACTTTGCTTTTCATTTTAGAAGATGGTGGATGGAAGGCGAGGCGTGCTTCGTCTCAGGCCATGCGTGATTCTTTTTGGGTCTCAACTCCAATGCTTCATTTGTTACACAGTATAAATTCTATGCCCTTTCCTGCATCAACCTTTGGTTTTCCTTCACTAAATGAGCTGCTACTCATCAGCATTGATACATGAGATTCGAGGACCTAAAACAACGTCTCATGTTCTGATTCCAAGGCACGCCTCGAAAAGTCAATTTCTAGAGGATTTCGCGTTCCTAGGAGAAAAAATAATGAAGGGAGAAAGCAACTCTTGCAGAGACACTTTGAAGTTGGAGAAACAGTGAAAGCTGCCAACTGAACTGTTGGGAGGAAGAGAAATCTATGAACTTGTAGATACATACTTGTTTCATTCTATTTGCGAGTGTTTGGGGCTTGTTTTCTAGAGTTCTTTTGAAAACTAGGGTTTTTTAAGATCCAAGCATTCTCACCAGAAGCCAAGACACTGCTAAGTCATATGCAATCTACACAAGAGTGGTGCTGCACCTCATAAACTCTTTCTAGCATGAACATAATCTAGACACATGCTTATTGACCTTCATAAGATGCAGCAATAGAAAACTTCACACGGTGCATCATCAAAGGCGTGTATGTCGTGTAAATAGATTGTATGCCCGCAGCACACGCAAGCGAGGTGTATTTTTCAGCGGAAAAAAATGGATTTTTACTGTGGAATTGGTGGAAAGGTGAAAACTCCAGCATGCCATCAGAACAACGGGCGGCAATGATATTGCTTTACTGCCTGACTAGAAGAATCCTATGTTAATAGGCATGCTGAGACATGATAGCAAAGACAATGAATCTGCATAGCTCCTTATCTTACTACTATTTTTCGCAGTGCACATGCAGGGCGCGCGCGTACTGTTACACAATCAAAATGGGACTAGGGAAAGGGTGAAAAACGGAGGTGAAATCAGAAGTGAGATCCTCCTTGATGCAGCTATAAGAGAAATTCCTCCATAATTGTGGGAACGACAAAAGAGAATGATGAAAGAATTGAAACATTCTCAATAATGTCAAGTTTGCCAATACAAAAGGGTGGCAAGTGACTGGGACCTGCACGGGCTCATCCACAGTAAGTCTATGTTTGACCTCTCTCTCTCTCTCTCTCTCTCATGCAACACATCATCCGCAAAAGTGGAGAACAAAATGATGAGGATTTGAAGGTTGAGTGGAACTAGGCATGTGAGGGCTTGCCTTTAAGTCAAGATAGCATCCCACAAAACCAAAATTAGAGATTGATACGTTAGACATCTGAGGATAACTTTTCAGCCTTGAAGAAACCATATCTACTTGTACGGTTTATATCATTTATAAAACGTTAAGGGGAAATAACCAATCAAATGAGTGTTCTTGTTCAGAAGGTTAATTGGTAAGAAATGGGATTTATCTTCAAAACGAAAGACCCTAATAATCCATGTTAGGATAAACCTATCCAGTATTTATCAGCACGACGTAACAGAATAACTCTAGCTCACCTCTCTTTCGCATTCTCCCTGTATTTCGTGTTCTTTCCAAAATAAATAGAATGAATGAGCAAATAAACGAATTCCCTGAAAACCCTATCTAGGCTATCACAGATGAACAGCTCCATCCGGGTGGATGTTTTCCTCGTGGATACACCAAACAACCAATATGCCAAAGTAGAGCTGGCCAATGCCCATGATTTCCTTCCCTTTTATCATGACCACTTGGGTAGGGTAATAATTTTACCCTTTGACAAATGGGTAGCGATGAAGATTACTGTAGGGATTATCCATGTGACCCAGGGGCAATTCACAATGATTATATCATTTGAAATCTGGATTCACTGCAGACTCTTTTGGGGTCAAGATAAGGGGGAACCAAGAGGATGGAAAAAAGGACCTTAACGACGGTCCCATGTCATCATTGCGTGCCATCACCCATCATTTGGTGTTGCTAATGAAAAAAAGGAAAAGATGCTTTAACATGACAATAAACAGGAGAGCGCCGCCCACTCACTTTGTGAGGGCATACTGATGCGAGTAGAAAAACTATATAATCAATTTCAAAATCAACGTATAGATATCAATTCAATCTTAAATTTATCAATTTAAATCTAAATATTTATATAAAATTTTCATATAATCATTTCATTTCAATTTTCATTGAAAATCACTAACATTGTGGTATTTATGGAAATCACCGCATCAATGATTTCTAACAAAAATTAAGCAAAATGATTATGTTGGAATTTTATGCAAAAGTTTACGACTTGACAAAATTGAAAATTTTAAACCTGAATTAGAATCTTTAAAAAAAAATTAAAACGGATTAGGTGATTTTCTCGAGAGGAGATGTGCATGCTATTTGACAAAAGATATGTTCATCCATTACAGAACAATATTTAACTTCCCGTAAATTTTTTCCTTGAAAAGTAGGAACGTTTGAGAACTGGACTACTAGCATTTGAAAGCCATTCTCCTGCAATCAAGTTTCTTCGGTCAGTGAGTCTATGAATCCATGATGCTCTACTCTAGCCCGACATCAGCTTCTGCCTTCCAGCAATTTGAAGCAAAAGGCCTCCGTGAAAATATGCATTCGAGAATCTTACCTCCAATGCCAAATCTAAAGATGTCATCACCCTGTTTTTGGAAAGTTGAATTCACTTTGGATTGAGGAGTGCCTGGTCTAAATCTAATAATAGGAATCAATCCCTTTTTTCCTGCTTTTCTACTTGAAGCTCTTAAGGATCATAATTACCAATTAAATCTATTTCTGGCCTCTTACAGTGAAATTCGAGCGCAATTGAGCATGTCGCAGGCGTCATCTAAATCATTCCTTGTGCCCCTCTTCGTCGTCAATCTAATTTGCTTTTCATCGTCAAACATTGCCCACAGGTGTAGACCACCACCTGCAAGAGGAGATGCAGATTTCAATATGTCGATAAGAGCGGGGATCATCATGCGAAACCAATTAAGGAGCTGTGATAGTCTAAGCCACGGAAAAATACTACTTTACCAGTTCTTTAAGTAATTCCTTCAGATAGTAAACTTCAATCTTAAATTCCAATGTCTCTCAGAAGTTGGGGGTTCACCATATCAAAATTACGTGCGTGATCAAGCTAGGAATAGATGGCTCTGATGTCTGACCCTAGCTAGCCAATCGCCTCGTGTCATCATGTAGATGTCAGTAATTCGTGCCATTTCAAGGTCACTGCTTGCTCCCACAATATCATTCTCCGCTCTTGCCTTATTCGGACCTTCGCTAGTAACTTTTCTAGTGTTTGCCCTGTCGTTGGCTGTGCTGCCCAGGTAATGTTTGAACATTTTTGCAAGCACTTCTACGTTTAGTTGTCATGTCCTTTCTAGCAACACAACAAGCACTCTTTCCAATTTTGCATTCGCTGAATTAAGCAATTAAAACAACCAGGAACTCGTTTGCCTTAGAGAACATGAGAAAGGGTATCTGTCACTTACATATTAAAGGCTTATTATGTGCAGAAGCAAGTGATAAGGACAAAAAGTTTTCCTTGTCCGAGCATATTTTACGAGAAAGCAGCAAAACTGTTGAGCCTGAAGTGAAGCAACCATGCAATGAAAAGGATGAAAGACTCTTGTGCAAACCCGGCAAGTCACAAAAGATTTGAATTCAATTTTATGCCTGTAAATTCTTTTTTTTTTATGAATGTTGCAGAGTAGATTATCCTCAAATGCGTGTCTTAACCCAGTCAAAGGGAGTCAAAAATTAAGAACCTCATGTCTGTAATCCCTAAGAATCTCGACTCGTGATTTGAAGAGAGAATGAGGTTGCCTAGTACCGGTAGTCCCTAATAAACATCACCAAAAATGGGTTAGAAGATAGGTGAAGGGAGGGCTGAAAACGAAGAGAGGGTCTCATACATTTGAAGAAATGGCAGCACAGGCCGATGCCTCGACTTTACAGTTGTGGGATTTCATCTACAATTTGCTTCTTTATCCATAGCGATTCTGCTGAACTTGGCATGAAAGACTGACAAATGGATTTGGGCCTCGGATATGGGCTAGGGACACCAATGGACTTATTAAAATAAGTCAATGTCAGTCAAAGGAATCCTAACTCACAAGAGCTCAGCCTGAAACCTATTTAAACTAAGCCAAGCCGAATCCATTTTGAACTGGGTCGAGCCTATTTATACTAAAAGCCACTCTTGACTTGCTTTCGCTAAAACCATTCCGAGGCATTTTCTAATCGAGCCCAATTTTTTCTTTTTTCATTCGGTACTACAGTACTACGCTCTGAACATTCTAAGCTCACGTCTTCAAACTATCGTCTTCCTCATAACACTGAGAGCCCACCAGACTTGACTTATCAACTCATTAACTTCAAGGCTTACAGTTCAAGAGCAACGTGCCGAAATCTCAAGCCACAAACATATATACCCAAGATTTGTCATCGGGAATGAACGCCAATCACCATGGAGCACCATGCGATTTATACACTCCCCATTCATCATCGCACATGCAGCAACGAGAACGTTGAATGAGCATTCAGCATGTAAAAAGCAACAACTCGACCAATCACAGAGAATGAAGTGTGAGCAACCCCTTTGAAAAATCAACTCTTCTTGAAGAGATCCGTGAGTTACGGAATACAGTTTTCATTTTTGCTCGACCAACGCTTGTATCATTCAAGCACCAACCGAATACGATGAAGCTTTGATAAATCGACCACAAAGTTGGATTCGAGAATTTTCAAGTTTCGGTCTGGGCATGAAAGTGGGAGGTCAAACCCCGGGTGGAATTGAAAGGAGATGAGATTTAGGAAGAAGACGAGAGAATTGTAGAAAATGTATATTCATTTTCTATCTTCTGATGTATGTTTTCTCCTGTAATTATAATACAGAGATGATACAAGAAAAGGAAAAGATATATCTTGGAAATCATTATAAAATCAAATCTAATTTCCTAACTAATTTATGCACAATTATAATCAACTGAGATTCCAATCATATCTCCAGAATCCGATCTAATGCATATCTTCCAACACTCTCCCTCAAGCTGGTGGTTGGTAGATATCTAAGACACTTAGCTTGCTTAATAGATATGCATGTTGTCTTTGACATAGAGGCTTGGTAAAAATATCAGCAGGTTGCTCTGTTGTTCCAATTCCTCTTGTCTCAATTATCCCTTCTTGAATTTTATCTCGAGTGAAGTGACAATCCACTTCTATATGCTTCGTTCTTTCATGTACTATGGGATTCGTTGCAAGTTTGAGTGCCGCATCATTGTCACAGAACAATTTTGTCGAACCCTTCATTTTATCCCAAGGTCCTGAAGTAATCCCCGTATCCATACAATCTCACAGGCAGTTTTTGCCATGGCTCGATATTCTGCTTCGGCTGAAGATAATGATACGGTTGCTTGTTTCTTAGTCTTCCATGAAAGAAGAGATTCTCCAAGCTTAATGCAGAAACCTGTAATAGATCTTCGGCTCATAGGACATGTTGCATAATCTGCATCACAGTATGCCGTCATTTCCATATTACATTTTCTGGACAAAAGAATCCCAAGTCCTGGACACCTTTTCAAGTACTTCACAACCTTTAAAGCAGCATTCATATGAGACAATTTTGGACTATGCATGAATTGACTCAGAGTTTGTACTGCATATGATATGTCAGGTCTGGTCATGGTCAAATATATGAGTTTCCCAACGAGCTTCTGATAACTCGAAGGATCATTGAGAACAGGGTCATGATCCTCGGATGTTCCAACATCATAATCTCTGGTGGTCAACTTTGTATTTTGCTCAATTGGAATGACCGAAGGTTTGCATCCCGATAAGCCTGCCTCCGATATAATTTCCAAGACGAACTTGCGTTGACTAAGAGAAATCCCACTATCAGATCGAGCAATCTCGATTCCAAGAAAGTACTTTGGTGCTCCCAAGTCTTTAATATGAAAAGTAAAATGTAGATACTTCTCGAATCTTTCTATTGCAGTGCTATCATTGCCCATGATTAGAATATCATCAACATATATCATCAAGTAAATAGATGACATACCTTGAGTCCATGTGAACATGGCATAATCATATCTGGACTGTTTAAATCCTGCAGTTTTGAGAGCATCAGCAAATTTGGCATACCATTGCCTGGAAGTTTGCTTGAGACCATAGAGGGATTTGCGGAGATGACATACTCTATTCTCCCCCTGTCTCCGTAATCCTTGAGGAACATCCATATAGATTTCCTCATCTAAATCTCCATGCAGAAAAGCATTATGCACATCCATTTGATGCAATGTCCAATCATTAATAGATGCAACAGACAGAAAAGGATCTTACAGTGACATCCTTAGCAACTGGGGAAAAAGTCTCATGGTAGTCAAAACCTTCCCGTTGAGTAAACCCTTTCGCCACCAAACGAGCTTTGTAACGCTCAATGGATCCATCAGCTCGGTATTTGATCTTATAGACCCACTTGCATCCAATAGGTTTACTATGTGGAGGTAGAGAGACCAAATCCCAGGTCTGATTGGCAATCAATGCCTGTAGTTCAGCTCCCATAGCTTCTTGCCATCTTGAATCACTAGCTGCTTCTTCATAGTTGGATGGTTCGATATCCTCTGATATTCGACTAACACAACATCTATGTTCCGGCGAGAGTCTATGAAACGAAACATAAGATGAAATTGGGTAGTGAATACCTGGTGAGTTGAAGGATGCACAAACGTAATCCTTTGTCCAAGCTGGTGGTCGTGTAGAACGATATGATCGTCGAGGGGGATCTACATGTGGAGTAGATGATGGAGAAGATCTTCCTACAACACCAATCTCATTGGGAGGATCTTCCAGAATCTCAGAATTTCCCTCGATTGTATCCACAACAGCTTCTGGTGTAATATTCTCAGTAGTATTTGGATTTATCACTGGAACAGGCTGTTCGGGAGTCTTTGTCAGAAAATAGCAAGGAGTCGATTCTTTGAAAGATAGGGAGTTATCAGGAGGTATATCTTGTTTCTCTCCCGAAAACTCCTTGTTATGAAAAGGAAAGATGTCTTCATGGAAAATAACATCTCTGCTAATGAAGAATTCCCCAGTTGACTGATCAAGGACACGATATCCCTTTTGTAGGTTCGGATAGCCCATGAAGACGCAACGTCGAGCTCGAGGACCCATTTTGTCGCGAGGACCCAAGATAGATGCAAAACATAAGCATCCAAAAATCCTTAAATGCTCCAAAGCTGGTTTCTTCTTGAAAAGCAACTCAAATGGAGTTTTGCCATTGAGTATTCGAGTTGGCATCCGGTTGATGAGATAGGCTGCAGTAATTATGCATTCGCCCCAATAAAGTTCCGGAATAGATGCTTGGAACTTCAATGCACGTGCAACTTCCAGTAGGTGACGATGTTTATGCTCTACTACTCCATTTTGTTGTGGGGTATAGACGCAAGAACTTTCATGGAGAATCCCATGAGAGGATAGAAGAAAGTTGTAGTCATTGTTGAAGAATTCCTTGCCGTTGTCTATCCGGATTCGCTGGATAGATTTCCCAAATTGGTTATTGGAAAGGGTGATAAAAGTTCTCAAATGTGAGGAAACTTGTCCCTTTGACTGCATCAGAAAAACCCAGGTGGCACAAGAATAGTCGTCCACAATTGTTAAAAAATAACGTGAACCATCATGATGTGGGGTATGATAAGGGCCCTAGACATCCACATGAATCAAGGAAAAAATGTTATTGGCACAGTTTTTGCTAGAAGGAAAAGGAATGCGTGACTGTTTGGCAAGAGGACATATTTGACATTTAGAGTGAGGAAATGAAGCACTATGTCCCAATCTTGAATGCATAAGATAATCTTTATCATTGGTAGTCGTGTTACACAATGACATTTTATTTGAAAGAAATGACGAAAAATCAAGATTACTTGGAAAATGTGTCCAAAGAAATAACCCTTCAGAAAAACTACCCAAGCCCATCATTCTGCCAGTCGAAAGGGCCTGAAAGAAGCAATTGTCAGAGTCAAATAATACACGACAGGAATTTTCCTTGCAGACTTTGGACACAGAAATAAGGTTAAATCGGAATTATGGGACATAGATGACATTTTGGAGTATAATTTGTGGGCTGAGTTTGACTGTGCCAGTGATTGTAACATAGGTGACATTCCCATTGGGTAATTGCACAGTAATAGGAAAATCCAAATTCTCATGTATATCTGAGAACAATGCCCTTTCACAAACAATATGATCACTTGCCCCAGAATCAATTAGCCAAGATTTCCTCGAGATATTATTAATCAGGCAACGAGAAATACCTGAGAAATTTCCTCCCTTGCTTGAGGTGTCTAATTTATGTAGTGCCTACATCAGCTGTTGATATTGTTCATGTGTGATATACTAATCAGCATTAGTGCCACTGACTTGATAAGCTGCAGAAATTTCCTTCCTTTTTTTCCTTTTTCTCCGGGTTTACTGTGCAGTTTCCAACAATTCTCCATCGTGTGATGTGGGCGTCTGCAAAATTCACAATATAATTTACCTTTTCTTGGATTAAAATTTTTTCCAGATGCTGAGATAAATCCACCACCGTCGGATCCTCGTCCATTGCCACCGCCCGATCCACTCAAGTGGATGAATCCCCTTGAACCGTCCGATTGGCGCGACAGATCTGATCCACCCATTCTGCGCGACAGATCCGAGCCGCCCATTCCGCGCGTCAGATCCGGACCGCCCATTTCGCGAGAGAGATCTGAGCCGCCCGTTCCTCGCGAGAGATCTGGACCGCCCGTTCCTCCCCTTTTAAGGAATCGCCCATCTTCGAACGGAAACCCTAACATTTCCTCCTGCGCCTCTTTTCCGTGTGCTAGGGTTTTCGGTCCCGTTCCCTGTCTCTCGCCGCGGCTTGCTAGGGCGAAACTCTCTCTTCCTCTCACCGAGTTCGAAGATGCAAGCCGCTGGCTTTCTTCTTGGACGGCTAATTGAAAGATCCGTCCAAGAGGCGGCACTGGATCCATGGCCAAGATATGAGAACGGAAAGTCAGGTACGAATCATTCAAAATCAACAAAAAACGGGTTGCTTTTTCCCTGTTTCTCATAGATCGGTATTGTGCTAGGGTTTCCTCCGGACCCTCGAGTTTCTCTTCTGCGACTTCAAGATCATTCCACAGGGATGATAGTTTGTTGTAGCATGCTGAAATCGTCATGTTTCCCTGTTTTAATTCACTTAGTTCCTGCATCAAAGAGAAAATTCGTGCCCGATCTAACTTGCCGTACATTTGTTTAATGTTTTCCCACATGCTTCTCGAATCTTCCGTCGGTGGAAGGCCGACCGCGACATCTGGGGAGATGCAGTTGCCGATCCAAGTGCGGACGAGTTGGTTGCATTTCCTCCAGTGTCGCGCCAGTCGGTCATCGGCGGGAATCGGAACAGTTCCATCCAGGAACCCATCCTTGTCTTTCGTCACCAAGGCTCGGCGGAAGTCTCGGGACCACCTGGAGTAGTTTTCCGGTCCGGTTAACTGTAGGTTGATCAAGCGCAACTCAGGACCGTCGGCCGTCGAGACAAACAGGGGGTCTCCGAGCTCCGGTCGACTGGTGACGGCTCTGATTGGGAACGGTAAGAGACCGGGTGCGAAATTCGGGTAGGGATTTGTCCCTAAACCTGGTTCGCCCGATCCATATTGGTGCGCCGCATTGAAAATACTCGGGTAGGGATTTGTGCCCCGACCCGGTTCTCCTGACCCGCTCATCTGCTCCAATCCGGAGGTCGGGCTTGCCCCACTTACGGCTGGTGGGCTCCCTTCGGATTGGACGTGGGCTCCTTGGTGCCCTACATAACCAGGCGATGATGTAGTTGGGCTTGGCCCAAGGTACCATGGGTAAGGTACCCACTGGAAAGGTTGGCCCGAAGTGGGTTGCCCTAGATTAAACTGAGTCTGCGTGGGTATCCATTGCATAGGCTGGGTCTGGAGTGTTTGTTGCTGTGTTGTGGCAGGTGACCTTTGGATCTGCGACTGCAATGGATTCTCTCCGGTGGACTGATCGTCAGCCATTGAAGGTAAAAAAATTAATCTTCTCCCTCAAAGATGATTCCACTACCGGATGGCAGTTCTGTTTTGCAGGTCAGAACTCCTCTGGTGGGCAATCAGAAGCGAAAGCGAAAAAATCAGAAGCCTGAGGGCTCTGATACCATGAAAGGAGATGAGATTTAGGAAGAAGACGAGAGAATTGTAGAAAATGTATATTCATTTTCTATCTTCTGATGTATGTTTTCTCCTGTAATTATAATACAGAGATGATACAAGAAAAGGAAAAGATATATCTTGGAAATCATTATAAAATCAAATCTAATTTCCTAACTAATTTATGCACAATTATAATCAACTGAGATTCCAATCATATCTCCAGAATCCGATCTAATGCATATCTTCCAATAGGAATGAACGATGAACTCACGTTATGATACGAACATACATTCTGACTTCATTTGAGCATTTTATCGAGCAGGTTGTGAGCGTTTCATGCAGGATGCCTACACACAGATCTAAGACAAGCGATTCCTTCCCAGGTATCACAAACAACAAAAATCTGGCTCAGATCATCGTAACAGCATCAATACACGTTCGAGACACTAAAAGAGCTGCGACCACGACCGATTTTTTCACAAACATCAAGTAGCGTTCGCGGCCTCTGTTTCATCAGTTCGCAGCAGGGTCCGAGCAACCTTGAGTCTGAACAAGTAGAGGATCGTCACCTGCGTTGATTACCGATCAGACTCGAACCGGACGACCGCGGGAATGACCTCAAGTGCAGGAATCAGCTCAACAAAACAGAAACCGTCGCTGCTCGGGCTGAGCTGGAGGGGGCTAACGGAATCCGTTATGTCATTGTTCTCTGCGCGCTGGATAGTATTTTACGTGAAGACATAGGAGAGAAAGAACACGGAGGCGAAGAAAAGGGAGAGAGAGAAACGCAAGCTCTCTCTCTCTCTCTCTCTCTCTCTCTCTCTCTCGGAGCGAGATTTCTCATTTTCCTTTTCCTCTCCACCGCCTTCCATCCGCCGGTAACCGCCAGCCACTCCACCGCCGCCGGCCGTCGACGAGCGTATATGCTGGAAGAGAGCTGGAACGGACGGCACCTGTTGAGTAGAGTTGAGAGATTTCTGAGTGCCTAGAGAAGTCTCCTTTTTCGGTTTCGGTGATTTCCTCAGGAGGATACTTTCCTGTATCTTCATTGTCGATCGTCGCCATTGAAGAACGGTTTCCTCGTTCGTGTCGAACCGGCCGCTAGCAGAAGCGCTCTGTTCTCCTCTGCGCCTGACCACAAAGACTCGCGTTGCTCCATTCTCATTCGAAATCTCGTCGTCGCCAGTCGTCGACCTTTTCAGGCTAAGCATTTCTAAGATCTACCGCAGGTAAGAGCTCTTCCTCGTTGTGGTTCATCCGCCGTCGTGCAGGTGTTCTCCATTTGCCTCCGTCCTGTAACCTTGCGATTGAATCCTCTACAGAGCTCCAGTGACGCTAATCTTTCTTGAAGTCGATCAGCGAAGTTCGTGCAGTCGATTTCCATCGTCAATCGCAAGGTTCGTTTCTTCTCAGCAATCATATACGGTGTGTAGCCAACCGAATCGAAGTTCTTATTCCTGCCGACGTTCGCGGCCTAGGTTTTCGTCGCATTAGCTTCACGTACTCTTGGCTCCTTTTACGTGCGGACGCTTGTTAATGGCTGAAAACGGCGGCGGTCCGGCGACGGAGGTGGCTGACGGCGGAGCAGAGATCGGTTTATGACTTAAGCTTTTGACGTAGGGATTCATGGCCGACGTCTTCGAGGTTCTGGAAATCCGGTTTATCAGTTGAGAACTATGTTCTCGAATTGCAGAGGAGCTCGGGTTCGCAAAAAGCACGAAGGAAAAAGAAAATAAAAATAAAAAGAGGAGAGAAAGTGGGCTAGAATAATCATGGGTAATGGGCTTGAGCATAGGTAATTGGAGAATCCAAATTGTGCTTCATTTAGCCCAGATTCGAGAGACCAATGGGCGGCCCATATTCGCACCATGTCATGGGCCTGGCCCGGGTCCTGATATTCAGAAAGAAAAAAATAAAAATAAAAAATTTAGCAATTGGTTTTTTTTTTTTTAACAATAAATTTAGCAATTGGTTAGAAAAATAGACTTGTGAAATTTTAGTATTAGAATTGTCCAAAAAAGAAATTTTAGTATTGGAATTAGTTTAGTTTGGTTAGAAATTACACACGGATCAGGAAAATTCATGATTTACTGTAGTTTAGATATAGGGAAATGAGTAAAATCGAATTTAATTTCAGGTAGCTCATGGGGTCGCCTGAGGTCGGCCAGCGCGACCCTCGCCGGCAACCGTGCCGACGCCCGGTTGCTGTCCTGAAGCTTAATTCTTGTTTAGGGAATTAGCCCCATAGTTTGGGGGTGGGCTTGGGTCTGCTCGGGTCCGATTGTGGAATGGGAGTGAGTCGGGTCCGAGTTGAGACCCGCCAGGCTGAGTCCCACTAAACGGGTCTCCAGAGTCACGCGGGAGAGAGATTAGAGTCTAATCCTTAGACGATAAGATCGATCGCCTCTCTCCAGTCTCCACACGCTCTCTCGTCTTCTGCTTCTGCTTCTTCAGTTGTCGACATTTCGCCGGACAAAATCACCGGAGAGAGAGATGGGAGGCGGAGGAGGAGGAGGGAACATGCTGAGGGCCGTCGTCGGCGGCCGAGCAGCCACCAGGAGCGGCGGCGCCGGGCTCCACGAGCCCTTCTCCGCCGCTGCCGCTAGCCCCAATCCCGCTCCCGCCGGTCCGAATTCAGCGTCCGCAAAATCCGCCGCTTCTTCTCCTTCTTCTGCCAAGAAGAAGAAGCCCCGCAAGCTCGATCGCGCTCGCCGCCGCTTCTCCCTCTCTTCTCCTCCTCCTCCTCCTTCCTCCGCCTTCAACGGTCTCCCGCGACCTGCTGCTGCTGCTGCTGCCACAGCCGGTGTCGTGATGCCCACTTGGCCGCCGTATCCTTCTTCACCCGAGCAGGACGATAGCGAGTGGGTGTACGTGGACGGAAGAGGAGACGGTGAAATCGCGATTGGGTATCACGATGACGTCCTCCTCGGCCCTGTTCCTTCCAAGTGGGAGGTCGAAAACGCCGTCTCTGCTCTTCAACAGTGAGCCCCCACTTGTTGCTAGCTTCTGTCTGATTTGTTGCCGCAGGTTCTGGTTACTGTTCCTTGTAATTTAGTGGAAAGGGTGCCTCCTTTCTGGCCGTCGACAGAAAGAAAGCAGGATTCTCATCGTCAATTCATTTCGTTGTCTGGACAGCATAATGGACTATTACCACGCTCTCATGACTACTTCCAGGAGATTAATTCCTCGTAAAGGTTTAATCTTCGGGCATTGCATTGTAATCCATTGCTACCCCGACACACAATTTTCCCATTTGTAATGTTCCGTCGTCAAGTTGCTAATGACCTCATCGCAAGTTCAGCTTTCAGGCTGGGCTTTTTCTGCAAACCTGTTTATTCGGACACCTGAGTTCTGTGAATCGAGTTTTACTGAGTTCAGACGGTCTTCACGAGGAAAGATGTTAATTTAACGCTAAATTTACACGGCTTTTACTATTATACCTCTAGTCCTTTCTATGATTGATCTCATCAATGTTAGTTCTTCTTCCGGTGTTGGCTTGTAATTCGTTCATATGAAGTTGAGACCTTCTACTCTCGCCTGCTTGGCTTTGGCTTGATCCAAATGCTAACTGTGGTGATGAAATGGTTTTGATGTCACAGGGTTTTTGACTCCACTCCCTATCCCCAGATTAGGGATCGATTTGGTCTTCCAATGGAAGAGGAAATAGCAAATGAATCTGAAGGCCAATCAGGTTTATGGGACCAGTGTTCTCGTGTTGGCTCAGAAATTGACCAAGTTGACACTGCTAATACGTCTGATATGAGAACACTGCGTCCTTATGGGCCTGAGAGAGTCTATGATGCTTTTAATATGTTAAAGACTGAGCCAGCTGTTCAGGTGATCATTACTCTCTTTTACACATAGCAGACAAATAATTTGATTGTAAGGATATCATAGCAATATTCTATGTTAAAAATGAATATCTCTTGAATTGGTCGCAAAGTGTCGAATTGGAAGATCTTCTGATCACGAATTAGATATTTGCAATTGGAGCAATTTATGTATATACTCATGCTTCTGGAATCTCTGGATCATATATTTAATTAGTTCCTATTGTATTATATGGGACATTTAAACAAAGATTATGGAATGCAGTACCATTATAGTTTTGTTGAACCAGTGATAGTTCTGGTGTGTTTACCCTCTCCCTTTTTGAGAACTTCATCCAAATGTGCCTTCTTATGCATCTGTGAAAAGAATGTGATTTATCTGTTTTATAATGAGAAGCATTTGATCTAAATCTAGAGTTGAAATTACGTGGTGTATATCCATATAAGCAGATTCTAGAAATAATGCCATCAGTTCTTAGGTAAAGATGTTACTTATCATTGTCGTGTAATTTTGTTCTTCCCCACTTGCGACTTTTTCTGTTAGCTGTGCATCTTTTCGTAAACCAAAATAGGTACTTATCTACCCTTTTACATTATCTGCAATATAATTGATGTTCCCTCCTTTTCTTTTAGAGAATGGTCGTTTCATTATCCTCAGATAAAGCTGTTTGGGATGCTGTGTTGAACAATGAGGTGGTAAAAGAGCTCAGGGAGTCATATCATGCAGGTTTGTTTGAAATTTCATGGTTATGGTTTACTGGATTGGTCTTCGCTGTGCATTGCATCTGAATGTCTAACACCATCCTGTTGATGTCAGGAAGCAGAATATATTCTTCATCGCAATATCACTAGGTACATAATATAAGGAGAAGTAGAACGAAATCAATGTTTGAAGAAGAAAACTTGGCAGTTTGCTTCTTTTTCTTTTAGTTTTCCTTAAATAGAGTTCTACTCTTGTTGGGACAATATCAGTTCCAAGCATCTAGGCCTGAAAACATCTGAAGGGGAGACCAGGGAGTACTCTGATTGAACAGCCTCCACATTTGAAAAGTTTTACGGCAGATGCCCTCATGACATTTTTTTTTCCAGATTGTAGGGTGTCTTTGCCATGTAATTAGATCGTAGGAATTAGATTGCTTAATTTTGTGCGTAAGAAGGCTTGAGTTATTATGTGGACCGCCGATGTAAAGTTGTGTAGTTTTGATGGAATCTTATGTTATATGCAGCTGAAAGTGATGGCCATCCAGAGGAAAGTCCAGAAGAGACTCCAGAGAAAAGTCCTGATAATTCGTACCCTGTCTTGAATGCGGTGGGTTGGTTGTTTGATAGTACAAGGGTAAAGCTCATGGAAATGATTGAGGGTATGGCAAACCTAGCTGGAAAGTTCTTCAAGCCGCCTGCTGGTAACCCAGAGACAAAAGCAAGACCAGTGGATCTCTTTGGAGATAAGCTGAGAGCATCATTTTTACTCTCGATCGTGGTCCTGGTCGTTGTGGTCGTTGCTCGAGGCCGCAGGGGCTGATCATCATTTGCCGACATGACTCTGTATGAAAGTAATGACTACTTCCCGTAGGGTGAGATGTTTGTGGGGTTTTATGTTCACTCGAGAAACTACCATGGTTCTGTACAGTAAGACCATATCTCCGCATGCTTTTACTTGTAAAACAATGATGCGGGGTTCATTTTACATTTTCTTCAAACTTGCCTTGGGAATTAGGTGATTTGCTTTTCATGCTTTATGGTTGACAGACTTTGCAGCTATTGCACAAATTGCTCGGTCGCTTATGGGCTACATACGTCCTCTTACTTCGGTCCTTTTGTTTCAGTCATACGCAAGTCTGCAAGGATTTTGCACGAAAGCAGTCTATAGATAGTCAAAGATCAAAGTCGCAAAGCATGTTGGAGTTTTTATCCTTACAGATTAATTCGTAGCTAAGGACTTACCTTGCCTTTACATGAAAAATGCTAGCAAGTTCCTACCGGGATTTAAACTTCCGAACTGCAACTACCCCTTTACAAGCTGAAGAACCAAGAATCCTACTTGAAAGATTGAGCAAGGTCGTATATATGCTGCGACCAGGCAAGGCATTGACAGTTTTAACTCACTCCCGCTTCTTGTAGTTAGTATCATCTGGCATCTGCATCGGCGATATAATTTAACAAAGAGTCAAAATCAGGAGTTATGATGCCCCGTTTTCCGACTTCCCCTAGAGAGCAAAAATGTTTGTCGGCAGTGTTGACTACAGCAACATCTTGAGCGAATATACAATCCGATCCAGGTGAAACCTGCACAAAAAATATTGATATAAAAAAGTGAACATTCTTAATGAGCGAGCAGCACCCAAAAAGCAACACATCCAAGCAGATGGATTATAATCACGACCACAAACTGCACAATTTCCTATTGTTCAGCTTCACACAGTTTCATAGGAGGCCACTAAGGTTTGCTGAATAGGAGTTAAGTGAAGGCACTTCAAATAAGAATGGGCAATGCCTAACTGCACACTATTCCTAGAAGTGGTTCAAGGATTTATCGACTAATTCAAGCCAGGCAAGTGTTTTGACTCACATCGTACAGCGTTTCTCCTAGCTTCAGCTTGACAGCTCCACTTTTGTAAACCACCAGTTTGCCCATATGTCCCCCTGATAGATCTTCCAACTTTCGGCCTCTCTCTGAGGCATCTGCAGCTGATGATGCGGAGCTCTCAGCTTTCTCTTTCCCTTTTACACTTGTTGATCTCCTGACTGAGGGCAAATTAGGAGGAAGCTGAAAGAACAACATTTTCCCTCTCTCACTGTCCTCCTGCCATTAATCAATTAAATTCAATGATCAACAAAATGAACTTTTTATCAAAGGCATTCAGTTGATCATGGTCATTCGATAGCCGGAATACCAACCAGAAGACCAAGATCTGAAGCAGCATTGATGATGCCCTCATCATACTCAAAGTTTCTAGTGGCCTCTCCAAATTCCTTCTCATTTAGAATTTCTGCATCAGAAACAAGCTTCGGATATTCAATTGAAGGAAACAAACACATGCAAAAGTGTATGCTCCCTACTCTATTTGTAGTACAGATAAGGTAACAAACATCAGCTTCTTATTTGTCTGTCATTGTAGCCAGCCGAAAAGTGATAGCTCTGTCACGAACCATCAAGCTGTGCACTCATACTAACCACACAGAACAACTTTCCCATAACACCAGATAAAACCAACTGTATAATGCAAGTGAAGACCGAAGTGACCTATTTTCCCTTTTTTGGTCATCACCGATGATATGCATGAGAATCAAAATTACTTGATAATACATCTATTGGGAGGCATGTTCTTGGTATTACTGCAACAGTCTGTCTTGCATCTAGAAGCATACCTGGGTCTCCCGAGTAAGGCATTCTCAAAGGTAGTGTAGTTGGATAGTATGAATGGTGGAAATCCTGCCACACAACAAGTAAAACCATAATCTCGGCACATAGTGCATGCTTCAGATTGAATGCATTTATTCTGAGTGACACTTTATGTTGCACATCATGCTTGATTTCACATTTTCATGCAGCGACAGGAAAGATCATAAGGTCTCAGAATGGATAAGAAATAGTATGTATACCCATGGTTCTTTGTATTCTTTCCTGCTCTTCCAAGGAACTTCAGCAGTAGCATCTTCCATAGTTGCATCAGTTGCATCAGTCTCGGCAACTATAGGCGGGGAGATAGTTTGTCCCTTGGCAGCAGCATAACTTCTCAGCCTAGGACCACAGCCTTGATCACTTCTCTCTTCCTTGGGAACACCAAAGGTCCTTATGGTTGAGGCAGATGATGGAGCTCCTGGTCCAAATGCCACTTGCACTGAAGCTGTAAATTTCAAATTCCCAGATGCGTGTAAATCTCAGGTATAATGCTTTAGTTCAAATAGATGAAGTTCGGAATATTAGAACTACAATGTGCATCTCCAAATAGTAGAATGACTAAATGTATATGGTCAGTTAGTTCATCAGATGACAAGCTAGATGAACTACTTGCTAGTTAAAAGGAAATAACAGCGAGCAGTGAATTCATCACAAGTCAGAACATGATTCTTCCTGGTGCAGGTGCAGCAGTTGAGCAATTACTATTATCCTGGTGTAGAAATATATTGACATAAACAGAACTTCTGGCTTGCATGTTAAAAGGTAAGCATGATTTCTTGAAACTTGCTCACACCTGTACTAGTTTCTACTATGGGAACCATACAAAATGAGGAAGGAAAGTTATCGAAGAGACAATGCTCTATCTGAGACCCAACACACAAATCGACGCCATGCAACTATTCAACGCGACAACTATTCGTTAGAAGCAGATTTGCCACAAAAAAATAAGGCAAAGAATAATGGCGATATTTCGTAGAACATAAGAATAAGGATTACATTTATTTCCAACTCTGGCACCTTGTTGCCCGAAATTCTCCTGTAAACATATATGAGAGAGCAATTAGAATGTTTGCCGCTCAAGCTATAATGCCCTAAGAATTAAAATCACAACATATGCACATTTTCGGGTTGGAAAGGCATTTCTCACTTTGATCTGAGAAATAACAGCATATCATCATCGCCAAGGACACGTGACTACCTTCAGGGCTAAAGCAAGCAACATCTATCAGAACAGAGGGCTCATGATCTTCTAATTCATTCAACATTAAAGAGCAATCTCAAATCTTACAATAGGTGACTAGTGGTTACAAATGTCTTCTGGTTTCAGGCCTGCAGCGATTAACAAGCTCCATCGGTAAGTTCCCAGTTTGCCAATACCAATCGAAGTCACATAATTTTATTTCTAACGCCTTTCACAATACAACAATCGAGTTCATGGCTACCAATTAGATGTGGCTTGATTCTTACCGCGAGATGTATATATTATGGTATCACAAATCAAACAGCCACTTGAGTCATGATGATATACCACACTTACAACTCTTGAGAAGTAAGAAAAACAACAAACACATACACATACCAGTTTTGGAAGGTCAACTAGTGGTCAACAGCCAATCATACGGGGTGGGTTACAGCCCACGGCAAGCTGTCGTGGGCTTGGTCTGAACTCATCCATGTCTATCTTTTCTATAAAAAAAAATTATAATTTTTCTTTCTTCTGGCAGAAAATCATATCTTAATTAACCCCATTTCCCTCTTGGAGATAAAGAAAGATAAAAAAAAAATGCATCCAACTCCACACCACACAACAGACAATCAATGGCGGAGCCAAGACAATCTCTGGCCGTAATGAACTCAAAAATCATCCTTCGTCGTCATCACTCAGCCAAAACAAATTAAGAGAGAGAGAGAGAGAATATCCATTTTTAAAGAAAGACAAGAAAAAGAGAAAAGAGAGAAGCTTCGTTACGTTGAAACGGCGTAGCAGCATCTGGGCCTCCGCCTCCGCTGCGGCTTCCTCGCCTCCATCTCCCCCGTTCGCCTCTCTGCCATTTCCAAAGAACCAAAAAAAAAAAAAGCAAGAATTCAGAATTCTCCATCATCAGCTCCCGGAAGAACACGCAACACATTCCAAGGCGACGAATTTTCACGGCACACGCGACAAATACCAAGAAAGAGCGAGCGAGAAGTGGAAGGAATGTACGTTTTGGGAGAGACGGTTGGGGGCTTCTTGCGAGGCGCGGGAGCTTTCGGCGCGAATTTCATCTGCGCGGCGAGAGAACCAGTGAATGAGCGAGCGGAATCGCGGATTGGACGAGGCCGGGATCGAGAGGATCGATTCCAACTCCAAGGGGGAGTCGAGCTTGGAGAGACGTACCTTCCTGCCCCTGTTCTGGTCCATGCAAAACCGGAGACGTCCGGCGCGACTCTCGCCGGAGGAGGAGGAAGAAGAAGAAGAATTCCGGGAAAAAGATGATCGGGGAGAGAAAAATGAGAACGGCAGGATTCGATCCTCCGATGTCTCGTTGTTGAAGATCAGATGAAACCACCGAGCCGACGCCTGATTTTAAGGTCAAGCCCTAATATTTTTTTATATATTCAATAATTAATACAGTGGCCACCCTCCTAACGTATTAATTGTTTGTACAATTTTCCATGAAAATTGTCGCTTTTATTACTTACAAAACGAATGAAATTTTATTTTACCAAAAAAAAAAACAAATGAATTTTTCATTTTAATTAGATATAAATGAGAATTATCAAAAAAATTCTTAAACTTATTTTTTTGACTAATTGAATTATAAACTTTTCAAATCGCATCAATTCAATCCATTTGGAAAGATTGAAAAGACATGTCGATCGATGTTGACATAAATAATTTTTAATAATATTTTATATTTATTTGCTAGATGAAGGCAACCTTGTCGCCCAATAGTGAGGCTTGCCTTGCTGTCGCTAGGTGAGGGTAAAGGCAAGGGCGAGCTCACCCAACCATTGGCAAGGTAAGCCCCCCATCGGATCTAGTGAGGGTGAGGTTGAGCTTGCCTAGCAACGAGTTCTCCACAGTCTGGCAATCAACCCTCACCTCTCGCTAGTCACCTCAATCCAGCGATTGGTTAAAGGAAGGAGGAGGAAGGAGAAATTTTTTTTATAAAAAATTAAAAATTAACAAAAATTAAAAAATAATACAAATTATCCATATCAACATTAAGCGGCACCCATGTCAAGATCAATCTATATATATATGATTAAATTGACACAATTATAATATGTTTAAAATTTTTTTGGAATTATCTAAATATAAATTATTGTCAATAATAAAAATATTTTCATTAATTAATTATTTCAAGTGATATAGACAAATTATTTTTAAAAAAATGTTTTTTAGATTATTAATTTTTTTGCGAAACAAACAATTTTTAATTGAGCCAAGCCCATTTGGTCTATTCGTACCTCGTAGGCTTGTATATGCATTTGAACGATGATTCTCAATTTTCGCAATCGAATTTCTTCCCGTCTTTTTATAGCCAATACATTTTGACAAATCCATGTGACCATCAAATGATGTATGCATAAGCGGTCACGTGACCATCGTATTAGTATTTAGTCGGAATATTAACCAGATTCTAAATCGAAGTGCATGAGTTATTTTTAAAAAAAGAAGAGGAAGTATGAAACTTCAGTACGTTTGAGTAATTGAATTGGGAAGCGATTAAGAACGTGTTTGGTAATGATTTTGTTCTCGAAAATAAATTTTTATCAGAAACGGTTTTTTTTTTTTTGGTTTCTAAGAACAATTTCTATATATAAGAATGTGCTTGTGAATCGCACAAAATTTATATTCCCAAAGATAAAATACGTTTGGTAAAATTATATAAGTTTATTATTTCTTTTAATTTCTTATATATATATATATATTTTTTTATTTATTTTTTATGTATTTTTTTTCCTTTTTTTTCATTCTTTTTTTTTTCTTCTCTCATTCTTCCTACTTTGTGGCTGGTCACTAACTACGGCGGTGGCCAGTGACCGGTTAGGCGAGGTCCGGCGAGCTTGCCTTGGCAAGCTCGCCTAGCCAACGCGAGGCTCGGCCTCACTAGATTTGGCCAAGGCCGAGCCTTGCGAAGCCACCATTGGGCAACACCGACCTGGCAGTGGCCCAACGAGGCCGAGTCTCGTTAGTGGTTGGGCGAGGCTCAGGCCAACGAGCCTGGCACGAGCCTCACCCTCGCCATGGCTTAGCGTTATTGGAGGCCGGCAACGCTTTGGCGAGATCGTCAACCAAAAGGAAGAGGAAGGAAATGAAAGAGAAGTAGAAAAAAGGGGAAAAAAAAAGAGAAGAAAAAGAAAAAATTATTTCCAGGAACAAGAAGTTACGTTTTTCTATTTTTTTTTTTTTTTTCAAATCTATTCTCGGAATAAAAATTTTATCAAACACATTTCTATTCTTTTTTCATTTCCCTTTTTAACAAAAAAATAGAAATAATTATTCCAAAGAACATAAATTGTTTTTACTAAACAGAGCCTAAGCTGCCCATTTTCGGGGAAGTCTTCACGAGACACGAGATAATTTATTTGGAATTACACTTTTAGTTGTACATGCTTATTGTTCGTCAGTTTTAATAAGTGAGCACCAAATAAAAAATGCAGATTTTGTTGATTAGCTTCGGCCCGGGCACTCGCAGGAAATTTTTAACAATGGGAGAACAAATTTCAAGGAGCTTCACAAGATAATGAAAGACAGGCTAGTACCATACAGCCGTCGCAAATTTGGTGAACCCCGCGGAATCAAAGCTTCATAGAATTCTCCTCTACCTTCCTTGCTTGTATTTAGCTTACCATGTTAGAGATTCATATGCACATCCAATCGCTTCGACCCTTAATTAAAACTCAACAATACCTGTAGAACTAAGAGTGCTAGATTCCCTTTCTACTTCCACTCAATTCGACAAGTTTCGACTTCAATAATTTTAGAAATAGAGTTTTAACATCCCAAAAAAATGTAATTCAAGCAAGAACGGTTATCCAATTTCTCAGCACGAGAGATGCTAAGCGCATACCGAACTCAGTCGCACCTGCGTTAAGTAAATCATCTTAAGGTAATGGGCTGAATAAGTCTTGATTAAATGCTTGCATACCAGAGCAAATGCAAGGTAACAGACTATAATCTGCCCATCTAACGTCGCTTTGAATAGGAAACGCATGTTCCTAAGGATTCTTGGGACGCGCACCCTCAGCGCCTCAATAACCATCGAATGAATTTGCTGATCGTAAAACCTGCGAGTTATCATCCATTACGACATTTTTTACATAGGAGTTAGGGAAAATTGCAAGAAGTTGCGATTCGTTGTAACCCGAGGATCCATTCCTCGGAGGACCATTAAATTGCCCGCAGCATGCCAAGAAAAATCCACCGCTCCAACATCAGGGTCAACCTCGAAGCAAACATCCCTAGAATAGAGATTGCTACACGACCATCCATCAGCTGGATCCCACAAGATCCAACTATGACCAGAAGCGGCCAACTCCTCAAAAGCAGCATACAATTCTTAGGCTGACCAAGTTCAAAGCAAAATCTTAGTAAGTCAACTGGTAATAGTCTGCGATCGGGTAGTCCATTGCCATCGCAAAGAGCAACGGACAAGATAAAGAGCACCCATATGCGGTAGAACCTCAGACTCCTTTGACGAGGGCCACGGATGCTGTATCAGAGCAAACAACTCACAAGCCCATTTTATGTCAATACGATATTAGACATGCAATTTGGACAATGAAACCTGCATGAGATGAGTCGGAGATCAGGATTAGGACTAGCATATCTCCTGCTGAAGGATGATTTCTCCTTAAGGAGAAACCCTGGGATTGATCTGCAGGAATCCTGGATCTGGGATATCTACAAAGGAACTATTCATCCAAAAAATGAATATTGCGGTGACCTTGTTAAGTCAGTTAAAACTCCGCTAATACCAACCATCACTGCCATCTACACCACCTACTTAAACACCCTATGCTCAACCCATCAATAACCAACCGCCTGGCAGTCCATAGCAATCTACATGAAAAAGAGACGTCAGATTAAGAATGACATCATAAAGCTTAAGACGTAAGTGCCAAAATTAACAGCGTGAAGCATAAAAGTATCTCCAGAACTGACTCTACCAACATGCCACATGTAGCAAAATTAGCACCTGAATAATTAACTCAAAGGGCGAGACCAAGCAATAAATGCAGGGCACCAAAAGGAACTTTCCATTTAGTACTAGCTGAGGATCAAGGGAAGTCATAACAATGCAAGCCCACAGTTCTATTCATTTTGGATGTCTACAGACATGTGTTACTAAAAGCCAAGTCGTGTAATTCACATTCTTGAAGAAAAATATAAACGCAAGGAGTGCCATAAGGTACCAGCACCACTAAGTTCCTGGGATCACACTCCATGTTTTAAAAAAAAAACTCCCTAAGTACATGAAAATGATGCTTTTATTTCTCACAACTAGTTTTCATGTGCTATTGGTTTCATTTCTCGTGCAACATTGTAAGGAAATTATAAAAGTCATAACTTTAATTTCACCAAAAAAAAAAAAAAAAAAAAGATCTTTTAAAAAATTTATTAGGTCCACTGACATTGTGAAAAAAAAATAATAATAAATAACTCATTCAACATTAAATGGTTGATATGTAGAAAAGTTCAGTCAAAAAACTAACTACGATCACACATGTCAATGATTCAACAAAAGTATACGGATTTTTTTTTTTTTAACACATTAAACCAAATAATAACCCATCCGTTTTTTTTCTACCACTCAAATTCTCTTCTCAAAAGAAAAGATTAGATAAATATTTTGCAATTCAATAGCTGAAAAAAACATTTATTTAAATTTAAAAAAAAAAAAAAAAAAGAGAAAAAATTCAAAATTCCTCACATAAAGTGCAGAGATTGATTGCGCTATAAGAACAATTAAGTAATTTTACTAAGTGCACTTCCTCATTTTCCTTTGGTTAAATTTACCTTTTCTCCTCTTTGATTTACAATTAAAAAAATAAGTTCATAAGGGAATTAACGGACAAAAAAAATCGGGAATTAATGGACAATGCCAAAATGAGACAAATGGGGGTTTTGGCATATAAAGATAGATTTCATTCTGGAACATGTTGAAACATTAATAAGAGAAATTTACCTCTACCCAGAAAAAAACAAAAAGAACCAAAAAGAACCAAAAACAAAACCTTGTCCAAGAATGTCAGTTTGTTAGGGTAAGACATTTTCATACTTCCAAAAGTATATCGAAACAGCAAATGGCCCAAAATTTTCTATGATAACAAACAACTGCAAGGCAGATTGCTTAAGTTCCCCGTTCCCCTTCTTATTCTTAGTCTGTCATTCATAGAGCTCTTCAACATAAATAATGGTGATTCTCACATACTTGAATAGCATTAACCAGACCACCAACTGTACAAATCATCCTTTCCATTTGATCTATCCCAGAACCTTATTCTTTTTGAAAAGTGTTTTGTACCTTATGCAGGTTAGATACTTCAATTATGTTCCTAGACTTAAAGATTTATGCTTTCCATCTACTTAGATTAAGCAAGTACTTCAATTTTAATCCTCATACTGTACACTCACTAAATTTAGTACCCCACCAATTGCGTTGCCATCAGATCAGTCCATTTTACTTACAATTTTGGCACCAGCTTAGGGACCAAAATGAAGGCGCCCACTAAGGATGGGAAATCCGTAGAACAATTGGTCAAAGACAAACATGACAATTAGTAGGACAAGAATGGAAATGACAACTTATCTGAGGGTCCAAAGGTGTACTATTCCCTAATATGTGTGAAGAATCAATTTTTTAAGTAACGATGTCCATTATCCACAGAGACAAACATGTGCCTGACCACCCCAATCCCTCCAAGTAAAAAAGATTAGGAATATATGCCATTATACCTACTACATAAAGAATGCAAGATATCAGCATCATATAAAGATGTGAAAAGAGCATATACCTTCAATTTCTAAGGAGAACTACCATCTCGAAAGATGTGAAAAGGGCAAGCATCAATGTCTTCAAAGGCAAGGGGATGAGATAAAAGATGGTCACCGCAGAATAGGCATCTTTCCTAATGCAGAAACAGGCTAAACTAGGCAACACAAACAAGTTATAGGAAAGCAGTTAACAGATCCAAAGACAGTTTAATAAGCAAGATCCCATCAACTTGATATGTCTAAATTTTGACAAACTCAAAAAATAAAATATATCAGCAACAAGCCAAAAGATTAAGTCCTGAGGAGGTTCAGATATCAAAAGAAACAAATATGGCCTTTACATCTGCGTAGATCGAATTTCCTGTCCAATTTCTGCAATGTCATAACAGCACAGCAAGGTTAATGATGTGAGTCCCAAACTTCCAATAATCGCAAGAGGTAAGAAATCAGGTTGACAAGAGCTCCAAGAAACATCACTCCTGTCAAATATTACAATAGTGACAAAAAAGGATGGTTAAGAAATGCGAGAATCAGCAGTAGAATTAACTAATTTCAGAAACACCCAACGTGAAGTCTTTAGACAATTTCAAGTATGTTACGGCAGACATCCATGTCACTGGACGAAATCGCCATCATTTTAAAAAAATAAAACAGATAAAAAGGCATCTGTGACCCACTTAGGTGGAATTAAATAGAAACTCTTGGCAGAAACAGTGCTGCAGTATCAAACAAACATAACCAAAGCGGCCACCACATCATTCTCTTTTTCTCCCTCTTTTCGATCCAAATCATATCATCTGTTTCCCCATTTAATGCCAGATAAGCACTATGAACAAAGCTCAAACACTTAGAAATGAATTGTAACATGAACAGCCAAAACGTCTGGCCAAAAATGACACGCGCATTAAGTGGCATAAAAAGTGAATTTTTGCAAAATCCCTTCAGGCAAAAAGCTATCAAATTTTTATTTAACGTAGAGTTACGATGAGAATGATTGCCCAGCCCTAACATTATAACTACCAGAAACGACATTACCACAGAATAAACAGCAATCCAGAGAAACATCACCCCATAATTCTCTAAACTCAGCTTATTATGATACAAATAAGCTCATGCCACATAATTTATTGTCTAGTTCCTATGCAAAATTAGCTGAAGCTAATTAAAACAGCTAGCTTTGAAAGAATGCAAACTGCAAAAAGGTCTGTTCAAGTATTTAAGTTTGGCCAAAAAAGGCGACACAAGTGGACACTTCATCTGGAGAGAGAACATAGCTGCACACCCTTTCAAGACCATGCCAAACCTCCAAAGTTTCGAAGATTTATGCATATGTCAGAAAAACAGGTTAGAACGAGAAAATAAAGAACATAAACTCATAACTAGCATCTTCCAGGAAAAAGTGGCGGTGCACAGGGTACAGGTCTTACCCAGCTAGTCATATGAATCAAAATCTGTTTGCAAACTAAGAATATGTAACAAAACACTACTGTCGTCCATAAATCAAGGAACCTGAGCATTAAAGCATACCTTTCATTTGGGTAGAATGACAGAACAGGACCCACGTCATTTCATCTGTGCCATGAATTTCTCATATTCTGCATCTCCACCAAATGATGTCTGCTCTGAGGAAGATGCAGGTGGCTGTGGTGGAGGAGGAGGATTTGATGCCCAGGGTGCATTTGCAATGCTCTGAGAAGGATCAGGATTTGAAGCAGGTGCAGGAGCCTGGGGAGGATAAGCACCATAATATGGTGCATAACCCATAGAAGATGCAGCATATATTGGCTGAGCACCATGAGGCATCATTGGAGGAGCTGTTCCGTATGCACTAACAGGAGCAGAATGAGAAGAGCTAGTGTTTTCAGATTGAACTCCAGGCGGGTAGCTCGGTGGTGCTTCAGTAGGAGGAGCCGTCTGAGGTGGAGCACCTGGTGGAACTGGCTGTGCTGATGGTGGAGGAGGAGGATAAGACATGCCATAAGGAGGCATGGGTTGGCCAGGGATGGGAACAGGAGCCATATACGATGGAGGAGGATAGCCATAAGGAGGAGGTGGTAGAGGTGGCCCCCATGGAACTGGAGTTGCCGTATAGCCTGCAGGAGGAACAGGTGGTAGAGGACCACCTGCCGTGAATTGCTGCGAGGGGTATGCACCCAATGGTTGTGTTGGCACAGGGTATGTGGGCATGGTTGACGAAGGAGGGCCAGGAGGCACAGTAGGTTGGGGAGGCTTCCCTGCAACTCTTACAGCAATGGTTCTCCCATCAAGCCGATGACCATTCATGGCTTGAATAGCAGCATTGGCCATCTGAACATCTGCATACTTAACAAAACCATATCCTTTACTCAGTCCAGTAACACGGTCCTTGATAACCTTAGCCATCACAATTTCCCCAAACTGCGAGAATAACTGAATCAAGCCATCATCATCAAGTGTAGGTGGTAAGTATCCAATGTACAAATTTGTATCATCATACTCTTTGGAAAGCTTAACAGGGTTTGATCCTAAACCAGGGTGTGAACTTGTCCCAGTGCTGCCAGCACCATTAGCCCAAGGAGGGTTGCTTCCAGAGTTGCCAGCAGTCCCAGCACCAATTGCCAAAGTACTGCTCTGCTTGGTGGCAGACTCAGGCATGGTGCCTCCAAGCTCAGCTAAGAAGTTCTGATACTCATCATCCATTTTCTTGCCTGTAGTCCCCTTCACAGGACAGTCAATAGTAGGGTGTCCACCATCGCCGCAGATTTTGCAAAGCACATCACTCTTAAATGTAGAAGTACGTGAAGGACACGCATATTGCCTATGTCCCGGTTCCCCACATAACCTACAAAATTCCTCATCCCTTATGGTCCCATTTAATGCAGCAAGTTCCCTGAGCTGCTGTCTCTTGTGTTCATTTAGAACCTCATCAACAGGCTGCAACAGTTTCTCCACCATCCCTGCAGCTGCATCTAGTGCCTCCTGTGTCTCCGCTTCCACCAAAACATGCAAATCCTCATTCTCTGCTGGATCAGGCTTCAAATCCCTCTTCTGCTGCAACCTACCCTCTTTCACTGAACCTTTTCCACGAATGACGATCTTTGCACCAGTTTCACGTTCCATCCTTTTCTGGGTATTGCCCCTAGGTCCTATTATAAGTCCAATAAAATTGTAACCGGGGTACTCTTTCATCGGTATGTACAGCTTCTTCTGTAGCTTGGGAGGCCTATAATCAGCCGGGGGCTTAAACGCTGGATTCCGCTTAATAATCTGTGTAATAATGTCCTGTCTCTCCTTGTTCAGACGCTCACGAGCACGATACTCTCTCGTATTGATCCTAATCCCCATATTATCATATATAGGTTCCGGAGAAGGGGAGCGAGCTCCCTCAGGCCTATCATCTAACGGCAAACCCGACTGCAACATCCTGCTAATTTCCAACAGCCTAGCATTAAGGGCCTGAATTTCAGGGTCAAACTCGATACCTCCAGTGAAGTCCTTCATGAAATCCGGAAGCTGAATCGTGGGCAGCTTCGGCTCGTCATCCGCCCATCGCGACTTCCGCTTCCTCGTGCCGCTCCCAGAGTCGTTGCCCACCCCACTGCCGCCGCTCTGCTCGTTCGATTCAGAAGGCGGGTCCCATCGGCTGCGGCGGCGCCTCCGGCTGGTCGTCTCCTCCTCGCCTCCCGAGGCGTCCTTATCGGTCCCGCTGTGGGTGTTCGTGATCGCGCCGCCGTCGGACAAGACGACCTTCGCGATCTCCGGCCTGGGGCCGGGGTGCTGGTTCTCGGAGGCGAGGAAGTGGCCGTTGCCGAGCGAGCCGTTGGGGTTCGGAGGGGCGCCGTGAGCTGGATTCTGCTGCTGATTAACCGCACCGTAGTAGTAATCGAACGATTGCGACTCCGGAGGGGGCGGCGGGGGCGGGTAATCGGCGGGGAGTCTAGGGTTCCGGACGGAGGGAGCGGCGGGGGAGGAGGATACGCGGCGGCGGCGTTTTCGTGCGGCGGCTCCATGAGTACCTGAGCGGGTCGGGTCGGCTAATTGCAGAACCCGAAGGAAGGAGGGAACGAGGGGAGGAGGCGGAAGAGGTTTCGATCGATCGGAGGCAAACTGAATATGCGTGTGGGAGTTCTGAATCTCGCTATGATATACTCTTTTTTACGTCGGGCTCGGGTTCGGATTCGGATTCGGATTCGGGTCGGGCTGGAAAAGAGGCGGTTTGGTGTGATTTAATGGGCCTGCTTAGGCCCTGTACGGATTTTTTTGGGCCGAAGCTAGAGGCCCGAAGCAATAGTTTTGGTTTTAGGAAAATGACATAATAATCTTTGAATTTTGGCTCGGTATATAATGTAATTTGTGAATTTTTAATTTGTTTATTATGGTTTTGGGCTTTTAATACATGTTCAGTTAGTTCCCGAATTATATTAAAATACTCAATATAGTCTTTACACTTGAATTAATGAAAGGATTGTATTTAATATCTCCATATAGTTCAAATGTTAAGTTCAATGTATATCAAACGTTTAGAAACCATACTGACTAAATTGAAAGTTCGGGAACCACATTGCATATTGGGCTAAAATGTATAAACCACATTGAACAAATCAAAAGTTCACGGATCTCATTGCATATTAGGTCAAAATTTAAGTACTATTTGTGTCATTATCCCCATTTTAAGAAAAAAAAACTATTAAACAATATATATGATTTAATTAAAAGACCATCATCACGTATTATATAGCTTGTATAAGTTCTCTTACACATAATAGTTGTTCATTAAAGTCAATTTTATGGGGAAAAGTAGTGTTTTGAAGCTTCTTGATCCTAAGTAGGTTGGAATTCCAAAAAAGGAAATGGAGAATGATTAATGTTAATAAATCAAATTTAATGGTTATAAGTTTTGCAATTCAAGAAATAAATTTGTAGTTCAAAATATCTTGGGAAATAATGAGATTTTTATCTCTTGAAGTTCTTGGCTATATTTCGACCAAAAAAAAAAAAAAGTTTCTTGACTGTAGTGTTCAAAGAGAGAGTTAGCTATTGATGGTGATTAATAGAATTTAGCCTCTCGAACTCCCTTTTGAAAAGGTGCATTCATAAATATCTCTTGGTTCATGGGCACTTGTGGAATAATTTATATTTACTTCTATACAATCCGTTAATTCTTTACAATCAGTTACACCAAAAAATTTCTTCGATTCACTTAAAGTTTTCCCAATAGATAAGAAATCACCATACTTCTTGTTTTGGTTTTTCTTTAAAAAATTCGTACTGTGGCATTAGATAAAGTAGAACATTAATTTATTTTCAAATTTGCATCAGGTTGAGTCACAACAATAGTGCTATTAAAATCTCATATCTGTATAATAAGTGTATTGTTGTAAAATATTGCATTACGAATATATAATAAAGAAGAGATTGAGAAGATAAAGCAAGTGAACACTAGAGATAGTAGAGAAAGCCAGATATTTCACTGTATTGTGATTGTTGTTCTATTATACATCAAAACTAAACTCCTATTTATAGGAGAACAAGAATTTACTTATCATTAATATTAATGTATCGAATGATACATGTATTGGATAAAGGAGATGAACGTTCATTGTATAGGGAGATGTACTTAGAATGTATGATACAAATGTACCATAATAAGTACATTAGATGAGATGAATATAATGAATATTCATTCATGTATTCCATAACACGTATGAGAATATTAGATAACAAATTTTGGGAAAAAAACCTTTTACTTACGGATAAACTTGCGAATTTTGGCTCTATATTCATCCACATAATTTGGCGGATATCATATACTATTTTTTTTTTCCTAAAAAATACTTTTCATAGATGTTGAGGTAATTCAATAGTTAAAAAGATAAGATAAGGTTTTTTATGCCAAAGGTAAGAGAAGTTGATTTTTTTTTAAAATAAAAAATAAAAACTGGACGTAAGTTGCAATTTACTCAAATAAAGATAGGTAAACTCATATAAAAATTGATGAATTAACATTAGTAAAAACGAGGTAAAATATAGCTAAAATGGATAATTTGCAAATGACAAACGATAGTAGTTTTTCATAAAATGTTGGTAAATTACAAAAAATCATAATGTTTCATATTAACATTTTTAATATCACTTATGAACTTTTTTTGAAATCCACTTGTGTGTAAAGAAGTCTTTATTTTGAAACGGATTATAAAAGTAGTTGATTCATTAATGTTGAGAAATTGACTAGAGATGTGCATGGTTTGGGCGGACAATTCTTGACTGAGAACCGCTTACTAAGGACTAGTTTCGAAAAATTGGAATCGGGATCCACTCATTTATTGCATGGATTCACCCGGGAACTGGACCATCGGTCCGGTTCGGTTCCCGGGTAGATCCATGGAACTGGTTTCACAATAATAATAATATCACTTTCTCAATCCCTTCCTACTTCTTTGCGTGCTGGCCTTTTGAGTTTTGCCCACAAACTGCTTGGTGTTTCGTCAAGGTCCGCTTTAGACTTTTGAACTTCTGGATGTCTCCATTTGCTCGACGTTTTGTCAAGAAAAGTGCAGGGCAAAGAACGAACTTGACGTAATACCCAGATCAAGATCAGCTCAAATAAGCTCAAACACTCGCATCCGATTACTAACGAGACAAAACATACAAGCTACCGCCACACTGAGTACTTGTGCAATAGCAAATCAAGAGAGATGAGATCCCACTTCGAAAAGATATTTGGAAGACAAAGGCTACGCTACCCTAAAACAGGAGTCGGGTTCGGGCTTACCGTCCCTCTGGCGGTCTCGGAAGGTCAGGAGCTAAGTGGCGCCTCAGGAGGATTGAGACTTTCTTCTGCGCGCAAAGATTGGGAATTTTGGTTTGTGCACTGCTTGCCTTTTGATAATGGGTTTGTTAATTAGTAATTTCAATTTTTTTTTAATATTAAAAATTAATCGGTCAGGTCTGGGTGGGCGGGTGGATGAATCTGCCTATGGAACTGGGAACTGGACCGGTACCCATCGGTTCCCTCAAGAACCACCGGTTCTAGGTGATTCTGATTTGATTCGAGGCGGTCCAGGCGGATCCTGATTCTTTTGCATACCCCTAAAATTGACACTAGATCAAATGATACACCTACAAACTAACCATGTACACCGGTAGACAATTCATCAACCTCGAAATCGCATAAAATAGGAAATTGCGATTCATTGGACTAATTAGTGAAGGTCCATCCCCTTAAACAAGATCCACAAAGTAATCCTCTCTCGACATCAAAATTTCGAAGTCGGTAATCGAACGAGTAGGCCGACGACGAAGAAGCGCTAAGGAAGTAAAATGAAAACGAATCGATATCAGAAAAAGAAAAGCAAGAAGGTAAACCAAAATTGGGATTTGCGGTCTTCCTCAGTCATTCTCGAGCAGACAATCTTGGATTCCTCATAACAAGAGCCCCGCCCTTGCTCCGCCGCGCCGAACGTGCATCATCCTTCTGGCACCCGTTGACCACCGCGGTCAACTTGAAGGGCGGGACATCGGTGGCCAGCCACTGGTCAACACGGAAGATGGTTTGACTGCAGGGCTTATGAGGCCCGGCGGACGTGACCTCCACATAGTCACAGTACCAGCCGTGGTGGGCCCCGGACCCGTCGGAGGTGACGTTGAGCCAGCACAGCGGCGGGCCGATGCAGGGCCCAAGACCGCTGAAGATGTCGAGGTTGCCGCGCTCGTAGTAGTCGTGGGACGGTTCCATCAAGCCCCACGACTCCAGATCCGGGACCCAGACTGACCGCCCCGACAAGTCGCCGAGTATTAGGCTGATCTTGGAGTCAGTCCCGGCCTTGATCATCGAACTCGTCTTCACATAGATGGTGTACACACAGTTCTGCGTAGTGGAAATTCATATGCTAAAGAACATAAAACAGCCTAACAAGTAAATGAATGAGATCATAATGAGAGAGGAGACGAGAACGACGAGTGAGATGAGGAAAGAGGAGGTGAATAAAAAAGAAGGCTTGTGTCGACACTCACAGGGGTCTCTCCGGCAGCCGCCGAGAGGACGACGGAGCAGATGACGAGGAATAGGAGGCGCCGAATCACGGTCATCTTGTTGAACTAAACTGAACTGAACAGGTGACTACTTATATAGCTGCTCCTCGAGTACGTTTTTCATTTATATTACAGAATGTTGAGGGCCCATACTTGGAACATCGAACTGGAACCGCGCCTTCCGTTTTGTGATTTTGACCGATTAAAACCATAGCGGTTATGATAAGTGTGCACAAGTGTCGAGTAAGCAGCTTTCTTCTCTTAACATTTTCTCCCGCTGACCACCACCTCACGATAGCAAGGAATTCAAACAGTTAGTCTGAACCCGTGCTCTCATTATGAGTTCAACCAGTCTCGGCTATTAGACCAGAAAAGAGAGAAACCAGTCTCACCTCGGATATTCTAATCGATCAAGTTGAGCAAAACACAGCGTTCTAATCAATCAGGCATGTTTCAATCAAAACGGAAGTTTGCATGTTTCAATCGAGTTTGTAGGGATGCGCATGAAGCACATGCCCGACACTGTATGGGTATGGATGCCAATTTTAAGTCAGCGCAGCCGCATGGGCATGGCTCATCGGCGATATACACCAACCAAGCCACGCACGATCAATGGAGGCAGATACATGAGAGCCACAAGGTAACGATGAATCCCCGACTGTTCATTAAATAATGGATCTTTCCCTTCTTACCAATTTAAGCTTGCTTGAAATGGAGACCTCCAACCAACAATTAGTTTAGTGCTTTCCTCCCTATGCCAGTTCACCAATCTAAGCCTTGCTTGAAATGAAGACCGCCAGCCAACCAGCATTTTAGTGTTTTCCTCGAAATACCAGCTCACCGTTATTTCAAGATGTCTCAACTTAATTCGTAAACTCCAGGCAAAATGGCTAATGAAGACTCAAGCTGAAAGCAACAAAGGAACTAGCCGTGCCCAGAGTAGCATTTAACTATTTTTCATTAAGTAAAATTTACATATCCACAAATCAGCATTTGCTAATAGACACGTTCATGACACCAGATTAATGCTTAGCTGTCCAGATAAATCATACCAGACCGATCAACAGAGACCACTATTCACATGTACATTTTTTGTTTTTCCTTTCAGTAATCCCACAGAAACTTCACAACTTCAGGTGGGGAAGAATTCCTATGAACAGGAAATGTAATGTGACCCAACATGCAGTGAGAAGTTCCTGCTCTTCGTGTAGATTTTGCAGAATTGGACCCTCAATATCCTACACATAAAACCATCACAAACAGCAAGTGTTGTAAGCTTTATATGGTGCATCAAAAGACTCACTGCCAGACAGATGCGGACGTAAAGAACATTTTAAAGGAAAAATAGGAGCGAGATCTTAACAATAGCTTTAGGTGCTTTGCAGCAGCATTTAACAAACCCATAAATCCTCAAAAGGGGAGACTATGAGCAGATATTAATGCAAAATGAAAGCATCGAAATCTCCAAGTTGATTAGGGACTAGTTTACTACAACTTGACCTCAATTGGCACATAACTCCTCAGTCACCAGACTACAAAGCAATAAGCATCGAGTGAATGAGTCTGAAGCCAAACAAGAGAAGTACCCAAAACACAATGATTAAGTGGTAAAGAAAGTTTGTAAAGACTTCTCAATGACTGATAGAAAAGAAGGGAGATATGTAAGGTGAATAGAACGATGAGAAATGCAAAGGTGGTTTCAGAACAAGCCTGTTAAAACTATCAGATCTGACAATGGAAGCCTTCCATTATGTAAGGAAATGTCAAAGAGTGTCCTAAGGCACTGGATAAGCTACTATACATGATGACATTTTGAAGATGCAACGATGAAGGTTTCAAATGTTTCCATGTCTTATGTACATGAAAAAGAAAAATGCACTTTATACTCACTTCCAACTTTTTGAAAATTATGTTCTATCCAAAGAAAAGGATATATCTAATCAGCATCTGCCTGAATATAAAGAACAGATATATAAATACTATTTGAGGATACAAGCCAAAAGGACACCTAACCATCTCTAGGCATAGCCCATGATTGCAATATTAACCATGTGATCTACCTCAGATCAGCGGCTGGAACTGCCAAGGTCGAAGTCCATTGTATAATCATATTCTATAGTTGGAATAACTGAGGCAACAAATTTAAGGAACAAGAAAAGGTACCTGCCAAGAAAACGATGTGAAAGTGTTAAAATCCGATGAGCTCAAAATAAACAGGCACCAAATTGCACGTAAAATGGCAAAAGGCAAGATCTCATATCAACAAGATCAGTTGTTGTAACAGAAAGCAATAGAAAGTACACCCGAAAAGAAACCAGCACCAATTGTGAAGCACCAACTCAATTTAAACTTACCAGACAGCTTCAGCCAAAAAGGAAAAAAGACCTACCTGATAGTTTTCCTACTAAGACTGCACAACTTTCTCAAACAAGATTACAGAAAATTTCAACAAAAAACAAGTGAAAGGGTGAGAGGAAATTACTTGTCAACTTCTGGTTCAACTCCACGTGACATTAATACGTCAATGATCTTCTTCATTACTGCACCATGTCTACACGGATGTACTGAAGCGTGTTTTCCAGGCAAATGAGGATGGTCTTCAATTGTCACCTATATTGATAGATTGCGCATAGTCAAAAAGGACACAACGCAATACGATGACAAATAAGTGCATGTTGGGTGGCTGATGGAAATGAACTGAGAAGGCCATTAACGAGAAAGTAAAATTTGCAAAGTAAACTTCCAGTGAGAAAACCGACACAAGTCACTTGGCTTCTCTTAAAGATCTAAAATGATATTCTGAGGGACATTGCAGATTATGCACCTAGTATGAAACAATAAGCATTCACTACAAGAATGGCCAAAATTGACAATCGCAACTAGATTTTCTCTACTCAACTGTTATGGACCAGATATCAACATCACATGATGACGTTGCTATGTTATTAAGCTTGTCACAAATCAAGTATAGGATCTCTTGAAACCAAATAAGTTGTAATATAAAATAACAGTTAAAGTAATGACAATATATTTCTTAAGCCAAGGGTAATGATTACTAATTCCAATAAGACCTATTAAAAGCTTCATATGAGCAGATAAAGGCAGCACAATCAAACAATTTGATTGAGAAAGAATGCAGAAAAATCATTCATCTAGCCATTTGTTGGAATAAACAAGGAACAACACAGCCTCATAGGAAAAAATAAAATAAAATTTGCAATTAACTATCTTAGCAACATTTAAAGTAAATCTCACCGTTTTTCGTGCATGGTCTTGACTAACATCTTCAAGTACAAGCTCTGGTCGCAAAAGCATCCTTGACTGCCAAAGGCATGCAAACAATATTTTTCTTTAAGCTAATTGAAAAACAGCATGGAAAACTCAACGACATCTTAGGTGATTGCATCTCGTTTTAACATAATTCTGCCACAGAAACCATCGATAGATAGTGCTGCTAAAATTCATTCATCGACTTCCCGTGATTTGGAAGCTTATGATTACATTCCTTGTTATCGAAAGAAAAAATTACAATTTGCCATGTACAACAGAAAACGTGACCAAAAACAAAAAACTGTCAAATCATTATATTCAAACATCCGTATGATGATACAAAACAGAATCACCCTGAAAGAATGAACCAGTGCAATGTGCATGGCAGATTAAGTTGCAAGACAAACCTCATCATATCCAGTGAGCCAAACCCGAGGAGTTTGATAGTACTTATCATACCTACATAACACGGGGAAAAGGAAAAAAAAATAATGTCAGATCATGCCGTGGTTACACAGTGCTTGATTATATCATTTACTTCATGTCCTAATCCAAAAACTCCATCCTTCCAGTCAATATAAATTTAAGGACCCCACATTTTGGCATCTCAGTGACACATACATACAAGCAAAAAATAAGATCTAGCATTTCTTCTGACTTCATGTGGCATAAAAGTGCACCTGAACACTGCTCATTTTGAACTAGAGAACTGCTCATATGCAGAAAAAAGATTTACTACTTTAGTCGTATCAAATATAGAGTTCCTATCTTAGTCACAACTCACAAGACAATGCTGAAACCTAGAAATGGAACACGAAAGATGTGGAGAAGCACATCAAGCAAAAGAGATAGGTTTAAACCAAGCAACCCAGACATTAAAACAGTCCTAAATCTGTTCTTACCTATATTCAATCTACACAATTACTTGCTGATATTTATATTTTCTGCAAATAAGTACCATCGTGAAAAACAAAGTCCAAAAATATTATTGCAAGTGACCTTGTTTTGTTGTCTTTACAGTGAATTTGTGTTTGATCTGTATAAGCTGAAACCAGAATACTTTCACTAGCACACAATCAAATAGGTTATGGAGTAACTCTTTACTTTCTAGAAGGGAAAAGAGTGTGAATTGCTTTGTTGCTAAAAATGCCAAAAGTATTGTCTAGAGTGAGCATTTAAAATTGCCAGGTATTCTTCAACGCAAAATATTTTCTCAATTAAAGAAAAATGATGTTTCTTCAAATGAATTTTAAAAAAAAATTCTCCAGTGACATTTTAGTGGCATAAAATCGCACTACTGCCTCATTGACCCTCTGTATCGTAAGAGCAACTATGAAAAAAAAAAGGCCTTAATAACATTAGTCTAAAAGATCCATATACGACAGTCATGGTCTGAGAACTCTAAAAGTGCATAACAAAAGACCAACTTCTAGAATTTTGAAACTTCAACTCAAATGATAGAATTATCTTACGTTATGCTGACATCATAAGTTCGGGTCCGCAGTATGTTGTCATCATCAGGTTCATGAGCCACCAGATAAGTAGACTGAAGTGTGGCCTGCAAAAAAAAAAACTCACATAATGAACCACCGCAAAATCAATTGGTGAATTATTGTTCAACTCATGCATGTTAATTAAAGATAAGATTTTGACCAAGTTCTATAATTTCGAAGCTAAATGTAATTCCTACAATCATCTACTGATCCTAGAGACCACAAAACAGAGATCAACTTTTATCTCATTTATGCATCTTTAACATACCAGACCGGACTTTAAGATTACTAATTGCTAATCGACTTCGTTCAATAAGAGTGAGTCTTCCCTGTTGCAGTCCCTTTTCAAACATCTACAAACAACTAACTTGTTCATTACTGCTCACGTGCTCTAGATGCCCCACTTCCTATTTCTCTTCATCAAGAAAACAAATGGGAAACCAGGACTGTCCTTTTCTTCTTCAGCCAGATTCAAGGAAGAGAAGGGGCATGCCTGTCCACTACTAAAAAATAAAAGACCCAACCTTGACCGAAACTAAGAGAAAAAACCAAAACAGAATTCGATACATCATTTAAGGTAAAATTAGAATAATTTAAATACCGGTGATCCTTCTCATCCAGCAATTTTAACCTATCACTTCACATTCTCCTAAATTATCATCCAGAGGAAGAAATGGAAAAGCTTGAGCTTTTTCATGAGACAAGGAACAGTACTGAAGTCTGAGAAGCATTGAAAAACTGAAATATATCTATCTTAAGACTCCGGCAACCAATTGTTCATGCATTTAACATGAAAAGAGTTTTAAGAAATCAACAAAAGCAAAAATAACCAACAGGATCCGTCTCGATCAGGTTGTCGGGATCCTCGTACTCTGCCATGTCTGGAATGTCTTCTTCCTCCTCTCCACCAAAATATGTAGGAATGGACTGAATAGGATTCTTCTTGCCAATCTCTAAGCTCTCCATAGAAGGCAAATTATCCTCCTCATCTCCCTTAGTTTCTGGTTCGAGATACAGAAACACGAAATGAGGCAACAGAAAAAGCAAGAACCATCATTCAACTTAAATTAGCCACCCACCTCTCGGCTTCCCATGGGTGGCAAGCCAGCCGTCATTATCTTCGTTATCGAGCAAAACTTCCCCTCCCGCAGCCTCGTATTCTTCTTCCACAGAAGCAGCTCTCCGCAAACAAGGAACTTGAGCCAGTACCCAAACAACCACACAAGAGATTTCATCACTAAAAGAAAGGCACGATCTTGCCATTCGAACCGAAGAGCAAGGAAAGAGCTGGTAAAATTACCATTTCTAGTGATCAGGAACTGCTTCTCTGCCGGCAGATACGGCTTCCTCTTGCTCGGCTCGCCCGATTCCCTGCCCAAAAAAACCGCCGGCAACATCGCGAGCTGACGTCGGGGGAAGCCGATGAAGATATTCGGGGAAAATTAAGAATGAGGGAGGGGTTCGAACTTACCAGGACCAAGTGGGGCACTTGGAGACGAGGTTGTCGCCGGCGACGATGAACTCGGAGACGCTGAGGACGCCCTTCTCCTTGAAGGCGGAGACGGTGCGGTGGCTGGTGATCCTCTCCACCGTGCCCTTGAACGCCTCGTGGAGCTTCTGCGAGAGGACCATCTCCGAAATCGCCGGCTGAAAATTCGGGGGCCGATCGAGGAGCGAGCAGGATCGGATCGGATTGGAGGAAACCCTAATTGGTTTTTCGTGCTGGAAACGTCGAGGGAAAGAGAGAGAGAGATAGAGGGAGAGAGAGAGGAGGAAGGAGGCGGTGGAGTGGAATAAGGAGTTCCGGACGAGATTAACGGTCTCGCCTCCCCGGAAGCTTCGGTTAATTAAATTTAACCCCGCGGGGAAAATATCAAAGCGACCCCTCTCTTTCGGGCTCTTTCTCAAATTGGCCCTGTAGATGTCTCTCTTTTCTTATTTTTTATGTCAATTGGCCCCATAGATGTCTCTCTTTCGGCGGAAGGAGTAAAAGCTAAGTCGCGAAGTGCCTCGTACGCAAAAATTGCCCGGGATTGATGGGACAATTCGTCCCAAATTATTGCTGATCTATATTTAGTATGCCGATTGATATTCAGAAATATACGTATAGGTCGATCCCTATTTATTGTCATGCGTTTAAAGTGATGACAGATTCACCATAAGTAACCTCGATTATTACTTATTAGATAAATAAAATTCGCATTAAACTCAACTCCTAATGTATCTTGAAGGATCATTTTGGAAACTAAGTTCCAAATGAAATAAGCATCTTAAATCTTTTTATTCACTCCTTTAAAGTATAACTTTTCCCATGGCATTTGTAGCTCTACACCTCAACGCTAAGGCCTTTTATTGAGATCAATTGGCTTCACACGTACCTCGTGAAGTAATAAATAACCTAAAGGACATGATAAGGGATCAAGAAACCGTTAAAAAAAGAAACAAAGAAATTGAGCCAAGTTGGTGCATTTTGTTAGAGTATTAAGGATTTTTAGTTTAGGAATTCGGGGTCGCCTATTAGAGCCTCAGTGATTTGATTGAACATGCTTAGCAAATTTGCATGGTCATTGTAGGCTACTGGGAAATTTCGGTTAATTAAATTTAACGCTATAGGGAAAATATCAAAGTGGCCCCTGTAGTTCGGGCTCTTTATCAAATTGATCCAGTAAGGACCTGTTTGTTTGTGTCCTTTTTTTGTTCTCCGGAATACAACTTTTTGTTCTTTTGTTCCGGAGAACAAAAAAAGAACAAAAACGCGTTTGTTTACATTTTTGTTCCTATAAACAAAAAATCTAATTTTTTATTTTATTTTCGGAATATATTTTGAATAGAAACAAGAAATAAGAAAAATTTATTTTTTATTCCCGGAACACTTTCGGAGAAACAATTTTTTTCTCTCCTATTTTTTCCTTCTTTTTTCTTTGGCCGGTCGGTCGCCGCTTGGCCATGGTTGGTGATTGGTCGTCAAGGACCGATGACCTCGCGGAGCGTCGTTGAGGGCCGATGAGCCTTGTCGTGGTTGGGCGAGGCCGCCGACCCCCATTGGCCGGTCGCCAGCCATGGCCGAGGCTGAGACCGGCCAAAAGGAAGAAAAAAAAAAAAAATTAAAAAATTATACAAGTTTACCAAATGTGTTTTTGTTATTTTTTTTATTACGGGAATATAAATTTTTTGCGATTCCAAACGCGTTTTTCTATTCAAAAATTTTTTTTTCCCGTAATATAAATAATTTTTCTATTTTTGTTTTCTATAACAATTTTTAAACAAAAACGTTACCAAACGTACTTTAAATGTCTCTCTTTTCTTATTTTTATAACAATTTGCCTCTCAAATAGTTTCGAAGTACAGCAATTCATCCCAACTCGTCATCTTTCGATGGAAGGAGTAAAAAGCTAAGTTATGGAGTGCTGCATACACTTTGGGGCTTGGTGAAAAATGCCCGATCGATGCAACGATTCATCCTAAATTATCGTTGATCTATTCTTATATATAGGTTGATGTCAATATATTTGTTTATTGGTCGATCCATATTCATATGCTTTTTTTTTTCTCATATTCATATGCATTTAAATGATCGCAAATTGAATATAAGTAACCTTGATTATTAGATAGGCTTCAATAAAGTTCTAATTCAAATTGACATGAGATGTATTTTGAAGCGTAGTTTTAGAAATTATGTTTCAAACGACAGGGGCATGTTAAATATTTTTATTCACCCCTTTAAAGTACAACTTTCCCTTTCCGACTGAAAAAAGAAAAGTACAACCATCAACGGCTAAGGCTTTTCATCGAGATGAATTGGCTTCATAGGTACCCCGCGAAGGAATAAGTACTCTAAAGGAAGTGGCAAGGGATCCGGAAACTTTTAGAAAAAATACATAAATAAATTGAGCGAAGTTGGTGCATTTTGGTTAGAGTATTGAGGAGTTATTATTTGAGAATTGAAGGTCGCTCATTAGAATCTTAATAATCTAATTGAACATGCTCATTGCATGGTCATTTATAAGTGATGGGTTTTTATGTTTTGATGTGCTTATTTAAGCCCGTCCGCCCATGTTGGGCCAAAACCCGGCCCGTAAGTGAAGGGCCCATGGAGAAAGTTAAACTCGACTCCTAATGTATCTTGAAGGATCATTTTGGAAACTAAGTTCCAAATAAAATAGGCATCTTAAATCTTTTTATACACTCCTTTAAAGTACAACTTTTCCCATGGCATTTGTAGCTCTACACTACAACACCTCAACGCTAAGGCTTTTTATTGATATCAATTGGCATCACACTTACCTCGTGAAGTAGTAAATAATCTAAAGGACATGGTAAGGGATCAAGAAACTGCTAAAAAATAAATAAAGAAATTGAGCCAAGTCGATGCATTTGATTAGAGTCTAAAGGATTTTTAGTTGGGAATTCGAGGTCGCCTATTAGAGCCTCAATGATTTGATTGAACATGCTTGGCAATTTTGCATGGTCATTGTAGGCTCCTGGCAAATTTCGGTTAATTAAATATAACGCTGCGGGGAAAATATTAGAGTGGCCCCTGCAGTTCGGGCTCTTTATCGAATTGGCCTACTAGATGTCTCTCTTTCTTATTTTTATAACAATTTGCCTCTCAAATAGTATTGAAGTACATCAATTCATCCCAATTTGTCATCTTTCGACGGAAGGAGTAAAAAGCCAAGCTATAAAGTGCCGCATACACTTTGAGGCTTGGCGAAAAATGCCCAAGATCGATGCAACAATTTATCCCAAGTTATCGTTAGATCTATTCTTATATGTAGGTTGATGTCAATATATTTGTTTATTGGTCGATCCCTATTCATTTGGTATGCATTATAAATTATTGCAAATTGAATATAAGTAACCTCGATTATTAGATAGGCTTTAATAAAGTTCTAATCCAAATTGACATGAGATGCATTTTGAAGGGTGGTTTTGGAAGTTTCAGATGACAGGGGCATCTTAAATCATTTTATTCACTCCTTTAAAGTACAACTTTCCCTTTTTGACCAAAAAAGAAAAGTACAATCATCAACGGCTAAGGCTTTTTATTGAGATGAATTGGCTTCACATGTACCTCGTGAAGGTACCTGTGAAGGAATAAATACTCTAACGGAAGTGGTAAGGGATCCAGAAACTTTTAGAAAAAATACATGAAGAAATTGAGCTAAGTTAGTACATTTTGGTTAGAGTATTGACGAGTTATAATTTTAGAATTGAAGGACGCTCATTAGAATCTCAATAATCTGATTAAACATGCTTAACATATTTCTGTGGTCATTTATAAGCTTAAAGAAAGCGGAGATTTCATGCTTGTGTCTTGACAACTTATAAATTAAAGAAATTTTTTCTCTTAAATAATCCAATCTTGAACTCGGACGATAATAGATCACAAGCTTACTTTGTCCCAAAAGTAGCCTTTACCAAAACTCTTCATTCCATCGTGTCGTGGAGTAGGCTCGGAGGAAGATTTCTAACTTTAAACACATACCCAAAAAATTTGTAGAGAATCGTGCTTATTATCAAATTTTAATATATATATTTTATCTGACAAGGAAAATGTAATTTTGAATTCTCCAATTTCGGTAATTAATTTGAAATTCAAAGATTTCTCATCTGACGCAATGTCCATAAATTCTCTAAATTAATTGAATTCCATTAAAATATCTCAAATTATTCATTTATTCAGTTCTTTTTAATTTTTCCTTACCTTTTCCTACCCAAAAAGTGCATGCGGCCTTTTCCTAGTTGAGTTAAACAACAGAAGCGTAAACCGGTGATTACGTGGGCCATGTTTGAAAGACGGGCCCCCAATCTTCCCACACATTGAATATTCCATGATTTATTCTACCTTTTTTTGACTCAAACCAATATTAGCTTGCAAGAGGCAAAGGCTGGGAAAGAAAATGACAAAAAGAGTCAGCCTCCCAGTTGATTGCAAGAGTACAAGGTTGGCAAGTTGGTTGATTGACGCTGTAGGAAGCACACGGGTCGACCTTGCAATGGGTGAAGATTTCACCCACCCTTCTCATCTCCACCGGTAGCAGACGGCTATCACACGGGCTTAAAATGAGTGCGGTGAAATCTACCACGGGTCCCCTAAATTCCTAAATAAATATTTTTCTTCCCTGTTTAATCGGGAATATCCTGATTTTCACGTTTTAAAATTCAGACGAATGACAAATCTGGGTCCCACTCAAACCAATATTAGCTCGCAAGAGAAAAAGGCTGGCAAAGAAAATGACAATTCGGTCGGCGGCGACGGACGTCACTCTCCGAAGTTGTCGGAGCGAATCGCTCCGTCTCTCTCCTCCGGCGGCGCAACTTCTTTTCTCGCAGGCCGAATCTAACTTCCTGTCTCTTCCTTAATTTCTGCAAACGGTGCGGCTACCCATAATGCCGTCCGAGCATTTACAGCGTGGTCCATCGTCATAATAATCGTCTTGGCTTTTCAGCAATCAGCAGTGGGGGGGTCATCTTGGTTTTGTCGCTGTAATTTGCTAGTTCCAGTTCTGGGTCGAAACCAAATCGCATTTTTCTTTCGCGCATTTCGATAAAACAGCGTCCTTTTATCTCAAAGCCGTGAAGCTTTTCGCTTTTGCCACTTCAGCGGGAGAGGAGCGCGCCGAGAACATCGATGACCACGGAGTGTTCGGGCCGCTGGGACGGCTGGGTTAAGGAGGCGCTCGCGAGGCTCGAGTCCCTCAAGATCGTTCGGTCCCTGCGGCCCATTCGCCTGTCGGCGCAACCGCACGGGCTCGGCGGCGATGCGGGTCGAGAGTCCGAGCCGGGGAGCGGTGGGAGTGACGATGAGTACGAGGTGTTCGAGGAAATGAAACCGTGGGACCGAACTTCGGTCGAGGTTGACGTTGCCGACTCCACGTTCCGCAGCTGGCTCCTTGACATCCCTAGCTCTGGTAAACACCCTTTTTTCTTTTCTGACGATTCCACCTACTTCCATGATCAAATTTTGCACCTCGTCATTTCTGGATGTGCTCCCGTTGATGAGCCCCCCTTCCATCAATGCAGAACTTTTCAATGCGACATTCTGGATGTGTATGTTGCATGCATGGTCTTATGTTGGTAGGATGATTGATAACGTAAACTTACTTGATACTTTGGGGGGCCTCTTTATTCACGTTTTGTGGAGTGTTTTCTTGATCCTGAACTTTCAAATGGACTGTAACAGAAAGACTGCCTGCTTTTCAGTTGTAATTTTTTGCTTCCTTTATTCTGATGTTTCAATATTGTTGCATGTCCCGGTGCTGCCGGTTCTCAGGAGAAGATTTTATGTTGGGAGATGGATTGGCTGATGGTGCAGTAGCAGCAAGCGACGGGGAACTCAAGAAGCTAACTTTATTCTCTAGTAATGACTACCTTGGGTTGAGTTCACATCCCACGATTGGAAAAGCTGCTGCCAAGGTCTGATTGATGTGTAAATCTACTGCGGAGCTTATTACCTGTGTCAGTGGTATTCTTTATGCGTGTGCTCTTATGGAATCATGACATCTTAACTTCATGTTAGGCAGCAAAAGAGCATGGCATGGGTCCAAGAGGATCTGCTCTGATCTGTGGATATACCAATTACCACAGACGACTGGAGTCTTGCTTGGCAGAGTTAAAAAAGAAAGAGGTAAATTATCAGACTCACAGGATCCTAGGAAATTCAAACCAGCACACTGGAAAGAAACAGCTCCAAACTTATAATTGCAATATCTAGTAGACATCAAAGGCTTATGTCCTTCCTTGTTTAAGTTCTTAATCGCATGAAGTGATGGGATGGATTACGTTTTTGATCCAGTAATATATATTAGTCGGCCATCCTTGATTATGACCTTTATCATGATATCAGCAAATTTACTTTGTAATTTATATTTGTACAATTTATATTCTCTTTTCACGTGTTGATGGTTTATCTTCCCTGCTGAAGACTGATGTATGTTCATATTGAATTCCTCATCTAGGAGTGTCTTCTTTGTCCTACTGGGTTTGCAGCGAACATGGCCTCGATGGTGGCAATTGGAAGCATCAGCCTTCTGCTTGCTGCAGGTGGACAACCTGAAAAGGATGAGAAGATAGCAATATTTTCTGATGCCTTGAATCATGCATCCATAATTGATGGAATCCGTCTTGCTGAAAGACAACGAAGTGTGGAAGTTTTTGTTTATGGACACTGTGACATGGTTCACCTGAATACATTGCTGTAGGTACTTGTTTATCGTTTTTAATAGTCCTCATCTTTCTCACAGAAGACTGATTCATGAGTTGGCACTGCCTTTTTCGCTTAACAGATCTGCCTGCACAATGGAGAGGAAAGTTGTTGTGACTGATAGGTTAGGAACCATCCACCGTTTCCTTTTAGCTGTCCTGTTTCTTTATTTTACTTGGAACTTATTATGTATGTGAACAGCGACATATGAGAAGCACCTTTTTGTTGGACGTCATTTATATACAATTGATTTGGCTTTATCCTTGTTGGTGAATGTTGCATACCATTTTCTCGAAATACACCTATTTCTAATTTTAATGTGCATCTCACTCTAAATAATTGTTTGCTTTTACATCCATGATTTGTTTCACTGTGCCCTGTTTTCTTTCTCTACAGTTTGTTTAGCATGGATGGAGACTTTGCACCAATGGATGAGCTTGTGAGACTTAAGAGAAAGCATCATTTTCTCTTAGTCATTGATGATGTAAGTCCCTCATTTTGTAGATAATTTTGAACTTTACGTTGTGAGACTTGTGCTCTATGTCCTGCTTTGCAATATCGATAAATATCCAGAAAAAAGAATCATGGAGACATGTAACATGGTTGATAATTTGTACTCGGAAAAGCAGCTTAAACCCGAAAGAAAATACAAGAAAACGAAATTGAATTAGATCATCCTATTACCATTGACCACCTTGTTCTATGACTTAGGTAGATCTTCATAGAACTTCTGTCGCTACATTGAAGAAATGCATGCTTTTGACGATAACATGTTATAACCTGAATAAGAAGTTGCCAATTTGTTCAGGCTCATGGAACATTTGTTTGTGGAAAAAATGGCGGAGGAGTTGCAGAGGAGTTTGATTGTGAAAGAGATGTTGACATATGTGTCGGCACTCTGAGCAAAGCTGCAGGTTGCCATGGTGGATTCATTGCATGCAGGTGACCTTTGGGGATGATTTTGTTTTTTACCCTAGTTAGCGTCAATTGCTTTAGGTACCAAGGCATGTAGATGCATATTCATTTCTCAACTTGCAATGGAGTTTTCTTAGGTCATGTAGATTACCTAGAAACAAGTGGATGGCCTCTGGAAGAATTTTGATCATATTTTGCATACCAATCAAAAGGACATTTTCCTTATGTGGTATGTCTAGCAACTATTTTGGTATCTAATTGTTGATCTTAGCTTCAAGACAAAAAGGGAAGCTCAAGTGCTTGTAGTACCTTGAACTAGCTAGGGGAGCCTGTAGAAATTATTAAATGATCAGTGCTTGGTTTTGTTGATGATCTTAATCTCCAAAGTGTATGAAATAGAGAATCGGGCCACTTTTCAGTTTGCCCTGCTCCAATTTACCTGCCAATATCTTTCCATTCATTCTTAGACCTTTGGTTGTAGTATTAGTTGTTACAACTTTATTCATTTTATATTCTAGCTGTGTGTCGTCCTATTAACTCATTGCTTTTCCTCATTTTTCTGACTAACAGCAAAAGGTGGAAGCAACTCATCCAGTCAAGGGGTCGCTCTTTCATATTTTCTACTTCTACTCCTGTCCCAGTTGCTGCTGCTGCACATGGTTATTTTCTATGTCTTCTTTCTCAGACTAATTATCTTAACCAATCCTCTCCTTCCAATAGAAAAAAGATTTTCTTGTGAATTGGTGAGGACTGGTGCCATATTCATCAATTGCGTTGCACTTATCAGAATGAGGTTGTGGGAAGCAACTACCTCAGTATGACAAACTATCCTCCTGCAGCTAAAGCATAAGAGTAGCCATGTCAAGATGTTACTCGAAAGAGTTCCTTGTGTCTCTTATATAAGCCTTTCAATTCTGCATCATTTTTTTTTTTTGTAGCTTTTATTTTTTTCCATTATTCATCTACCATTAAGGAGCAGGGGAAAGCTCATGTGACTGGAGGTGGGAAGATATAACTCTGAATTTGCATATCTTATGTAACAGCTGCTGTTATTGTGGCAAAGAAAGAGACGTGGCGTAGAAGGGAACTATGGAACCGCGTGCAGGACTTCCGTACTCTCACTGGAATCCCCATCTTAAGTCCAATAATCTCTCTCATTGTTGGTAGTGAAGAGAATGCCTTGCAAGGAAGCAGGTCCTCTCTCTCTCTCTCTCTCTCTCTCTCTCACACGCACTCATACTCACTCTCATACTCATATACTTGATGTCTGTAATGGTTCCTGAGCTTCTTAACCATGAATAGGCATCTGCTGGAGTCTGGATTTCATGTGACTGCAATTAGACCCCCAACAGTTCCTCCGAATTCATGCAGGTTAGTGCACCACTCGTGTCATAGACTTTTTTTTTTTTGCATGTTTAAATTCTCTTCCATCTGGAAATATATTAAGGGAAAGAACATACTATCGTTTCTTTGTGGCTGGTTGTCTAACGCTCCAATTTGGAGTCTCAGTTTTTGCTCGTGCTTTGCCTTTTATTCCCTTTTCCCACGATAACATAGATTTAAAGCCCGGATTTTGAGGAAGCAGACCAGTCTACAAGTTAATTCATCATAACCTACCTAGCACTTGATCCTGAAAGTATGACGAAAAATGCACGTAAAAATTGCGAAGATAGCTACTTAGCACTGGTGGTTGTGTTTTTCGAGATGTTAAAGTTTGAAATAAACATGGGCTAAGCAGGGTTGGTGATTTTGACAAGTTCATTTACCTTTCCAAATTGTTTAAACCATTAAAACCCTTCGCCTTTGTTCCTTCATATATTGCATTACTCTCGGCTGCTCAGATAAGTTCATTGCTTTCTCAGGCTAAGGGTTACTTTGACTGCGACGCACAGAAAGGATGATCTAGTGAAGCTTACAGAAGCACTTTCCCGCTGCATCAACTTTCAAGAAATATCCATCCATTGCCCAAAAGTCTATGCTAGACTATAAGGCATAATCTTTACCTTTAACTCAAATCTTGTTTTCAGTTTTCCCTTCTCGTGTAAGTCAAATCATAGCTAGTCAGTTCTGAGTAACGCATTTTATGGCTGGAAGGCAGGCCAAGCTACAAGTTAATGTTCATGTCTGTTAATGGGTAGGAAATTTCAGAGAAAATGCTCAGCATATGACGGTAACTGAAGTCTGCAATCCTCAAATACTACAATAGCTAAAAACTACAGTGCCCAATACACTAACCAACCTCTCGTGCTTATGCTAATGTAGTTCTTTCACAATAAGCCAATAGCGCTTGATGGCCCCTGTAGTTTGCCAGACAATTACAAGTAGTTGACTAGAGATCTATAGGTTGAACCAGGCTTCCAGTTTTCCGGAATCACGTTCTTGGCCACTATGGTCTCTCTGGAATATTGCGATGTCAGCCGAATTGAGAACGGAGGTTGCATCTCCGAGCCAGCGTCCAGCTTCCAAACAGCACCCCATGACTGTTGCATCGACCTCCACTCCTCAGGCCCCATCGAAGCTTCCTTTAGTGATACTCCTGCAAGGTCGCCATCTCCCTCTTCATACTCAATCACCGCCGCAAAGTAGTTGGAGTTGGACCCTGGATCAACATGGAATGCTATGGTTCTTCCCGAGTAATCGCACGCGACTCTGGAAATGTAAGAAATGCATGGAAGGTGTCAACTGAATTGGCAATACAAATCGAGACCCTCGCCGAGCCAGAAGCATTTTCTGGGTACGTTAGATGAGTTACCGAGCATATCGGATTTTGAGGACTCCAGCATCACGGAGTGCGACTTCTTCTCCTGCTTTAGCCATAGCACCGAATGCGGTCCCGCTGAGGTCGAAATGGGCGGAATCAGTCGCACAGGGACCTCCGGGGCAGAAGTCCGTGATGATCACCCTTACCGGTTTGCCCGAACAGGATGGATGCATTCTTTTGGTACATTTGATCTATCAAGTACACATAGAACCAGAACTCTACATTAGTAGGTTATGCAAGCTGATATATACCCGGACAGGTTTCACCTCCATCTGCTACATTTGCCAGCAGATGATGAAGGTGAGCGTGCGATGTGAAAGCATAACTTTGGAAATCAAGAATTTTTGGACCGACAGAATGTCGCTTTGTTCCGATTGTAACGCGAGATTTTCAAGCATCATCATGCACTCGACGGGCGAATCTACTCTCTATTGTGTTCGCGAAGTTGGCGATATAAATGGAGCGTACCTTGTAGCAAGCTCCACACTCTTTGCCCGATTTGTACAGAGAAGGGCCGATTCCAGTCACCATGGAAGAGAACGGCACTTGTGACACCGCATTCCCGTATCCACAGGCTCCGCCTGCAGCATGCCAACATACGATGTCATTCTTACACGAATCAAATAAGAAACAACCAGACTCTCCCTCTCTCTCTCTCCCCGTGCATTCCGTACCGTCGCTGCCGGCTCCATCGGGACTACCATACCAGGTCGCTCCGGCCCAAGACCAGCGGGTTCCGAATGCTGTTAAGTTCGAGGGCTTGGCTTTGGAGCCGAAGCACGTCCGGCTGAAGCAAAACGAGGCTACCAAACACAAGAAGATCGAAGGGTGAAATCGAAACAAGTGAAGAGCGGCCATGTTTAGTGATCTTTATTACAAGGACTTTCGCATGTTATAGTAATGAAAGAGCTTTGTTTGACTTGAATGTTTGCAAACTCTATACTATATATAGGCGCATAGGAGGAGGGGCAAAATGTTAGAAAAGTCTTAAACTTATCACAGTGATGCCAATTTAGTCATAAATATTTTTATTTGACGTCAATTTAGTTCTAAACATTTTGACTTATTACTAATTCGGTTCTTTTGGCTGATTTTGATTGGATATTATTGACGTAAATATTGATTGATTTACGCTGTACCACTAGTGCCGACGTATATAATTTTAATAATATTTTAATAACTTTTCGATTTTTAATTATTTTTTTGATTTTTTCCTCTCCTCCAATCTTTTGTCGGTGATTGACCACTGGCCATGCCAAGGCCAAGCCTCGACGAGGGCTCCCCTCACCAATTTAGGCAAGGCTAGCCCTCGCCCTAGCCCGGCAAGACTGAATCTTGGCGGGCCTCGCTAGATTTGGGGAGGCTAGCCCTCGCCTAGACTAAGGAGACCTCGCTGAGCTTTGCATTCGTCAACTAAATTGGCATATATTTAATAATTTTATGATTTTTGGGACACTTTTCTCAAAAGAGCGAACATTATTGGAAGCATTGGTTCGGCTGGTTATCCTTTTGTCGTAGGCTGCAAAAATTTCGTCGTTAAACTTATAGAGGTAGCTATTGCCACTTTTTCAATTAAATATTCTAATCAAAGAACCTCCAAAAAGTTGAAAATTACGTCAACATCAATTCGAGATTTTCTCGAAGGAAAATGCGAAAGAGTACGACAACAGACAATGCTGGTCTAGTCACAAAGTCCAACGTGCCAGTGACCATGTAACCCAATATGTAATACATGCTATGGCCGGTTACATATTTTACAAGAACTGCATTTCTACGATTGATGTTGCCAATGATGATATGGAAAGGGGTAAAAATTAACGCCCCAAGTTCTTAGCGAGTGGTTGCAATTCTCGACATGGTATGGGAACACGATAAGGATTTTTTGAGAGAAGCTCAAACATGATAAGACCCGACAAATCTAACTCGAAAACGGCATGTGTTGGTGCACTTCCATCGGTTTTTTGTAAGTTAAAAATTACTAATGTTGAGATGTTAAGGTAATAAATGAATGCGATGACGGGATAGGAATTGCCAGTCCAATTTTGTGTTGCTATATTGGTACGTAGCCAATAGTTAGATACATTTAACCACAGAAAACTGAAGATGATAACAAAAAGAAGTTGCATCCCAAAGCAGGAAATAAGTAGAAATAATTTAGTGAGGAAAATTATCTAAAAGGTCCTAAATTTATTATATTTTTGCAATTCAGTCCATGACCTTTTTAATTGTGTGAATTTAGTTCTCAACCTTTTCAAGTTTTGCTTGTTGAGTTCATTTGGTCAATTTTAATCGGAAATCGTTGATGTGAATGCTTGTCATTCTACATGGCACTCACCGACTTTGAGCGAGGGTTGGGATGCTATCACTGGTCACTAGGCAAGGGTGCATTAACACCTCACCCAAACCTGGTGATTGTTGCAATGCTCTCGCTCAGGGCTAGTGAGGGCCGCCAAGCCCTTGCCTAGTGGAGACTTGGCAAGGGCATTGCGACATTGCTGGTTTTGGACAAGGGCCGTGAGCTTTGGCCAAGTGGCCGACAACCCTCCTTCCATGTCAGTGCCGGCAATGTCACTTAGGAATTAGGATGTCTGGTTTCCACATTAACAATTTGTGGCCAAAATTGACTGTATAGACTTAATCGGTAAAATATGAAAATATTTACACTTGATTGGCACAATTAAAATGTTTAAAACTGAATTAACAAGAGTGTAATGTGCTTAGGAATTTTTGGATAATTTTCTATAACTTCAGTGGGTCATCAAGGAACCAAATTTAAAAAATAAGTTTAGTGATAATCAGGAACAGATTATATCTGCTTTAACCAAGCCGATCCTCCACGAAGAACAAAAAGCAAAATCGTCGGCAGACATTTTGGCCCCGGATGATGTTTGGCTAGACTACTCAAAATCAACGTCTTTCGTCATCAACAGAGACATCCTTGATTTCAGCCGTTGATGGTGGTTATTGGACGTTATATGCGTTTACAACACCTCCCCCTTATTTAATTTGAGAGTCTATTCAAGCACCAACCCCGATTAAGTTTCAGGTTGATTGAGTTTGATTTATTTAAATTTGATTAGAGATTGTCGAAACGTGCGCTTTCTAATTAACTAAAATCACGGTGGACGTCATTTCAATCAACTATAATGACTAAATAAAATTATGGCGTAACGATAATAATATAAGAGATTGTCGATACGTGCTTTTTCTAATTAAATAAAATTATAATGGACGTCAATTCGACTGCGGCGATTATACATTCGGTGGTGATAGTTTTGGATTTTTCACCGCATGTCTTCGGGCCACGGATTCTCGTATCGAAAATCAAGCTGAGAATGAAGTCTCAACCACCATATCTTTGATGTTAACATTATTTGTCGTGCATAATTTTATGCACTCATATAAATTTATGCATGACTTCTGTCGAACCCACGATAAAGATTTTTTTTTTCTTACGTGGAAGAGAGAGCCGTGTGATCTAGAGAGCTCCACGTGCAGCAATTTAGTGCTAATCACATATTTTACTTGCAATTATTGCCCAATAAGCATTGTTATTAATGCGATCGTTGGGAAGGTGTCGCGCTAGATGGCAAGCGAGTTTATTTTCACCTTCGTCGTCTCGGGTTCAGATTGGGAGCATTCTAAAGGTGAAAATCTCGAATGCAGACCATTGTGAGATTGCACTTTTAAGATCGCTTGAAAGAGGTTTATTTATATATATTTTGTGTGTAAGCTAATGTGGTGTTGGGCTTAAGTGTTGGGAGAATTTAAGAAGTAATAATCTTGAATGCAAATCAATGTAGGGGGGTGTAGTCTTAGAATCATTGGCCAATGTTTTTTTAATCGATTTGCGTTAAAATCGATTAAAATATCAACTTATCTAAATTAAAAAGAAACGGAATCACTTACTCCTTTTCGGGCCCATAATCATTTCTTAGACTAAAGCGTGCAAATTGCCTTTGAAAATTTATTTATGAAATTGCGTAAAAATCGATCGAAATATCAACTGACTGCTAAAATAAAATAAAAAATGAGATAATTAGATCTTTGTTTGGCCCAACATCATTTACTCGACGAAGCATGCAATCAAATTGCCACACAACTATTTAACGAGGATACGATTTCTTTCTTGAGCGTATCGTGTTACTGTCAAGATACTTGTTTCACACTCAATTACATTAATTTTATGAATGTTAACAATATCTTGAAATAAAAATATAATGCCTTTGTCTTGCTGGTGAAATAACTACCATGCCGGTTCCTCACACTCAGATGGTAACAAATGATGATACACCAGAACTGAATTTTATGGTGTGATTAACGGGTATCACAATTTTTTTTTTTTTTTTGACAGCTAACTCTTTAAATAGCCTTTCTCTCCTCATGAAGAAACAAATATTACATCATTCCAGTTACAAGTAGCTACCAAATAACAATTTGCAATTGAGCCCTGCCGATGACCGACCGCAAGCCTGTTTCTTCTCCAACAAGCCCAGCCCAGCTAGGCCCAATGATGTCAAAGCCTTGCGTGAAATTGCTACGCCTTCGTAATCATTCCTTTTTCAGGTGGCGTCTCCTTAATGGAACTATTTCTGGAGAAATTCTTCCGCGATATGTACGATAAGATGAAAGAAGACACCAAACTCAGCAACTGCTGTAAATAGGACAGCCAGCTCTTAACCTCATTCACATCCTCCTTGTCCATATCCGGCCTTGTGGCTTCCTTCTTCCCCTCCTCGGTCACAGGAGCTTTTGAACGAAAGCCGTCCACTCTTGCTGGCGGGGCTTCCTTCCTTGCGGGTTTGGCCCCCGGAGGTGCGGCTTGTAATGTGCACATGCTGATATTCGGCCGCATTCTGCTCGGCGCCGGAGTCAGCTTTGCGAACCAGGTATCGACACACTTGCTGTTTGGGAGTTTGTTCTTTTTTGTTGTTGTTAAAAACTTGTCTTCAACTTGTTTTAGTCAGTATTCTGCTTGACATATCACTAGCTTTTGCTAGGTGAATCGCTTCTTAGTGTTGTGATGACAATCAGCAAGAAGTAAGCCAATTTACTACATTAAATTGTTCAGTAATGTCTGTACATTTTTCAAGCATTGTCCTATACAAGCCTTCCATACCTCTGATCATTCTTCTAAAGTTTCTGGACTGACAAATAATGTAAACAACATAAGCAATGTTAGGATGAATGACATTGAGATTTACAAGACTGCCAATCAATTATCGATAGAGTAAATTATTCCAAAGAGTAGTTCCATCATTGTCATCAACTTTGACAAGAGTCTCAATATGAGCTTTAGAGGTCTTGTTAAAAAATAAGTTCTACTCGAAAAAGATTATCCATGACATATTTGGCTCGAGAAGAATAATTACGAGAGGAATATAGAGCAACCTTTAAACTTAGAAAATAGCTAACCATCGCTAGTAATAATCACGTTGTCCACATAATAAAGCAGCATAATATATCCACAATATGTTTGCTCAAAAAGAGAGCATGGTCATAGGGATAGACGTAATAGCAAGGTTTTCAATTATCGAGCTAAATTTGAAACACCATGGACAAGAAGCTTGTTTCAATCCATATAATGCTCCACTTAGACGACACAGTTTATTAGGAGGATGAGTGTGTCTAGGTTAGGGCTCCATATAGACATCCTCAGTATGCTCACCATTAAGAAATACATTTTTCACATCCATCCAAAATAGAAACCATTGCTTAATAGAGATTATAGTAACAATACTTCAAACAGTAGTAAGATGTGCATTAGGAGCAAAAGTCTCTTCATATTCAATTCTAGAGGGCATATTTGGTTCAACTTTGCGGAAATGACTTTGAAAAAATGCAAATATATTTGAGGTAAAGGGGTTTTCCGAAATGCTACACTGATTGGTAAATTACAATTTCAAATAGCATTAAAAAATAATTTTAGCATAAACACCGTTTGGTAAAACTTACATTTGTAATTGGCTTTTGCTATTTTTTTTTTTTTTTTTAAAGTTTGAAAATCAAATCTAGTGGCTGGCTAACTGCCAGCCAATTGCCGGATGGTCAGATTTGGCCGCCGGATTGCCAAATCTAGCCTCTCAATGGCCAGATCTGGCGGTTGAGGTTGTGACCTTAGGCGGTGTCGCCTGATTCGTGTGCGCCAGGCGATGTTTCTTAGGTCGCGGGTCACGCCACCCCAGGCGGTGGTCATCGGGAACGTGCGACCCCCAGGCGGCGACGGCGGTTGCCGGAGAAGCCCGACTTTCTAACGAGGAAGACAAAGATGAACGAGGAAGAAGATGAACAATAACGGTAATGAACAATGAACTTGCATTTCCAAAATACCCAATGCTCAAAGCTGGTCCGGATCCGCATTGGGCTTTCAGCATTGGGAATGTTAATATTTGGCCAATGGCTTTGAAAAATATTTTTCCCAAGGGGCTTTGGGAGCTTAAAGCCCATTGGAAAAGTTGAACCAAACGGAGTATACCTATTAGCTGGATTCACTCCTATGTGGAGGAGACCCAATGAATTGTAAGCCCAAAAAGGGTTTGAGCTCATATGATAAGTTATATGGAGAAATAGGGTTTCTCACTATATATATATATAAAGTGGTAGCCACAAAAGAAAATAGTAACAAGAGAAAAAGAGAAAACAAAAAATCTAAGGGTTGGGGCAATATCTGATTCATATCAAGCTGGCATTGGAAGTCGATTCGTGGTCTAATTGAGCTGAAATTTTGTTAGCATGTTCGTGGTGCAGTTTTCTCGAATATGAATGATTTGATTTTTGTTTGAAGCTCCCTACATCAAGTTTTTCGTGGATTGATCAAGACCTATGTTTTTTGTCAAATTTATCTTTGATCTCTTGTGAAATTCATGCGTATTACTAAGAATTATATTCTTGAGGTCTTTGCTGCTATGTACTTCTAGTATTTGCTAGAGAAGAACATTGTTCATCCAATTTTGTTGATAGTGAATATTTTCGGTTGGACTCCAGTCTTGTGGTTTTTGATCTCCTCACATCGAGAAGGTTTTTCACGTAAAAAAATTGTCTTGTGTTCACGTGCTTGGTATTTATTTTACTCTACTATATCGATTTCTATTAGATTTACACTAGAGGGGAGATTATTTTATTCCGCTGCGTTGATTCGATATTGTTCAAATTGTTAGTGTTCTCCCATCAATACCTAAGAGTAAAGCCTTTTGCTTTTTGTTGAGCTTTGTAGCATTCAATGGTAGGATGATCTAGAGGTTGAAGACAATTCGCAAAAAAGAAGGAAATAAAGAAAAAATAAAGAAAGAAAATTTTGAAAATTCAGAAAAAAAGAAAAGCAAAACAACGTCGTTTTATCATTATCTACATCTTCGGCCGTGACTTGTAGGACAACTAGCGACGATTGGACTACCGTGTTAGAAAATTCAGGCAAGAGTACTTAATAGTATGTTCATTAAAATTCGACGAAAGGTATACAAATAAATTTAAATATATATGATAGGTTTAGAACTGATTGTGCAATTATCCTTTATCGGTAAACATTGGTCCAGGATGATCATTGCCAGATTACTTAAAATCAATGTCTTTCGTCATGAACAAAGATTTCCTCGAATTTAGTCATTGATGGGTGGTTATTGCACGTTACGTGCGTTTAGATATCTCCCAATTTTTTTTTTTAATTTGATAAAAAAAATAGTAGCTACGTGCGCTTTCTAATTAACTAAAATTATGGTGGACATCAATTCCACTGTAACAATTATATATTGATGGTGTGAGTTTTGGAATTTTCGGTGCGTATCTTAAGGCCACGAGAATTAAAAATCAAACTGATGGAAATCTTAACCAAAGAATTATCATAGTGATGTCGTTTATAATTTCATGCACTCTGAAAATATGCGTACGGCTTCTGCTGGACCCAAAATTCTTTTCCCAAAAGAAGAAAAGACATACTTTAACGAATCACGCTAGAGATTTCTTTTCCTAAGTGGAAGAGAAAGGCAAGTAACCTAGAGAGCTCCACGTATACCAATTTAGAGCTAATCACATATCTTGAATGCAATTATTGCCAATAATGTAAGCATTCTTGATAAATGCAATTATTGCCAATAATGCTCGGTTAGATGACAGGAGAGTCGGATCTTATCCTCGTGGTGTTGGGTTTGATTGTTTGGAGCATTTCGGAATTAAAAATCTTAAATGCAAATCAGTGTAGGAGGGTGCATTCTTAAAATTGCATGCCGATTTTTGTTTATCGAGTAGTGCAAAAACTGATCGAGATATCAATTGAATGCTAAATCAAAAATTGCAATCATTAACTCCTTCTTGGACCTCATTTCCTAGACAAAAGCATGCAAATCGATTGGCAAAGGTTTGTTTATCGAAGTGCGTAAAAATTAGTCGATAGATATATCAATTGACAGCTATTTTTTTTTTATTAAATAAAAGAGGGATTATTAACTCCTTTTTGGTCCAAAATCATTTCCTAGACAAAGCATGCCACCAAATTGCCACACAACTATTTAACAATGATACGATTCTTTCAAGAGCGTCTACTAGTGAAAAAGTCAATCATGTATCAAGATATTTGTTTCAAACTCAATCCTGTTGATTTTGTAAATGTCCTGTGGAATGATACCACGCATGATCTTCATGTATAGATAGTAACAAATGCTAATACACCGAAACTCATTTTTATGATGCAATTAGCGGGATATCAAAAAAAAAAAATTTGGTAGCTAACTTCTTAAATAGCCTTTCTCTCCTTATGAAAAACCAATATTAAATTATTCCAATTACAAGTAGCTACCAGATACTATTTGCAAATGGGCCCTGCCTAATGGTCAACCGAAGCCTCTTTCCTCTTCAACAAGCCCAGCCTTCAGTCAGGAGGCTTACATGTTTAAGCCTCTGCCCAATGATGTCAAGCCTTTCAAAAAACCAAAAATAAAAAAAGAAAACATGAGTGCCCCTCAAAACCGAGATATTACAAAAGAAAGAAAAAAATGCTTTCATTTATAGTAAATAACTACAATCATAGTTTTAGGGCGACGCTCAACTCACTCCTATAAAATTTAAAAGATGAAATTACCCAAATCATAGGTCTACTCCCCACTTATTCCATCTTTAAATAGCTCCTTGCATCTCTCTCCTTTTCTCTCCCTCTCTCCCTGTTGCTCATGTGCACCTCTACCCTCACCCGCCAAACCTTGCCCTTTGAGCTCGAAGCTTGCGCTGCTCGGGTTAAGGTCATTCAACCAAAATACTTCTGGCTACTTGCCTAGTGTTCAAAGGTGCAAGAGAATGTGATGCAATTGGAGATGTTCTTGTGGTGGGGCATTCTCCATTTGCGATTCTATCGGTGACTTCAATGTCGAGAGTTTCATTTTGGTCGTTACAATAGCTATTGTATATCATTTGTCTGGCTGTATTGTTCATGGTGTTGAAATTGATCCACTAATCAGTTGCAAAGTCAAATGAAGAATGACATCATTTCTTTAAAAAGAAAAGGGGAAAAGTTTTTGAATGATGGAGAGGGTAGGAGTGGCAATGGAGGTGGAGGGTTGTCTCAAGGTTGTGAATTTGGTGGAGGACGGATTTGGTGTTGTGTATTGTGTAGCGCTAGGAAGTACGAGGAGTGCGAGACTGAGAATGTTTTTCTGGGTTTCACCAACGGCTTCATGTACAACATGGCACCATTTCTTCTCTCTCTCCTCTCGAGTGACGAGCCTTAAAAAACACCCATTTTCTCATCTAAATTCTTCTTCTCTTCGTGGGTTTTTATTGGATTTTCTCGGGGTACTTCCTCCGCAAATGTCACTGGCAATTTCAGTGAGGGCCTCAACATTGGCGCACAAATACGATTTTGTTGATCACGTACTTTACTTCAGTATAGCCACAGCAACTTTAGAACAGAAAAAAGGGGGGCCCTGCCCGCTATTATTGGGAGAAGGAAATGCGGGACCATTGCAACGTCCTAATTATTAACAATATAGAAAAATATTCCAATTATCTCTAACATTAAGATAAATAAATAAAAAACATAACAGAGGTAAGAAGGTTAAGCATGAAGACTTGCTGGAGATAAAGAGGTGTGGAATGGGATCCACAATTTGGATAATTTCATTTTTTCTATCCTATATGGGATCGATGAAGCCATTTCAAGGGTGAATTTGGAGCCGCCTTAGTTTTAATTCAAAACAATTTTGATTGGAGAACCCCAATAATAACATGCTCTAGGCATTCATTGTCATCAAATTTCATTTTTACCACTTTACCAAGCTTTCTGTGTTTCTCTCTTGAATACGACGATCTAAGATGCAGAACGTGTTTTTTTTTTTCATTGATCAAATCTGCTAGATAAATAAGTTACACATTCAGTGCAAAAAAAGAAAAAAGAAAAAAAAAGAAACATTACTTTTCAAAGTATAGAAGTATTACCTCATCAAGAGCTTTTCTTTTTTGTGGGTGGAGTAATGTATGAATCATTCTTGAAGAGAATTTTCTAATCGTCCCTGCCTCTTATCTTTTATTTGACTTTGCGCTGTGCTTTCCTCTTGTCCATTTCTACTAATTTTTCCAGCCGCCTAAAGCTGACCATCATGCCTTGAGCCCCCGAGTGACGACAACAAAGTGCCGAGTAGATTTCCCGAGTCATGTTTTGTCAAATGCAACTACTGTAGTTTTAAAGAAAGAATCTTTACTGATAAGCCAAGGATTGTGAATCACTAAACTCTAGTCCAGGGCTGACAACCACGCAAAAGAGAGAGAATGCTCTGTTTTCTACCGTCTTGTCCTGCCAGAGGAGCTCATCCACGCAACAAAATCTTACTTTTCCTTCTCCAGTTCAAGTTCAAGGTCAACCCCACGTGCTTGCTCTGTACAAAATTACAGTCCAAGATGCTGTTTTGGTATTTCCACACTAGAATACAGAAGCGCTATCTTTCTTCTCGATGCTGCTGTCTTTACTTGTCAAGACTCGAGAAGTGGCTCTAATTTCTGTGAAGTGTGCCATTGGAGGAAAGCCATGGCTGTGGGAGTAGCCGTGTCTAATGAACCTGCTGGGCTGTACAATGGTCGAATCACGGTGTTTGTCGCTGTTTCTTGTATGGTGGCCGCCACGGGAGGAATTATCTTCGGATATGACATCGGTATATCGGGTATGTTTTGTTCGATTTTCTTGCAGTGATACTTGGCTTAGGCTCGGACTTAGCAGCTTCATTGTTTTTATATGAACGGCGTAAATTAACATGACGACTTAGATCATATGTTTTAGGGGTGCTTGTTGTGATCTCATAGCGGGACGGTTGCAGGTCAGTGCGAGATTCCATTGAAGAGATTGAGCTAATTAAGCTAGTGATGTGGAATAAATGCCAAGTATCCAATTTTTTAGGATAAGAGTTGGATGTGAGCTCAACTTCCTTAACCATAAATACGATCCTCCTGCAAGATGCTGTCAGTAATCTCACGAAAATTAGCTAATAGAAATGCTACATGATCATTCCTTTTCAGGTGGCGTCACCTCAATGGAACCATTTCTGAAGAAATTCTTCCGCGATGTGTACGATAAGATGAATGAAGACACCAAGATCAGCAACTATTGTAAATATGACAACCAACTCTTAACTTTATTCACATCCTCGTTGTACATATCCGGCCTTGTGGCTTCCTTTTTCGCCTCCTCAGTCACAAGAGCTTTTGGACGAAAGCCATCTATACTCGTCGGCGGGGCTTCCTTCCTTGCGGGTTCAGCCCTTGGAGGGGCAGCTTCTAATGTGTACATGCTGATATTCGGCCGCATTCTGCTCGGCGTCGGGGTCGGCTTTGCGAACCAGGTATCAACACACTTGCTGTTTGGGAGTTTGTTCTTTTTTGTTGTTGTTAAAAACTTATCTTCAACTTGTTTTAGTTAGAATTCTACTTGACATATCACTAGCTTTTGCTAGGTGAATCACTTCTTAGTGTTGTGATGACAATCAGCAAGAAGTAAACCAGTTTACCACATTAAATTGTTCAGTAATGTCTGTACATTTATCAAGCATTGTCCTAGACAAGCCTCATATCACTCTGATCATTATTCTTCTAAAGTTTCTGGACTGCCATGTTCAAGAGGAACTATGTTTCGCTATAATACTGTTTGATTTGCAGTCAGTCCCTCTGTATATCTCAGAGATGGCACCTCCAAGACACCGAGGACTGTTCAACAACGGCTTCCAATTCTGTGTAGGAATTGGTGTTCTATCAGCTAATCTCATCAACTATGGTTCAGAGAAAATTGAAGGTGGTTGGGGTTGGAGAATCTCCTTAGCCATGGCTGCAGTCCCGGCTTCCATTCTCACACTTGGTGCGCTGTTCCTCCCCGAAACAGCCAACAGCCTAATCCAGAGAAGTGATGATCATGAAAAGGCTGAGACAATGTTGCGACGCATTCGGGGCGTCAATGATGTCCAAGCAGAATTGAACGATCTCGTCAAAGCAAGTTCGATCTCAAAAACTGTCGATCACCCATTCCGAAATATAATCCAAAGAGAATATAGACCTCAACTGGTCATGTCCATTGCCATTCCCTTTTTTCAACAGGTAACAGGAATCAATGTTATCTCATTTTATGCGCCGGTTTTGTTCAGAACAATTGGTTTAGGAGAGAGTGCTTCTCTTTTATCAGCAGTTGTAACGGGTCTGGTGGGAACTATTTCGACATTCATATCCATGCTTGTGGTGGATAAGCTTGGTCGAAGAAAGTTGTTCATGATTGGGGGGTTTCAAATGCTTGCCTCGCAAGCAATGGTTGGAGGAATCATGGCCGCTAAGCTTGGAGATCACGGAGGAATTAGCCAAGCTTATGGTTATTTGGTACTTGTTTTGATATGCATATACGTTGCAGGGTTCGCTTGGTCGTGGGGACCTCTTGGATGGTTGGTCCCAAGCGAAATATTCCCACTAGAGATCCGATCAGCAGGACAGAGTATAACAGTCGCGGTTGGATTTCTCTTTACATTCTTAGTTGCGCAAACTTTCTTGTTAATGCTGTGCCACTTCAAGTCAGGGATATTCTTCTTTTTTGGCGGGTGGGTGGTGATCATGACCGCTTTTGTGTATCTACTGTTGCCGGAGACGAAGAATGTGCCAATCGAGCAGATGAATAAGATCTGGAGGGAGCATTGGTTTTGGAAGAACGTAATGGGAGAAATGGACATTCATATTGACAAAACTGAAGCATGATGATGCTATTTTCAGTAGTGTATCCACAAGCTCATATTGATTTTTGCAGCGGCCCTTGTTGCTGTTTAAACCTTTTCACTACTACTTGTTTAAGACAATCAGACCATCGCTATCAAGCCTATTCACTAGTTTATTGTAATTTTCTTTTCCTAATTAGTCAAATTCTGTCGTAGAAAGCCACGAAAAAAAATTGATCACACTCGAAAAATTCATCTGTTATGCAGCCAAATTAGCATCCGAAGAGTTCTCTGAGTCAACTGGTATGTGCCTATACTCATCCCAAAAACAATAACATACCGCTTTCAAGAAACAAAAAGCTGAAAACTATTTTCGCAAAATTATTCAATTGAAGCTAGCTGATGGAAGCTGTACAATTAACAAACTCAAGCTTATCATCTCATTGGCCTCTTGCACTCAAAGCAGAAAAGTCCCATCCCTCTTCACTCTGTCATTTCTGGCCAGTCAATCTAACTACCAATCATCAAGGGGAAGGACCGCCAAAATAGCAAGTGCTGGTCCAATGTGAGATGGGCTCAATTGTCCTCTTTAATAACATTGACAGACTCGTCTTCAAAAAAGAGAGACAAAGTTAAAGCACTAGATCATGATCATGACAGTGACATGGATAAAGAAATGTTTTGGAATTTGCAGGCCTGTCTTCTGATATAAGTTTGGCAACGGCAGTTTCTTCTATAATTCGATTCAACGACACATAGGGATCTTCCGATTATTCTTACAGTATCAAACAAGCTTGTGTCTGGTCGCAGTTTGGGATCTAGGCCACAAAAACACTTCCATTTTCAACCACTCGTGCTGCTATATAGTCCCAGATGATTTGAGCCCGCTAATATATTAGCGAGAAGGACTGGCCATTAGGCTATGTTTTATTTCATCTCCCTACCGTGTGTTATTGCAGAAAGCCATGGCTGTAGGAGAAGCTATAGAAAACGGAGGAACGTGTAGATACAATGGAAGAATTACTCCATTTGTTGTCTTTGCTTGTGCAGTGGCTGCCAGCGGTGGCATACTTTTCGGCTATGACATTGGAATATCAGGTTTGTTCAGCCATTTCGCAGGATATTATGTGTGTTTTTCTATGTTCGGTTACTCTTTAATACTTCTGAGATAGAGCTTCTTATGAGTTTAGAGAGTGTCGAACATTTTCTCCTTGTCGGTGCTGATAAAAGAACGCGTCTTTTCTTGAGGTGGAGTGACATCGATGAAGCCATTTTTGAAAAAATTCTTCCGTTTTCAATGCTTATGAGATAGAGCTTAGTGTCGAACGTTTTCTTTTATCAGTGCTGATAGAAGAACATGCCTTTTCTTAAGGTGGAGTTACATCGATGGAGCCATTTTTGAAGAAATTCTTCCCAAAAGTGTATGATAAGATGAGAGAAGACACAAAGCTCAGCAACTACTGCAAATTTGACAGCCAACTCTTGACCTTGTTCACCTCCTCCTTGTACATAGCCGGCCTCGTAGCTTCCTTCTTTGCCTCCTCGGTCACGAGATATTTTGGACGCCAGCCCTCCATTCTTGCCGGTGGGGCTGCTTTTCTTGCTGGTTCGGCTCTCGGAGGTGCAGCTTCCAATGTGGCCATGTTGATATTTGGCCGTGTTCTTCTTGGGATCGGCGTTGGCTTCGCAAACCAGGTTCTTTTATTGTCGTACTAGGAGTGCAATCATCAAGACTAGTCCATTCTATTTTACTAAGCCAAATCTGATCAGCTGACCAATTTGTCTACCTTCCTTTAATCGTTTTTCTTAAGGTCTTTCCATTAACAGTTGCATGATCCGTCTTTGAAACTAGAATTGAAGCATTTCATAGAACATTTTAAGATCAGTTTGACAGGCTGCGTTTGGTAACGTTTTTATTTAAAAATTGTTTCTGGGAACAGAAATAAAAAAAAAAAAAGTTTTATTCCAGGAAACAATTTTTGAACAAAAAAAAATGCGTTTGGTAAATCTATTCCAAAAATATAAAAAGAATAAAAAACATGTTTGGTAAATTTATATAATTTTTTATTTCTTTTAATTTTTTAATTAATTTTTCTATTTTCTTTCTTATTTATTTTTCCTTTTTTCTTTTTTTTTTTTCCTTTTTTCTTTTTTTCTTCTTTTGGCCGGTCGCCGGCCTCGGCCATGGCCGGCGACCGGCCGACGAGGGCCGACGGCCTCGCCCAGCCACGGCGAGGCTCGCCGGCCCTCGGCGAGGTTGAGCGTCGCCGGCCCGCTGGGTGAGCTCAGTCTCGCCGAGGGCCGGTGACGCTCCGGCGAGGTCACCGGCCATGGCCGAGGCCGGCGACTGGTCAAAGAAAAAAAAAAGAAAAAAGAGAAGAAAATGGAAGAGAGAAAAAAAATATTCATAAATTTTGTTTCAGAAACAAAAAAACAACTTTTTTTTGTTTTCTTTTTACGTTAAAATGTATTTTTGGAACAAAAAAATAATTTTGGAACAAAAACGTAAACAAACGTGTTTTTGTTCATTTTTTGTTCCCAGAAAAAAAAATAAAAAAAATTGTGTTCCTGGGATTCTCGGAAACACTTTTTAACAAACGCAGCCTAATTGTCTTCCATCACTCGCTAGCCAAAAACTATGCCAACGGTGTTCTGTTGAAAAAGATATGCCTTTGATATTGTCTTCCTTCTTGATTTGCAGTCGGTCCCTCTGTACCTCTCTGAAATGGCGCCTCCACGTCATCGAGGATTTTTCAACAATGGCTTCGAATTGTGTGTAGGAATTGGCGTTCTATTTGCTAACCTCATCAACTACGGCACCGAGAAAATAGAAGGGGGTTGGGGGTGGAGAATCTCCCTAGCCATGGCTGCAGTTCCTGCAACAATCCTAACACTGGGTGCATATTTTCTCCCTGAAACGCCAAACAGCTTAATCCAGAGAAGCAGCGACATTGAAAAGGCCAAATCCATGTTGCAGCATATCCGAGGCACAGATGATGTTCAAGCAGAGCTAGATGATCTTGTCAAAGCAAGCTTGATCTCGAAAACTGTCCGCCATCCTTTCAGAAGCATCATCCAAAGGAAGTACAGGCCTCAACTAGTCATGTCCATAGCCATTCCCTTTTTCCAGCAAGTCACAGGAATTAATGTCATTTCGTTCTACGCCCCCGTGCTATTCAGAACAATCGGATTAGGAGAGAGTGCTTCTCTTTTATCAGCAGTCGTGATCGGCATCGTCGGAGCCGTTTCAAAATTTATATGTATGCTTTTAGTAGATAAGCTCGGTCGAAGGAAGCTGTTCATGATCGGGGGTCTCCAAATGCTGGCGGCGCAATTAATGGTCGGAGGAATAATGGCGGCTAAGCTCGGAGATCACAGCGAAATCAGCAAGGCCTATGCATACTTGGTAATTGTCTTGGTATGCATATATGTCGCCGGGTTTTGCTGGTCGTGGGGACCTCTGGGGTGGCTGGTTCCCAGCGAAATATTCCCCTTAGAGATCCGATCGGCGGGGCAGAGCATAACGGCTGCGGTCGTATTTCTCTTCATATACCTAGTGGCGCAGACCTTTTTGTCCATGCTTTGCCACTTCAAGTGGGGGCTGTTCTTCTTCTTTGGCGGGTGGGCAGCAATCATGACCGTGTTCGTTCATCTCTTTTTGCCAGAGACGAAGAACGTGCCGATCGAGCAAATGGATAAGATCTGGAGGGAGCACTGGTTCTGGAAGAAGATCGTGGCCGAGATCGATGTCAAGACCGACAAGATCGAAGCCTGACTCTGCTCTTTCAGTGCAGAGGAACATAAGCTCGATAAATACAATCACATTCCGGACTGCTCTTCAGTCTCTCATTATTCAGAATTAGATAAATTTAAAGTTCTTGATGAATGCGAGCACTTGTATACTCTAAAAATGGCGCGATGTCACGCTTTTTCATCTCTTTATAAGTCCATGCCGGAGAGCATCCAAGAAAGGTTTGGACACGAGCGGCGACGATGGTGGCGCGCATGGAGGATCCGATGACAGCTGGATGCAGAGAAAGCTCCGTTGATTGAGCAATCATCGGCGTCTCTTTTGTTCGAGGTTAACGTTGATTTCAGTGTCCTAAAGAAACAGAGAAGCTTTGAGTGTTGTGAAGGCAAAGGCAAAAGGCACATGGTCAAACCAGCTTTCATCCATACTCGAAAACCATCCCACCACGCCTCGCCATCTTTTCTTGACTCTTTCTTCATCCATCAAAAACCAAGACCCCACATCCCAAAATTTATAAAAACGAAAAAGAAAAGGTCAACAAAATCGACCCGCCATCTCAATAGTCTAGTCAAAGAACAGAGGACTCTGTTTTGATCGGCGAAACGAGCGAATCATTCCTCGACATGCATATGCTGAATTCCGCCACGTCGTTTTCACCGTCGACAGCCAAGGACGTGGTCGGAGGTTGACATTATTAACCAAAGAGAGGTCAGTGTCCTAACAAGAGCCGGACGCTTTTGCTTGGATCTTTCTCGTCAATGGCATCTATGCCGTTCGCACACATGCTTACAAGAAAAGTCAGAGATGCTTCCAAGGATCAAATTATCAATTTTTTTCCTTTTTTTTTTTTTTTCTTTTGCAGAGTCCGGCTCGTGCACGCACTCGGTCTCGCTCGGTTTCCAGATGGGCTTTCGGCAAATTGGGCTAAACGAGAAGTCCCCATCAGGATGACGAAATCAGCAGCAGAACAAGCCAAGTGGACGAAATCAATGCTTTCACGAATGTCAAAACCTACCAGCGGAGAACCGCTCGATGTGATGGGGGCACGAACGCCTTTGAATTTCGCGAAGCAAGCGGACAAGAGTCTTGTTCGCCCGCTGTACCCCTCTCCCGCAAATTCGTTTTCCACGCCGGAAAATGACACGAACGGAGCCCGACGGAACTCCCCGGTCCGGTCCGGTTCGATCAAAGACGGGTCATTCACGCCGCGGAATTGCGCCGGTATCTCATGCAAGCAACATGAATTGGTGTGGCGATGAAGAGAAAAGCGGAATCGCCTTTTTTTTTGGGTGGTGATGTGATGAATGATGATGGATTTGGGCTCTGATTCGCATGAATTATCTGCCCCTCCTAATTATTTTCTCCACCTTTTGCTCCCTTTTCCACGCGCTATCGCATCATCACCAGAAAGGCCTAATTTTTCTCCGCGGTAGAAACCCAATTCTCACCTAACCTCTTTCCGCCATAGAATCGATTGGAGCACAACGTTAATGACACGCGACCCATGAATAATTTAAACATTTAGGGATGACTCCCGAGTAACAATCTTTAATTATCTTATTTTTTTATATGCGATTGCGATAGCCATAACTGTGAGTTCAACCTTGACCTTTTGTCACGTCCGAATTAATATATTGAGTAATTCAACTGTTTTCGAATTGATCGGCATTTTATTTTCTTCTTTGTTTCAGCAAAATACGTTATCTCCATCTTCACATTTGCTTTGCAAAGCACGTGGATCGATAAATCTCGTGGACCTTTGCATGATCTTATTTGATTCCGTTGAAAAATCTCTATTCCGTTTTTCGACTAAAGATCCGTTTGTTTGGGGGAGAAAACTTGTTTTAGGGAAATTATCTTCTAACTCGGTGTTTAGATGATGAAAAATCGATCCATTTACAAAAAACGTTTTACATGACCCGAAAATAGAAAGCTTAGATGGGGGCAAATAACTTCCCTTTTAGTAAGAAAGAAATCACTTTCCTTAAATTACCAAATAAATAAAATCTAACCATTTTTCTTAAAGATGATATCCATAGAAAATATTTGCTTTTATCATCAAGTAGTGAAATAAATGATTGGCTATAGCCAATAATTTATGCTCAAATGTCTTTGTGGATGACGAAAATATTGTCCATTAATATAATATTTTTGTAAGCAATACAGCTGGTTATTATTATTATTTTTTTAAATATTGTTCCAAATCGTATAATTTTTCTGCTAAAATAAATGGACCTCCCCAGAAATGAGAAAGCAAAGGCTTTGAAAGCGGCATCAAACCTCTACAATGTTAGTCTAGAAAGAGAAGAAGCTCTTTACTACTTTACAAATTTGATGGGTGTTTTGCTGGACTAACCAATTGCATTTATCTCAATTTCTTAAGTCAAAAGAAGGGGGACCACTTAGATTTTTTCCTCGGGAGCCAAAAAAAAAAAAAGAAGAGAAGGAGATTATTGTGGGGCTTTAAGCAAAGCAGGGGAAAAAGCATTAGTTACTACTAATAACGAATGGCAGCATCAGTCGCGGTCAGGGACTCCCACGTCCGTCCGATCCCCTCCCCCAACGGATCCCCACGCGGTCAAACAACGGCCCCGATCCTCCCGTCATCTCCCCTCTCCTTCCTCTTCTCCTCTTCACTTCATCTTCCATCTTTTTCTCCATCTTCTTCTCCTTCTTCTACTTCACTGTTTCACTGGAAATGATGCCAGATCGCCGCCGCTGAGCTCCCGTGAACTCGCCCCATGTCGTCGTCGACGCCTCCTCCGCCGCCCCCGCCGTATTCGCCGGAGCCGGCGCCGCAGCGCCTGCTCCCGGGGGGCGGCCACCGCGGCGCCGCCCCGCCGCGGGTCTTCACCCCGCTCGTCGCCTCCGCCGCCGCCTTCTCCTGCCTCCTCCTCCTCGTCGTCCTCTTCCGCAAGCTCACCCGCAAGCGCACCGCCCCCGCCGAGGACTCCAAGCCCCCGTACCGGTTCCCCTACGCCGCCCTCCGCCGCGCCACCTGCGCGTTCGCCGCGGCGAACCGCCTCGGCCAGGGCGGCTTCGGGTCCGTGTTCTCCGGCGCCCCCCTCCCGCCGGTGAACAAGCCGATCGCCGTCAAGCTCATGGACTCGGGCTCCCTCCAGGGCGAGCGGGAGTTCCAGAACGAGCTCTTCTTCGGCGGGATTCTCAACTCGCCTTACACGCTCCCGGCGCTAGGGTTCTCCTTCAACAAGAAGCGTCGCAGAATGTTGATAGTCTACGAGCTGATGCCCAACGGTAATCTCCAGGACGCACTGTTACATAGGAAGTGTCCGGAGTTGATGGAGTGGAAGAAGAGATTCTCCGTTGCGGTTGACATAGCGAAAGGTATCGAGTACCTCCACTCTCTAGATCCGCCCATCATTCATGGTGACATCAAGCCTAGTAATGTGCTTTTGGACCAGCACTTCTCGGCCAAAATCGGGGACTTTGGCCTCGCGAGATTGAAATCGGAGAATCAGTGCGAAATTACCGTGTTGGAGAGCGATTTAGGGAAGGCGAATGGTGGATCTGAGGCTAATAAGGTCGAGGTTGAGAGTAATGGTGCTGGTGCTGCTGCAGAGGATGCTGGATCTGTGCTCGAGGATACGGAGAGCGTGGCCACCACCGCAGTCGAGGAATTCAACGCCGGCAGTGTGGATCAGTCGCCCGAGAGTTTCGTTAGGATTCCGATCTCAGAGACATCGCCCGAGGCGGTGACGGCATCTCCACAGACTATGGGAGGCATGGCAACTACATCACCGGAGGCGAACTTCGATAAGTCGAGCGTTGATAGTGGGAAGAGAAGCTATAAGGGGATGATGAAGAGTGTTTCCGGGAAAGATTGGTGGTGGAAGCAGGATAATGGGGCTCCGGGGACTGGAGTGGTGAAAGATTATGTGATGGAATGGATTGGAACTGAGATCAAGAAGGAGAGGCCGAAGAGCGACTGGTTGGGGGCCGGTTCTTCGAGCAAGGGGACTGTTGCGAAACCGGAGAAGAAGAAGAATAAAAAGCGGATGGAATGGTGGGTATCCATGGACGAAGAGAAGAATGCGAAGAGCACGAAGAAGGAGAAGAGAAGGCCCGCGAGGGAGTGGTGGAGGGAGGAGTACTGTGAGGAACTCGCGAGGAAGAAGAAGAAGAAGAAGCGGCAAATGGGGGTCAGTGATGATAATTGTGCAGAGGAAGATTGGTGGCCCAGGGATGAGGAGGCATATGCAGATAGGAAGAAGAAGAGTAAGAGTAGGAGCAGGAGGAGTAGTAGAAGTAGTGTGGACTGGTGGTTGGATGGCCTGAGTGGAGAGCTGTGGAGAGGTCGACGGAACAGCTATGATTTTTCCGGAGAGATTCCGAAGAGTGGTGGCGTTAGTAGTACTCCCAGCATGAGGGGAACTGTTTGTTATATTGCCCCTGAGTATGGCGGCGGCGGTGATCTCTCGGAAAAGTGCGATGTGTACAGTTTTGGAGTGTTGTTGTTGGTTCTTATTGCCGGACGTCGCCCGCTTCAGGTGACCAGCTCGCCCATGTCGGAATTCCAGCGTGCCAATCTTTTATCTTGGGCTCGCCATCTCGCCCGGAGCAGAAAGCTTGTTGATTTGGTCGATCAGTCTATTCAGTCTTTGGATCGTGAACAAGCACTTTTGTGCATCACGGTCGCTTTACTTTGTTTGCAAAAGTCGCCTATACGCAGGCCTTCCATGAAGGAGGTCGTGGCAATGCTTACAGGGGTCTCTGAACCGCCGCAATTGCCATCGGAGTTATCTCCTTCACCACCCTCCCGATTTCCTTTTAAGTCACAGAGGAAACTCCGGTGAGTTCGCAACATCCGAACTATTGACGCCCTTACTTCATCTCTGCGGATGATCCGTGTAAAGAAATCTGTTTTTGTATTTTCATTTTTATTTAATGGATTTGGCTTTTTCTTCACATGCTTCTCTACGTGTGCTGATATGAGTTGCAAATTTAGAATGTTCCTTTTTTATTGTGATAGTTTGGGAGATACTGAGAATCAATACATAGGACCACCTTCATCTCATCTTTACACAATGTCTGTGGAATGCAAAAGTGGGTGGCTCTGCTTTCCTGCAGATGGTCTGTGTTCCATATTCTTGTGATGAGTTTATTAGTAAATTTCACTAGTTTCTTACATTTGAACAGTCCCTCTTTCTTCTATTTACTTCTTGAGCTCCACTGAAAAGAAACTAGCTCGGTTTATCTTTTTTCTGCTGGATTGAAAGTGCCCGTAATTTAGTACCGTCGTGGTTATGGCGTCCAGACAAAAATGGCAGCAAAGAAAGGACATGTTAGGACACCTATTGAGTATATCCAGAGTCGTATAAAAAGTCGCAATAAATGGGATTTCTGTGGAAGGTTGCCAGCTTGCAAAACTTGGTCACATTGTCCTGGCAATGTCTATTCATTGTAATAATATCCTACGAATCCATATTTTGGGTGGCATGAAATCTGGTTTTTTTTTTTTTTGTCGGTTTTCTTCTATTTCTATTCTAATTTTCAAATTTTTGCTCCTAAGGGCATGACAATTAAAACTCATATTTAAAACTAAATCGTTTCTTTCTCAATCTCTGATAAGCCGGGGATTTAGAACCCCCACCTCCCCTTTCATTGCCTTCATAAAAGCTTTCACAAAAGGAAACTACCTTCCTTTCCTTTTTAAGTTAATAATTTTCAAATTATGGAGAGTATTTGGTGTAGGACTTCTACTTAAGAAGTCTAAGGGCATGTTTGGATAAACTTTAATTTTTGAATTGTATCATAAAATCCAGTTTCCCCTAATGGGGGGATGAGTTTTGTCTCTCTCCAGCAGTAGATTAAGTTTAAATGATCTGTGCACGATCTCAATCCAGCTGTCACCTCTTGCTTCAGCTTGAAAGGATGAATTATGGGTTGTTTCCCCAGTTACAGCATGGGCAATTGATATTGCTTGAGAATGAGAGTTCATGATGAATCCCGGCATAAGCTTGACCAGTTGTAAAGAGATTCTGACAAGTTGTCAATCATGGTCTTAGCATGCTGATGGATATTGAGATTCTTCATCACGACATACTTGTAAGGGGAACTTGGTTTGCTTGATTTCTTGTTTCTTTGCTCTTTACTCTCTGATAGCTGATTGTGGGGAATATGAGATTGGGAAATGCTCGATTGTTGTTTTTTGTCGGAAATAATGTCCTTGCTCCCCATGTACCTCCTCCTGTACATTGCTTTGTTGCTGCAGTTATGATTTACAAATGCTAATTTTGTAAGATTCACAATATGGATTATATAATTCAGATTAGAATTCTAATTTCCTTTTCCAAAGCTTTTAGCCTTCAGTGCTATTGGAGAGGGCATCCGCAATTGAAGTTAATGGTTTTGTCGGATGTGACTTTTGGCTAATTATCGCTTTTACTTCGCACAAATTTTTGTAGCTAAGATTGCTACGGACGGTCTTTTGCTCCATTTCTCGATCGATGCTCGAGATTCATAGGTCTTCCACCTTATGGGACTTGTTAAGGGTCTATTTAGTAATCATTTTGTTCTCGAAAAAAGATTTATGCTTATATATATATATATATTTGTCTCGTGGATGAATTTTTGAGCATTTAAAGGCATTAGCTAATTGCACAAAATTTTTAACCGTTGAAATTTGCTCTAATGGTCACTCTTCCTACAGGGAAGGAGTAAGTGAGAAATTTGAATTCCCACATTTTCAAGAGATTGGAGTTGAGACAATTTAGTTTTAGGCGTAAGTTACGACTTTCACGCCTTGGAAGGAGGTTAATCAAAAGTTTAAGAATAAGAATTAAAATAAGAGTATGGTATGATCAATAAAAAAAAATTTGCACAATTTCTATTTTTGAAATACAAATGCATGCATTTAGTACAATCTTTGATTTTTTTTTTGTGACTTATAATTTCTTATAATTTTTAAAATAATTTTATTACATTTTTCTCTTTTTTCATTTTCGTTCTTCCTATCCTTCCCCTCCTCCTCTAGCTAGTCGCTAGCGAGGTCGAGCCTCGCCATGGCTAGGCGATGCCGACCTTGCGATAGTTGTGTGAGGTCGAGCATCACTGATGGTTAGGCAAGGCTTGACCTGGCTAGAGAAAGAAGAAAAAGAAAAGAAAAAGGAAACAAATTAAAAGAAAATTGCTTAATTTTCGAGTTGTTAAAAAATAACTTTTTTCCACTTTTTGATTTCATTTCAAATTTATTCCCTTGAACAAAAAAATTAATTGACATTATTAAATAGATTTCTATTTTATTTATTTATATTTTCACTATTTAACCTATTGCCAAGAGAGGCCTAAAAGTACACATGGATAGAGCCCCTTATGCATGGCATTTGTTTGCACACCAGTTTAGCCTCAGACCATGTGCCTAGTAATTTACAAATTCTTTCGGCTGTTCAAGCATGGGTTGAAGCATGAACAATCAGATTAGGTTGCAGGGATCATTGGAAGCCGCTTCAGTGCTCTTCTTTGCTTAGTTGCAAATAATTAGGATGCGTTGTGAAATGGTTGGCCAATTATTCCGGTAAAATTATCAAAAAATCTTTAAATTGTTGTATTTATACCAATTAAGTAACATCAACACTAACACGTGATATCCACAACACAACATACCGACACGTTATTTCTTAAAAACAAATAATTCTGACATATTAAAACATGTTGTATATTAAATATTTTTTTTATATACATAATAAATTATAAAAATTATTTCAATCAAATTAATTTGATTCAAGTTCATAAATAAATAAATACTAAAAAAAGCCTATAATGAATTTACATTAAAAACATTAACTTACAATTTATTAATATCATTCATTGTTTCAATTTGAAAAATTCAACTCCATTCCAATAATTCATAAAATTTGGAAGACAAAATAAGTAATTCACATTCTGAACTCGCATGTCAGATGTGTCAAAAGAGAAAAAAAAAAAAAAAAAAAAAATGGTGAATTATGTATCACAGGAAGTAAGAGTTAGAAGAGAAAATTAATCTTTCTAAATTTTTTATTTTTTATTTGTTTATTTTTTTTAACATATATACATTTTGCATTCTCATTTATTAAAAAATTTTAAAATTGACCTAGTGTGTCAGAATCACATATTGGAAACTTGCATATTAGAATTCCGACTCAAGTGTCGAAAAATGTCGGGAAAGTTGATCAAGTGTCGGATTTTTCAACACATGTTGACCAAGTGTTTGAAAGTGCCGAAGAGTGTTGAAGAGTGCCGAACATGTGTCAGAGTGTTCGACATGACTCGAAGGCTTTCGAAGAGTGTCGATCTTCATAATATACCAATTCGGTTCTAAACTTTTTTATATAATCAATTTAATCCTAAAGCTTTTGAAAATTTGTCAATCCAATCTATCTGGCTGATTTTGGTTAGAAATTGCTACCATAGATGACAATCATCTTATGTGGCACCACCAACATTACCGCAAATAATTTTTTTAAATTTTTTAAATAACTTCTTAAGTTGTTTATTATTATTTTTTCTTTTTATTTTATTTTTTTCATTGTGGCTTGTAAGAGTTGATGGCGACCTTGTTCGACCATTGCCTTTGCCAGATTTGGCAAGGGCGACCCTCGCCATCCATAATGAAAATGAAAAAAAAAAATTAGAATTTTTTTTAAAAAAATTATAAAAGTTGTCCGAGCTACGTTGGTGGTGTTATATAGGATGATTGACGTCTACATTAGTGATTTTTGGTCATCTGAATGGATTGAATTAACAAAATATCAAAAAAATTTAAGTTAAATTGATTAATTGAAAGGTTTATGACTGAATTTGTAGAATTTTTTTAATATTTTTCCCAAATTTTTGCATAGTTACATTGCATGAGAATTGCTTATGCTATGAAGGCAATCCAAACACTGGTAGTGCAACCCTAGAATAATATATTTTTATGAGGCAATACAGTTGGTTACTCAACAAACCACTTCTTGTTTGATGTTGATTCAAAGTCCTAAGTTAATTTTAGGTTCTCATGCAACTGCAAATCCAACATCAATGGGTACCACTTCTTGTTTGATGTTGATTCAAAGTCCTAAGTTAATTTTAGGTTCTCATGCAACTGCAAATCCAACATCAATGGGTACAATTAAGTTCGGATCCATCTTAGATTATATATGCCGATTGGTTGGTCTATATTTCTTGGTTGTTTAAATTGAAACTATTGGTTCTACCATAATTGACTCTATTTGTTTCGCGAAAAATGAATGATTTGAAAATTATTTTTTGAAAAAATAATCGCTTATATCATTTAAAATAATTAGTCAATGAAATTTTTTTTATCATCTACATAAAGTTTATGATTGATTTAGGATCTTTATAATAGGTTCATGATTTTTTTGATAATTATCTCAAGTTGGATCCATTATAGATTATATTTGTCGGTTGGCTTATATTACAAAGTTTAATTGTCTATATATAAGGTGAACTTCTTTTTCATTAAAAACAAATTCGTAGATTAACTTGTAAAGACCCCTAAATTTATTGCTATGAATGGCAAATGAGGCCTGGTTTGCATAATTGTAATCAAATTTCCCTCCCGTCTTGTCATCTCATATAAAAGCTTCGACATCACCGGATTTCTTTTGTATTATGGCAAAAGCTTTTGCATCTCAAACGCCAATCTATCTTTTGATAATAATTTTTCCCTAATAGCTGTAAAAGGAAAAGAATGAACCAATGATTGGGCTCAGAAGCCCATTTTTGCAAACTAATGTTTAATTGGGCCTGTTGAGAGGGGGTGGCCCGTTTGGCAATAAATTAGGGCGAAATGGGTTAACAAAAAGAACAAAACCTAGTGAAATGGGTTATGTTGGGTTGCTTAAATGACCCCAGTCTTTGAGTTTTTTGAGTATCCTCTGAGTTAAGCCCCCGCACCTGTTTTGGTCTTTAGAATGTCGTTGATTTCACATTCGAAATCACACTGTGCCCTTCTCTCTTTAATTGTCATTGCTTTCGACGCTAGGGATCGAATCGAAGCATTTGTGCTTCTCTTTCTCTCTCTTCATTACTCTTAATGCTTCTACATCGAAAAGTTGCAAGTTATTTTTTTCTTTATTGGTAACGCTAGAACTAGGGGTGAGCATAATCCGAATGGGTGGTTCCCACCTGGGATTCAAGAACTGTCCACTAAGATATGGTTTTGAAATATTGGAATCGGGACTGCCTATTGATTCCATGGATTGACATAAGAATCGGATTGCTGATCCAATTTGGTTTGGTTCTCAGGTGAGTCCATGAAACAGGTCCTATGGAAGTGTATTGTTTGACGTGATTCGATTTGACGTAAGACTAAACTATCTCTAGCTAATTTGGATTGGAAAACAAAAGAAAGCATGAGTAATTACATTCCACACCATTAATACAAAGGAAAGTTATAGCCATCATGGATTTGTTTTTTTTTAAGATAATGAGCAGTTATAATCCTTAAATCAAAGATTGTTAAGATTGCTATAAAATTTCATGTTTACACTGGCGAGATACTTTCTTTTATTCAAAATTGGGCTGGACCAATCGCGTCACCTGCTTAATTTAATGGATCAACCTTAAAAGTGATTGACGTGCCTCCCCCCTAGCCCCAGAAACGACTACCAAAATATTCTTGGCCCTATTCGTGGACAGGTGATCATCCACCATCTCTGCATATCTCCAGAAGAGCTCGTCCATTACCACCAAAACGCCTCTGCCATATATATATATATGAAGTGGGTGGGTTCTATGAATGGAGCCCAGAACCGGACATCCCATGGTTAGTCCAGTCTGGTTTCAAGCGATTCCAGTTTCTTTATACACCCCTAGCTAGAACCCTAGGTCAATGACTCTTATAATTAGAGAAAAAAAAGTTAGAAAAACTGGAAGATTTCTTTTCTACAAGTATTGTTAGCGATTTGGAAGTTTGTGGAGGTTAAGAAGAGCAATTTGTAATATAATTTGTAAGGAGCCATGTATGCAATTTTTGAGTCATTTGGTGGTTCCAGGAGCATTTGGGCTTTGTCAATTGTGTGTTGGTAAGTGGGAAAATTGCTAAGAATTTGAGCCTTGATTAACTTGGGTATGGTCGGGTCTAAGTCGTGTCAAGTTTGGTGAAATCAGTGGTTTGCTATAATCATATTACATAAAAATAGACCAATATGAGTTAAATGGGTCAACATAGATCAAATCCATTTTCAATTCATCTAAACTAGACCCGACTTACCCATTTGATCGGTCTAAGAATATATGTCCTTCATCCTAAGGCTAAAAACATGTGTGAAGATCGCATTTAGAAGTATTTCGAGATATAATTTTTCACAAATGTCACTATCTTTGGTATCATTAGAGAGCTTAGAGCCTTGAGGTGAAGTTACTCAATTATGGAAAGGTTGCTCCCAAAGCCACCAAACTCTTATTAATATTCCGGTCTCCCTATGATATTTAATTAGATGCAAGCATCCTCAAATATTTTAAGGACTTGATTTGATTGTGCAAGATTTCGGCCTGTTGCTTCTACACCATAATCTTCTATTATTTTTTTTAAGTATGAGATCTGTTTTGATATTAGAGGATTAGAATCCGCGGAATCCGTTTGGGGGCTCTGAAGATTTCGGGGATTACTATATATGATGATGGGCTAAACTTGGTTGCCACCTAAAACACTAAAAGCCACTATTTAAGCATAATTCGGCAACTTTTTTCTTAGAAAAAGGAGGGTATCATCGACATACTTTAATTGGAATTAAGTAATCAATTGCCTTGTGTTTTGTATGGACGTCTCTCTGTCTCCGCCGTGAACGTATCCTAACAATAATGAATGTGAACAAAGTACTTTTTCTGCATCCATTCACGGTGACCAGGCGTCCCCGTGGTTTCTGCCCAAGAATGGAAAAATCAAAAGTAATCTTTTATGGGAGGTGCAGCGAAACAATACATGGGACCCCCTTCATCTCACCTTTACACAACGTTTGTGGAATGCAAAAGTGGGTGGCTTTGCTTTCCTACGGATGGTCTGTGTTCCATATTCTTGTGATCAGTTCATTAGTAAATTTCACTAGTTTCTTATATTCGAACATTCTGCCTTTCTTCTGTTTACCTCTTCAGCTCCACTGAAAAGAAGCTAGCTCTGTTTATCTTTTTCTGTTGGATTGAAAGCACCCATAATTTAGTACTATCGTGGTTATGGCATCCAGACAAAAATGACAGCGAAAAGGACACGTTAGGAAACCTATTGACTAAATCTAGAGTCGTATAAAAAGTCACAATGAATTGGTTTTCTGTGAGAGGTTACTAACTTGCATAACTCGGTCACATTGTCCAGGCAATATCTGTTCATTGTAATAATATCCTACGAATCCATATTTTGGGTGCCATGAAATCTGTTCAGCTGGAGAGTTTTGAGATATATTCATTGCCTGCACAAAACCAAACAAAAGGACACTACCTTCCTTTCCTTTCAAGTTTTAGTTTTCAAATTAAGGAGAGTATTTGGTGCAGGACTCAGGCATGTCTGGATAAACTTTAGCTTTTAAATGATATCACAAAATCCAGTTTCCCCTAACGGGCGGGTGAGTTATGTCTCTGCAGCAGTAGATTAAGTTTAAATGATATAGGCAGCTGTGCACAATCTCAATCCAGCTGCCGCCTCTTGCTTCAGCTTGGATGGATGAATTTTGGGTTGTTTCCCAAGTCACAGCATGGGCAATTCATATTGCTCAAGAATGGGAGTTCATGATGATTCATAGCATAAGCTCGACCAGTTGTAAAGAGATTTTGGCAAGTTGTAATGCTGATAGATATTGAGATTCTTCATCATGACATACTTGTAAGGGGAATATAGTGTGCTTGATTTCTTGTTTCTTTGCTCTTTACTCTCTGATAGATGATTGTGGGGAATATGAGATCGGGAAATGCTCGGATGTTTTTTTTTTTTGAGTCGGAAATGTTGTTGTCCTTGCTCCCCATTTACCTCCTGTACATTGCTTTGTTGCCGCAGTTATGACTTATAAATGCTAATTTTGTAAGGTTCACAATCTGGATTATAATTCTAATTTCTTTTTCCGAAGCTTTTAGCCTTCGGTGCTATTGGAGAGGGCATCCATATTTTGAGTTAATGGTTTTGCCGGATGACGACTTTCGGCTAATTATCGCTTTTCCTTCGCACGAATATTTTTTATAAGACTGCTATGGACTGTCTTTTGCCTCTTTGGTTTTGATCGATGCTCGAGATTCACAGGTCTTCCCCCTTAGGAGTATTTGTTAAAAAATTATTTGGTAACCATTCTGTTTCTGGAAACAATTGTTTAGAAATAATTTTTTCTGATTATGCTCCCCAAACGAAATTCAAATTTCAAAAGCATTTGGTAACTGCACAAAGTTTTTATTTTCACAATAGGAATATGTTTGGTACAATTGTTAAATATTTTTTTGACTTACAATTTCTTTTAAATTTTAGATAATTTTATTTCAATTTTCTTTTTCTGTTTTTTTTTTTTTTTATTCTTCTTTTTCTTCCTCTAGCGATCGTTGATGAGGCCCAGCCTCGTCGCCTAAGCCTTGTTGGTAGCTAGGCGAAGCTAAGCTTACTCAACCACCAGCGAGACTCGGCCTCACCCAACCATTGTGAGGTCAGTGTTGCTCGGTGGTTGGGCAAAACTTGGGCCATTGTCGAGGCCAGGCGATAGGCTAGAGAAAGAAGAAACAAAAAAAAAAAAATTTGCTTAGTTTTTAAGTTTTTTTTTTTTCTGGAATAAAAAAGTAACTTTTTTCTATTTTTTTTAATTATGTTGAATATTTATTTTTGGGAAGAAAAATTAATTGACATTATCAAGCAAATGTCTTTTTTTTTTTTTTTTTTTTTTTTGAGAAATAAAAAAACAGAAATAGTCCTTGTTTGGTCAGTTGCTAAACAAGCCTAAAAGTACGCATAGCGGGAAACACTCGTCTCATGGCATTTGTTTGGACACCAGTTTACAAATTCTTTGGGGCTGCTTTGCTGGTTTATGGCAAATTCAAGCACGGGTTGAAGCATGAGCAATCCAGTTGCGGACGTTATTCTGTATATTGGATTAGGTTGCAGGGATCGTCGGAAGCCACTTTTGTGCTCTTATTTGCTTGGTTGCAAATAATGAGGATGCTTTCTGAAGTAGTCGGCCAATTTTTCCCGAAAAATTACTAAAATTATTACACCAATTTAATTGTAATTTTTTTTAATATAGTTAATTTAATCCTAAATATTTTTAAAAATTTTCAATCCAATCCATCTGACCAGTTGACTATCTTATGTCGGCATTGCTAACACTAATGTGTGTAATTTTTATTTTTTAAAAATATTCTGAATTTTTTATTACTTTTTCTTTTCTTTTCTTTTTAATTTTATGTTTTTCTCATTGTGGCTTGCAAGGGTTGTTAGCGATATTGTTCGGCTACTAAGTGACCGACCACAACCCTCGCTAGGGCCAAAAGGGCTGAGATTTGGTAAGGGCGTCAATCAGGAGAGGGTTGTCCCTTGCTAGATCTAGTATGGGCGTGGTGGCCCTTGCCTATGGTAGGTGATGGTGTGGGCAAGGGCCATGACCCTTGCTAGCAGCCAACGCCTGCCTTAATTAAAAGAAAGAAAATAGAAAAAAATTCAAAAGTTTTTTAAAATTATATATTTCATTTAGTATTTCAATTTATTATTTAGTATTTCTATTTATTCCATATTTTAGGGAGAATTGTCCAAAAAGTCCTAAACCTATTGCGGTTTGTCAATTTAGTCCTAAACCTTTCAATCTTGCCAATTGAGTCCTAAACCTTTTGTTAGTTTGCCAATTGAGTCCATCCGGCCAATTTTGGCTGGAAAATGCTGACGTGGATGCGGGCGATGCCACGTAGAATTACCGGCACCGACTTGGACAATTTTTAAATAATATTTTAAATTTTTAAATTCTTATTTATTTTTTTTAATATTTTCTGTTTTTTCCCTCTCTTTTTTTCTTTTTCTTTTTGGCTTTTCCCTTGCCCTTTTCTGGTGGCCAGCCACCGGCCACAGCTAGCCGGCCACCAACCGGGCGAGGCCAACCCCGGCCCCGGCGAGGCCAACGCTCACCCGGGCGAGGGCGAGCCTCGGCGAGGGCTCCCCTCGCTAGATCTGGCGAGGCCGGCCCTCGCCGAGGCCGGGCTGGCCTCACCGGCCAACGGCCGGTTGGCTATGGTCGGTGGCCGGTGGCCGGCCACCGGAAAAGGGCAAGGGAAAAGCCAAAAAAAAAAGCGGGAAAAAACAGAAAATATTTTTAAAAATCAAAAAAATATTAAAATATTATTTAAATTTTGTCCACATCAGCGCCGGAAGTCCTACGTGGCACCGCCGAAGTCCACATCAGCATTTTCTGGCCAAAATTAATCGGATGGACTCAATTGGCAAACTGACAAAAGGTTTAGAACTCAATCGGCAAGATTGAAAGATTTAGGACTAAATTGGCAAAACTGCAATAGGTTTAGGACTTTTTGGACAATTCTCCCCCATATTTTAGGTATCCACATAGGACGATTGGCATCAACTTCAACAATTTTAGATCAAAATCGACCAGATAAACTGAATTGACAAATTGTCAAAAGACTGAGCTAAATTGGTTAAATTTAAATGTTTATGATGAAATTGGTATTAATGTATTAGGTTTAAAACTTTTTTCGGTATATTCTTCGAATTTTTGCATAGTTGCATTGCATGAATTGCTTATGCTATGAAGGCAATCCAAACATTGGCAGTGCATTTTATGTCACCTTGGTAGAATGAATTTTTGTGAGGCAATGTAATTGGTAACTCAACGAGCTACTTCTTGTTTGATGCTGATTTAAGTCCTAAGTTAATTTTAAGGTTCTCATGCAAATGTGGATACAACATCAATGGGCACAATTGAGTTGGATCCATCATCATTATATTTGTCAATTGGTCTATATTTCTTGGCTGTTCAAATTGAAATTATTGATTCAACAATGATTGACTCTGTTTGTTTCACGGAAAATAAATAATTTAGAAAATATTTTATTTCAAACAATATATTTATATTGTTTGAAATAATTAATCCATAAAAAATATGTTCATTATCTACAAGAAGTTTAGGACTGATTTAGGATTTGTACAATAAGTTCCAGAATTTTTTTTTATAATTATCTCAAATCGGTTGGTTTATATTACGGAGCTTAATTATCTATATATAAGGTGAACTTTTTTTTTTTTTCATTAAAAACAAAATCCTAGACTAACTCGTGAAGACCCCTAAATTTATTGCTACGAATGGCAGGTGAGGCCTCGTTTACATGATTGCAATCAAATTTCCCTCCCGTCGTAGCATCTCACCTGCAAGCTTCAACATCGCCTGATTTCTTTTGTATTCTGGCAAAGTTTTTGCATCTCAAATGCCAATGTATCTTTTGATGATAACTTTTCCCCGGTAGCTGTAAAACATTAATCGGTAAATAATGAACCAATTCAAACTCCATAGGGGGAGGCGATTGGGTGAGTCCATGGATAGAGCTCACAGACCCATTTTTGCAAACGCACGTTTAATTGGGCCTCGAGTGGAGTGGGTGACCCGTTTGGCAACAAATTGGGGGCGAAATGGGTTTATGTTGGGTTTGCTTAGATGACCCATGTTTCGAATTGTTCGACATTCCAAGACCAAAACAGGTGTGGGGTCCTACACTCGAAGGAAATTTAAAAAACTCGAACTGAGATCGTGCTTTTCTCTCGTCCTGTTATCAATGATCTCTCATCCGTTGGTAAGCTTGATTGTACGTTTGGAATCACACTGTGCCCTTTCTCTCTTTAGTCGTCATTGCTTACGATACTGGGCATCGAATCAAAGCATTTGTGCTCTTCTCTCTCGTCACCGCTGTCAACACCTGTGCATCGAAATGTTACAAGTGACTTTTTCCTTTATTGGTAATGCTAGAATTAGAAGTAAGCATGATTCGAGCAGGCAGTTTCCATCCCGGGATAAGGAATTACTCTTTAGGGATCAGTTCTGAAAAATTGAAATCGAAAATCACCTATTGATTCCATGGATCCACCTAGGAATCGGATTGTCAGTTTGGTCTATTCAATTCCCAAATGGGTCCATGGAATTGCATTGTTCGGCGCGATTCATTTCGATGCAAAATTAAACTATCTCTAGCTAATTTGGTATGGAAAACAAAAGAAATCATGAGTAATTAGATTCCACAACATTAATATAAAAACAAAGTTCTAGCCACCATGGATTTTTTTAAGATAATGAGCAATTATAATCCTCAAATCAAAGGTAGTTAAGTTTGCCATAAAATCATGTTTACACTGGCCATATACTTTCTTTTATTCAAAGTTGGGTTGGACCAGTTGTGTCACCTCCTTAATTATTCAATGTGATCGACATGCCTCCCTCCTAGCCACAGGAACGACCACCAAAATATTCTTCGCTACTCTCTCCCTCCTAGACGCGACTATGACTCTAGGGTAAATGGCAATAGCATTTTTATGATCTGGAATATATATATCCCATGTATGCAATTTTTGAGTCATTTGGTGGTTCCGGGAGCATTTGGGCTGTGTCAATTGTGTGTTGGTAAGTGGAAAAATTATTAAGAATTAGAGTCCTAATTAAGTTGCGTATGGGTCTGGTCTAAGTCGTGTCAGGTCTGGTGAAATCAGTAGTTTTCTATGACCATATTACATAAAAATAGACAAATATCAGTTAAATGATCAACATGAGTCAGACCCATTTTCAACCCACCTACATTGGACCTGACTTATCCTTTTTGATTAATCTAAGTATATATGCCCTTCATTCATTTTAAGGCTAAAAACATGACTGAAGATCACATTTACAAGTATTTCAAGAAATAATTTTCCGCTAATGTCACTATCTTTGGTTTCATTAGAGTGCTCAGAGCCTTAGAGGTGAAGTCACTCAATTATGGACAAGCTTGCTCCCAAAGCCACCAAACTCTTATTAATATTCCGGTCTGCAAATCAAAATCATCTAAACTTATTGGTTAGTACAAGTGCAACGTGTGCTAAATTTAAGGCCCTTGATATGATATTTTGATCAGATGCAGGCATCCTCAAATATTTTAAAGGATTCGAGATGATTGTGCAAGATTTCGGCCCGTTGCTTCCACACCATAATCTTCTATTCTTTTTTGAGGCACGAGATCTGTTTTGATATTAGACGATCAGAATCTGCGGAATCCGTTTGGGGGCTCTGAAGATTTCAAGGAGTACTATATATAATTATGGGCTAAACTTGGTTGCCAACTAAATCACTAAAAGGCACTATTTAATCATAATTCGGCAACTTTTTCTTTAAAAAAAGAGGGTACCATCGACATATTTTAATTGGAATTAAGTAATCAATTGCCTTGTGTTTTGCATGGATGTATGTTTCTGGCTCCGCCGGGAACATAACCTAGCAATTATGAATGTGAACGAAGTACTTTTTTTCTGCATCCATTTCACGGTGACCAGGCGGCCCCGAGGTTTGTTCTGTTCAAGAATGGAAAAATCAAAAGTAATCTTTCATGGAAGGTGCACCAGGGACCCACTCATGTGTAAATGAACCTGTCAACAATAGTGGTCGCGTATGCTTCTGTACCAAATCAGCTTAGACCGCAAGGGCTTGTCGGCAATTTCGCTTGCCGAAACTCAAGCACCACGATCGCCTGACGAGCGAGGAAAAGCAGAATGAACATGGCGATTGAGGGAGATTTGAGATTTCTTTGACATTCCGAGGTTATAAAGTAGGTAAAAACCTGCTTCACGAGCGTTACGATATCGACAGCGGTGTTGAATACGTCTATCATCTCTTGCCTTTTTTTTTTTGGTTCGAACGACATTGCAGGTCACGTTTTTTTACACAAAAAGTCCTCCGGACAACCCGTTAAAGACGAATTTACATTTTCTTCGACAATAATCATGATTTCACTTTCACTTTCGGAGGATGATCTCTCCTCTACTGGATCACAGCAGCACAAAATGCCCCCGCTCGCCGACCATCTGAAGCTTTCCATTTGCGATCATCGAATCTCTCGTTTCTCTATGATGACGGAAGACTTTTCTCAGCATCCTTTTTTTAAGTCTTTCACTATAAATTCATATGATTTGGACCTCTCCTTTGAACATTTTGTCTTAATTTCCTGATAAAGGTAGTATGAAACCTCCCTTTCACATTTGCCGCAATGTCTACAGTGGCATAACTGTCAATGGGGCTTAATTTCTCCCCAGCATCGTCATGAAACTTTTAACGTGATACTCATTTTCAATTGACGTGGCGTGCATTTCGGTAAATGACGTTCTCACGATGCCCTCATATGTATAGTAGACAAGATCATTGCCAGGAAAAATTATCCAAAAAATCATAAATCTATTACACTTTTGCTAACTCAATTCTAAATTTATTATACTTTTGTCAAATTCAATCATAAATATTTTAATTTTGTCAATTTAATCCTAAATCTTTTCATTTCTTGCCAACTAAGTTCATCCTGTCAATTTTGGCTGGAAACTACTGATGTGGATGCTAATGGGCCACGTATTACAAATGAAGATCGATGTGGATAATTTTTAATAAAAATTTAATATTTTTTGAATTTTTATTTTTTGAATTTTTTTCTTTCTTTTGTTTTTGTCTTTTTTATTTTCCTTTTGCTAGTGGCCAGCCACTAGCCACGGCCAGCTAGCTAGCCTTACCTACCATAGGCAAGGCTTGGTCGGATGAGGGCGAGCCCCGACAAGGGGAGCCCTCGCTCAGGCACGGCTTGGTCAACCCGGCCTTACCCCTCAAATGAGATTTTGTGGGACTGCTGCTGTTTTAAAAGTTTAAAACTGTTAGTTGAAAGGGTAATTTAATATTTAGATGTTCTAATATACACTAAAGAAATAGTACAAATTGAAACGAAAATTTAAGTAACTGCAAGAGACTATATTGCGGAGGTTTTGCAGCTTGCGAGGAAGCCGTACCGAGTACCTTCTGTGCCAATAAAGTACATTGGGATTTATAATAGATCTCGGGAGCTCACGTGGTATCTCCTCTTTGTTAACCTGTTCTTTCGGCGTTAGCGATTCAATTTTGCCGGTTCAACGGCGGTGTCTATGGTCTTATACCAATAAAAGAAAGTTCAATAAAAAAAATCCGTTATTCATGTGCATATTTACATCAATTTTAAAAAAAAATAACTCAAACTATATGTCTATATTGAGTCAATTTCATGCTCCAAATATGTGACTATAATTTCGGTTTGCAAAAAATTATTATGAATATATTAAAGTTCTCTTTATGTCATGCAATCGACTCAACCAGTATTTTTTGGAGTTTTTTTATTTAAGACTCAGGCTTTTCTCTTGGAGCTGAAACACACCAAGCATTGTGGGACATAACTTGGTAAGATCGACATTGGATTTATGCTACTATTCAGTTCTGCAGGTCTTTTCCAATCAAATTTTTCATTAAGTTTCAATTTTCTTTTCTTTTTTAAATTCAAAGACATATCTAAAACAATGGAATTTGTTTCTTTTTTTTTTATCGGCAATTTAGTGGAATCATCGTATTATATAAAGCCCATTCATGTGTCATGTGGGTATTTAGGTGGATAAGGTCTGGTGTGCCTTAAAGAACAGTAGACCTTTACCTAAGCTATAAATAAAGTGATATGATAATCCGAGGAGATTTTCAAGAATCTTCTGACACTCGAGGCCCATCAGAAAGAGAATATAGTACCCTCACACCCTACCATAAATGAGCATATATATCTTCCTCTTCTTTTATCTCCATTTCCATTCCAGCTCGAAGCTTAGAGCTCCCCCATTAGTTTATACTTTCTGGAGCAACATGTTTCCTTTACAACCCAACACCGATCCGTTCTATCTCCAGCCAAATCACAACCCGATTCCAGAAGATCTGATCATTCATGATGATCAAGATCCTCGTGGCCTTTGTTTTACCAACCCAAAGGACAAGAACAAGGGCGCGGACGAATCGGTACTCATATCTTTCAGCAGAGGCAACAAAAGCGACGAAGATTGTGATCCCAAGAAGAAGATGCATCGAGACATCGAACGGAGGAGGCGGAAAGAAATGAACACCCTTTACGCGTCTCTAAGATCATTACTTCCTGTCGAATATATCAAGGTAAGCAAAGAGGTTGTCTTTCTGACAATTGATACTTTCCCCTAAATTAGGGTTCTTGTGTCTGGGAATTTTAGGGGAAGCGAGCAACATCAGATCATATAACTGGGGCTGTCAATTACATAAACCATCTAGAAAGGAATATCAATGAGATGGGAAGAAGAAGAGATGAATTGAAGAGGGGTAAATCTGTTTGTTTGGGCTCTCCTGGACCAGAAGTTTGGAGCTCAGGCACCAATTCTTCAATGACAGCTTTGAGCGTGAGGCCTTGTCTGGATGGAGTGGAAATAGTCATCCGAAGTGCTAGCTCCAGCGACCAAGACCATAATTTTCCATTGTCAAAGGTGTTGCAACTACTGCTGGAAGAAGGAATTAGTGTAGCAAGTTGTGTTTCCACTAGAACTAGTGAAATGATATTCATCCACACCATCCAGTCAGAGGTATACCAAGATAACTCTCATGAAAAATTGTTGTAGAATTAGGGTTTTAAGTGTCATCTCATTTTCGTGAAAAAATATCTTAAGTACAAAGAATATATTGCCTTACTTTCTCGTTATCTCTCCTTCAGGCTTGCCATACTGGGTGCCTCAATATAGCTCGGCTGCAATCGAAACTTGATGAATTGCCTACTGACTACTGAGTGAGTGAGAGAGATGTTTTTTGGTATTTGATTGCTGCGAGCAGTTTCATTATTCTTTTAGATTTCCCTCATCATTACAACTCTTGGATGAAGAATCATGTAAGTAATTTCGCTCTTGTGTGCTCAAGAAGTAGGTTTTCAATTCTACAAGACTTGGATTTTCAAGAACTTTTGCAAGGTTTGTTCTCAGTCAGATTGGTAGCATCCAAGCTAAATCATTACAGTTAGTGCAGCCAAATCCCCATTATATTATCCAGATTACTGCTTATCTACACTTATATTGTGTATATAGCTATATGATGCGATCTAACTAATCTCAACATATGAGCGTTTTTCCCTTATTCATTACTTTATAATTGACCGAGAAGAAGCTGCTTGCGATATTGGAATTAGGTAGTGAGAATAAAATATGAGATATCTTTCTTAGTTATAAAAACCTTTCAAGGAAAAATGTTCAGTTTGTAGGGCAGTAGATACTAGAGACCACAGTTAGACTGGATGCTTCTTGGTATTTCCTGGTTACCAGCGGTACTTATATCCATCCACACTGAGGAATCTTAATGTTGAGTCTCAAGGAAAATTGAAGGACTGAAAGGAATATATAGCAAAGTGATATTTAGAGGGAATAGCAGATTATATTTATTTGGAGAGAGTTGTTACTGTTGCCTTTGCAGATTTGATACAGGCTTACTTAGTAAATATGCACAAATATACGCGTGTGCAAAAGAGAGAAGTTGCTATTGCTTCCTCTCTCCCTTGTCATTGCTTCTTTATAATTTGGTGAGAGATTTCTTTTGAATCCATTGTTGACAAACTATTAAATTCTTGACGTAAATAATACGTATTGGTTCATAGCTGGGACTTTGAATATGGTTTGAGTGCCGAAGTTGCATAAAAACATTCAAATTAGACTTCCCCTTTGACAATCCATTTTGAGACTTGAATTTTTTTCGGTGACTAAGCTAATATTGGAATTTTCTTGTCATTTACTCTATAATACTTTGTAGCTCTGAGGGCTTATACTTCTTGGAAGTTGGAATGGGGGCAGGCAGGTTTCGAACTCCACGGCTTGATTGCAGATTGACATGTGGACCCTTGTGTTCTAATCCGTACTCCTGATGATTCTGTGTTCACCAGGGTTGCATTGATCACCATGCACTTTCACCAAAAGTTTCGAAGTCAAATCCTGCCTTATGACACAGATGATGTTTTATCAGATTATATGGTACATTAGTACAACGTTCGTGGCTGAAAAAAATTAACATAGGCAGTCGACATTTCTGTGGTTCCGATACTCATGCCCTGACCGTAATCCTCTTGACTTGTGAAATATCGTATTATGGTAGAATTTAGTGTTCAAATCAGAAGGCCAACAACCAGTTAAACATCAGATAATGATTATATACACCGTGTATAGTCAAGTGTATCCACCATTTAAAATTTATCGTGTAATAGACTATATGGATCCTGTTATTTTTATGTGGTGCTGATTGTACATATTTCAAAATCTTACGTGATGGTTTGCAAATGGTGAGTGCATCTAAGTGGGATCTACACGTCGTTAGTCTCACAGTTGTCTATATATTGAGGCTTTACAGCGATCCTGTTGCTGGTGTTTTACAAACTAGGTGACTCTTTCTAAGTCGTTGGTCATGAAGGACATATGTTCTTTTGGCCATCAATATATAGAAGAATCTTGTTACCAACTTTATGCATATTCAAACCGAATTCATTAACTCAAAACGGTAGAGACGCAAAAGTAGCATGTTTTGTATCTTTATAGTGGTGTTGCCTTTTTTATTTGGGGGAAGAGTAACTCCTAAACTTTTCAATTAGACTAATTAGTCCTAAATATTTTGCATTTATGCCAATTGAGTCTATTCGGCTATTTTTGTTTGAAAATTATTGATGTGGACATGAGCCATTCTTTGTGGCATGATTGTCGCTAACGTAAACAATTTTTTTTGAATTTTTGTTATTTTTGTTATTTTTCTTTTCTTTCCTTTTTTCCCCCAATTGTGGACTAGCGAGGTCGCCAACTAGCCCTTGTCAACCATCGGTAAGGTTTGGGCGAAGGCATTGAGCCCTCACCCAGATCTAGTTGAGGGTCCGACACCCTTGCCTATGACTAGTGAGGCCATTAAGGCCTTTACCCTAGCCAAGTTGTAAAAAAAAAAAAACAAAAAAACAAATAAAAGAAAAGAAAAAAGATTATAAAAATTAAAATATTGTTTAAGTTCATCTCTATCAATAGTAACGGTGCCACGTAAAAAGGCCAACATCAATGTCAGCAATTTTCAACCTATATTGGTAAGATAATTGGCATTAGAATTAGACTAGTCCCATTGAAAGGCTCATGATTTTTTTTTTAACATATTAAAAATTTTATGACTGAATTTACGCCAAATTTATAGGTTTATGACTTTTTTGATACTTTTCCCTACTTTTTTTTATAGAATTCTAAGTAAATTTGTCTTCGGAGTAATGCATATACTTGAGATAGTGCCGACAATAAGATTGCCGACGACAAATTATTTACTAGCTAGAAAAGTTTGGTTTGATTAAGCTATATAAAGGAATGTCCTTTTTGATTCTTATATTCTCAAAAGCAATAATATTCAACCTTTTGCCCCCACATAGCATTTTCCTTTTGAGATCTCTCTATGGTACATAAGCCCGCTTATTCCTTTTTAACAAACATAACCCATTGATTGGGCAGTTATAGTTTGAATTTGATTTGCATACAAGATAGAGTACACAATGCCCTGTACTTGAGAATTTTCTTTTTCTTAGGGTTCGTTCGTTTTGTGGAAAATTGGCCATCTCCAAAAAATATTTTCCGAGAAGTCATTTTCCAGGAAAATGACAATATTTTTGGTGTTCGGTTAAAACCTAAAAATGTTTTGGAAAATATTTTCCGGTGTTCGATAAGGAAAATATTTTCTAAGACTTCACCACTTAGGCATGCATCACTTACCGACCTATAAATCCATCAAATATGAACTTGCCTTTAAATTCAGGCAAACTTACTTCATATCTTTATTCCCTCATTGTCGCCAAATGCTCATCTACTCTAAAAAATATTCGTATGAATTTTAAAAAGAAGCAAAGCATGTACAACCCTCATGAGAATTTTCTAGTTGAGTGGCTTGTTCTCCCCCTGCATCTTTTGTGTTCTAATAAGCAAAAGAAAAAAGAAGCAAAGCATGTAGAGACCTTTGCTTGAGCGATGTACAACTGTAGGGTAGAATAAATAAATAAAAGGATAAGAAAGAGTGTAGAGGTGAGCTTGAGATCGATGAGCTCAAGGTTCACCTAACAACAACCGACGACTAGCCAAGAAAGGAGAAGATGGGAAACAAAGAAAAGAAAAAAAAGAAATTAAAAATAATTTGAATTAAAAAAGAAAAAGAAAATAAAAAAATAATTCAAACAAAAAAAAGAAAAGAAAAAAAAGAGGGGGAGGAGGAAGTGACGATTTGTAGAGGTGTGAGATAAGGGAAATCAAGTGAGAAAAATGTTAACAATTCACTTCTAAACTTTCATTTTCACCGTATTATTACAAGGGATGACTTTGTAAGTGTAATTTTGCCAGTTGAACATAGTTTAGTTTAAAATAAATAGGTCCCGCCTTAAAAGGAGCTAATTAAATATACCCAAAGTTCGTAGCTGGATATAACTTGCCACAATTCAAGTAAAAATAAAGAGCTCCAGGGTAGAACATTCGATTACGAAAAGTAGTTGCGATTTTTGATAGGTAATACGATTCTCAATAAAACAATTTGTCGAGAAACAATGTAAAACAAGTTTCTATTGCTTAGTGCAATTTTTGTAGCTTCATTTTTGAGATAATTATCAAAATGCCTAAATCTATTTTACAGATATCAATTCAGTCATAAACCTTTCAATTTAGTTAATTTAGTCTTAAAACTTTTGACAATTTGCTCATGTAGTCCTTACCAATTTTGTACAGAAATCATTGACACTAACTTCTGCCAGTTGACACTTTTGTAAGGTAATTTTTACAACTTTTTTTTTAAAAGAAAATTTTATAAAATTACAGATATTGTTCACATTAAGGCCGATTGTGTGATGTAAGATGGTCAGTATTCGTTTCAACAATTTCCGATCAAAATTAGTCGGAATGATTATATTGGCAAATCATCAAAAGATTTAGGATTAAATTAGATAAATTAAAAAATTTAGTATTGAATTGGCATCCATATAATAAATTTAAAATTATTTATTATAATTTTGCGTCATCATCCATAGATATTTGAGTGTCTTCATGCTCGCATGAGCTCGTTCTACAGCACGTTGTCACCATACCATTTATGACAAGTTCCATTTATATCACCCTATATCTTATCAATAAAAAATCTATAAATTCAGCATTGACGCACAAGCTCAAAAGTGGCAGACAGCTCCCGTTATTGGCCATTGGGAACCACATGGAATCGATACTGATTAGTCCTTTTAATCGTTCAAACATCACCGAACCGGCCGGATGGTTGAGACTGCTATTTCGTCCTCGTACTAAAGGTTATATTGATCAGTGGGGTCTGTAGTCTATACACCTCGAATAACATAAAAATCTGGCTAATCAGCAGCTGGATTTAGCATTCTATAATGCTTTTTGTCCCCATTTCTTCAATCACATTCTCAAGCTGCCTCCTGAATTCTCCTAATTTCCCAAATTCCCGGACGGATTAATCCTTGTCTCCGTTGTTAGATTGATCCTTGTCTCCGTTGCTATCTTTCCGGGTTAAGCTTCGTTCCGTCAGATCGTTGAACAAACCAGCCAAAGGCCCACAGCTGATGATTCCATTCATTATTGTATCTGTCTGACCAATTCAATGATGATTCCATCCGCTGTACTAAAAATCAAAAGGTCACTTTCCGTAATTGGGTCGTTGTCCAACCCATCAATCGGTGGCTTCTTAATTTTTAAAAATGGACGAGATGGATTGGTAAGTCAAGAATGTATCGGGCTGATACTGTCAAGGGTTCAGATTAAAGAACGAAGCCATCGTCGCTCGTTGAAATCAAATTCGGCATTATTCAAGAACACTAAATTAATGTTCGCGTATGGTAGGACATGTCGTATATTGACCCAGAATATCTCTGCAAGAAACTACTAAACAAATCTTTCATTTCCAATGGCAATGCTTGGCATAGCCCAACAAATGCTACAGACACCAGCTTGAAGCTTTTGAAAGAAAATACAGATACTTGTTTTTGTTTTTTTTGTCCACATTGTCGACTCCATTCCTAATTCCTCGAACTTCCAAGGCCGCCCTTTTGTCTTCACCATAAAATTCTTTCAGTTTTGCATAGATATATCAGTTTGCATATGCGTTTTGCTTTCTTCTTGCTTGATCATCTTGTTGTTTTCTTCATCCTCCTCTCTTATCTGCCTTCATAGAGATTAATCCCTTCTTTTTCGTCTTTGCCTCTTCACGAGTTTTCTTCCAGTAGGATGAGGTTCTGGAGATATTTATGTTGCATCTCGAAATTTGAAGAACGGCCCGAGATCAGGTAAATGTTTAGCAGACCAGTTAACGATCTTGTATAGCTAGTATGTCGATCGAGTTTGAGTGCCTTTTCTTTGTTGTAACGATTTTCCGCTCTTTCAATGATTTTTTTGAAGCGCAAGCAAGAACAAGGACTATCCATGGGAAATTTACTCTCTCAAGGAGTTGCTGCACGCGACTAACAACTTCCACAATGACAACAAGATTGGCGAGGGCGGTTTCGGAAGCGTTTATTGGGGTCGAACAAGTAAAGGCGTAGAGGCAATCATGTTCATTTCTCGTGTTTCTATTTGAGATTATTTCCCCTGTTCCACGAGTAATAATAATGAAGAAGTGGCCTCCGTAAGACCAGACAGATAATCGTGCAAGCTCTGTGAATCGATGTTAAACTTGACTGAATATTGCAGATTGCGGTGAAAAGACTCAAGGCGATGAGCCCAAAGGCCGAAATGGAATTTGCGGTGGAGGTGGAGATTCTTGGCAGGGTGAGGCACGAGAACCTTTTAGGGTTGAGGGGATTCTACGCCGGTGGCGATGAGAGGTTGATCGTCTATGATTACATGCCCAATCATAGCTTAACAACTCATCTCCATGGACAACTCGCCGAGGATTGCTTGCTCGATTGGCCGCGAAGAATGAGCATCGTGCTCGGATCAGCCGAGGGTTTAGCGTAAGTAAACTCATTAAATCGCTAGCTATGTGACCTAGTTACGCCTCTTAGAATCATCACTAGAAAATCAGATTTGTGGTTATGTTCGACCGCAAATGTCCTCCAAACATGTTTGTGACGCTCTCGGGATCGATGCTTGTCCATAGCGATGGAACTTTGTGCCTCTTACATGGTTAAGGAATTATCATGAGGCTAGTCCTCATAAAACGTCCATTAGAAATTTAATATTGAGTGGCCACCGCATCTTTGGAACATGATTCAGTCTAGAATTTCAACTTCTTCATATGGAAATAAGGTTTCTCAGCACCTTCTAGATCTGAATTTTCGATATATGCTGCTCATATTTTAGCCGTGTTCTTTTGCTAATTTAAGGTACTTGCATCATGAGGCCAACCCTCACATAATTCACCGAGGCATAAAGGCGAGTAATGTCCTTTTGGACAACCAATTCCAAGCAAAAGTCGCGGATTTCGGTTTCGCTAAACTTATTCCGGACGGCGTTTCTCATTTGACGACGAAAGTGAAAGGAACGCTCGGCTATTTGGCTCCCGAGTATGCGATGTGGGGAAAAGTTTCGGAGAGCTGCGATGTCTACAGCTTCGGCATATTACTCCTCGAGATAATTAGTGCCAGGAAGCCACTGGAGAAGCTTCCCGGCGGAGTGAAGCGCGACATTGTGCAGTGGGTCACGCCGTACGTCCAAAAGGGTGCCTTCGGTCGCATAGCCGACCCGAGACTGAAGGGGGATTACGAACCGGATGAGCTCAAGCTGGCGGTCATGATCGCGATGAGATGCACAGATCATAGCCCCGATAACCGGCCGAGCATGATAGAGGCCGTGCAATGGCTCAAGGGAGGTCTAAGGAGGAAGAAAGAGGTCGGGCACGTCGTTGGCAAGGATAAAGAAGAGGATGGTGATGAGGAGGAGGCGGAAAATGATACGGACTACGAAGGGTATGGGATAGACGAATATGATGACAAGAGAAAAACGCGGAAGGGAGCAAAGGTGAGATAATCATTGAGAGACAAATCATCAATTTGTAATTTGGGTGGATTTGATGAAGTGGTTTTCTCTTGTCTTCTCTTCACTCATCAATTGCTTAATCATAAGATCCACGCAAGTACAAAGCAAACGAACGAGACGACATGAGCCGGTCTTCTTCGAGCTTTTGACTTATCGGATGCTTCACTGTACTTCCTCTCAATCTGTCTTTACTTTCTTTGCCTCAACCTTGTCGGTTTCAAGCCTTCAATTAGGCTGATCCACTTTAATTATGTCCTTCTGAAGGACTACATATATGTTAATAATTGTTGTAGAGATGTGGATCGGTGTATCATACAACTTCTCATCTTGGTTTCTGTGGAGTCTTATTGCTCTCGAAAAATTATCTCTTGCAGCACCGATATATTATAACCAAATGAGAAAATGACACAAATAATTTCTGAAACTTTGACCTGATGTTCATGTTATTCTTGAACTTTTAATTCGTTTAGCGTGATCATTAAACTAGTTTTGATCGTTTAATTTAATCTCTAAACTTTCAATTTATTAACTTTTTAAAACAAAGTCAAATCAGTCATTCAGTATTGATTACAAGTTTTCCTAATCACTCCATTGCCTAGATTTCGGAATATCTTTACATTTCAGTCCATTTATATGATCGACAAAAAAGGAAACGAAAGCCATTTTATTACTACCTTTTTTGTCTTTATAAATATTGCTATATTAACGATGAAGTATAACTTAACTTATGATCTCTATAATAGTAAAATTAAAAACTTGTTAGAATTGTATCAGGTTAATATTTCTACCCATTTAATATCCTAATTTACAGATTTAACTAACGTAAATTAAGAAAAACACAAGAACTTGAAAATTTTATCACTATTAGATATTATTATGACACTTAATTTTAAAATTAAAAGAATACGAATCTAATATAAGTCTAAATGAGGTCATATTTTAATATTATAGACATCTAACTTGAAATATATTGAATTGGACTATTGTAATATTTACAAAGACCAAAAAGTTAAAGTTTGTAATAAAAGAAGTTACCCATATTTTCTTTTGTTGATTTAGGAAATGGATTGAAGTAAAAAGATATTCCAAAATCCAGGTAATAGCATGATTATAAAAGTGCTGATTTATTATTTTTTTTGGAAAATTAAGGGATTAAATCTAACATCTAGAAATAATCATAGAACCACATTATGTGAATTAGAAGTTCAAGAATAACATTGCACATTGAGTCAAAATTTATAAATTATTTGTGTAATTTTGTCGCTCCAGATAATCACTACGTGCCATGTATTCTAACTAAACTTCGTTTGAGAATCGAAACTCTCAAACCTAGTGGCAGAAGAAATCGCCATGATTACGTGCTACGACCGTTAAATAAATAAGAGTAGGTGTGTTGTGCCGGCAGCGAATGCGTTCGGGTGGCATCTTCGAAAATGCATTTTCCAGTTTGTGACGTTTCATGTGGTCACATGATAAGACAATCCACCGATAACCCACCTCCTTAAATTTCTACTTGGGCCCATTTCACAACGCAGGCCCAATTGCGAAGCCCAAATCGGAGGCCCAATTAATCAGCCTGGTCTATTCCATGAACAAGTTCAACTTACGGAAAGAAGTAGCGCAAGGTTGCTTTGTCACGTTGAGGTACTGCAGAAGAAAAAACTGCAAAAGCCAATCCAATTTATTGTAATCGATTAGTTAATATAGTGGTTAACCATATTCTGAAAATGGGTAAATTGTCTAGTCAATTCGAAATCTATTATATAAATGTCAATTCAATCATAAACTTTTCAATTTTGTTAATTTAATCTTAAATAGTTCAGTAAAATTTCAAGTCTTTTCACAAATTTTCGTTGTGGCAATGTATCATCTAAGATGGTCGGTGATGATTGGATTGCCTCATCAATGATTTCCAGAAAAAAAAAAAAAAAAAAAAAAACTTGATGATAATCCATCGCTCATTGGATTGGTATTGTTGCTTCTTAGCATGTTTCGACAATTGTCTCGAAATTCATTCTTCATTGATTTGGCTTTTTAGAAACTCCACCACCAAATATGATATCTCTATATAACCAAATGTTTCTAACCACTTTTCAGTAAAGCCATTTTGTAGATCAAGAACCTAATAGGGTCAACGAAGATATATCAAAGAAGAGAGAGTCCAGACTCGGTTGTTTAGTGCAATCGAGACTAAAGCGCACTAATCATCGGAGTGGGATCTAATTAAATTCGACACGGATCCTTTTCGTTTTCATTTTCATTTTCCAATCTTTTATGTATTCTTCTCCCGAATAACAATCCTTTTCAGCTCCATTTTCCAAGAAGTAGATTCCTAACTTTCTACCAATGGAATCGACTTTAGGGGAGCGGATGCGCATGAAGGGTGGTGGATAGCGACGATACATGATACAAATTCGAATACTTGCGAACGTCGCCATCTGTATATACGTACATCCCGGTGATGATCCTCCTCGTGTCAGCCATTACTATACTCAATCGAGAGTGCTTGCTCAGTCCAGCGTCAGGGGAATAAAGGCACTGAAATCAATATTTGTCAAGTACCCATCTTCCTGTACTTTTTTGCTCGATTATGAATATGATTCTTATCTCTCATGACAAAACAAACATTTTTGTGAATAACGAATATATTTTTTCATTTATTCATTTTTATAAATGATATAATCAATCAATTTTCGGAAATGTTTTATAAATCATTCATTTTCTGCAAAACAAATGACGTGTTAACTAGTATGAAAAATATTTGAAACTTTCACTTAAAAATTTAAGGGCTTACTTGACTGTTAAGGGTCAAGGTCCCTCTCAGTCGTTGAATTTAGAAAAGAGACACTGGTAAAATTGGAATAAATCAATATGATGTTAAAGATGTGATCTAATACTTATAAAATCGGTATATCGATATTAGTGGGCCGTCACATTTCTGGGTGACGAAACAGATGATAATTACTTTGCATCAATAATGGTTTTACAGCTATTGTAAGATAAGTAGAGGACCCAGGTGGACATGATTAGCCACGCTATTATAGCCTCTGATCTAAGGGATGAGCTGCTTTCTGTACATTGTCCGCAATAAGTCAGACAAGGTCATTAATTGTTTACTATAGCATAAAAAATGGATGCTGATTAGCATGAATTTTCCAGAATATCGTGGTACTCCTTGCGTTATTGATCCGTCTGGAGCGACAAGTTGGTCATTTTGATATACGACGACACGACCTGATACATGGGCCTGGCCTGCTGCTGCAGCTAGAACCGATATGTTTGTGGATAGCCGGGCTTCTCTGGGTGACTCCATTGTGCCTCGTGTAGATCAAGAAGATAGGGTGATCCTGGCTAGCTACTCCAACTGATAAATTCTTCATTAACGGTGATTGCAATGGCCAATTAGATCTAAGGCAGCAAATGGTTCAGCTTTTAATATTCCAAAGCACAGTTTCATCAGCTAGTTGGCTGTATCGAATTGATTAGCTTCAGAGGACAGAATTTCCAAGCGGTTTCCCTCTCTGGATATGATCTGTGTTTTGTGTGGGTCTTGTCCTGGAGATTGAAATCATCTTCCTATGACCTGCGTTGCTGCTCAGGAAATTTGGGGAAGAATTTATCACGAATGCAGCCTTAGCAGAACTATTTGGAGCTGGGATTTGTAGTTCATTGGGTTAATAATCATATGAAAGGGAAAGCACTACCCGTTTACATTTTTAAGGTTACTGCAAGGAACTCCCAGGTTCATTATTCTGATTTTGTTTTTGATAATAGTGTGATTTTTTCCAGCATTTCTGAGGATGTTCTGTATAGATTTTCACAGTGTAAAGAATAGAAATTATTTGTCTTTTGCTGAAAATCCAGAGGCATGTAGGAACTGGACTGTAGTCACATACTTAAATTGTTGCTGTAAAGTGTTGCTGTTAGTTTTGCAGAGGTATATATCCCTGATGTTCTTAGATATGTACGGGAAGTCATTCCCCAGCTGAATGACACGCTTAATCAACTAAGCAAAGGAAAAGATTAATCAATAAAAATGTCGAACAGATAGATGTTAATAATGCATATGATATTAGTGATCATTTAAAATTGACATGACTTAATACATATTTATGTACATGTTCATACCGTTGAACTTTCATTGTAGTGGCCCAAGTTTAAGTTATTTTAGCAGCAAAAAGAGATCATACATGAATATTCCACTTGAATACATAGATAGTGCGTCATATTTTGCCATGTTGATTTCTTCTTTCTAAGACATGGATCTTGAAACCTCACCCTAGCACATCAGTTCCGAAATCTCTCACCATTAAATGTTGTTTTTCTCTTGAGTCACAAGAAGCGCATCATACCTCAACCAAAGTTAATTGCTAACGGTTAAGTGCATATACCGCTTATCACACTAGATATGGCTAACAAATAGCGTGCTCGCATCTTGTATTTTACATCAATAGGCTTTTGCACACGCAAGGGTGAACTATAGAACATACCGAGGATCTCATTTCTTAATTGCTTTTTATTAGCCGATTCTTCCAAAAACTTGTACCTTGTTAATATGTCGCAGGACATGAACACCATGCGAAGGGGCGAGTTTGTCGTTCACAAAGAAGCCTCTTGTAAATCCCAAGTGCAAGTTCACGTTTATAAAAGATAAAAGAGAGAGAGAGAGAGGGAAAGAAAAGAGAGAAGAAAGCTAACCCTAGCTTCCCTATTCACCGCGCGCGCACTGGCCACCAGAAGTAGGATCCCTACAATGTCGAGGAAACTCTCTCTCTCTCTCTCTCTCTCTCTCTCTCTCTGTGGGTGGCTGATTCTTGGTAAAATGGACATGGGGACTCTCTGCTCCGTAATCACTTCATTCACGTCCCTACGACAGTTTGATTTCCACATAAAAAAAAAAAAAAAAAAAAAAAAAAAAAAAAAAGGCGAAGGGAACTGTCGTAGCTATAGTGCATCAATGACTGTTAAAAGCTTTCCGTAGCTTGGTGAGGATGCATGTAAAAGCGTTATAAAGGCGTCGAGCATGCACTTGCCCATCCCAGTGTTTTTCTCTCTTTCTCTCTGATGCCCTGCATTTATCACCCAATCACGTACTCTCTGCGAGAGAGAGAGAGAGAGAGAGAGACGCATTAGCTGTGTGAAAGATTAAAAAGGCTGCATGAAAAAGGAAAGTCGCCGGCCTAAAGAAAACCCTAGGCTACGTTGCTTGGAAGCTGGCAGTGCTGAGAAATTTTCAGATGCCATTTACTTGTCATTCTGTGTCCCCCCCTCCATGCTATAACGGTTTGTGAAATTTGAGGGTTTTCTGAATATGGGAACCACCCTCGATTTCCAAAAAAATAAAAATAAACATAAAAATCGCGTGACTTCATCGATCTTTATTAATGGAATAATGGGCAAATTTGATTACAGTACTCATGAATCAAAAGACTTTTATTTTGTGGGATCTTGTTAATGAGGCCCAAGCACTTGTTAAGTAAATTAGAAATTTTCAATATTTACATTTTCCATATCAAGTGTAATAAATATTTTTAAAATTAGATCATTTCATATTAATTATGCTTACCTAGTCCCCTGAGGACACTTGGTGAATATTTAACTTGCTAGCTTGCATGCCTAGTAGATTTATTTCTGTGATTATAAACACTGGATAACCTGTAGAATAATAATGTGCTTTTCTGTGGGTTTAAAAAGTTACCTACTTGATTAGTGTATTAAGCTATATCTATCTTACTTGATTGAATAATTATTATACTCTATAGGATTATTTTTTTGGTGAGAACGCTCATGAACAATCAAAATGTCTACTTTTATAGTGTAGTGTTAAAATTTCTTAGAATGATAGAATTCTAGGAGTCATTAATTTGTGGCGTGTTTTCAGCCTACTAAAAGTGGAAAGACTGAAATTGTTTCCATCTCAACGCAAGTTGATACGATATAATTGCGAAAATAGGTTTTACGAAAAACAATATAGAAAACTGATACCATTTTCCCAACAATTTTTAAGCATGGTAAGTGAGGAATAGTTATGACTCTCGAACACTAATAAATTAAAAAAGAATAACACGTGATCCTTTTTTTTTTTGTTCGAAAATGTTTATCTGATTAGCAACATTAAAAAAAAAAAAAGTATGTAATAAGAATGAAAAGAAATCAAGCAAATCCATACCTTTTTTTTATACCGAATTTCACAGATATTTGAAATATTGTGTGTACGTTGTATATATGTTTCTATATTACTTTGGTGTCTCCATGGAAGCAGTTATTTCTCGTATTCATTATTGGATTCGATAGACAAGACATTTTTGTTAATATATCTATTGTCATCATTTTGTAGTTGCAGCATTAATAAGGGTCTCGTTAATAAGTCTCTTCTGAGCACATGTTAACCATGAAGAAGTACCTTCGTTTTGAGGGAAAAATGTCAAAAAAACTCCTAAACCTTTTAATGAAATCAATTTAATCTTAAACCTTTTGATTTAGTGCCGATTTGGTCCTAAGTCTTTTGACCTAATACCAATTCAGTCATTTCAATTAATTTTAGTTGGATATTGTTAACATGAATGTCGGCCGATTTACGTGGTACTGCCCATGCTGACGTGGACTTTTTTAATAAAATTTTATTTTTGTATTGCTTCTTTCTTTTTTCTCTCATTTCTTCTTCCTTTTGCCCACTTGTCATGCTCGAGTAAATAGGCCTCACTTGGCCATGGCGAGGCCAAGCCTGGCGAGGTTTGGTTTGGCTGGATTTGACCTAAGCGGGGCTTGAGCAGTAAAAAAATTATTAAAAATTATTTTAATAAATTGAAGAAAAAAATCAGAAAAATAAAAATAAAAAATTTATTAAAATAATATTAAAAATTATCCAAGTAAGCGTCGATGGTGCCACATAAACCTACTAGCATCCACATAGGTAATGTTCGACCAAAATTAGCTGGAAGTACTAAATTAGCACCAAGTCAAAATATTTAACACTAAATTGATATTATGAAAACATTTATAATTAAATTAATATTTTTTTTGTGACCCAAAGAACCCGCGCACCATATCAACACGGACAACCCAAAAGGCCTGGGTAATGAGAGGCAAACCCTGAGGGCGACACGTGCTAGCCACCACATACGTGCCACCGGGTAAGTCATCCTGCGACGCTCGGGAATCGAATTCCTCTCCTTGCGTTATGGGGAGGAGCTCGCCACCAGCAGCGCCACCCAGGTGGGTGTTTATAATTAAATTAACATTAGTACAATTGATATAAGATTTTACTGATACTTTTTTTTTTCATTTTCACTAAAGCGACTATAATTAATACGGAAAAGACGTTGCTTTTTTTTTTTCAATTTTTTCTTTTTGTCCTCCCTTTCGGATAGGGAGGACGCTACTGCAAGCGGCAGTCAACGTCGGAATTAAATAATATATAATGAGAGAAAAAGCAAAGTTTATTATTATTATTATTATTATAATGTACTTGCGGATGCACTCTGATTCTTAGTTTTACTTTTTATGGTTCGAAAATAAGAATTGCAGATTTCGAGTTTTATATTCTTTATTTTGTCGAGGAAGAGCAGGGGTGTAGGCCGGACAGCCTACAATTTGTTTCGTGCTTCCTCCTCTTTCTTTTTATAGTAGTTTTTTAATATCAAAAAGTCCCAAAAATTATTATTATTATTATTTTTTTTTTTTTTTGCACTTTTGAAAGAAAAGAAAAACGATTTGAATCTGCGAGTATCAAAAGATCTTCAAGGTAAGAAAAGCAACCACTAGTATACCTACATTTTAGGAATTACTTTTTTTTTTTAATCATGAAACCTACTAACAATCTCCGAGGATCAAAAGCTTGATCATGTGGGTATCGACTAATTTAAGAACTGCTGCGTTGGTTATAATAAGCTAAACTAAATTTAAGGGAACTTCGAGAATTTATAAACAAGTTATTAGAGTTGTAAGTTAGCAAAAATGATTTCCCCTCATGTAGCCATATGCAATTTCTCATTGGTGATAGGTTAACTTTTTTTCTTTTTTTCTAGATTGTATTCTACGCCGAGCACAACATCCTAAACATGCTAATGTAGGCAGATCTCTAGGGATAAGAAGTAAATAAGTTGATGATAAGATAAGGTCTACAATTGGAACTTCTTACTTAATTATTTGTCAAGAATTTCAAACAGATTAAGATTCTCAATCCTCCTATTTAGTCTCCGTCCGTCAAGCGGAGTGATTGAGATTTCAAAAATTAATAGGCCGGTGCTAGTGTTGAGATTACACATTTAACATCGATTGTCGCGACAAGACATAAAATCATCTAAAAATATCTTCTTTCTAATCAATTGATCTAGATTCGAGTTAATTAGGCTGTAGCAATAATAGCACGAAACTCGTAGCTCATCTTCCATTAATCCCCACGTAATGTCTTTTGGGTGTCGGCTTAGTGTTCCACCTCAAAGGTCGAGATTGGGGCAAAGCAAAAACATATAGATAGCGATTGCTTTCGTCGCCAAGTTTTGCGCGCAACCATGAATAATTGGCTGGAGCATAGAGAGGGAAAAAAAGGGTTAATGCTAAATAGGGAGGTTGGCATATTAACTTAGGTCTAATGAGCTAAAAATTTATTAATAGGTGGACCCACGTCCGTGCTCATTGGCAACGGCAAAGCATGCGGATTACAGTCGAAAATATAGATGTTGCTTTACGGCTATGGAAAACAATATGCCTAAAGAGAATGATATTAGGAGGGAGGGTATTTCCACTGTCAGCTAATTAATTTAAGTTCTTGTCGCAGTGGTGGGCGCTCGCACTGCCCCTAAGATCTACCCCCATCTAACCTTAATTTATTGTCCGTAGATGGAAGGAATGATCACGAAGCATGTAATTATATAATGTAGAAAAGGGTCGTGTTTACGGGAAAGAAAGAAATGAAGGGTATATGATAATTTCTACAAAAATTTCAGGAGAGAAACGGGGTCTTGATTTCTCTATTGAAAAATAAGCTCATTTAGCAGTTAATACGAGACACGTATGATATGTGAATAGTAACATCTTTATGGCAGGATAAAAAGCTCTATCTATCTATATACTTCATCTTTCCCAAAAGAATTGAGTCACGATTTATAATGGCAACAACACGAGGTGTATTTGTCACTGGTACCATGACACCATAAAAAGCTAGACAGTCGAATTTGATTAGTTGACGTACTCGTCTCGAGCTTTTAGACGCATCGGTGAGAAAAGGCAAGAACTTGATGTAATAATGCAAACCCTAATGAATGATGCAATGTCTCATTTCTCGTGCCACTTTGGGACCTCAAGCAGCCATTTCACATGTCTTCGTGATGTTTTTCTCTCGGATGCTTTTCCCCTAAATCGACCTATTCGCAAGCGGTTATTTATTATAAATATCGTAAACCGGCACCAGATTTTACTCCCTTGGATTTTAATTTATGCATTGCGATCATAAACCCATTTCTTAATCTATTTGATCACCTCAAAGAAATGGTGTACTGGAGAGAATCTTAATCGGTCCTTGATGCTTTTAATACACCGAACATTGTGTGTCTTGAAATCTATAGTAGCAATTGCATGGGCAATTTGCTTCTGAACAAAGGGAAAGACTCGCTATATATACATGCTATCCTCAATGAAATCAACAAGAGAAATGCTGAAGATATCCACACTTAGGCTCGTTTCTTTTACGAACAATAAATGATTTGAAAAATATTATCATAAGAATGATTGCTTATATCACTTGTAAAAATAAATAATGAAATATATTTTCAACATTTACGAAAACATTGAGACATAAATCATTATCAATCATAAAAACATTTTTCATTGACTATTTATTTTAAGTAATAAAAATACTCATTTTAAAAAAAAACCTTTTTCAAATCATATATTATATTTTTCGGAAAACAAACAGAAGCTTATTAGTAAAACTTCCCGATTCAAAAGGCATCAAACTGTATATTTTTCAGCGCCATTATGCATAACCCATCTCACGGAATTATGGGTTTTCTCTTGTAAGTTATGCATTTGCACAATATGATGTTTGAATCGACATCAAATTTAAGTTATTATTTAACCTTCGAGTCATTGGAAAGTTTTGACTTAAGCTTTGAGAGTAACTGAGTGCAAGCTCAACTTAAGAAGATAATATTTAGGCACAACACTTGTTAATGATCGGTTTAATATTTATATATAGTTATTTTCCTCATTGCAACGTATTTCAATGAAAAATATTCAATGGGTAGCATGGGAAAAATGGTCTCAACCCCAACGTAGGAGAACTACAACAAATCCTGGTACATAGCTCCCATATTTGGGTTTTTATTTTTTTATTATTAATACCGAAGAGGATGTTTTGTGTGGCCCATCGGGCCAAGTAACTCAAATATGCAGATTTGTCTTCCCAAAATGCGATAATTCCCCATATATTTTGGTCATGGGCAGTGTTATAGAAACTGCAAGCCAAACTATATTCTCAATCGTACTTCTAAATGTGAAATCGAGCCTGACCCTTCATGTTATAGAATTTGATGCTATGGCCACCTCCAATATAGAGTTTGGTAATTCCTAGGGGATGGACAATTGCAGGGCAAGTTTCAAAATTCATCATTATTAATGTACTTAAGTCCTAAATTTTTCATAACATGTATTTAAATCCTAAAACTTGCAATTTTGATTGTGCATCGAGTCCTTCAACTGCTTCTGTCAATCTAAGTATGAAGCATGCAACCGTACCGGTTCAACTAGGAACCAAACCAGCCTTTTGGATAAAGATTGGTTTGGTGCCCACGTAAAAAATTTGAGAACCGGCCTAAATTGATTCAGTTCCTGCTTTCCCGCCTTGAACCAATTTCAAAGCTAATCCTCCGGTAGAATCGATTCAAAACCAAACCCTAAAAATATATTTTCTTAGATCCATCTCTCTCCTTTATCACTCTCATTCCTCACTCTCACCCTCTCTGTCTCTCAGATTCAGCCTCTCTCTTTCTCTCTCTCTCTCTCTCTCTCTCTCTCTCTCTCTCTCTCTCTCATGTCTCGTTCTTGAGGTGATTGACTTGTCGGTGAAAGTCTGGTGGTGAGGATGCAGCTGTCGATGTGCTCAAAGCCACGGGGGTCGAACATTCCAACAGAAGCGGCGACTATGGTGTTCTACTTTAAGAACTTCAGCAAAACTAAAGCATATGATGGAGTAATTAGATGTAAAATATTTTTTACTTCTAAGATACAAAGACAAGAAACATGGTGAGAAAATCAGGATTTCTGTATACACTCAAATTCTACGAAAAAAATGAAGTTTAGGAATACACCATTCCCTCATTCTAGTGTGACATTAATCGTTAACCTTTCTACTTGACAAATTCAAGCTTGTACAGAAGAACGTGATCGGTTGGTATCCGTAGTACGATTCATGTGAGAATTGATGCCATTTTGAACATGAGCATAGCTAGAATAGAACTCTATTAGTCGGCTTTGCATTAGTAACAGTCAATTGGTGTGGGAGGCTAACAACCACCAGAAGCTTTAATGCAAATAAAACAGTCATTTTAGCAAAGAGTGATTAATTTGCAATGTCTCGATATGTATAAATTTTTCATATTACTTTACCATTGTGATAGATTGCATAAAAAATATGCGACTTTCAACTAATAAGCAAAATGACTGTCTTAGGAAAAAAAAGGTAGGGATCCAAGTTAATATAGCGAATAGGAACATCGCATCTTGTCATATTCGAATTGTTTTTTATTTTTTTTTCGCATCTCGGGTTGTGTTCAAGTGCTCTCGATGATTATTATCATTAGCCCTAGCGGCAGCAGTGTGCACTGCTCATCATCAGGAAGACTTTCTGGATAACGCATTGAAAATGAGACGCAGGGAGCGCATGATCCTTAATTTGCAGTTTGGAGAGAGAGAAAGAGAGAGAGAGAGAGGGAAAGAGGGGGGAGCAGGAGCACGAGAACAACAAGAGGGAATGGCCAAAAAAGACTAAGAGGAGGGGAGAGTCATTGGATGGAGCAGGGCCATTGATACGAGAAGTCCACATCGTCCCTTCTGAACTCTGCAGCGTCAAAAGCAAATGGAGAAAAGCAAAATCTTCTTCCCCCTCCCCCCCCCATCCCCCTTTTTCTGTTTCCACTCAGCTCGCTCACTATCACTCCCCACCTCCCTTGTTTTCTCGCTCCCAACATGTTCTTTACCTTGTTTACATTATTACTCATTAATTCATGTTGATTTTGGCTAAGCAAAACAAGCACGGCAACGACATCCACGTCGACAAAAGAAAAACAGTAAATGCAGTCTCGAGGAGATAAAAAAGAATGTTAAATTTTAGAGCCGCTTTCCTCAGTCTTAGTACAATCATTACACTCCCCTCCTAAACCCTACTCTCACCTCCTCCTTAGTTGTCAAGATGACACATCAGAAAGCTCGGATCGTCTGGTCTTATTATCATCCGGTTTAACTGAAGGGTCTTATTCGCAGAGCTGTTCTTCTGTCACACCCCCTTCTCTCTCTCTTCTTCTTCTTCTTCTTTTGAAGTATCCCTCTATTAAAATCTCCTTTTGCTTTAATCATCTTGTCCCTCCCCTGTTTTCCGTTCCAATTTGGGTTTCTTCTTGATCGGTTGCCTAATTTCTTACTCGGTTATAAAGGGGTAGTAAAGTTAATTGGATAATGATTAGTATCGCATTGAACTCACAGTCGACCAAGACAGATCTTTCACAAATTTCATTAGACGGGATCATATTCACGCTTCGAAAACATATAAAAATAAACCAATGTGATGTCAAAATCTTCACTCCCAATGCTATACTCATAGTGTTGCACCGATGACTTTAGAAAAACTAAAACTTCCATTTGCTAATTAACCTTGGTATGCAAATTAAGTTGATGCAATCAGAAAAATTGGTCCATTCCATTGAAAGGCCTCAGTACCCTTATGAGATAATTCTGTAAATCTCGTGATGAAATCATATCCTCTCTCTCTCTCTCTCTCTTGATAGTGTTGATTTCCGCAGCTTTCTCTCCCAATTCTCAGCATCTACATATACCCTATTTCCTCTGGCAACTCACACCTTTGCCAAAAAGGAAAAAAGAAAAAAAACCCACGACACTCCATGAAACCTTTGGCCTCAGAAACTTTTTCCTAATTATATATAAGCAAAAAGCACAGAATGAGAAGCTCAACCAGTCCAGTCCTACAGTAATCTTCCTGGTTCTTCTTGTTCTCCAATTCTCGTCTGAAACTGATCCCCTCGTCTTTTGGCCTCTCTCGGGCCCATCTGAATGTGCGTGGGAGACACAAAATGGCTGACAACAAGGGAGCTGGAGACACCCCCAAGAAGCCCCAGCAACCACCTCCACCTCCACCTCCACAAATCTCCGCTTCTCCCACCGAAGAGACCACCCCCACCGATCCCCGCCCTCCACCACCGCCGTCTCCGGCGGTGGTCGTCACCGGAGCGACGCCCTTCATCTCGGCCCCTTTCTTCGATCAGCACCACTCTCAATTCGAGGCGGTGAGTGGGACTAACCCCAAAAGGCCAAGATTTGGCGTCGGTCAATGGAAGCTCCTGACGTCTCCCCCCGAGTCGAGCCCTTCCCCGACTACCCACCCGAACCCGAACCCCCAAGCCCACGCCACCACCGCCTCGTCGTCCGACACGGCGTCGTCGCCTACTCAGTCCCCAATAACATCTGTCCCCACCACCACCACCTCAAGCCAAGAAACGAGCAAGCTGGAAGGTGGAGGAGACCAGCAGCAATTCCAAACCCACCACCAATTCAGGAAGGGCAAGTACGTGAGCCCCGTTTGGAAGCCCAACGAGATGCTGTGGCTCGCTAGGGCTTGGCGGGTCCAGTACCAAGGAGGTGGAGGTGGCGGGTCATCGTCGGATTCAAGAATAGATCAGAACCCAGCAGCCGGCGGAGGAGATGCGGCGGCGGCGGCGGCGCCGGGGAGGGGCAAGACGAGGGCGGAGAAGGACAGGGAAGTGGCGGAGTTCTTGAACCGACACGGGGTAAACCGGGACGCAAAGACGGCGGGGACCAAGTGGGACAACATGCTGGGGGAGTTCAGGAAGGTGTACGAGTGGGAGAGAGGCGGCGAGAGAGAGCAGGTCGGGAAGAGCTATTTCCGGCTGTCTCCTTACGAGAGGAAGGTGTACCGATTGCCGGCTTCGTTCGATGAGGAGGTGTTCGAGGAGCTCGCGCAGTTCATGGGACCCAGGATGAGGACGACGGGACAAAGCAGAGTCTCGCCCGTCTTCGCTGATGACAGCGGTGGCATCGTTAGGGCTCTTCCTCCTCCGCCTCCTCCTTATAGGGACGATGATCCTTCTCTACTCACTGGTATGTAATGCAATGTCATGTTCACGTGATTCTCCTCAATGCATCATCTTTTCCTCTGCTCTTTTACTTTGTGCTAACGGTGGATCATCGTTAGCAGTAAGATGCTTCTACGAGCGATCTTACTCACAATTCATGGGTCGATCAATGAAAGAATTAATGGGTAGCTAAAAAAAAACACCCTTTAATCGGAATGTGTGTGTTTCTTGAGAGTCAGAAGCAGGTGAAGCTTCTTCTTCTTCTTCTCCTTCTTCTTCTTCTTCTTCCTGTTCTTGTGTCCCTGTCTTTTGCTTCTGATCAACATCAGTGATCAAACAAGCACATTCTTTTAGTAAGAAACACACTTATCATAGTTATTGATGAAGTTTAGTTGCTGACTACTTCGCTTCTAATTAGTGTTGTGGGTATATGCATTCTTCTTCTCGCAGCTAGGACAAAACAGCTGGTCATGAGCAGCGGAGTCGAGGCTTCATCCTATTATGTAAGTAGAGGAGGAGGAGGAGGAGGAGGCCTGTTCCTAGGGTTCGAGCCGTCGCCGCTCGACGTCGGGTTGGGCCCCTCGGCTTCCTCGGCCTTGAGGGAGATGCGCCGCATCGGGAAGATAAGGATGACGTGGGAGGAGTCTGTAAGCCTGTGGGCCGAGGAAGGCGAGCACCACCGTGGGAGGGTGAGGCTCCAAGGATCGAGCTTCTTGAACGCCGATGAATTGACCTTCTTCGACGACTCCATGGTTGCTTGCACGATGGAGGCCTTTGAAGACGGAGCTCTCAGGGGGTTCTCCGTGGACAGATTCATCCCTGGGCAGCAAGTCAAAGTCTTTGGCAGGAGGAAGTCTTCTTCTTCTTCTTCAGTTTCTGCATCTTCCACAGCTTCTGGTACGTGAACGCCTGTGTTTCTCTTTGTTCGGCATTGTCATTTAATGTGTGGTTTCTTCATATGTTTTGTGGGCAATTATTGTTACTGCATTCTGGTACATGAACGCTTTTCTTTTCTTTTTTTTTCTTTTTTTCCTTGTATAATTTTGCCAGGTTTCCAAGAGAGAGTTCAGCTTCCACTGCCAGAACCCTCTTTAAGAAGTGAGTATCCCGCGGTTTTATTTATTAATTATGAATATCGATCTTATTGCATATCCGTTTCATCAAAGGGACTGCATGATATTCCTACAAATTATTTATCCATGAATATTTCTCTGTACTTTCTAGATGTTCCTAATGTCAAATCATGAACCTAGTAGGCAGAAATTAATGTCTGCAACTCAACATCTCTACGTACGTAGGTTATGAAAGACGCTATAATCGGCTCCATTTCGGATGGACGTTGATTGTCCATTAATTCAAGAATATTAAAATGCATTGAAATGGGAAATAACATCTGAACTTGTTTCACTTACTTTCACCCCAAAAAAAAAAAAAAATCTGAACTTGTTCATGTGATAAAGAATGGGAATTGGTCAAATTCTTTTGGGGGTGTTGCAGCTATTCCTCCATGGGAACTTCAAGACCCAACCGAGTACTACATCGGTTGCTTGCGAGTCCCACCGACGACACTCCCGACATTGTTCGAGCTCTCATGGTACCTTCAAGAACCGCCGCCTGAGGAGCTTCGCTTGCCGCTACGGAGAGATGTCTACAGAGACTTGCCACCAGGCAAAGAGCTCTTCTTCACCACCTCCCACGAGCTCCTAGACTCTAGATCCTTCACAATGGACATCTTGAGCTCCATCATACGGACCAACCCTAGCCTCACCTCGTCCACTGCCACGTCCCGAGACTCCTATATCGGGCTATGGGACGATTGCCTCAACCGGGTCGTGTCAAAGTTCTGCTCCGTCGAGATGGTCATGATCCGAAAGCCCTCAGTGGCTACGGCCGAGGTGGCGCTACAAGATCAGTGGCCGAACTTGACAGGTTTCGTAAGGAACTTCTGCTTGTGGAGGGGAGAGGAGACAGATCAGGTCCGAGAGGGTCAATTAGATCCATCCTCGTCGATCATAGAGAAGCTGATGTGGACATACATGGATATTCCTTACATCTTAGGCTACTTTGCAGTCGGCCACACGGTGACATTCTGCGCACTGAGCCGGTCACAGGATGCCCGCGTTGTCCGGACTGATCTATACAAACTCGATCTGTCGTCACAAGCGGACCGTCTCAAGGCCTTGGTCCCGTGCTATAGGGTGGCCGGTCTACTGTCCCTTTTGGCCGATCGGTGCTTCGACAACATGAATGCCAACGTCGTGAATTACAAGAACAGCATTTTCCCATACAGCGATTTTGAGAGGATCGATTTGGGGAACGGAAACGTCGTGGAAATGACGCCAAACATGGTGACGAGATTCTTCTCCAGCAAAAGAAAATGGATTGCGGTGAAGGAAATATACGACTTCCTGGATCACAGGGTTCCGCATGCGGAGTTCATTTGCCGCGCGTCGGAGAAAGATTCGGCGCTGGTGTTCAAGCCAAGAGGGTGCAAATCGAAGCCCGCTAACTGCGAGCAGCTGGTGGAGGCTCTCATGTACGTGACCAAAGCGCTGGTGGCGTTGCATGACTTGTCCTTCATGCACAGGCACTTGAGCTGGGACAAGGTCATGCGGAGGAGCGACGGCGAGGGCGAGTGGTTCATCTGCGGGTTCGACGACGCGACGGGCGCGCCCCAGATAAACCCGCACGGCGGCGGAGCGGGCGGGGGAGGGGAGGCGCGCGGGCCCCACGCGCCGGAGATGGTGGGGAGGGGGCTCCATGGGGTGAAGGTGGACGTCTGGGGGGTTGGCTATCTGGTTAAGACCTGCGGGTTGACCGCGAGCGGCCTCCCGAAGATGCTGAGGGACCTGCAAAGCAGGTGCCTGGACCCCAACCCGGAACACCGGCCGACAGCTGCCGACTGCTACCACCACCTCCTGCAGCTCCAGTCGTCCCTGTCCGCGGCGGGCGGCGGCGGAACCGGCGGTGGGTACTGAAGAGGAGCCCGGTTTGACTTTGATTTGATCGGTGGAGATCGATACATACTCCCAAAGATGTGATTTTTTTTTTCTTTTTCTTTCTTTTTGGCCCTTGAAATTTCGCAACTTGGCTCGCAGAACCGGCCGGCGTTCTCTTTAAGAATTAAAAGCTTTTTCTCTCTGTGACGGTGAGGGAAAGAAATCGGGCTTTCTTTTTTCCATTCTTCCTTCTTCTTTTTTCCGTGCTCAATAAAAAGAAACATCTGTCGCTTTCTTTCGTTTTCGTGGTTACATATACTCCTTCGTCGGGGGTGGTGATGAGGCGAACACAGTGAGGAGTAGGTTGCAGTTTTGATACCTTAATATTGAAGTTTTGCTGAGATTCCGGAGCGGCGGAGGGGAGAAAATGGCGGCTCATCTCTCTATCTTTCTCTCTCTCTCTCTCTCCCCCATTTCTCTCTCTATCTCTCTGTGCTGTGCATAATAAACATGCTGAGCAGAGATCAGAGCGGGGAAAAGGGGTGTTGTCCCTTTGTATCCATCACATCAAGTCAATGTTCAACTGGTGTGGAACAGTGATTTTTGGATCTTTTTTCATAGATGAATATAAACTGGATTCTCTTGGAAATAGGGTAAATTTTTTTCTACCGTGTCTTTGTGATGTGGTCACAGTGCCTGTGAGTACTGGGCATCCCTGCAAAACTGCAATTGCCAGAGTGCAGCTTCTAATTAAGTCAAATCTCACAAATCTTATTTTAGAGCCAGTATATTTTAGTATTTTTTTATAAAAAAGAAATATATTTGTGAAATGACGTGTCGCGATTATGTTGGCATCCTTAAGTAAGTTTTATCCACTGACAGTTTAATTAGGTTGTTTACATATGCTTTATCAAATTTATTTTCTGAAAGAACATATCTAGCCTAGGATTAGGGATCCTTCCAATTTGACCGTTTAAAATAGTGGACTCATCGGCTTTTCAATTGCAATCAATGTAGTGGAGAGAGAGAAGATGAAACAAAAGCACATGGTCAAGTGACTTATAAGTCGTGTTTAAGGTGGAGCTAATTTGTGTCCCAAAAAATGCACGTGTCTAGCATTAAACTTAAGTAACTATCTAGTCTTGAAATCAATAAAATACTTCCGATTGTGTTTTGGCCCGAAAATAATACTAGAAGTGTCATTACTTTTTTACGATACTAAAATTTTTCAAACAATCACTTTAGTGTCATTAGATCCATTAAACAAGTGGGTTGGATTGGTTTAATTGAGTTGAAGATGTTCAAATCCAAATCAATCCATTTTCATGTAATATAAATCTATTAACCCATGCTCGATCTCCCTCATAAATCATTGCCTCATTGTGGATTCTTCAAATTCATTGTCTAGTCTTGCAAGTCATTGCCTAACTCATGTTTGTAGAATGCATAATTGCAATTAACCTCAAGATCTAGGGATCACCTCACACAACAAACCTCAATCTTGCATGCATACACTTACATCCGGAATATATGCTCTTTCGGCAATTCTCTCTTTTTATCAATTCAATTATTGAAAATCTATCTACATCCATTGATTCAAATGCTTACTTCTTCATACCATGGTGTTTTCATTAGGAATGAACGGTTCTAGTTTCAAAGTTTTAGGTTTCGTACAGGTTCTAAATAGAATCTCGAATATACCCGTTGGAGTAAGTTCGTTATTTTTTAGAACCTAGATACTATCTTGCATACACTAAAACCTAGAACCCATCATATTACAGGTTCCAGAGTTGGTTTTAAATTTTACCCAAGTTCCATATGTATTATTAATTAAACGATTACAATTAATCATTACTTTTAATAATCACCACTTGCTATAACAATCCACTAATTATCAGTTATATTTACACACTCGAATAATATGAAATATTAACAAAATAAAAGTCTTAGTTATGAAATTGAAGTTTTGACCAATAATTTTAAATTATACATTCATCATCAAACGTTATTTGTAAGATCATGCGAAGATATAGAATAAGAAAAATACAAAAACTTATTTCAAATTCCAAGTTATAAGTTCTACTTATCTAAAAACCCATTGATCAAACCATGTACTTCAATTTTTATATCTATAACTTACCCCGCATACCATGGAATCTAGAATTAAATAAATTTCCATCAGTCTGGTTATTCTATTTCAAGTTCTACTCAAAAATCATGCTCATCCTTAGTTTTCACCCATATTATGAATTATGCAAACTATATGCACATAAAGAAAGGCCATATGTAATGAGAAAGCATACTAAATTCCGTTTACTAAATGACATGACAAGTGATATTCGTGATATAGAACACCTTAATTTCTAAACTACCGACCATAAAATGATGCATGCAATGTCATGTCATTTAGTAGGGAACTTTTTATAAAATACAGCATGCCTAGCAAGCATTCCTTATATATGTGCATATATATATATATATATATATATATATATATATATATGTTACTTCTTTTTAGGAAAACCTAACTCCATAAAGTAAGTCTGCTACAGATTTGTGTTTTCTTCTAGTACTGTACTGATGGATACTAGACAGATTCGGCACTTGGAAGAGACCAGCTGATTAGAAAGCATTGCAACTCTTTCTCGGATAATGGAAAATCAGGCATTTATATGTGATTCACGCTTGGGCGGGCACTTGTGGAATAGGAATTAAAGTGTGTGCACTAACGTAAACGTGGGTACATAAGAGTGAATTTCTTCAAAAAGGATAAAAGACAAGTCATCTGCTTTTAAGATTATGTTGAGCGGCGACAATTTGAACAATCAACATCTTAAAAATTCGACAATAGGCAACACGAAAGTTACAAAAATTATAATCCTCTATAGTAGATATAAAATACACACGTTGTACTTTTTGTAAAAGGTCCCTGAAAACTTATTGTTCTTAGCAAATTTATCTATCTTTGATTTCATGCAATTTACTTCATGGCAACTATTATTCCCAATGTTGTACTTTAAATTTCTTGTCATTTACTTTCTTGTTCAAAATCAACAGTGAAATTCACAGCTTTTTGTCAATTTATATCGATCCATCTACATTCTAATATGTATTTCATCATATTTTCCGTGTAACACTTTTTTAGCACGCTTAATAGGACATATCTTGTTGATTCAAGAAGACCACAATGGCTAGAACCAAATATCGACGAGGGTCTGACAATGTTGTTGGCAACAACCATCCGGTATCACAAACTGAAAATGAAGTTGTTGCACATTCAAAGTCGTCAACTGCTGGAAGGGCAATAGAAGAAAATCAACGTGAAGGGGGTTTTCTTCCAATGTATCTTATTGAAGAGTAGTTAATGAATGTTGCTCCAAATTTCAACATGGTGTCTACCATGGGACAATTTCTCCAAAAATAGCAAAATGATATGACTAATTACATCATGAGTCACATGATGAATGCGATTAAGCCAATTGTCATTAATGATGTGAATGATACTTTGTTAAGACTAGGATCATCTAATCCATCCCCACCATTGCAAGTCAATCCAGTGGTAATAAGGTATGTTCCTAGTCTCTCTCAATTTATTGGTGCTAACAATGTTGGTTAGAGTAATCAACCCCAATAAGAACTACGCAACAATTTGGATTGTCTAAAAGCAAGGCTAGAATAATGAGAATACTCAGGGTACCGTTGGTCAAAATAACCAAATTTGTAACAATATCACCTAATGCGAATATTCCTAGTAGGCCTAACATGCCTATTAACATATGTAATCTGCCAATACCATGATAAGTCGATCTATTGGTTTTGTTGCCATGCTGTCTAAAACTGATATATTAATTTACTACCTGTGTAACTGGGCTTGAGATGGAAATATTATTTCAAATTTTAAAAAATGATGCATGAGGTATCAATTGTTGATTTGGCATGCTCTATCAATGCCATGATAAGTCAATTGATTTGTTTGTTGCTAGGTTTTAGAAGGCTATACATAGATGCGTCCCTTTGCTCTTTGAAAAAGAATTCTCGAATTCAACTTGCCAAAATATTACTTGAGAAAAATTCGAGGGCTAAAACTTTGTCAATTTATTTCAATTCGCAATTAAAGTGTCAAAGTAGGAGCAACTACTTATAGACAGAGATAAAAGGCCCACATGAATACTTTACACAAAATGTGACACTAATACAAAATTATGAACCAGAGTATGAATTTTTATTTTTTTGGTCAAAGTCATATAATGAATTTAACCAGGATGAAAACATTGAAATAAATGTGGCAAAAATGGTGCTAAACAAGCCTTACATTTGTCAAACCTTAAAGCTTGTCAAAATAAGTACATAAATAATGGCTAAGGTTAAAGACACTCGAATTTATTTGCTTGATGCTTATAAGTAAAGATAAAATCTTTGACTGAAAGACGTTCTTATTTAATTAAGTGAAGGACGTGTAATGTATATTCAGTAGCTAAAACATATTGCAAGTGGCACCATTCACGGAGCTATAACGTAATCAATTGTGTTATTTTTAAGAAAACAATTCAAGAGGTAATTTGGCGATGAAAAATCACTTTTGTTGAATGATTGATGACCATTGATTATTTAATTTATAAAATCAAATGATTGATAAACCATTCCAGTCTTTTTAAATAAGGCATACGTTGACACCAAAAAATGACTAACTTTTAGTTATTATTGATAAGTAACAAATTGAGTCAATAAACAGTTTGGTTAAAACAGTCCATAACTTGAAAATTCGACAACACACGATACGGAAGTTATTGATGAGAGCATACATCAAGCCTTGTGAAGTGAACAAGCAATCGAAACAAAAACATAATTGCCGAGTGATTGTATTTTATTGCCACTATTTTAGGATTTTTTTTTTTAACTTTTTGTAAATAACTTTTACTAGATAATATGAGATAATGGATAGTGTAACTTCTCGTAACCGTTAATAAGATTAGAAGGTTATTTGTTTATTTGAATTTAAAAGTCGTAACCATCGATAGTGGGATGTAGATACCCACATTGTACTCTCTATAAAAGATCTCCATCAATCATAGAAATCAACATTGCTTTGCAAATTTATTCCTATCTTTAATATTTTGCAATTTTCAGCGCTAGCAATGATCATTTTCAATGTCATTACCCTAAAATTCTTTGTCATTTACTCTCTTTTCTAAAATCAACAAACGATCCATCACAACTTTTGTTGATATATATCGATCCATCTCCGATCCAAAAGGTATTTTCATCACGTTTTTTGGGCCAAACTTATTAATAACTCCAATCCCACATAAATTCGAGAGACAATAAGTCTGCAGAACCAAAATAGATACGATTCAACGGAGGACCATGACCAACCAGCGTCCTGCATTCGCCAATACGTGCGTATGTCTTGTCGTTGTGTAGAGATGTTTCTAAGTGACATGACACGAACAACTCTGCAGCTACGAGTTGTCAAGTTTCAGAGGATATCTGTCATGTAGGAAAGGGGGAAAAGAGGAAGGGAGGGAATAATAATGGTGGGAGGAGGGAGATGCTTATGTTGAGGTGGAGTCCAACGAGGCTACGTATTGCGGCCTCGATTCACCGGTGCTGGAGGGAGGGAGGGAGGGAGGGGAGGGAGTGGGAGGGGGCCATTGTTGCTGCAGAAAAGGCCTGCATTATTGCCCTGCTTGTGTGGGGGCAAGCCTTTTGCTCTTATGTTGGTGGCCTCTCCTGTCCCCTTATTTGGGAAAATATTCCGTGTACTGCAAAAAATATACTCTGCTCCCAAAACCATTTCGAACCAGATTTTTCCTTTTCTTTGTTAAAGACTATAAAGAGGGTCTTGCTTTTCCTTGACAGAGGGTTTTTAACAGAATCCATGATGGGATGATACTCGTTCTTATGATGTGCCTTTTTTTGGTCAAGGCATATCGGTCTTATGATGTTGAGTTCGAAGGAGCTAAGGAAATCGATCTTGCTTGGGCATGTCTTGATTGGTTTAGGTAGATAATACATGTGAGGAGCACATACTAGTTTTGACTTTTTCGAAGGGGCTGGGTAATGATGATTTTCAATCAGAAAAATGGAAATGGGAATTTGATATTTTATTGAGTTTTCCACTAATTGAGCAGAATAGATATTCAAAAACCGATACATGGAAACACTTAGGCTACGTCGATCATCTACATTTTTAATCATGGTAAGATTTGATAGGATATAATATGAAATATGGGAGATTTTGTTATATCTTGTTTATTATTTGGTGTTTATAATGATAAAATCGGATATATTTACATCACATCATATATATTATTTGGTATAAACGTCATATCAATATAAATGAATCACTAATTTTACAAACAAAAATTGTAAAAATCTCTCATGACAACTCTTATTATTATTATTTTTTTTTTATTTTCCTCTCTTTTTTAATTACTATATATATATTTTATTTCTATCTTCTCCTTCCATCATTCTCTGATAAAATTTTATCAAATAGAAAACTGTATAAATATACCTAAAATACTAAAGTGTCTAAAATATGTAATCAACATATATTTTATATTTGAGTTTATATTATACGTTAGAATTAAATTCGAATATATATATTAAAATAAGATTATCTTTAAAAAAATAATTTTTTATTTTTTGTTGTTTTGAATTTCTTATTTTGGAATTCGAATATTACTTATATTGAAATATAATTTTAAGTTTGTTGATTTAAGAAGTTTGTTATATGAGGAAAAACTTTCCTATTATGAATATTAGAAATCCTATCAACGTTTATCCCATCTCCTTCATTGGATAATTTTATTTAACCTATATTTCTTTTATATCTGACTTTATTCTATCTTGAGTAAACACCAAATACATGATATGATAAATTTTATCCTGACCAACGAACGTAATTTTAATGAATTTGAAAGGAATGGTACTTAGAAGTACTTTGTTTGTATAAGAGAGACTACAACAGAAGTCTCATTGAAAAAGGGTACATCTATCTCATCGAAAACTTTATAATAAAGGAAATTATTTTAAAAATATTAATTTTCATTTATTTTTTCGTTTAGGGAAAGTGATTTCTTTCTTACTAGAAGAGGGAAGTCGGTTTCCCCGATCTAAGCTTGTTGTTTCGCAATATATGGAAAATATTTTCCATAAATCGATTAATCTCCTGTCATCTAAACATCAAAAATTCTAAAAACATTCTTCGAAGACAGTTCTCCATCAAACAAATAAACCCTTAATTCATTAAAAGACGAGAGCAAAGCCCAAGTAATAATGAGTTAATGGACGTGGCTCTAATGAAAAGAGGAGAGCGCCCAAAAGCCCATTTCCGCCGCACTCCATAGAACTCTTCTTATGGTTTATAGCTTCTTCGGCCCATGTAACTCTTAAAATCAGAAACTAAAATGGCATAAGATGAAGAACGCTCTTTTCTTCAGCATTTCATTATGGGCCGAAGCCCTTCTCAGATTTTTTTATTTTTTTTTAAATTCTCATTTTGTTTTGCTGCTTTTATTCTTTGAACTGATCTAAACAAGAATGACCATTGACCATTCTTTAACACAAGTCGGTCTCTTGCGCTGATCCAATCCGAGCAAAGATCAGTCATCGACCTCGACATGAAAGAAAGTAGGTCTACAAGAGATCTTGAGCAGAGGAACTCAATTGGGCTTTAGAGGGTTTCCAAGACTTGCCTAATTCTAGCTTTGGTTTTTTCCAATCTAAGGCCTATAATCACTTTAGTTTTTTTTGGTTTTTTTTGGGGTTCTTTTGCTGGCGAGACTCATGCCCTAATCAGTAATCACGTTTCACAAAGAAGGGACCCGGTCCCCATGAGGAACGGATTTACGTACCTTTGAGATCGATCATTTATAAGTTCCGCGAATGAGACGCGCGATTCGACGAGCCAGGGATTATATAGACGAATCCGAAACAGCAAGAATACAAAAAAAAAAGGCTCTACTAAGAGCGTACGCCGTGTCGTCATCATCGATTTGGAGGAGGCTCTTTCCCTTTTTATTCGAATCCGCACACTCACGTCCTTTTCCCTTTTGCTCCTAAACAAATTCAGTTCTTTTACAGGTGTGCCGTGACGACAAATCCCAGCGATCCAGCTGAGTCACTCCCACCAAATCATCTCTCGAGTGGCTCCTCCTTCGTTATCTTTCGCTTCGTGCGCGTCGATCTCCCACCACCGATACTGCCTGCCATAACTAAGGAAGAAAGCGAGAGAGCGATTAAGGGAACGTGACAAGAGAAGAATACAACGAGGGAAGAGCCAGCCCGTCGGCTTGCTGGGACGAAATCTTCGTCATCGCCAAGAGAAACGACAAACGAAATGCTAAGGGGATTTAGATTTTGTGCCACTTCGATCGAGTTCCGTCGTGCGCGGTGTCCATCCTGGCACGTTATTAGGGGAGGGGGGGAGGGATAGGTTCTGTTGCGCTAATCATTCTCATTATTCTAATCGGCGACAGTAAGCAATTACAACTCGATTTGATCATGTCGTTTGTCCGTTTATGCCTCGGCCAGATGCCTTATCTAACTCTCAAACCTTGCTGCCAACGCGATCAAGATAGGGGGCCACAAAGCATAGTAATCACGATGGTGATTAGATATCGACGTTATAAAGATATAACCATACCGTTATGTTTTGACATGTCATGACTTAAATAGGACGAACATATCGATACGTACGCACTGACGAAATGCCACTCGACTCGTGCTTTGTGTCGACCATCTTATATTTGCTTCGGAAATAAGACAAGTAGTAGAAAAGTACGAGGCGATAGCAATGGCATGTTGTCTGAGAGAGAGAGAAGATTAGGTTTTATATCTTATCATCGCTATGATCAAGGGAATTCCAACCGGATCTTCTTCATTTTCGCAGTTCTTTTTCCAGGGTTATTTCTTAAATCAGAATTTAACTTATCGAAATGCGCGATCTTTTTGGCTGATGCTACGGGAAATCACAAAGGACGGGAAAAGGATGTCTTAAAAAGTTCAAAAGCAGCAAACCCTAAAAAGGGCACCGCCCCTAGAAATGCTAATAATCCAGATGCGCAATTTGCTGAAACGAATTCCTATTGGTCCGAAATTAAGGCATCGCTTGTTCCGTCCCATTAACAAATTAAACTTAGATTAAATAATAAATTTATTATTATTATTATTATTATTATTATTATTATTGGTCGGATATAATTATTATAATCGCAGGTTAGTAATACCACTACGGCATTTTTGTTTATTCGCGACGCAACTACCGATGAGAACAAAACCGTCTATGATTTTGTCGTGTCCCAAGGCGTTGGCAAAAGGAAAGAAGATCTCGTTTTGGTAACAGAGGTAGAGATGTTGAATATATATCGGATGGAGACTCCTCGAGTGAATGTCATTTTGCTCAGAGTGAAAAAAAAGAAAAAGAAAAAAATGAAAATCTTAAAAATGAAAACAAGCCCGCACAGCTCAAGCTTAAAAAGTTGTCTACGTTGATTCGAGATTTGGTAATTATGATTTGGAATCGTCAATTCCACATGGGTTGCGCTTGAAATTATTGTTTTCTCTATCAAGTGATCCATGACAAATTCAACTAAATTCTAAAGGCGGTGCTGTTTCCACCCCCTTCAATAATTATATGTACTCTCATTTACATTAAAAAGATGAAAGCATTCTCAATCTTTCGATTGTAATTTAAAATTATGGTCTCACTCATTCTTTTTTCTAATTTTACTTTTATATTCAGGATAATTACCATGATTAAGTATATCACATTTTTTTTTAGCTTATTAAAGAAAAGCTCTTCCTATAATGTTCTACATGCTCCGTGTTTAATAACGAAAAAAAGATGTTTTTAACACATCATAAAATTGAAAAGTATCTTCTTCATTATTGATCTTATAACAATTTATCTATTTTTCATTCCTCTTATTTCAAGAGCTCACTTTCTTGGTTAAATTTTTATTAACTTCATTAGTCTAAAATATATATCAAGTCTCTTTATTTATCTTATTAATAAGATCATTTTATACATGTGAGATGTTAGAGGAATACCTCTAGGAGTACACTAAAAACATTATGCACATACTTATTAGATATATATATATATATATATATATATATATATATATATATATATATATATATATATATATATATATATATATATATATATATATATATATATATATATATATATATATATATATATATATATATATATATATATATATATATATATATATATATATATATATATATATATATATATATATATATATATATATATATATATATATATATATATATATATATATATATATATATATATATATATATATATATATATATATATATATATATATATATATATATATATATATATATATATATATATATATATATATATATATATATATATATATATATATATATATATATATATATATATATATATATATATATATATATATATATATATATATATATATATATATATATATATATATATATATATATATATATATATATATATATATATATATATATATATATATATATATATATATATATATATATATATATATATATATATATATTATATATATATATATATATATATATATATATATATATATATATATGTATTTTGTAAAATAGTTCATAAATAATATTAATTTCTATCAATCCAAAATAATGATATTTCACTTAAAATATCCAAAAATTATTTACTGTATGCAATGTTTTGGTTTAATTAAATTCCATCTACTTAATAATTTATCTATAAATTTGATAGACAATGTAGAAAAGAGCTAGATTTGTTGGAAATTTCTCTTTTTTTGACAAAACAAATTCTTCTAGAAGTAATATCAAACAATTAAAAAAAATATAGTGCCCTATTTATACATGGAAAATCTACGATAAACACAAATGAACACAAGAAATCATTAATCATGATAAATAAATCCTGCATAGATATAAAAATACTTTAAAAAAAAAGGAAAGTAAATAAATTCTGGACCACCAATATTGCAAATGAACGATAGATGGAAATTTTGTCTGTTTGGCAAAAATTGGGTGGCTGTTGTCGTAAAGGAGGTGGAAACAGTGTCGTCCAATTTTAATTATAATTTCCCAATTAAAATTCGCGATATTTGCTCTCAGGTAACATTCGCTAGAGGACAACGGTTTAAACTAGGTCAAGAGATTACTGACGACATCTGTAATTAGTTATGAGGATTATGGTTAAGTTGGTCGGCAAGGTCGAAATTATAAAATAATCCAGCTGGATGGAAATTAAAATTTTTATGGGGGCATAATGAGAACAAGAGGGGTACAGATAATGCGGAGCGGAAGACAGTTGGGTATTCTCGTGGCATGGAAAATTTCCCCCGAATACTTTAATTTAATTTAAATTGAATTGAATTTATAAAAAAAAGATTTTGTCGATTTTTTATGTGACACGATTAACAACAAAAGATGTCCACGTGATGCGGGCCTTTTGGAAGGGAGTACGGGAATGGGACTGTCATTGTCCTTACTTGTGGCGGCTGTGTATGTCTACATTAGTTAGCCAGACCTTTTCTTTATTTATTTAAAAGCCAAAAAAAAAAAAGAAGTGGTGCGATTTTATTTTACTTAAATCGCTCCCAGTTGAAAGAAAATTAGTCTTGCCATAACTCTAAATGATTATAACACTTTTTAATTTATCGAGTTGATGAAAATATGTTTAAGAGAACTAATTAATCAAAATCACGAATGGAGAGAGAGAAAGAACGTTGTTATTTACTAATACTGCAAAAGGCACACATTGCTGGGAAATATTATTATCCGTATTAATCAAAACAATGATGTTTTATTCCATCACTTTTTGTTGTTTTTTTTGGTAGTTTCTTACCAATTTCATTTCCCTTCTTTCACTTACTAATGTGCTCAATCTTAATCCCTATAAAGGCTTGTTCTTGATGAGATTGAACGTTTTTGATAATCTTTGTTAAATAAATATCTTAAATATAAATTATAATCATTAAGAATTCACAATTTTAACTTAAGAATTCATCCGAGAAAATTTGGACTAAAGAATTATACATCACAATTAGAGATTACACTTTAGAGAGACATAAATAAATGAACCCGAATAATAATTTTTCAGATCAGTTAGAATTCCAACCTCTAAATTTACTAAAATACTCAAATCTTAAATGATTCTCCTAAAAAGGGAACACGCATGTAAACTTCTTAGATTTGAACACAAAAGACGGAAAAACAACAGTTTAGGAAATGTCGATAAGAATCATTGGATTTATTTGCTCCACATTAAATGTATGTATTTTTTCTTCGAACAATATTACCACTAATGAGATTTTGTGAGGGCAATTTGGAACTATATAAATCTGAGGACGCATCTGAAACTATTTGAGAAATTGTAACCCATATTGGATCATGTCTACAATTTTCTTTTACAACACGGGATAAGATAAGAAAATAAATGCCTGGGCAAAACATGTGGGGTGAATGTATGGTACAAATGGTACGATACTTCTCAGATTGGTGCATTTTTCTATTTGCTAAATTCCAACTTTTCAGAAGAGGCATTTCAAAAGAGTCCCATGATATTCTAATATATTCGGATCACCACATTTAAGTAAATATTTTATAATACTCACTTATTTCAAAATTGAAAAATGAATTGTATTAAATCAGATTCAAGAAATGAAATTTACTAGTGAAGATTTCTTTACTTTAAATTTTAAACCACGAACTCTTGATCTCTATAGTAATATCTACAAATCAGAAAAAAAGAATTCAAATAGGTGTAGTGCCTCAAGAAAAGGACACCGATGCCATTATTACAATGTCAATAAAAGTAGTCTCATGCATTTGATTTAGTCATTAAAAGTATGAATGCATGCAAGAATTAAGCACTCGACATAAGTTCGACTCGACACGTCATTAAGATCGAAATAATCCAATGTCTGGACCATTAATCCGGATCTGTCTAGGAGACAAGCATCTTGTCATCAGCATATTTCTAAAATGGCAATTGATTTATCGAGAACATTAGGATCATTAGATCACGTCTGCTTCATTATACGGAGGACTTTCCCTATCGTTTACGCATTTACTTGCGGTTGAATCATTTTCCGAAGGTGGAGCGGAGGAATGGATTGGGTGGGGGCTCGTGGCAATGCAGACAACACCAAATAATTATAAAATCGGGAAAGGAGAATGTTGCCGCACAACACGACAAGCGCAACGACAATTGTCCCAAGTATTCCTTGGCATTCCCTCTTTTTTGCTTGCTTTTTTTATTTATTTTATTTTCAAGAACCCATCCAAAAATCTCCCAGATATGTATATAATAAAAGGCACGATACGCGAAATAAACAACGAGAAGAAAACCAAAATGAGTTGCAGAAGGGTCGACTACGCTACAAGGGAAAAGCTCTGTCCATCCTCAGTGGAGTTTAGCTTCTCCTATTCCCTTTGAATCATTCAATTTTTCCATCGGGTCAGGATTTCCATTTGGATGTATGCGAACGTGGGTCCATCCAACTAAGCATATATTGTTACATTAATGGAAATTATTGGTTCTGATCTTGATATATTGTATTGTGATGATGCATGTCGAGGGAGGGTCCAGGGCAAAGTAATAATCACTCTCCACCGCCATTTCAATTAACTATGCGCATGCTTATCATCGAGGAGCACTTTTATAAATCCGACCATCGGGTTCTCTCACGAGAGGACAAATCTTGTTAGCCATTGAAAATCTTCAAACCTCGAAAGGGTTTCATTTTTAACAATTTTGTGCGGTCGGAATAGCTCTATCTTTCTATAACGGGAAAGGTTTGTTAGTGATCTCAAACCGTCGAATTCGTATTCGCCCAAGAGAAGAGGCCCCAATCAAGATGGATCATGATAGAAGAAAAGATGTGCATCTCGTCAGTACTCTTTTAAGTAGTTTATTCTTTAATTCAAATCTTGATTAGATTGATTTTGGAAAATGACACAAATAATCCTTAAATTTTGACCCAATATACGATGTGGTCTCCGAACTTTTAATTTATTGAATGTAATCCCTAAATTTTTTGTACGTCTTCGATTTAGTCTATGAACTATATGAATGTTCAATATTATCCCTGATTTCGAATTAATAAAATGACTGCTTCGAATATTTTATTATAGTTCAAAGACTAAATTGAATATATACCAAATGTTAAGAAACCACATTAAATAAATTGTAAGTTAGAAATCACATTAAACATTAGTTAAAGGTCATGGACCATGTTGCACATTGAACTAAAATTCATGGGTCATTTATGTCATTATCTCATTGATTTTGGAATACACATATACTGCCTCGTATATGTATAATGAGTAAAAGTGCCCCCGACATGGTGGTAAGGAAAGTCATGACATGATTCAACCATGAGATATGCTACGTTTGAATCAAATGTTTGACCATTCAGTCAACCCCTATCAATTTAATACTTTTATAATTGCTATGTTTCATTAATATATTTGAAACCACTAGGGGTTGTCCTAGGACCACCCTTCTCATTTGTGAAGGGGTTGGGGAGTTCAATTCCCCACTTTCGGGGATTGGGGTTACATAGGATAGGGTGAAAAAAAGAATAAAATATTTGTTTTGGTTCAATTTGATTAATTGATTTTTAGTTGTAGTTAGTACCTCTAATTCTTACCCGTTTACACCCCGAGAAGAATATAGCACGAGAGGGATACGTGTTTCAAAAGTTTTAAACTTATTGCATGATGGTTAATTCAGTTTTAAATTTTTAAACTTAATCAATTTAGTTTTAAATCTTTTGACAATATTCCAATGTCATGCTTCCAACTAATTTTGATTGAAAATCACTGATGTGGATGTAGACCATTTTCTATGGCCGGATGTTGATGCTAATGGAGACGATATTTGCAATTTTTCATAAAATTTGCTAAATTTTTATTATCTTTCCTGTTTTTGTCTTTCCTTTTTTTACCACTATTCATCTTCCCAGAAGGACGCCGGCCATCACCAAGGCCTTGTCATCTACGCCACCATTCTAGGAAGATGAACAATGGGAAAAAAAAAAAAGAAGAAAAATTCAAAAGAGAATGCAAAAATCATCTATGGCGGCATTGCTCATGTTATACAGGACAAACGGCATTGACTGGATTGCCACCTTAGAGATTTTTTTATATTAAAATTGGCTAGAAAGATTACGTTGAAAAATCGTCCACCGTTCCAAGAAGATGAACAATGGGGAAAAAAAAAAGAAAAGAAAAAAAAGAAGAAAAAATTCAGAACATTTAAAAGAAAATGCAAAAATCATCAATGGCAACACTGCTCATGCCATATAGGACAATCGATATTGATTAGACCGCCATGTCGGCAATTTCCAATTACAATTAGCTAGAAGGATTACGTTGAAAAATTGTCAAAGATTTAGGATTAAATTAGTCGAATTGAAAAGTTAGAATTATATTGACTGTTGTATAATAAGTTTAGGACTTTTCGAATAATTTCTCCTAACACAAGAGTTGATGTCAAAGCCTCTTCCACAGACCATGTCGGGACAGGGAAGCATATTCCTTTTTAAAGTTCAATTTGATTTCAGTTTTCGAAGTTATTTCTCAAATCTCGTCCTCTAAGATGATTCGATTTTGAAGATTTTTTTTTTGATGTTTGAGGTTGAAGCTGATGAAAAAACTGGGAATATTTAATGAAGCATCTATTCTCCAAAATGCAAAATTTACATCAAGGCAGGGTTACTGTTGGGTAAACTTTTCTACATTAACGAAGGACAAAAGGAGAAGGAAAAAAAAAATACAAAAAATAGCTGATCTATTACAGCTCTTTATTGGTTCTCATGTTTCTTGATCTCTTGCCCTTTGATCATCGTGACCATCATGGGTGCCAGTACTATCTGGCTACAGAAGACGTACCCTTGAAGGTAAAAGATATTTTGGCTTTTCCTCTAACTCTCTGTTTGTCCCTCTCCAACGCCCTTTAAAAAAACCCACCTCTTCCCTTTGATCTCTCTTCTTTGTCGTCGTCAATGTCCATCTTCTTTGCTTTGGCAGAGAGGCTCTTTTACCCCCTTTGTTAGCCGCAACTTTTCGGACCTCCAAATAGATCTCTCTAGTTGTGACAAATCTTCATCACCGAACCGGTTCAGATGTTCTCTGTTGAAGCCAGTTGGTGAATGCTCGGAGCGTGTTCATGTCGGCCCTGTAATGCTTCTGAGTGAACTCGAGGAGCACCGGCCATGTGAAGTCCGGGTACACTCTCGGACAGGACATTGCGACCAGCTCACTCGGTGGTCTCACCACTTTGTCGCTCCTCGGGCACAAGAAGAAGGCGAGGGACTTCCTCGGAGTTTGGCTGTTCACCACTGCTCTGTGCAGACAGCTCTTGTATAGCCCGTTTGATAGAGCCTGTTGTGACCCAACGAAAAGAGAAAAATCACAGTTCAATTAGCCCTTAGCCGAATAGATACAAATTTGGGGATAGATTTCTAATGATTGACTAGACAGTGGGCACAAATTAACGCATATACTGTGAGACTTACCATGAAAGTGTCGCCGATGTTGACGACGAACGCGTTGAAGTTCGGGCTGATGGAACGCCACTCGTTGTCGACAAACACTTGGAGCCCGCCAACTTGGTCCTGGTGTAGGATGGTTAAGGATGTCGGGTCGCAGTGGGGACCGGTTCCTAGGGTGAGGTCCGGCTTCTGGCACGGAGGGTAGTAGTTGAGCCTCATGATCGAATCGTTGCTTTCGAAGAACTCCCTGAAATGGTCTCTGCCGATTCCTAGGCTCATTCCTAGCAGCTCCATTATTCCTAGAGACAGTCTGCTCATGGCCTCACAATAGTCCTGGTACACCCTCCTGAAACACAAGAAAACCAAAATCATCATCTGTCTTAGTACACGCTACACACAAAACTATAGAGTTATTGACTAATCTCCTCATAGATTGATGCTAATAAAGCGTGGGGGAAATCATGTTTTCTTTCGACGACCGAGGAACATACTCGATTGTCACGAAAGAAATGGGCGATAGGTTTCGTACCCGGATTGCTCAAACTCTTCGCCCATGGTGTTCTTGAAGTAGTCTTCCACGACATTGGCCGAGCTTTTCTCGGCGGAGTAGCAGAAGGAAAGCGTTTCTTTCCACGGGAGCTTGGAAGAGAACCTGCCAGTGAAACTGCTGGCATATCCACAATGCTCACCGAGCTTCCTCTGAGCGCTCTGCTTCTCGCTGAGCGGTAACCTGAAGAATTTGTCCATGTACTTGTGAGCGTCCGATATGAGGCCAGCATCCACGCCGTGATTGACGACAAGGAAGAAGCCGTGCTTCTGGCACGCATCCCCCACGAGCCTCGATGCCTCCACGGAGGCACTCGGGTCTTTGGAGAGGAACCCGTCCAAGTCGATGAGCGGGACGGCGAGATCCGGGGCGTTCGCACACGGCTTTTCCTCGTCGGGCCAAATGAACTGTTTCGGGATGTCGGGTTGGTGCCGGATCACGGAGGCGTCAAAAACTAGATGTTTTTTATCCTCTCTGGCTTCATCTTTGTGCTGCGGAGGCATGGCTGGTGAGGTTTTACTTGTGAGGCAATCAACTGCCATTGCATTCAGGAAGCTATATATGTGAGCCGACTTTTTTTCCTGTGCAGGGGAAATGAGGGAGGAGTGGGCGGGGAATAAATTTGAGAGTTGGGATAAAAGAAAAGCCAAGGCCGTTTATGGGGGGAGATGAGTGCACAAAATGTAGGAATCTTTATAGCTCTCTATCTGGGGCTGTGTAAGCTGTTTGTTTGCAAACGAGGACCACAAAGAGAGTGAATTTGCATCGGTTGGTGCTTGTCAATTTGACAAAAAAGATTTTAGTAATTTTCACACTATTATATTGCCCCAATTTGATTCTAGGAGTGTTGTCCTTTTTGTAGTTGCCAAAAGAGCTTTTCCCAATGGCGTTTTTGGCGTTTCTATGGAGGAAAGAGAAGGAGTGCTAATGTCACCCTGTCTTCTGTATCTGCCCAATCAAAATCATTTAGAATCAGCTACGCCATTCCAAGTTTGGCTCAAAACAGAGCAAAGTGGCTGAAAAAATTGGGGGAAGAAATAATGGGCAGGAAATATTTTTGCATCTGCTTTTTCACAATAACAAATAAAAACCGAAGCTTTTGCTGTGGTGGTAAAGAGAACGGTGAGTTCTTGCGGGGAGGGACTGAACTGATGGTGATTTGGGGAAAGAAGGATCTTTTGTTGAGGATCTTCTTTCCCTTTTACCTGAGGGGAATTGAAAAACCAAATTTTGATTGGGAGTCAGGGAACTTCTGCTCTTGGGAAAAGAGACAAGGGGAATTTTTTGGAGGAAGCTACAACCTCTTGAGGCAAAATCACAGGACCTTAAATGAGCCACAGAGAGAGAGAGAGAAGAGAGAGAGAGAGATGATGGTGATTCGTTCATGTAAGGAGGGACAATCTTTTAGGACAAGAGGACTCGGACAGCGATTTGTTCTGAGGTCCGTAATTCAGAATCTGCGCATTGCAGTTGCAGGGGTCGGTCGATACAGAGGGTCTGAGGGTTTTGGTCCTGGTATTTGTAAGTCGAGACTTGAGATGATCTGTTCCTTTTGGGGTGTTAATTCAGACACATGAAGGTTATTTCTGTTTCTTGCATATGTAAATATGCAATTACGTTCCAATAAATAATCGAGTCTATAACATGTGAAAAAAGTGGGGCTAACAGCATAGGCTCACTTGGAATAATGCCATTCTCAATATTGCGATTGGCTCAATTCGTTATATCGGTAATTGAACCAGTTTATACTATACTTGTGAGAAAAAAAAAAAAAGTCATAATATTTTGCCCTCTTCACAAAGCAACTTTTGCATATGTGAGTCCTTCTCACCTAAATAGAGTCTCATGTAGGCTAACCTCAGTTTAGAAAGAAATAACAGAATTGAGCATTTTGGAAGCTTGCCAAATAGACTCTATATGTAACTAAAAAGATGTATAGACATTATGAAATTTTACTAATTATTGCTACTAAGCCGATTGGTGTTGTCTATATCTGAATTACTCCATGAATATAACTATAAGTGCAATCGGATTATAATGAGATCGGTTAAATTATAATATTAGAGTTTATATTACTAAGTACATGAAACTATTAGGGAAAATACAATCTCGTCGAAAGGAGTAACATCGCTTGAGACAAAGGCATTTACCAAATCGGAAGTAAACATTTGAAAGGAGTAAATCCTTCAAGATGAAGTAATTTCCTTATAGGAGGTTACCTGGAAAGGAGTAAATTTTGCCTAGAAACTAGTCGCATCACTTTATAGAAAGCGTGAAAGCAGTGGATTACTTTTTTTTTTCTTTTGTCGGTACAGTGGATTACTTTAAAAGGAGCAATTAACATTGAAAGCCGTAACATCTTTCACGTTCCATTTATTCCGCAAAACATATTTTTCAATAAAGTATTTTTTTTTTTAAAAATTTTCGGACATTTGAATCTCTTAGGAAATAGAGATTAACAGAAAATATTTTCCTATAAAAGTTTAAATTCAAGAAATGATTTTTTCTTTAAAAAAATCAAAAATCTTTTTTTAAAATATAACTCGGTATCAACACTTAAATCAAAAACTCTGCATTTGGGCACAGAAATCCCAATATTACTCTTCAGGCCCCTAGCAACGAGGCCGGGTCTTTGGTGCCTTGACCCAAGTTCATCGAGGCTTTGCCCTGGATATTGGTGCTTGTACTTGGGACACCAATCTGGTAATATCGAGGTTAAGCTTAGGTCCTTGGCACTCGTGCCAGGGTCCATTGAGGCCAAATCTGTTTAAATATTAAAATTTTTTAATTTTTTTTTCTTTTTTTGCTTTCTTTTTCCTTCTTTCTTCACCAATTGTCAAGTTTTAGTGATAGTTAACAACGAACTATAGGCACAGGCCAACCTTGCTAAGGTTGAGCCTTCTTGAGGTTGGCAAGGCTCGAGCTTGAGCTTGCTTGAGGCTGGTATGGTCAACCCGCTTGTCTCATTGACCAATGGTGGAAGAAGGAAAAAGAAAATAAAAATTATACAAAAGAACTTAGTTTTTTTTTTTTAATTACAAAAAAAAAAGAGTCCATGTCAGCGTGCTTGTACCACATAAGATTGCCAACATTCATGTTAGCAATTTTCAATCAAATGAGATTTTTCTCACCAAACGACGAAAGATATTTTTTAGTTCATTTTCAATTCTTAGTTAAACACAGAAAAATATTATTATTTTCCTGAAAAATATTTTTTGATCACTGATTTTTATAAGCGATAAATGAAATCATTTTAAGGGAAATATTTTTCTAATCATTTATTTTCCGCAAAACAAAAACAAACGGAGTCTGAATATCCTCTCTCTCTCTCTCTCTTTTTCTTTTCATTTATGGCTAAGAATTTGCTCTTCGAAGAATCCATTTTTAGAAAACCTTTCACAGCCTATCGCTTGTCGCCGTTGCCGTTTACATATTTAGCTTTCCAGCGATTCTAAGTCATTTGGCCCTCACTATAATCATCAGCTCATCCGTGAACGTCCTTTTCATTACATTTCTTTTTTCCAAGACACAATTATCCTCCTATATTACTGGAATCTGCACTATCTAATTTAATCTAATTTATCGCATTCTGAAATGATATTAATTAGAGCCACACTAATTTTCTTTCCAACTTTAATAATTTAATCTTAAACTTTTATATGAAATTTCAACATAGTCTGTCCAATCAATTCTTGCAAAAAATCATTGATATGATAGTGTGCCACGTTAGCATAATCGTTATTAACTAGACCATTACATTAGTGATATATGATGAAAATTAACCAGAAGGGCTTTATTAGAATTTTGCGCAAATATTTAAGACTAAATTAGAATAACTGAAAAATTTTGAATTGAGTCAGTATCTATGCAATAGGTTTATAACTGATTGGATAATTTTTGTTGAAGTTGCATATCTTGGAATTTTCAAACTTAGTGCACTTAATAAAAATTTAGCGTCGTGCACCGTCCAGAATTTCAAGCATTTGTAATTCGACTTAGTGGCCGAGTTGCCCCATTTCAGGCTATGCGTGTCCGAATAATTTAATGTTGTTTTTGGAAACTTTAAAGGAATATTCGAACGAGGAAAGAAGAAAGAGGCTAATGATAGGCATGTTAAAAATGGAGGAGACATTGTTTTGCCGTCCTGTCACTTTTTTTATTTTTTTGGTTTGGTCTGACCGTCCTGTCAATTGAAATGGTCGAAAATGAAGGGGGATTTCGTTAGAAGTCCTTAATCTTGGGTAAGAAATTCAATCGAGTCCAAAAACGTTTCAATTAGTACAGTCCACTCCCCAATCATTTCGAAAAAAGTGCCTCAGCTTGATGCTGTCTAAGTTGGCGGTCTATAATAATTGGCTCCAAGTAACCCGACGAGACTGACAAGAGAAAAGTGAAATGACAAATTGGTCCCTTACTTTTAGCTCTAATTAGAAAAAGTATTATACATTTCGAAAAAAAATATGAATTTGTTATGAATGCTCTATGTAAAATACTCCACATTTGAAGCAGTTCAAGTCAATATAAAGGTCAAATTGTAAAAGACACGGGTGTTACGACAAAAAGATAAAGATAAAAAAGTAGAAGGGATCCTAAAGAGATTCTTATGTGATTTTACCGTACCAAAAAGTGAAAAGGCCAGGATGGGATTACATTAAATACTTAATATTTGGGGCTTATCGTATATATATTTCTGCATTATACACACAATTTTCTCTTCTTTGGGAATATTTAACATGGAAAATCTGTTTTCCGCAGTTTTGGGAGTGCATGGTAGAAGCTCGATAGCTTTGCTTGGAGGGATTACTAAGGGTGCGTTTGACAACTTGTTAAATAGTAACAATTTTTGTTTTTTTGTTCTCGGGAGTAAATTTGGAACATAAATTCATTTGGTAAAATTTTTATTCCCGGGAACAAATTTCTATTATTTTGTTCCCAAAGTAGATTTGGAACAGAATCGAGAAGTAAAAAGAAATTGATTTTTTATTCTTGGGAACAATTTCAGAATCAAGTCAACCCATTTTTTCTTTTCTTTTTTCTTATTGTTCTTCCCTCTCTTCTTTTCTTCAACCGTTGCCAATGCTACCGCCGCTTGTTGGCAACCAGTTCGGAGAGGTCCGACAATCTCGCTGGAGACTCGCCATGCCAAGGTGAGGTTCAGCAAGCTCGTTGGAGGCTCACCCAACCACTGGCGAGGCTCGGCCCCACCAAATCTGGCGTGGCGGAGCCTCACCCAGCTACGGGTGAGGCTCGGCCGACGAGGTGTGGCCTAGGCGAGGGTTGGCGACGCTCTGGCGAGATTGCCGGCCCTCATTTGGATGTTTAGAAATTAGTCCTAGAAACAGAATAAAAAATAATCATTTCTAATCAGAAATTGTTCTCGAGAACAGAAATGTTACCAAATGTGCCCTAAGAATAAGTCAAAGTTTGAACCATAAAGCTTTCCTTGAAAAATGTATTGATAATATTACCTTATTGAGATATCCAACAAATACCAATACACATTAGGAATAAATCACCAATCAATATCGGCTCGGATACCATTTGTTGGGAGCACATAGTAGAAGCTTGATATTATGTCTATTATATTTACATAGAGTTTATGATTGTATGAAATGACCAACTCAAACTAGCTGTGCAATTCTCTAATTGTTCCACTTAACGAAATCTTTTTGGGTCCAAATGAAAGTTTTTTTTTTTCATCTAATCGTGGGTCTAGGCTAAAGGCGTATTTGGAAACACTTTCCCAAAACCCCTTAAGCAAATGCAAGTCCCTTTTAGCAAAATTTTTGGAAAGCTTTGGGGAAATATAATTGCTTTTTGAGTCATGAGAATTTCCGAAATGCAAATACAATTTTTTATTTCAATTTTGCCCTCGCTCAACTTTCATAACTTCGAAAATGTTCCCACCTCATGCGATCCTAATGGCAAGCTAGTTTGCCATTGGCCAGCCATGCCAAAGGTTATGTGACCTCAAGGGAAGCTTGGCTCATGCAACCTTAGGTGGCGACACCTAGGTCACAAGAACCATCATCAGGGGTCATGTGACCTTAGACAACGACCACAAGCTATGTTGCCTAAGGTTGAGCAACCTTAGGCATCGCCTAGGTTGCGCAACCTAGGCAACGCTTAGGATAGCACGACCTCAGGCGACACTAGTCTCCGGCTGATTTGGCTCGTTGGTGACTGAATCCTCTCAACAAATAATATGTGACTTTTTTTAATTTAAAAAAAGAAGAAGAAGCAAAAGTCCTTTTCAAAGTATAACTTTTTCCAAATGGCATTTAAGTCAAAATTGCTTTTGAATATGGTTTTAGAATACATTTTACTAAACATTTTTTGTATTTTCGAAAACCTATTTAACCTAGAGGCCTTTGCATTTTCCCAATTTTTTTTTTTCTAAAGCCAAACAAAACACCCTAAGAGGGAAGAGTTTAGTTCCTCCATTATTCTTTAACCATGAGAATTCACTCCACCCATGGCTGAGCAAATCATAGAAGCATATATACATAAAGAGTACTTAATTCTTGGATGTTGAAGTCCAACCTCAAAATGGAGATTGGAAAGAGCAGCATATGGAATTTGACTAATGGGAGTGGACAACACGTGAAAGGTGTAGAAGCTGATTTTGATACAATGTTAGAATGTCCAATCCAAAAATTTGAACTCATAAGTAAAGGAGACAACATGTATACAAAAAATATATAAATTCCACTATCAAGCCATGTGAGATTTTCAACAGTGAACTTGAAACCTATTGCCGCACTTGGTCAAAGTGTATACACCCTCTTGTCAAAAAGAAAACCAAGCAATTTTTTTGAAGAAAATAAAGGAAAAGAAATACAAAGTGATCTAAATTTTTGTCAACGTAATCAATATACACACGCACTCAACGACTTGAAGTGCCCTTATAAGTGAAAAACTCGTCATTCTAAGCAATAACAGAAAAAGGTTAGTATCTAAAGAAGAATAATGACATGACCAAAGATGTTATTGACCATTAAGTTTAATGGAGGTGATCCATCGTTATCCACTAACGAGATTTTTGTTTCCCCGGAAAAGGCCATGATCTTGCCGGTGGGTCAGGTGTCTATTTAGACTTTTGTGAGAAATGGGTACAGAGACACAAAATTTTCAATTGGTTTAGCTTCAACATTTTTCAACAAAAAACACAAGAGTATGCACACCTATCCCACTTATGTGGGCTCAACAAGAAGTCATGGGCATTGCCATCCCTCCCAAAAAGGAAATAAAGGTGCTAAATAATAAAAATATTTTGAATAAAAGTTAGAGAGAGAGAGAGAGAGAGAGAGAGAGAGAGATGGTGTCAAATCAAGATTTTTTTTTTTTTTGGTAAAGGTAATAATATTAATGAGGAGGACAAATGTACAAAAGATCGGATCCAAACAAGCACTCTTAACAAAGGAGCAAGAGTGACGGGGATCCGATAAAAGCCCGAGGGCGCCAGCAAGAACACAAAAGCTATGAAACGGTCAAATCAAGATTTTATACACATAGTAAATCAAGATTTTATACCCATAGTTTTGGAATAATGGAAAGAAAAATGGTGGCAAGAGCTGAATTCATATGTTGTTAAGAAGTTACGCCCACGAACGTTGACATTTCAATCAAGTTGATCAAGCGCACGACCAGCCGCGGGCCCAAGTGGCTGCCGGCGGCGTCCATCCTCCATCATGGATGCTCGTTTTATATCCTTTGTCTATAGTTTATTAAAGTCCTCCTGAATTAGGGTTTCTTTGCAAAAGTTCATCTCGTTCGTCCCAATCCAAGTTCTACCCCGGCCACTGCAAATAACTTACCGCAAGAAACGCTCCGAGGGCCAAAAGAAAGAGAGAGACAAGACCAATAAAAAGTGACTTCAATAAGTATGTTAGGCCTGTACCGTGTCAAATTCACAGTAACATATGTTTTATGTCAAAATTCTTTTTCCCCTTTTCAGTTTGACCTAATCTTGATGAATTCTTTTCTTCATTCGTGCTTTCCCACGAAAGGGAAGGGGTTGACTATCTGAGTACATCTCCGTATGTATATGTGCGTAGACGTTGACGTATCATCTCTAAAGGAGACGCTTGAAGCTCACTTATCCATGCGCCATCAAAACCCTAGAGGTCGGACATCCTTGTCAACTAACTGTCGAGTTGATGATACCTGATGAGAGGAAAGAGGTATCAACACACAAGCTGTGCGCACGACGTTATATTTATTAATTAGGGGTTTAGTAATCCAAGGTCTCTGACAATTTTCAGCACTTCAACTAGTTCCTTTGTCAATTTGTACTTCAGCAACTTAGTGTGTCTCCAGAATCTACAAAAAGAGAGGAACCGGAGAACCAATCCGTAGGACCACTCTTCAGGTGCGTAGATATGTTGTGAATTATAATGTCAACAAGGCCACGCGACCTGTCCAGCACCTTCTCTTTATGTCTTTCAATGCCCATCCGCTTTTGGGGCGCATTATTCATCTATATAGTTTGGCAACTTGCACGCATGTCACCATTCAAGATGACATGTTAATCAATCAAGGGCAATGTTTTTTATCATGTTTTTATATGTGCCAAGCGCCCGCATACTTAATTTAGATTTATGGAACCGAGGCAAAATTTTATTACTTTGATTAGTTTGGGCTTTCGGCAAGAATATTTAACAATATCCACCGCTGGTGCAATAGATGATAAGTTAAAATGAAAACTTTTCACATATATCTCTCCACTTGGACCCTTGCTAGTGAAATGAACCTATTTTAATGATGATGAATACATCCGGAAAAATTGCATAAAGTCCTGACCACTGTTAAAGAAAGCTGTTCCTCTCGGAAGATGAGATTTCAAAAGATGGGAATGGAAACATGTGTAGGAGCACTTACAATTTGATTGAATAGGTTTTTGACGTTTGGGAGAATGAATAATTGATCCTTAATGGAGTTGCATGTAGCTCACGTACTTAGCTTTGTTTTTTTCTTATCAAAAATACAAAGTGGCGAAGTTATCGATGACAAGACTTGAACCTATAAATAATATCGGAGAGAGAGTTAACTTCTATACTTCCCATTATATTAATTGTAAAGCATATATCAAAATGCGACGTTCAAGATTAATTTAAGCGAAGATTAGGAAAATATGATTTCTGACCAATCTTTACGTGGGAGGGAAGAGAAACAAACAAAACAAAAACCAATTCATCTCTCTTAGTCAAATCACATCATACAAAACCATCGCTATCGAACAGTACAGGCTCGGTTTGTTCCCAAGCCCGACAAGATCTTGTGGGGAATATTGATCATCTTGGATATACGTTTTGTCTAAAATGCCCAACAACGCCATGCTCTCTTGGTATGCCAAATCACCTTTAACCACATTTTACTCTCCAATAAGCCAACACCTATAATCCCCACTCGCTTCTCTGTTGAATGCCAATTTATCCATATATAGCAACTTGCTTTTCCTAAGAATACTCTCCCTTTCTCATCTTTCTTGGACATGCAGTGCCAAAAGTGGCACGACTAAATAAATAAATAAAGGTAGTAGGAACTCAAGGTTTGGCAAATCTTGAACATATTTTCACATTAACATATGTTCCACTAGAAATCATACATCACTGAAGTTTTAATTGTCTCTTTGTGGTCAAGTCTCTTTTGAATTTCCATCATTCATAGCCCTTCGGAGTCCTCGCTAGAAAACAAAATGATGGGTGGGGAAGATTGGGGAAGAGGGAGACATTAAGGTCCATCACTAGAGGCAACTAACGTGATGGTGGAGTTGTCACAAATTCTAATGCAAACTAAAGAAGAAGAAGAAAGAGTGACCGTGGGGACAAGTTGAGTTTCCACATAAGAGAAAAAACATATTCCATGATATTGATAGATAGAGCCGACAAGGTTGGATCTCTCTTTTATGATGACTATAAGTTTGAAAGAAGTGGTGAGTCACAATTAGGACAAGTACAGTTCCATCCTCATGTCCTCTTATTATCCACTACGAGAAAGAGATTTCATAAAGAAAGGGTTTTCACGTGTCTCTGATCGACCATTACTCGGTTGGGATGGGGGGGCCTAGGTGGAGGATCTAGATCAAGAGCTAAGCATTAGAAATGGGGAGCAAAGATAATTGGGATTTGATTTGATTCGGGATTTTTCATAGAAAATGGACCAGTCTCTTTTGTGGAGGTAATAATATCAAAAGTATGTTCTCCTAGAGCTTTGGTAGGGGAAACACCAATGAACTTCCTGTCTATCTCGTCGTGATTTTGCACTGGTGTTGGAAATCCTCACACAGACACTTGGGCATGATTTCTCCTCTCTTTCAGGTTGCATTAACACTCTTATTTAAATGCATTTGAGTTTGGCTTTGATTCGGATATTGTTTTGGTATTATGTTTCTCTATGATCCCCTGATGAGTTCATTCATGTTTAGAATGTTGCTGATTTGACCTTCACCAGAGGATGCTGCTGATTAGATCTTCACAATCCTCCGGTGATGCCGAGGGGGGGGCTGTAGCGTTTTGTTGCAGTGGTGGAGCGATGGGCTTGTTAGTAGTGGTGGCAGTCGAGATGGCGACGTTGATTTGATGAGAAAGTATGTGAAGGTGGCAAGGACAATGATAATAACAAACATAGGAGATGGCAGTACGGCGGCGAGCGACGGTGGATGGTGGGATTTAAAGATTCTAAACAAGGCTGGATAGCAATAATTCAGAAATGCATTTTTATACCAATTTCAATCCAATGAAAAAATGAACAGGCCCTGGGATTCTCAAGACCCCAGTCTAGGATCTTGCATCACGACTCAAAGCTCAAAGCATTCTTCTCAAATCGATCTGACCAGGGAAAAAGAAAGTGGGGGAACTTTTTGCAGATCATCGGTCTGTGGGATCAAAAGCCACGTTTCCAGTTGTCTCGGTGAGTAAAAAGAATGTTAAAAGCACAGGTGAGTGGCAACTGCACATTGTCATGTCCAGGAAAAGAGCAGCAACTCTCCAAGGACAAAAAGCAGACGAAAGTGATTTTGGAGTTCTATTAAAAGGACAAAAACAGTACCAGCGCACGAGTGGATGATGCGACTGGCGGCGATTCAGGCCGAGATCGAGAGATTTGGGAAGTGTAGGCGAGTCAAGTGGGGACTCGGGACGGGCAGTCTCAAACCCCTCTCTGTTTATTGTAGTTGTACACTCAGATCCCATATTCGGAGGCCTCGACTGGCCGCCTCGATCATTAGTGAATTGATGGAGTCTACGTTAGCCATTAACAAGGAAGTACGACTTCTGCTTCTATCACACATATAAACACGAAGGATCACCACCCACAAATGTCTCTTTAAGGAGGGACCATGGCCATGTGCCTTTGAAAGCTCGTGTAGCATAAGCCCAACCTGGGTGTGACTAGAAACAAAGACAGAATCCTTAATATTGGGTGTTTATGTACCATGTGCTGCCGTTGTAGGTATCAAACTATGAAAGTGTAAAGCCTCATCAGCACCCCAGGAGGCATTGTCTCGTCGGATCACAGAAAGCCAACGATGCATTTGACTTTGCCTTTCCAATAAAAGTTTTTTTTTGGGGATATGCACGATAAAATTCTAAAATTTATCGCGAAAGTATAGTTTACTTCTAAAATTTTCAAAATAAATCATAAAACGTATCATACAAATGTAATTGAATATTCAAACTTTCAAAAAATACGATCCAGTCTTAAAATTTTTAAAAAATGCCGTCAACATAAGAACTTAATTTGACGAGCTTTATGATTTGATTGCATTTTTTTGAGGATTTTAGGACTTGATTTCACTTTCGTAACAAGTTTTATGACTAAATTACACTTTATTGATAAGTTTTTAAGACTTCAAATGCATTTATCACGAGTTTTTAAGTAGTGACTCTCCCTGTTGGTGTCGTGAAGAAACTCGAAATTATCAGTTTGTTTCGAGCACGGGGGCTTTCTATAAGCTCACAGATTTAACACCTATCTTGAACAGGAAGTACACGATTGAAGCTCGGACACCAAAATCCGAGATGCTGCTCCAGAAGAGGATTAACATAGCACTTCACGAAAGGTCGACGGATATGGATAAATAAAACCAGACGATATAATGGAAAAATAAAAATATACATACACATACAGCTCACTGTCTGATAGATTTTTTTTTTATGCAATCTTGCCTTCAGTTTCAAGGACGAAGGGTGCGTTTGGGAACCACTTCCCAAAGCCCCTTTGAAGGCTAAAGATACTTGGCCAAATGCTAGGCCGTTTGGGAAAAATTTTGAGCCCGCATTCAGGGAATGCCAGCAGCCCAAGGCAGGGGGGACCTGCCTTGGGCTTTCGGCTTTTTCGGCATGCCCACAGGCACTGTTCATCACTTTTTTTTTTCGAAATTGTCCTCACGAATGTTTTGTTTTTCCGGTTCTTGCCCTTGTGTCGCCACTGTTCATCTTCTCCGGGGTTCGGTTCCGGCTGACTGTGAGCGGCCGGCGACTGCTAGAGGACGCCGGCGATCGTCGGGGGTGGCGCGACCGACGCCGGAGGTGGCGCAACCGGCGCCGGAGGTGGCGCGACCGAGGGCTGGGTCACCGCAAACCCAGATCTGGGGCGGCAGACGGTCTTCTCCTTCCGCGAGCTTCTTCTTCCGCGAGCGGTCGCCGGCGACCGTCGCCCAGACGAGCGACGCCAGGCGGTGGCGCGACCGCCGCGACCCACGGCAAGGTCTGGGTCACCGCGACCCAGATCTGGGGCGGCACGGTCGCGGGAGGACCTCGCCGCCCCGATCTGGGTCGCGTGACCTCGCGGCCCTTGGATCTGGGTCGCGGCGGCGTCGCGCGACCTCCCGCGACCTCGCCGCCCCAGTTCCGAGGGCGGCGCGGTCGCGCGACCCGCCGCGACCCAGATCCGGGGCGGCGAGGTCCTCCCGCGACCTCGCTGCCCCAGATCCGGCGTCGCCGGAGGTCGCCGGAGGTCGCGACGGCGTCGCGCGACCTCGCTGCCCCAGATCCGGCGTCGCCGGAGGTCGCCGGAGGTCGCCGGAGGTCGCCGGCGGCCACTCTGCCCTTTTGGTCAATTTTTTTTAATTTTTCTTTTAATAATTTTTTTTTTACCACAAAGATCTTTTGCAAGTGTAATTTCCCAAACGCTATTTTGCTCAAAATACTTTACAAAGAGCTTTCAAAGTCGCGATTTACCAAACATCCAAGCGTTTTGGAAAACACCTTTAAGTCAAAGGTATTTGCATTTTCCTAAAGACATTCCCCAAAAGTAGTTCCCAAACGCACCCGAAATTCATTTTCTGCTTCTATAACGGAACAAATTGACAAAAGGTATTACAGGTTTGCAAAGGAAAATTCTCTTCTTCGTACATATATTTTACATGGATTGCTCCCTGTTCATTTTCAGCCCGATCACTTGCCATGAACTCCAGATGGCGAAGACAGAGCATGCTTCAGATGTCGCTCCAAAAATGAGTGATTGCATGCTGATGTTTGAGATGACTTAAGGTGGAAAATAGCGTAAGCGTCTTAGCTTATGTGATGACTGTAGGCTTCTCCCTCCCGGTAAACTCCTTCAGCTTTGATATGGATAATGCCAGATCTAGCAAAAATGACGAAATAAAGCATGATAGGGTTAAGAAATCCCGAGCATAGTAAAAAACCATAGGGAGTGGAATAGCCAGTCTACCAATTAGTGGTTTCAATGCAATCTGGGCATCCACATCATGTCTTAAGGCATCAGACTCAAACTGCTCTATGTAAATCCTAATTGTTGCACCCGCGGACCCAGTTCCCTGAAGAATTATAAATAGACATAGATCGTACGTCAATTCTTCCAGACAGTCCACTTTTTATGTGAATGATGAAAGCAGCAGTGTGTGGATGACTACATACTGATAAACGATATATGATCCTTGATCCGTCGGTGAAGACAAAACGCACACCTTGCTTAGATACAACACTGCCGTCCACCTACACAATTTTTATAAAAATCTAAGTCTTTAAAAATCAGACTACAGTTTGAGATTCATTATTTAGTAAAAAGTCAAAACCAGGTATATAATCATGTAATTGAGATGCTGAACTCACCGGATCAGTGTAGGTGAAGTCATCTGCAAACTGAAGGACGTAGTCACCTATAACATAACAAGCTTTTTTAGCACTAATTTTGAACAAGTATCCTGAGAGATTATGTTAGTTGGAGATCGTACCATACTTTTCACCCTCTTTACCCTTAGAGACCAAATCCCTAAGGTATTCTACCATTTTGTTGGCTCCTTCAGATTCACACTCCTGAATAATACAAAATCTGTCAAGAACTTGAACCTCTTGCACATGCCTCGGCGATGTACCAAGTCTCAGAACTTTTGAACAATCAAAGTGTCAAGAAGAGAACCAGAAGTGTTAAAGCTCCTTTGGTGCATACCTCATAGTCATATCTAGAAAAGAAGTTTCTTCCGTAAGTAGCCCAATGTTCCTTTGCTATATCAGAGACAGAAACCAATTGCTCCCCTGGTTTTTTGTCCTTGTTGCGGTACGCAAGTATAGAAAGCCAAGCCAATACAGCCCTACGTAAAGAATTTGAATGCACAAGATCGTTCGTGATATTCTAAATTGACGAACAAATGACAGCATCAAAGACAACTAGCCCTCAACAAAGAGCACACTCATACAAGGATAAAGTCGCTATAAGGGAGGTCTTAAAGAAATTGTGAGGGCAGTTCTTCCAATTAAAGGTGAAAAACATAGGTTTCTTAGATTCAACAGCATGTAGAGGCTTGTCCATTGAGGAATCTCAGAACTGAATTAATTAAGAAATCTGCACAACAATAGTCAGGTCTGTTGCCATCCTACTCTTTCCCTTGGGAACAAAGCAAGTGTTCAGCAATCAAAAGGAATTTGCACACCAAACACCTGTTGGACCAATGAGAATTAACGGAGATATTGGAACAAATGTTACCATAGCTAAGACAAAGAATTTTTGTGATTTTGTCCAAAGAGACTACTCAGAGAGGCCATCTACCAAAGATTCATTGCGCTGATGAATGGACATCCAAATTGTTTGCCTCCTTGGTTGGCTTGTGGTTATTAAATTGGGGCTTATATTGGCACCATCATACGGTGGTATATTAATTGGCTCAAACAAGGCATACTTACATCCATAGCCAAAGCCAAGCCAGAGACATTTTTTTATTTTATTGTACTTATTACCAACTTGTTTAGAACTAGCTGGGTCGGGACTAACTCTCAGCTTCCCCTATTTCCTAGTTTGCACAAAAAAAAGTAGGGTCATCACCATCTTTAGAATTTGATGAACACAGTACTACGTAAAATGAACCATAGCCACCAATTTGGAAGTTCACATCCATGTTAGAGGTGTAAAAAAACAAATAAGGACAGGAGAGAGAATAATAAACAAGGCTGAATGAGAAGATGAGGAGCACAAGACCAACTAAATAAGCAGCAAAGAGAACAGGAGGAAAATCAATTAAGGGGCCAAACCATCGAAAAATTAAAGTTGTGTCACTAGGTAACTATAACATGCAATATAAACATCGATACAACTAAAGGGAAGCATTACCATATACCATCCTTCTCACGTATATGATCTGAACCTGTTCCAAAGCTCTCTTCTCCACAAATGGACAACTTCCCTGCGTCCATCAGATTTCCAAAGAATTTCCAACCTGTTGGAACCTGGAGGTGCGAAGGATGGTTCATGAGGGGGCTAATACTTTAAACTTTATATACAAAACTATGAAAAGGGCACTAGTGTTTCCAAAATTTAGACCTCAAAGAAAGGAAGATTCAACTTTTGTGCAACCCGATCAAGCGCACCGCTTGTAGGCATTGATCGAGCAAGTCCCTGCAATATCACACAAGAATTATATCACTAGAGCTGTCCTTTCTCTTTGGGAGGTGGGGGAGTTCAGAATAGAATAACTCAAGACAAGTGAAAAAAGAACCTTAGCACCATTGCGAAAGTATGGAATCGACTGTTGAGCATTGGCAGCGATAATTGCCACGGAGTCTGAAGGAGTAATGAAAAAGCCTGTACCGAGAATCATATTCCTGTCCCCATCTCCTGTACAATGATAAAAGCGCTCAATATGGACCTCATACTAATATTGCAACATAACATTAAAAACACCTATCAACAAGATAACAATATTTTAGTATATAAACCTAAAATATGCATACAGATACATGATATCAAAACAAAAGTTTCAGAACTATTCATTCGATAAAAGGAAGAAAGGTCAACATTTTCCCCCTTTCCTTTCTAAGAACAAACCTTGATTTAGACCAGATCTATCACATCCAAATAATTAATAACCTAATCCATAGGCATATATCATCATACCAAATTGATGAACATGGACCAATCGTTGAACATACCATCACTTGCAGCTCCAAAATCAGGTGCATTCTCACCATACATAATATCCACCAAATCTTTAGCATATCTGCACAGTTTGGAACATCAATTATGTCGAATATTACATGAGGATGATTTCCTTATCAATATCGATTCTTACGTGAGATTGGGGTCAGGATGACCATGGCCAAAATCTTCTGAAGGAACTCCATTTGAAATTGAATCCTTCATGAAACGAAAACAAGGTATCCTCAGGAACTTGAAGGGACACTAAGTACTTAATCTATGACAGTCAATGACCAACTTATGTACAACACATACCGGACTAGCGCCTAACTTGTCCATGAAGATGGGTTTTGCATAAGCACCCGTAACTGCATGCATAGCATCAAATATAAACCTAAAAAGTAAAAACAGATGTGAAATAGTTTGATGCTGCTCATCTATACCATGCCCATGCATGTTAGGTATCTACAGTACTGAGAAGTATGAATATGCCCATACATGAGGATTAACATAAGTTTCACAAAGAAAACAGGGATATAAAAGACTATGGCAGAGATGAAGCCACCAATATTAAAAGAAATTTAGTTGTCACGCTCCTAACTCTGGAAGGTTGCACTCATAAGAAATATGTACTACACATACGTATTTGACATGGCTATTTTGCAGCTTCATGGTGCAAAATGTACAAGTCCGTAACTTTAAACAAGATCCTCCAGACATATTAATGTGTAAACCATGCAGTTCCGCAACTGAAACGATTAACAGCCTGGTGTAGACTGATCTTTTGGTCTATGACTTAGACTAACAATTGTGGAATAAAAGCCATTCAATGGAAACGCTATAACAATTCCTCCACATGTTTGGCCACAGGAACAGAATGAGCTTCCACTAAGAGCTATGCAAATAAGATTCTCACTGACATATCTCAGTATCATATCCGTGCATAGTGGGAATAGTGGGGATCAATTGTGAGGAATGGTAAAATGGCAGGCCTCTCTCTTCACACTCCTCACTTTCCATTTTCAATGAAGTGCGACTAAGAGACGTAGAGTCTCTTATCAACCTCCATTAGTGACAGAGGCATTCAACCTTCTTTAGACAGAGAAATATGACTAATGGAGGCATTCAACCTTCTTTAGACAGAGAAGTATGCTAATTCTTATCTTGTACAACTGTAGCCTCATTTTACCTGTTTATTTTTCCTCTCTCTCTCTTGAACCACAGTATAACTTTCAGGATTTTAAGTCCCCTTCAAAGTTAATTAAATGATAGACTGGTGGATTAATACCATGAGATGATGAAACCAATGCGAGCAAGGATAGGCCCTTCTTTTGATTTCACTATGAATGTGTGCAAGGAAGATTACAGATTTTGGAAATTTGATAGAGCTGCTAGATTGGCAAGCATTAGATATTTCTAACGAACTAACTTTCAGATGACCACAGGTTTGAAAATTTTGCGCACTTCCTGAATAATATTATTCTGGATTGATAGCTCCTTCACTCCAATTTGACTTACAAATGGAGCATGGTATTGAGATTGTAAGCAAAATTCTGATTGCCTATTTCTGATTATTATCTCTATTATTGCACTCCAATTGTTTTTTTTTTCCCATCAACCAAATCTGCATTGGCTAGATGTAAACTTGCAGAAAGAGCAGTAATGAAACATAACATAATCAAATGGCTTCAACAACCTTACAAACTCAATAAAACAGGAAGATTAATTAAACAAACTTCACAGAAGACATATAGACATATCCATACCGGAAATCTGGGCGTGACACAAGAGTTTTTATCAGTTGAAAGTCAAATACGTTCTGCAAAAAGCACCGCAGAAATGATGATGTAGTTTCAAAAAGAACAATTTCTTTAAGTATTAAGCCAACTTTTGTCCATACCTCCATAAGCTCAAGATAATCAGAAACTGGACTAACCACTTCCACACTAAAATTTCCAAATTTCGTAGTTCCAAGCCGTGAAAGGTCAACATCTACAATGTCTGCCATTCTAATTTCAGATATCTGAAATTGATAAGACAAGTGCAGATTCCATTATGCCCAAATAGATGCTGCCTGAGATGGATTAAAGAAGATATACTGCGCAAACTTGCGAAAATAGTCTACATTACACCTACTTTTGCCAACATGATTAGATCCTAATTTTAATAGGATTCACATTATTATTTATTCACTAGATGAATTTTTGCAGAAGCAGATTTTTTCTGACAAAAATTGTACATTAACCCACTTGGAAATTGAAGTAAGAAAATCCTAGTAGCTGCACAACCGCTAGTGGTGCATAAGATTCAATATAATTCCTTTTGGAGTTTGACTGCACCATGGAAAAGTATATGTGAATTTGCGCACCAACATGTGTATACGGGTCAAACTTTCAAGTGTTTAGGGTTATAAAAAGTTCAAAGCCCATCCTCCACAAGATTAAGCACAAAGCAAGTAAAAAGTAAAAGTCTGTCCACGCAAGTTTACCCATCTTGAACATACATCTCGGCCCTTGCAACTGTGTAATTTAACATGTTTCATTAAAGGGACACAGTCAATGCATACTTTTGAGGGCCAAAGGAAAATCAATATTGTTTAACACGGTAATACATGGGATTAAACAGGAAAAGAACATAAACTGACCACTGGAATAGAACACACAAATCAACCCCTATCTCACAAAGTCATGTGCTAATTTGGTAAAGGGGTGGACGGAAGAATGATAAACAATAGGTATCCTCCAAACTGATAATTCATGATACTCACAGAAAGTGTGTTTCCGTATATCTTGTCCGTAATCGACTCAGGTGCAGGTTGTCCACTGTTGTAATTAAACTGGCAAATGTGGAGAGCAAGAAGGGAAATATCAACAAGAGATGACTTGATGGCAGTACATACTAACACTGTCAGGGTGATCATTATCCTAAATATCATACTATATCCACTGCTGAACATATACAAAGATGAATTTTGGCAGGCTGTCCATGAAGATGCAGAGTCGGAGAATTTGAGAAAACAGTAATGAAGATTAGCACTGTTGGAGCATCACTCAGCCATAGATTTAAAAATCACCTTGATCCCCCAGTCATACTCAGGCCCGCCTGGATTATGACTGGCACTCATTATAAATCCACCATTGGCCTGCCGAAGTCAGACATTTCAGGAGCTCCATTCATATAAAAGAAACTTGAAATCAAAGACCAAGAAATTGATAGCCCAGAGGAAGCATAACATATTATCACCTCCCTCTTTCGTATTACAGCAGAAACAGCAGGCGTTGACATAATGCCATCCCTGGGTTGGTGGAAAGTATCATTAAGCATTCTTTTCAGAAAAAAAAGGTCCATTGGCAACACAAGCAGATAGACATAGAGACAGTGAGAAGAAAGAAGTCCAAGTTATAGCCAAGGGTCCAACGTAGGTTGCTACTTCTTTATAACCTAATTTTTTAGCAGAAGAAGCTAAAAATCATGACAGATCAAGTGCATTAGTCCTCCATTTGCCACAAGCAGAAGGGCATGATATAGTTGTTTCAAAATAACAGTGACGCAAAATTTCAAGTTGGTAAAAAAGATAAGTCAACCCCTAGCTCAGAAACAATAAAAGTACAGTTTAAACTGCGATAACAGAAAGCCACAGCCTAGTGCATGACCGAGAAGATATTAGAACAGAGCAGCCTGAAAGGCAATGGATTCTGTTAGATGAAATTCAAAAAAAAAAAAAATCTTAGGTTCATCTCTGCTGTGATGGAATCTTCCCAAAAAAGAGAAAGCCAATTGTGGGGGAGAATACTACAGCTCATCATTATAGTTATCATATAATGCTCGGTACAAACTAAGAGACTTACCGGCCAACCAAAATTTTGCCCACACCATTTCCAGCTGCAATTTTTATTATTATCTGCATTTCATGCAAAACATATCAAATGGAGGAAAAGTGTCTGAGGTAAGAAGGATCTAGTTTATTGAAAACATGAGGAGCAGCTAAAAGGCAAAAATGAAATATCTGTCACAAGTAATGCTCAGAATATGAGTCAGCACCTGTGCAGCTTCCCTGTTGAAATATCGGCCATCACCGCCTAATACTAGTACCCCATTCCTGTAATCTTCAGGTGGCAATGAATTGAATAGTGCCTTCAATTCAATGGCGCGGTGTGAGAGCAACAAACAAAACAACCAAGACATTCACTTTACAAAGATGAAGCCAAATTTCACCTGGATCCAATTGGCAAGGTAATTTTCCTGCATAAAAACTTTAACCTGCAACTCAATCAAGGGAAGAGTCAATTACACACTAAAACCAAGAGAAAGTAGATCATTAAGAGACCTTAAACATATACCATGCATACATGATAAATTACAGTCACCTATGATCCACGTTTAGATTACATATTGCACTCAGATATGAAAAGGAGCAAGAAATAGAGTCGTGCCATCTAATTTCACCATCATTCACATGAAACAAGAACAGGAACATCCATGTAAACAACAATTATAACGATCTGTACGACAGACACAGAAAGAGAGAAAACAAGAAGACGAGAAGAATCGACCTTCTTCCGAAGACCACTGGTTCCGGTCTTTTGGCCCTCGATCGGCTTCGTAGGAACCGAATTAATCTGGACCAATTACACCACTAACAGTATTAGCCACCTCTGCATTAGAACACGGCTAAGCATAGAAACACTGAAAGTCCAAATTCAGTGACCACACAGACACATCATAC